>OY728134.1:1219339713-1220539713 GCA_963277665.1 Viscum album | reverse complement strand
ATCAACATATTAATATTTTTGGATCCGTAAAAGCTGACAGTGTTCGAATATGTTGAATGCTGATGGAGATACATGAAATCCTAGGAAAGGCATTGAAGTGACCCTCAGCGTGCATGGAGGAGGGGAACCCTTTTGAAGAAGAAGAATGAAAAATAAAAGGGTTTAAAAAGATTCCATTAAGGAAAAAAATTAATTTCACCCGAAAACCTAGTTTTTAATGTTTGTCTGCATAATATGGCCAAACTGTCCTCCTAGAGTGTAGAACACATTACATAAAAAACCAATTTTCATGGTTTTCCCCACACGGTTACCCTAACCATCCACCAACCGTGCACTGAAAAGTGTATAAGTATTTTCGAAGTGGCACTAACTCTGTGAATCCCATCGTCTTCACAGATTCCCCTATCTTCAAATATAATGATTTATTATAGGGGGACTCAATGATTTAGAAAAACTATAATCAGTATTAACAGAAAAAAAACATTTATTTTTGGTGCCCGAAACTCTCCAAAACTCAATGAGATATCTGAGGAACCTCACATACCTTTACCTAACTCTAATAAAACTTGTTGGACTATACCAACTCATATTATTTTGTTACAAATCCCGATTTAACAAAGGAACCATCCAGTAAATTCAAAAATTAAAATTCATTTGTAATTTTCCCTTGCCTCAAAACCCAGGTCATTACAACCTCCCCACCATAAAACTTCACCACCATAAGAAGCCATTAGGATTAATGAAAACATCACCCATACTACAATTTTCCTGAAGTCTCATCCAAATGTATGTGTTGCATTTTCAAATTCCCCACTAACCACAAATAATGACTCAATCACACAACACTTATGTCATCAAAACACCATTCAACGCTCTTCCTCCAAATGAAACACTTATATAAGGATTACACAAGCCCACTTAGCTGAAGACATGATCACTTAATCTTTCCTATTTAGAGAATTAATACTCCTATATTAAATTTTGATTCTTTATAATTTAAATTTCCTAGATGGTTAGTTTTCCTTAAACTATTCCTTAGTGAATGTCATGTTTTCTTATTCCGTGATAATTTCTTAAGAAATGAGGACGTGTTTTTATAATAAAACCCCATAGATGAGGTTCATTGTCATAAAAATTAATAAATTATGAGTAGTGGTTAATGATTTTCTTCACATGATGTTTTATTTCTTCTTTAATTATATGATGTTATATTTTATTAATGTCATTGTCAAGATATAACGTCTAATGGAATTAGAAAAAATATTTTTCCCTTGATAAATTCTTATAAACCCATTACACCATCTAAGTGCATGGATTATACCATTTTATATCTAAATGAATAATGATTAAAGCTCCTTACATGGGATTGGATTTCTATTTAATGATAGTTTACAATGTAGGCAATTTTCTAGTTGACCAAGAAAACTTATAAGTGCCCCTTTCATTTTGAAATAAGATTCCATTTTTTTAACTATATACATTATGGAAGATTGGATGGATTGGAATGATGAAATAACATCCATAAATGTTTTAAATGATTTGACATGATTATATTAAAAAATTCAATGAAAATGAATTGTAAATTGTATGAAGGATACCCCAGTCATTGCATGATTAGTATATTTTATAATTAAAATGAGTTTCCCTTGATATAAAAATTTAATAAATGTAGAGAATGAGTGGAACTACCTCAAGGATAAATTTACTACTATGGGAATATGATTATTATATATAAATGAGAATTAAAATTATGGTTAGGGTTTTGTTAAGCATGGTATAAAAACATTCTCCCTTACCTCCTATGTTGAGTTCCTGTTATGTCACACAAGTGATACTAGTACGACATTAAATGAGGTGAAACACTCCAACATTAGAATGTTGACAAGATTACACTCCCATAACCCCAAGTATTAATTTCATGAAATATCAAATAGTATTGGGTTATTGGGAATATACCATATTCCTTGATCTTATAGTCTTGTTTAGACTATTGTGGTTGTTTGAGTCATGACTAGTCTCACCAAAAACTAATATTTATGGTATATGGACATTAACATCATCCTTCACTTGGTCTATATATGTGGTTGTGATAAATATCACTAAAAAAATATATAATATTACTATATATATATAGTTCTTGATCAGACATTTATTCTGGCTATGAGATGAGGTAGATAGAGCCACTATGTGATCTTTGGGAACCTAAGAGGACATTGTTTATTTATTTATTCAGCATTGTTTGTTATTCAATTTTTCTTATTTGTATTACATATAATATACTATAGTGATCTTTTTAGACTCAATTATGTCATAGAAACTATTGATGGTAACTTATTAGGATTTATATCTCACACCATTATCAAGCCCCCATTACATTGGGGTAACTAAGTAGATCTTTTTTTTGTAGGATAATTCACTAATTTTTGTGGATTTTATTCATGTACATGTTAGTTAGAAGCACATGATTGAGCATGAGATCAGGATTCTCATGGATACTTCACATAGGGTTTTTATTTCTTTTCATTTTTTTAATATCGTACCATATCTGTTTCCTACTATATATATTTTGTTTAATTTTGTATCATCATCTGGGATGCATTCATTGATGCATATTGGTGTGGGACATATTTTTAGCTCAGTTTTAATTATTAATCTTCTTCATCATTATCATTCCCTTTTACTGCTTCCTCTATTGTCTTCAATTTAGAATTTTAAAAAAAAAATATACTATTATCACAAGGGTATTGTATCCTTACTATGAACTCCTTAGATAGTCACTACTAATTGGAAGCCTCTAGAGTATAGGTAGTCTCTCCTGAGGCCATGTGACCCATTTTTCCATGTTCCATATTAGTGGTTAGTTGGGCTATTGTTTAAAAATATTAATATATGGATATAGAGACCAAGATATATCTATCAAGAAAAAACAAGAAACATATAATTGAATAATGAAATTATGTGATACTGTGATGAATCATTATAATATATAAATTAATAAGAAGGTGAAACAAAAAAACCCTTGTTTATCTTAGGGTTTTTTGTTTTAAAATGAAACTAAATAAGTTACTTTTATTTCACTATGATTATAAATTATTTGTCTTTTATATGTGTGGGGATATACACAATGTTGATGTTCTCCTATATGATTTTTGAATTTCATATACATGTAGGACATATGAATTGAAATAATATATCTCAAATGCATTGTTCATACTTCTCTAGTATATTCTATTTGGTCTAGAGATTTTTGGCGAGCCATAAAAAAAATTAGTGTCACTGAATATATTTTCACATATATAGAATTATTGTTAATTATTAATGATTAATAGAATATTGATTTTTATTCCTACTAAATAAAATGTGTATATGATGGCGAAGAAGAATTGAACACCCTAATTAACCACATCTCATTTCATGTGTTATGTTTTTTAGTTTTAACAAGCTACAATAGAGACACTATTTTTAAAATAATATATTACTTCTAGGGATTGAATCTAATAATTAAAATATTAATGATAAAGGAGTACCATATTATAATATTTCCAACTAAAAGATCATTATTAAAGGAATATGATATCCAAAAATAACTTGTATAACAAATTTCTACTATAATTTTAATATTTCATGATATGTAAGTGAAATATTATAAAATTTATTAATTGATGTAGATAGAAAACATATAAATGATAATTCAAAGGACAAAAAGATATTATTTATGTTTTTCCTTTCTAGGTATAGGTGATTGTTTTGAGATAAAAATTTCCAAGGATATATTTCTCAGAAATGAAATACATTATTAAAGGGAAATAATATAAATTATTTTCATGATTAAGGGTTTACATAATATATTTTACTGATATTGATGTACCATAATAAAAATGTTGATTTTCCACTGTATAAAATTATAACTCTTCCTGAGATATTATTAGAATTTTTATAGTAATCAATGTTGTGGTGGTTATGATGATCAAGATGAAAATTCAACCACCTCTCTATAATCCAATTCTATTTATTCTTGATTATGAAAACATCAATTTGTTCATCGATGATATAATAATACATTTAGTTATAAGATAAAATCAATGGAATGAAAAACTGAATATTAAATCACACTAATAAGGTTTTATTTTTTAATGATATAAATATTATTGATAAAACTAATGATATATATGAGGAGTATGTTGTGACTGATAGACCTTTATCTCATGTTGAAATAATTCCAATAATATGTATTGGATGGCTTGAGGGGAATAAACCATTTCATGTTTTTAATGTAGAAGTATATGAAACATTTCTGTAAGGGGTACATGGATGTTAGAAAATGATTAATATGAGTATAAAACCCTTAAAACCCCATGAAAGAATATACCTTCAATAAGGTATTTTAAATTAGGAACACCATCATAAAAGTAGTTTCAATGTGAATTTTTTTAGAGATAGGATCTAAGTAATTATGATGACAATAAGGAAGAATATGAAATAATGTTGTTATATTATTGATAATATTTTATGATGGATAATATATGAGCGGTAAAACCAAATAGTGAATATCATAACCATAAAAAACATTTTTACCTTAAGGATAAATTGCAGGGAACTCCATATATTTTTGATATTTTGAAAAATAAAAGTTAAATTTGTTTATAATGTTAAACAAATCATTTTAATATATTAATTATCATGATGATGAAATTTCAATGTAGGAAAATGTGTAATGAGATCTCTCGTGATATGATGATGATTCAATATAAGTTGTTAAACTAAAATAGAAAAAAGAATAACATTTTAATAAATTAGATAATAATAATTCATCCATCAATGATAAATAAAATCTGTTTTTATCTTTTAAAGAATAAACCATTTATTTGAGATGAAAATTTAAATATGATAAATTTTAGGTGACCATTAATGTAAGTAATTTTATCAACATTTTCATATAAAGAACATCAAGATATATAAATGTTATAATCCATATTTGTTTAATAGATATTTACTAATCATAGATCCAAACCTATGGGTAATTTAGTATTAGTTTATTCCTTGAGAGGTCACAAATTAGACCTGTGTATGTTCAAATAAATTGAATGAAAAAGGTAGAAGATACACATCAACCTTATAGGAGTAAATAACATATAATGTTAACTGAATTTTGGATATATATGGGTGTATGTAAATGTGATGATATTTCCCATGATGTTGTACAATCTTTTGAGGGTAGTTTTTCCCAATAATTACACACTATGAAGTGGTATTAATTTACCCGATAGATGAAATATCAAGGAGACATAAATTGATTACGAACCCCTATCACACCTACCAATAAAGAAGTTAATTTTATGGATTACATTTCACTTTTTTTTCTCAATTCCATTAAGGTCGGGTAATGTGTATGAGGATGTATCTGTAATAGAGCATAGAGAAAAATGAACTCAATGTGTCCTAATTAGATCACATTATATAATTGAAACACCTCATGAGAAAAAGATAATGAGTTTAACTACACAACCCATGATGGATAAGAACTGTAATAATGAATCAACAAGGTTGGGTATTCCTTTATGGGGAAGAAAAATAATTTTGTTGATAAAATTTAGATAATTTCTATATAATATAATAACTAAAAAACCACATGTATCCGTCAATGTGTTTTGTCATATCATATGATATGATATTTTTATCTATTGACGAATAAAAAGGGATGATACAGATAAACTCTAAATATTTTCTATAATGGGGCTTTAAAATTTACTGGAGATAGAAAAATCAGTTTAGAGGGTGATTCAATAAATATAAAAAATTTACATTACATTCATAACATATGAGGTAAACTAATATGTTTGGATCCAAATAAAAGTCCAATATTGAAATTAGCTTTAAATAGTAAATGTTCATGAAAAAATGGAATGATGAGATATACATTATGAAAACATATTAGAAAAATCAATATATTTATAAGTTATATTTCAAATATAATATTATTTACCCTAAAATTGTAGATGGATATTATTTTTTGGACCTGATACTAGGTTAAATTAAAAAAAATGATGAAAATCAGTCAAAATAGATACATAGTGTAGATAAAAAAATCTAAAATCATGGATATTATAGGACAAGTGAATTTCATATTTTACAGAAAATGATAAACAACCATTAGTAGAAAAAAATAAAAGTGTATCTAATTTACATTTCATTGTCCACATATAAGTATGTTGTCCAATGGATCAATCTAGAATATTAGGATACATATAAATAAATTTTATTATATGTGACTATAGTTATATTAATTGTTTTATGTATAATTAATTTAGGAGAGAAAATATAGATTGTTTGATTAAATATACTGGGATAGTGAAAATTGATACTAATCACTCAACTAGGGATTTGTGACTCAATAATAGAATGGAGTATATAAAAACTAATCTGAAAAACTATATCTAAAAAACATGAATATAAAATAATTTACTATACATGAGAGCCCAAAAATGTAATTGGGTTAATTAAATATAAAAAATGTTAAAGATTTGGCATTGTTATTCTATATAGAAGAGATAAATCCTGATGAAATATTTAATGTAAGGAATCATTCATTAAAAGAACTTCTATATAATTGGAATTAGATTCAATACAATGAATAAATCAGTTAATCATGTTATATATTGTAATAACATAAAACTTATTTGATGTTTCTCAATATGAAGTATATTTTTCAAGTATGATATAAAAGTAGGAATAATTTTGTCGGATGAAAATATATTATAGTCATTGGGGAAAATATATAAAAAATGATTATACATTAAGTTTTTTATAAATTATGATATAGACATGAGGAAATTATTATATAATCATAATGTTCACAATGTTCATCAAATAAATATTATTTTGATGTTGAATTTTAAATAATAAACAACATTTTATGAAAAATAACTTATACCATTGAGAAATATTAGGAGGAAGTAATTCTTTCCATAAATTATTTTGGATAGTGATTTACATAAAACCCAAAAATAATGATTGAAGACTATACCTCGCATTTTTTACAATTAATTTCTAGTCTATAGTCAATTTCATAATCTATATGAATATTTATTGTGATTGATTTATAATGTAGAGTTGGATATGGTTTACAATAAATGGAATCATCTTAAAGAAATATACATCCATATGTTATTTCAATAACATTGATCTATATGAATAATTATTATTAAAATGGTAATTTGAATAGAATTAATGAATGATTAATGTGTATACTCATTACATTGACTAATGTTATTGATGTTTGGAAAAAATTTTATCAAGTATCTTGTATTGGGTTAATATGATTCATCTAGGATATATATATTCAAAGAGCATTCAATGTGTTATAAATTCTTGTAAAAACAATACTCCAGAAATTATATATTCATGGGAGATGAATATATTGAATATATTTTGGGATTAATAAATATAAGTCATGAAAATATGTTTTAATTATAAAAATTGAATTATATATACTAAAATATAACCTACATGCATGGTATTTGAGAATCAACTAATACCTAGAGATTTGGAATTCCTGGTGGGGGATGTCATTCACAACTTATATGCGATGACAACAATAAAGGTTTTATTAAAGGTACATGACTATAAAAATTATGTATTAGTGAGTGGATGTAAGAAAAATATTGTAGAGGAGAATAGATTATAAATAGTGATTCACAATATTAGCGAACAAACTTTCTTTATGGGGATTCATGATATATAGACATAGGTTTTAACTTTAATCTACATAATTGAATATATAATAGAATTGTTTATAATATTTGGAATGTGTTATTTAGAACCAATTTCATCATAGATTGTATTTCTGTGAGATTTTAAATAATGACAATGGTAAGAATAAGGATCTCAACTTTTCATGATAATCAATTTATTATTATTATTATTATAAATTGACAACTATATTTACTTTATAAAATTCATTTTATACTGATTTCAATGTTAACCAAAGGAAGAAGATCACATTGTAGTTATGAAACTCTTAACCTATATTTGATATACTCCCAGCTGTTTATACATTTACTATCATGAAAGAAACAAGAATCATCATCATTTTTTAAAATTGATTTTGTAAGTCATATGAAAGATATAAATTCAAGATATCTTTAGATGTTTTTCATTAGTAATATGTGTATTATATGTGATATAAGGAAATATGATAATACATATCTTAACATGGTTGAACTTGTTTTTATATCACAAAAAAAACATATCACAAAATATATGAATAAATAAATACTATTATTTGTTGATGATGATAAAAATCATTTGATAATATATTGTGAAAAAATAGTGAAATTGAATATATATATATAATTGTGTAGCACCCCAAAAAAGTGACATTTTCTGTAGATAATATTTCATTATGAAAATGGTATAGCTATGATTGCTCATAATGGAATTTGATAAGAATAGTAAACTAGTTGATGATAACATTATTGAAACCATGGAAACTCTGTAATTTGATATAAAAATATTGAACTTTTTGTTTTGTCCACTCCCTTAGCTTGTGTATGTTTTGATAATTACCTTTTCCTTATTCTCGATTTGTTTTATTCTTCTGTTTCATTTAGTTTTGGCGTATAAATATGGTATAGTTTTTTAAGAAAGATTTATGTATTATCCAATGGTATTGATTTAATAATACAAGCGTCTTAATCTAATATTTTATTTATTCATTTTGGATGATAATATTTTCAATTATTTCTTAAAGAGTGTTTTGGATCATACTGGGTAATAGAGTGTGTTAAACACACTATGATCAAATTTTTTTTCAATTTATACAAGTTAATGAGTGTTATTTAATGTCTAGGTGGGTGATGGTATAATAATATGATAATTAATTTAATGGGAGAGTCACATTAATGATGATGAAGTATATAAATTCACTTGTTGAGGAAAAAAAATACTAGATAAAAGATAGTAAATTAAATGAAAATATATAATGGGGGATAATGTTTCCACCCAAAGTTCTAATGTTAGTTTTTCTTGTCCATCATATTTTTTAATTATGTTCTTAGATATCTAGTTGTAAATAAATCTCAAATGTTCAAATATTATAATTTAGTCACTTAACAATTCTAAATGTCACTGATTTTGAATAAATTAGTCATGTATGAAAAAATAATTTTAAATAGTTTAAAATTTTTGAGTAGCTAGATAGAACAATATGAGAATAAAAGAGTACTATAGAACCATCCCTTTATATACAATGGTCTTCCTGACATTATAGTCTAATTTTTTGGAAATGATGTTCATTTACTAATGGTTTAAAAATAATTCATATCATTCATTCATTTACAATGGATATAACAATTATAATGTAAATTCAACATATAGTGGTTACTAGTTTCAATATTTATGAACCATCATGATATATTTAGGGATTAATTGGTAATTTTTAATTATATTACCAGAAATTTTATGGCTATGAGAAAAACATTAACATATCATCACGAAAGAGTTGATAAATATTTCAAAAAGGGAAATTATGCCCTCTATCTTGAATAAAATTTGAGGATAAATAATTAAATTCATCAAATGTATAATGTTCACTATTATAAGTAATGGATTAATCTAAAGTGATTAAAAACCCATGAAATTGTAGGAACATACACATTGTATTCTTATGGGTTATTTATGAAGTATATAATATTCATTTTGTTAACTCAACAAAAAATACTTTTCAATTATAATTTATATTCAAGAATATAATTATACAATGTTGTAAGATGAAGTGATTCTAAATTAATTGACTAAAAATTGATTGTTAACCATTATATGGGAATAAAAGTTTTATTCTAAAAAAATATGGATAGTAGAGAAATGATAATACAACATCAAACATGTTTTATTGATAAAACTGATGGAAATGTTGAATATGAAATGAAAAGAAGAAAAATGTTATGTCGTAGAATAATCCATGGTTTCTACGGTTGGTGGATTACTATGTTTTTCATTCGATTAATCTATGTGACTAATATATTTCCACATAATGGTTTTTGTGGAAGCTGTTGAACAATATATAGTTTTTTTAATCAAAATATATAATTTAAAATGTAATTGGGAAAATAAAAAATCATGAAATATTTATAAAGAAACATTTTAAAATAGATTTTAAGAGATCCAAAGAAAGGATAGATATATATTTGCATAGATTTTTAGAAACATTGCCTGATCAGCAAATCATGGAATATTGATTGGATAATATCTTGGGTGTTTCTCACTTGGGATTACTCGATATATTTGGGAATTTCTATTTTCATATTTTTAAATAGATTTGTATAGAATCTATATAAGGGATATTCATATGGACTCAAGACCAATGACATAGAAAACATTTCCATTCAAAATCATCAATCTTAAAAAAAAATGTTTTGGAATTACAGAACTAAAGAATAATATATCTACATAGAAATAATTAGTGTCATTTCATTCCAATATACATGTGGGTTATATTAAATTTTATTACACACATATATACAATATAATAATAAATATCACTTCATTTTATTCATATATTGTGTTACATTTTTCACTAACTAAACAAATCAAAATGAAGAAAAATTATTTCTGATAAAAATAAAAAATAGTAAATAGTAGAATAAGAAAATTTGGGTTTTTCAAATATGCTAGAATATCCCTCCCACAAAAAAATAATTTAATGAAAATAAATATTAATAAACAAATCTAAATATTATAAATATAAAATCTAGTAATATTTAATGATTTCAGGTGAATTGTGAATCAATAAATGATGGGGAATCAATAGTAGATAATTTAAAAATTAGTATATTAATATGATAATGGAAATATTAAATATATATAGTGGAATAGTATCCTCTCCATTGGGAATTGTAAGAATGATGTTTGAATAGTAATATAACATCAAAATAAAAAATATAGTTATAAAAAATATTTATTTATATTAATTAAATAAAATATAAAAATTATGATTCCCTAAAATAAATATAATTGTTAAAATGATAATTCAAATTTGACATCATTTTTAATAAAATTTATATTATTGTGTTTCATAAACATAATTTTTTTATTAAATATATAAAATTCCATTATTAGAATAACTATATTATAATATTGAACTTCATTTTTTTGTCATCTCGCGGATATTAAATGTAGTTTATTGTAAGGGTATTTTTGAAATATTAAATTTTCAGTTAAATAATAAAAATATTTTTTTCACAAAGCATGATTCTTTTTAATTACATCATTCATGATTTAATACTAAAATAATATGTTATTGAAATGTTGGGTAGACCAAATACCTATTACATATTTATAATGGTTACATTGAAATAAATAAACTTTTTCTCGAAGCTTAAATATTGTTTTCCAATGTCTAAAGTCTACATTATTCGAGTTGTGGTTTTTCCAAGATTTCATCTAATAATACCAATAATTTATGATTATAATTTTTTATAAATCATTAAAATGGTGTTAGATAATTATTATAAATTTAATAATTCTTAAAACAATACAATTTAAAGGATTTCCTTGGATATAATATCTTATTTATAATTATAACTCAAAAATGAACCTCCTCATGTATAAATAACCCCCAAACACTATGGGAAAGAAACTCCTCTATCACTGACCACATTCAAATATCTTTCCAAATCCTCGTTTAATCCTCATTTAAACTATATAAGCATTTTAGAGAAAATAAAATCCATGAATCATATAATTTTTGTGTTCCATTAATGGAAAATAGTTAGAAATTGGTAAATATTCATCATGTTCTCTTTATTTTATTATTCTCATAATTTCGTATTCCTAAACAATTTAAAAAGAAATATTATAATTTTAATTCAGTTTTAGAATAAAATTCAATTATATATTCAACGTATAATAATGATTTAATTGAGAAGGTATTTATATTGAACACTTTTTTGTCCTTATCATAGATAAATGACCCATTAAAAATTAGTTAATCACCCATAATGACATTTAAAATTATACAATTATCACAACCAATTTGGATGATCATATTAAATTATGTATAATATGAAAATTTAATAATATTTAAATATAATAATTAAAATTAAATCAATACAATAAGTGATACTATATGTAAAATCACTTAATAATATGTTTGGCTATTAAAAATGGGAATTAAAAATTTTAATCCAATTATTATAATTGATTTGTTGGGGAAAAATTAAAAACAATTCACCTCTAGTTACATGAAATAATAAACCAATTTTTTTTATACAGTTATAATTGTGATAAAATAATTAAGGATTTGGGGAAAGGGGAACCATCAACCCATATCTATATTTTTGTAATTTTCTCAGAAGTTGTATGGATGATTCATTAATGTTCATGAAATTTTATTCCTGAAATCGTTATCATTTCCATTATATATATATGTCTACACCCCCCCCCCCAATTGATTTTTATTCCAAATAACAAAACTAATAAATATTATTTTTCTAAAAGGAACAACTTTTACTACTCATGGTTTAATTCATTCTTATTCAAGAATGAGGATGTTTTATGAAATATATGATCTTTATTATTAATTTTGGAAACCCATAGGTTAATGAATAATTTTTTCATCATGAGAAAAATAGAAATACCATTCCATTCCATGGGATTATTTCATGACTATGATGGTATTACATTTTAGGTTGCATCCATGAGTGTGTTCATTTAATTATGTTTTACGTGGGGTGTGAATTATATATCCCTCTAATGAATTAGTTAATATGATATATCTAATGAGCCTTTGTATTATTCAGGAAAAATTATATTTTTTTCATTATTATGATGTAATTATTTTTTCTAATATTTTTGGTGTGAACATTATGCTAGAAATGTTCACAACTAGGGGTTATATTTTACAACTAGTTTATGTTGTGTCATTGTTATAAATATTCCAAAATCAATTAATTTAGAAAATTATTCCCTCATCAATAGGATGGTTATCTTAAGAAATTGATATGTTTGTGCTACCTATTGTCACCCATATAATATTGATTCATCACCCTTATTCATCCCCATATTAGGGTCATAGATCATCCCTTCCATTGTTGTAATTCCATATGCGATTACATATAAAATGTAGAAAATGATATATTTTTAGAAGATAAAGAATACTGATTTTAATAATATTTATTTTTTCTTATTAACAAGTGACATATGAACCTAATATTATGAAGATAATATAATTAAATATCATAAATTTTGTTACTAATATTTTTTTTATCTTTAAAATTGAGTAATAGTTATGAGATAAATAGAAATCTTCATATAGGTTGTATAGGAGTACATTTAGTTAATTCTAGAACTAGGATTACAATGTGGCAGGGAAACTCATAAGGATAAGTCTATGAATATGTAAACATAATATATTTTTATAATTTATATGATCATTTTTGTAATATCTTTCTCAAAAACCATTTTCATGGGATGAGTATTTGGATATTTCCATCCCTTAGGTGACATCCCCAAGTTAGTAAGGGTTGGAAATAAATTCCAGGGTCATAGAATACATTTGGGGTGGGGGTATTTTCTTATTTAAAATTAAAACAACCGTGCTATGCTAAACATAACCAAAAATACCACTATATTATGCATGATGACAATGCTGTATAAATAAATGTAAAAAAATTGAAAAAACTACAACCATGAACCATATTAGAGTAAAAATAATGAAATAAATACCCATAACTCAATAACAAACAGTACATAAATCAAAAACACCCACTAATCTCCAAGTTCAAACATAATAATCCACACATTAGAATAATTATTCATCACCAAATTAATGTTATTCCATGACAATACATATGTATTAATATACAACATCTACAAGAAAGACCAATGATCGGAGAAATAGGTGAGTATAAAACATAGTAGGTTTTCCCCAATGACATCCCAACTCATGAAACTAGGATATAAAATTTTGTCACATTGGTATAAAATATTTTAAAACCATGTCAATGAAGTTTATATCAAATAATAATATAGTTTCCAAAGTAAATATTTTTCAATAAAATAATACCAAACCTGTCAGTCACACTATTCTTCAATTCCATTTTTAATAACCCATTCCATTCCACAAATCCACACATGCATTCCCATGTAAAATTTCCATTCTCATGAGTGGTCTCTTGTAAATAAACCATATCCTCAAAAGGTAACCATATATGACGTACCACAATGGGATATTCCCCTTCCACATAGTCTCACTGATACATATGAACACACACCACCCATTGTTTTCCAAATACCAAGACAAACCATTTATACCAAACATTTAGTGAAAATTAATTTTTTAAGAATAATTTATATAATGATTTATACATGAATAATAATTATCATTCTAAAATCTGCATTATGAAATTTTGAAATAAAGTATTATCCACAATACAACCTATTTCAAAATGTTCAAAATCCTACACTAACATAGTTTTTCATCTAGATTTCATATCAATTTCACAATTGAATTCTCTAAATTATATCAATTTGAAATAAATAATTTTAGATCTAACTAATATGAGAGTCAGGTGATTCCATCTACGTCCTAGATATGGGTGAAAGAAATTAATTGGAGAAAACTCTAAAACCTACCTTAAGACTCTTTAAAACGTCATTAGATAATTTTCCCACAAAAACCGGCATCTGATGCACCTATATCCAACTCCAATTATATCAAATATCTAGAGGAATGGTCTCTCCATCCGTTGAAATTAATGGAATTAGTGTTATGGAAGAACAAGGGGTAATATTAGGTAATAAGGAGGTGATTCATAGTAGATCCCGAAAATCTAGAACTAATTTTAAATAGAGCATAGTTTTGGTAAACTAATTATAATTCCAAGAAATAACTGTATACTAACCACTACCTCTAAACACCCCTAGCAATATAAGATCACATGTTAGAGAAACTATTCACCAACAATAATATACCATTAATCAAAAATTCATATGGTTTCTCCTAGGTGGCCACTTATTTTGGCTAATCATTGGGCCTAATCATGCACCTACCCAGTGCCCACTATTTTTGTGGCACAATATCATGGAAGGTATCACAAGGATTCTAGAAACCATGCACAAACATTGAACCTCTGTAAAATCTCCAGATAATTCAAGACTTCTCAAAACCTCCTAACAATAAACAAAATGAATCTATATACCTAAAATACATAAATTAAGGGGTAATTACATGAAAATTGGAATGATATTTTCTTTGCACCATTGATTTTCCATCCACAAAATATTGAAAACCATATTTTCCCATAATAGTTCATTTCACTGGATGGAAGTTTCCTTTTTTAACTCCAAAATTTAATCCTAAATCCGGTCTTATTACCACAATACCCACCCTAGAACATATCTTTCAAATGAGATTCATTCTCTTTGCTATCCACAATTAGGATTATCACATGAACATTTATAGAATCCCACTCTAGGTCAACATGATCCCGTCAAATAAAATGATCTCTATCAGGTTGATAACTCATCATATGAGATAGATGAAACACATTTTTCAATTAACTAAACATAGGTGTCCATAAATAAAAAATTCCTCCAACTGAACCATTTAAAATATCTTATAATGTATTATTATTTTAGGATATAACATGCCCTACATCCCAAAACAAATTTTCCCTAGACTTGGTTAAATTCTCATGATCACATGAACACTCACCTCGAATGAAAACGGTCATTTATAGTGATCCCCATTCTATTTCTATCAACGTTGACCTGTCTCTATTATCTTTCTGATGAACTGAATCTTATTTCTTATCCCTTACAAACGGCCTAGTCAAACTAGTAAATTATCATTTATTTCCACACATCGAATTGGATAATGAAAAGTACACCAATACCATGCTTCAAAAATTACCCACATATATCATTTCACATTATATATTTTATCAAAGAACACCACCAATGGAATTTTATCCTCACATGAGAAACCATAATCTATTAAAAAATCACAAAGCATGTCTTACACACTCTATATCATCATTTTAAGTTTTCTATCTATTTGAGGATGATGAATTGTAATAAAAATTAATTGAGTTCCTAGGCCATGACGTAAATAATTGAAAAAATAAAATGAAAACCATGGATCAAGGTTTGATACTATCAAAAATAGAATTCCATACTACTTTACTAGTTCTTGGATAAAATTTTCTCACAAGACTTCCACCATATAATATTCATTAATAATAATGAAATGGGAGACATTGTGCATTTTTCCACTATAAACTATATAGAATTGTGATTTCAAATCATTCTTCATAAACCTATTATAATATCCATATCTATCTTCAATCATTTCTATATTAGAATTATTAATGTCTTTAACATAGCCTCTAACTATTAGTTCTTTTCTATAACCTAATGATATGTAATGGTTCCGATAACAAACTGATGCACATTTATTTTCATTCAAATAAAAAAATGCATTACATGGAATAAAACTATTTTGTATCATGGGATGAACTACCCATATCAAATGATTGTATGAATGTGGAATTTGTTCCTTATATTCCATAGGTATGGCCATGTGATCTCTAAATGAAGAAAATGTGCATTTATCAAGAATCCATCAATCATGGGTCTCTCCACCATTGAGTTTTGACATCATATAAATACATTCACAACCATATATATTTGTATCTATTACCTTCTAAATAAAATAAGAAATAAAAGACAATAGAAATAAAACCACACTAGATATAGAACTACAATGGAAGCTCAATATTCACCATCAATGTGAACTTTAGCATCAACTCACATCAACATCTATTTATATGAAGCCTCTTTTTTAACTGAATATATGAGTTTCGACTTAATTCATCAACAACCAAATTTTATATACCTGGAATACACATCACGTCGATGTAAATTTTTTCTAAAGGCATCCCATCCAAATTTATGTATCCTATTCAAATATATTTGTGATAATATGTGTTTCAAACTACGATGAGATGTACGAGTTTCATCATATATTAAATGATCCCATGTCTTCAGAGTATATACCAGAATTGATATTTTCTAATAATGTATTGGGTAGTTATCCTAATGATATGGTCACATCTTTGAGTTTAATGAATTTTTTTCCCATGGACGAGGACACACCCCAACCAATATCTCAACGAATCACAAAACACTACATAATCGTGTCCTAATTCCGGAAATAAGATGATGGTGCTATTGTGATGTGAGTTTCAAATCTATTTAAAGATATTTGAAATTCCTTATAAGATTAGAATGAAACAAACATGTATTTCAATGATATAATTGGTGAATATAGTTGTGGAATGTCCTGAAAAAAATGTTAATAATAAATATTGAGGCAAAGGAACTTGTTTACTTATGAAGTGCCCAGATTTGTGTGAATCACTTAGAGGGGGAGGGGGTGAATCATTAATCCCTTTAAATCCTTTTACTAATTGATTATTTTTAATTAAACCTCTATGGATGGTTAATCCTCGATCCACTCATCTCGTGTCTCTCATCCTTACCCCGAATGATGCTGTAAATGTAAAGGTATGAAACACACAGATTTACAAAGGTTCCGTTCAAATCCCTACTCCTTGTTGTGTTGGTTTTTCTCCCCAACACAGATTCTCCACTATAATTCAGTTATTAATTAAAATGGTTGATATATAGGCATAATTTATCACTCTTGAGTCCCACATGATGATTTTTATACTTCTTCACAAAGTGATACCAGTGTCTCACTAGCCTGCTTTCGAGTCCCCCTAAATCCTTCCTCCCCTCCCATAAACTCAAAGGGCTCTTCCACCTATCGAGTCACACAAGAATCATCATTATTTAAGTACTTTCTTGATTCATTGAATATAATATTCTACTCTCTCTACACATTCTAGCTGAATCACTCTTGCATGTGTATCTCTTCAAAAATCATCAATAGCCTTTGTTGTGTTTTGTTGGACTTGCACAATAATTCTATTCACTTTAGTTGATCAGTTCATTGTCTCAAAAATGATCAGAAAATTCATTCATCTTCTAATGAAGTCCTGGCTTCACTTAGATGTGTTCCAATGGTGCTCACAACATCTTCAATAATTTATTTTTCAAGAATTATCTTTCACAATATCAGCACTGTCTCTCTTCTTGATGTTGTAATTAATTCACACTCAGATTAAAGGAATTATTTAACTCTGTGTAGCTTCATTCTCAAAACTCATGTACATTATTCATGAATTTCATGGCATCCAATACCTATTTTATTTGAATATCTAACTTAATAATTCTTTATTTCTATCTCTTAATTCACTAAACCTTCTAATTGTTTTCTTTGAAAAAATCACATACACTTATGTGATTATTAAAAAACCGGGGATCAGCTCACTTTGAATGATATAAATTAATTATGCTTCATGCATGAAGTGAATGGAATTTACATTTTTGTCTACACATGTGCACTCATAATATTTTATTCTTCCTTTTAACTATTTTCACATATGCATGTGCATGAATTCATTCATTCACAATTATTTTCTTCTTTCTTGGGTGAAAACTGAAATGGGTGGGGTCATTTAGGAACACATACATCCTCTTTATTCGTTAACCTTTCTCTTCATTCATTTTGGTTCTTATCACACATAAACTTGTTATTTTAATTTGGATTCAATTTGGGTCTTGAATATTTGTTCTTCAAACCCAAATTAATGTAGTTCACGGTTTTACAATGTTCATACACTCATGGGTTTCTCAATTAATTCATATGATTGAATATGCATCATACCTACATTCTCCTTCCTCCAAAAAGTGACTCGGGTCCCTTTATCCTCTCCAAGGGAATTGTATGTATACACGGTCCTTTGCTTATTCTCATGCAAAGGGTGTGATCTTCATATTACCCGAATCTCGAAAACAAAAAACAATAAATAAATAAATAAATATATGTGTGTGTTTTGAATGAAGGGACTTCTTCTTATTCATGAAAATAGAAGGGCAAGTAGGGTATTCTTCTATATTGTGAAAACAGGAGGGCATGAGGAGTCTTATTCTTCATGTGTGGTGTGCACATGTATCTCCTCCACAGAACCGAGATGGTTTGTGGGTTCTGTATTCATGGAGTACAGCAAGGGTGAATGTGAACCATTTATGTACACATGTGATTATCCTTTTAAAGACACAGTGAGGGTTCAAAAGAAACTATTGAGTTCTATCGGGTTTCTTCGCACAGAGGGTGTGAGTTATTTCATAAACCATGGTGGTCACATTTCTTCTCTTCGTGCAATGGATGTGCTGAAATCCATAACATGTGAGATGCGTGAAACTCAATTATTTACATAGAAAGGATGCACGGAAACCCTGGCTTTCGCGAACTAGAGGGGTTCACAATTTCTCTATTTAATTGGAGAATCAAGATCTCCTTTATTTAAGAATGGCAGCAGCCTCTTCACAGCTTACGCTCTTCAATTTATAAGCGTGGAGCTCGTTCAAAACCATGGGGGACAAGTCTTTGAATACATGAGATATTCAGCATTTTGAAATCATTGAATGTGAATAATTATATTGTGATTATCGTGGTTTATTTTTTTCTATGCGGACTCCTTCGTTCATTGTGAGTACATCACATGAATGAGTTTAAGAAGGCATGAAAGGATTCTCTTTGAGCACTCGAGTTACATGACGTGGCCTCACACCTTCAGCTGCTTCAGCCATCATGTATTCTTCATTTCATTCTCATCCATACATATTTTAATGCATTCATGAGTTTGGTACTTCTAGATGATCACTATGGCCTTGACATGGGCTCAAATTATGCCCAGATAGATGAGATCATCATTCAACATTATCACTGGTTCGTGCGTGGAGCTTGGTTGTCCGAAGGATGAAGACGACCTCAGAGGAAAGATAAGACATCACTAATTGAATTCCAAACCGTGTAGATCCGATGGATGATCTAGGTGAGCGCGATCGATCGCGGGACTGATTGAATGGTTGAGAAAGACATGCAATGTGATAACGTCCATGACTAGTTCCACATTTTTAAATACACATATCACATCGAAACCGACCACGGTTTTCTCACGGTTTAAATATCAATATGCGGCATCATTCACTCAGAATTCTCCCCTCTCCCTCCAAGGTATCGACACCAAACATGTTCACCCTACGGGCACACTCTTAGAACACAATCGTCTCCTTGGGCATGCACCTAGCGCTCACACTGCACAGATTCATCACCTTGCAGACCCTGTGGGAATACATGGCCCAGATTCCCCTCTTGTGGGCTAGCTTCAAGGCCTTCCCCTTAGGCGAGGTAGACCCCCGGGTCCGGCATATGCGATTTTTTATGGGTTTTACGAAATAAATTATTCGGGATAGGGGACTAGGGTTCCGATATTTTTAAAACTGGGTCTGGGATGCATGAACGGCGTTCACACATCCCAGCCCCACTGAAGAAGCGTAAACCCCATTCATGTATCCTCCCGAGAGGAGGGATGCATGAACGGGGTTCACGCATCTCACAGAGAGCTCAAATTCTCGTCAAAATGTATAAATATTAATTATAAACTAATAAACATAAAGTAAATCTCTTAAAATATTAATAAATATCAATTAAATAATATAAAATATTGAAATAAAGTTAATAATTATTAATAAATATTCATGAATAATAGATATTCATTAGATAATTATTAATAGAATGGCTTGAGTATTCTCTAACATATATTGAGAAAGATATAATCTTAGCATCTTTCACTCACATCTTCTCAACATTTTGTTGTTATACATCTATTTCTAAAAATATCCTCATATGGTTCCATTTGTATTCTAAAGTGGAAACTATTATTATATATGAATTCCAATAATAAATGTTGTTGATCACAATATCTCTTGAAATTGATCAAGAAATATGTTAGCTGATCTACAATCCTATGAATGATCATTTTAGACTTACTGTTAGTTTTAGTGTGGTTAGTAGTTCAGATCTCATTTTTGTATCCGATTCTTGTTAAATAATTCCCAAAAACAACATAGAGATCCGTGGGTCCCTATTAGATATAATATAAATATTTAATCCATGTAAACTTACCTCTTTATTTATATATTGGTATGTTGTTAGAGTGTGAAATACTCTCAAATAGTAATGAAGTAAGAAAGCATTGTAAGTTGATCAACTGTAAACTGAATGAAATTATTTATAATGTCGGTCTTCATAAGATGGTGATGTTTTATAATTTAATGGGTAATAGTTTAATCATCCACTTTTACCTCTTTCATTTGTCCTTAACTTACTGTAAAACTATGTTTTGAGATGCATACTCAATAATCTCACTCTATAGATTGTGTACCAGTAAAAATTGTTTCCTTTTATAATGATTGAATATGTATCTTCTCATAATTGGCCAAATAAACATCTAATTCATGTTGTAGTTATTCTTATCGTCAATCATAATCATCTTCTCTTCACAAATATCCATTATTCATTCAAATTCTTCTTCATGCAATTTAATTTTTGTAATCAAATAATCGTGTTCCATGATATTCTTGGATTTTACACCTAATTTAAAATCATTGAGATCAATAATATTTTGAAGGATTTATTCAAGTTCACGAATCTTTTCATCTAGAATATATTTGACTTAAAAATAATTAATATAATTAATATTTATCATTTAATTTAATCATATTATTTATTATACAAATATATATACATTGGTATATAATTTGATAACAGTAAGAAACTTATTAAAAATAGAATAGAAGTCAAGATAAAAGTAATACACATACAAAATGTATCATAAATAAAATTTCAATCTAATCTACACCTCTGGCATCGATGCTCCTCTGTCCCATAGCCATGCCTATACTGGATGCATCCCCACTGTGTCTGTCTATGTCTGTGCTCTGGCGTACGCTGCACATCCTCATCGACAGCCACCTTCACATCCTCCTGTGTGACAGGCGGTGGATGTACAGTCTCACTGCCTATACCCTGGCCCACATCTAAGGATAGTGGAGGCTTGCTGGAACTCTCACAAACATTGGAAGTAGATGGCTTCTCTGCTGCGGATGACTGGAATAAAACATCGAACTCAATCCACTCATTGTCAGTATGTACATGTGGCTATGCCTGAGAAGCGGGAGGAGCATCTGACTGATCATGCTGAACACCCTCTTCCAGTGGAACAATATCATGTGGCCGAGCAAGCTGATCAGCCTCCTCCTGTGGAACAACAGCATCCATAATAGGGTCGTCACCCCCAGGTATATCTATGGGAGGTTCAGCAGGCTCCGCGGCCTCCGCAGTAGGTGGTGGATCAATGAAAATGCCATGATAACTCTTGTCCATCAACGATAGAATCTATCGTACAAGGGTGTGAAAATATGATGGGTCAAACGCATCTCTCTCCACTTGATCAGACATATGAAGTAGATGACAAATACGAGCATCCTACGAAAACAAATTCCATTGTTAACTAATAAGAATAAAAAATATGTTGAATAGTGAAAGGAAGAATGCATACCAAGTCATGGAAGCCTCGTCTGTGTCGTGTCAGAAATATGACTGGGGACCTGATATACCATCCTGCATAATCCATCTAATCCAGCAAATGAAAACGTATTGTCCCTGCCACTCGCAACTGGGACTCCTGTCGTCTATCCCATAACGCAACATATCTGGTGTGGTAGCTCCTCCAATCAAAATCCCTCTTTCCTGACATCTTCAAGGAATGTAATGAATCCAACTGACTGGGTAGGTCAGGAACTGGCTGAATGAATACAAACTATCTCATAACCCTATCCTTCTGATTCCACATGACTATATGAATGTGAATCAGTGGAACCATACCAGAGCTGATATCAATCATCACTGTACAGTATGGGGGCAGACTCTAAAGGATATCATCTGTATATGGAAACCATGTAATCTGAAATAAAAAATGAATAATAAATTAATAAATGAATAGATGTACAGTAAAGAGAAAATATTTAACAACATAAATAATAATCACTTCCATCATCTGGTCGAATTCTGTCTAACATATGTCTGTAGGCGTGAACATCATGTCTGGGAGAATCTGAATGTCGATGCGCCTGACTCCACCTGTAGATAACAATTTTATTTTTACATTTCATAAAATAATATTATAAAATTAAGTTATATATTAGAAGGAATTAATAACATAACAACGTCCATGTGGAGCCTCTGCTACAATATCTATGGGTTATGGCGCACGTTCATGTGGAGCTAAACGATGTATGTGCTCCCATACCCACATCTGTAGAAGAACCTTGAATCTTGTGATCTGCATCTTATCGATGCGACATGCGCTGCATAGGGCCCTGTATGTATATGGTAGGCAGGGAGAACCCGAACTATATCGGCATACCTGGTCCATGTCCTCCCAAAATATAGATACAGCATGTGCACAAAAGGAGTAGAGTGGTCAAAAAAAGTGTGCCACCGATCAGCCTCAAAATATATATAAGGCCCCATCCTTAAACCTTACTTAATCTTGAGTTATTACAAGATTACACATTTAGGATCTTTTCAGGTTTAGAGTTTTAGAGAATTAGATCATGAAACTTGCATTACATTCCACATTAAAACAATGTGATTACATAAAAGACAGTATTCATTCTTCCCATCAACGAAAACATATTTAAAATATAACACAGATTCTTTCTTGACACATCCTTGACACTATCATCACATCATGTAACATTCCATTGACCTGTGAAAAACATTTCAAAAACTTGGGATGAGCATAAAAAGCTCAGTAAGGGTTATAAAAATATGGAAAGGAAACATGAGTTCATATATACATAATAATGAAATCATACTTTACCCATAAAACATAGGCACTTTAACATACCTCATCAAACCATAATAAATCATAGAAAACATAAGACATAAAGGTAACTTGAGGCATTCATAACATTCTTACGTGGGGAGTAACCCTCTTGGTTACGTTTGGAATACCCATCACAGTATATTCCCTAAATCTCTTCGGAGAAACCTTAACGTTTCACTCCTTCGTGTTACCCAATGCATTAGAGAGCTATATCGGGCTCACCCGCCCTTAGTTTATCACGGAACCACCCGTTCTTCATAAAAATGCCCAAGAACCATAACATAATCGTATCACATAAACATGAATAAAAGAAACATAACATTTCCACATTTCAATCACAATATAACATTTTAGGATATTGAAATAATGAATCCATTCAAAAAGAAACCATTTCCAAAACTATTTAAAACATTTAATAAAGAGATTTTTGAATCAAAGTGTCCCATACCACCTTGAAGCTTTTAACATTTTAAACCATTAATATCCATATAAATAAATCCTTAAAACCATTTTGAAAACATGGATATTAATAAGAACAGATAATTAAAACATTTAAAACGATATTTTGGTTAAAGGGGTTTTACCAAAATTAGAGACACTTGAATACAATAATCGAGGAATAAAATTTAGTCAGAACATTATAATATCATGAGAATAAAAGGATTCATGATATAATACTCCAAAGGACAGTATATACACCATATAAGAGTGAATTGGTGCATAACAACAATGAACCCTCAATAGAAATGTTAAATGTGATGAAATCCCTTATAAAGAAGGTAGCCTTAAATTAAGGACAAATAAATCTCAAAAAATATTTGTGACAAATATAAATACACCCAATATAAGTGGATATTAAGTGTAAAACAATAAAAGATCATTCACACATATTCAATGGATGACATATTCAATGACTACAAGTTGAACCCAAACAAATCGAAATTGGGTTAAAAAGTTCCCTTGACAGCCTAACGGCATCACATCAAAATGAGTTGATGAGAGATAAAAAGTTTATCTCATCACTTGGACATAAAATTTACATCAATAAGGATGTATGAGAACATATCCCAACATAAAAATATGTAAATTAAAAGACCCAATAAAAGAAGTCTTTTAAAAAAGAGGAGGGTGAAAGGTTCCCTTACCGACTTGGGTATCTTTCAAAACATACACCCCATGAAAGAAAGACAATAGGTCATTGATGTAAATACTCATAAACGAAAGTATATTACACAAATAGTAGAATAATGGGCAGTACATACACCACTCAATGGAATTTGTGGCGAATGTATCATAAATCTCACGGGAATAAAAGTGAGATGAAAAATCCCTTACGAAAACTCGGCAGTCTAACGACGCTACATAAAACTTCTGAATATGGATTGATGAGATAAAATAGAGTATCCAATCATAATACAATAGAATTTACAGCAATTGGAATATAAAATAAAATCCCCCAACATTTCAAGGAGGAGTTTAAAAGAAGTGACATAAAGGAGAGTACTTAAAAAGAAAGAGAGAGGTTAGATCTCTTACGAAAGTTCGGCAGCCTAACGGTGCCACTCAAAACTTCCAAAATGGATTGATGAGAGAGAATAGGGTCTCTAATCTCATGAACATAAAAATTACAGTAAATTTAATATAAAATAACATACCAATCATAAGAAAGATGATCATAAAATAAATGACATAAAAGAGTTTACTTAAAAAGAAAGGGAGGTGTAGGATCCCTTGCCTCGGGTCCGACTTGACTTGATCGTTCTTTAATCTCCTGAATAATAAACTTGAGTTAATTTCTAATTCCTTAAGAACCTTTTTCAAGTTCATTATTACTTTTATACCACTTATTACCATGTCATAAACATTATGTAATCATTTAAGTTAATAATTTTTTTTTCGATATTTGGTTCTTAAGTCGAAAGTGGACTTCTTACAATTACATGTTGTTCGTGTGGCCAAATTTTTATGATATCCAGAATTGTATTCATTATTTAGATATCATATATGTCATATATATCCAGTACATTCATGCATTTATAACATTACATAATCATTTAGAGGTAAGAAATGAAATGCACCGTTCATGGAGACGGTAAGCCGTTCTTACACATGAACGCTACTTTCATTTCTATTTCGTATTATATAGAATGGAATAATAATGATATAAAGGTATATTATAATTCCAGTATAATATAAAATTTCCATCCTTTATACATCCCACATATGGAATTTAACGAATCAAATCACTTTTAGGGGGCGATAGTCCGCACTTCCTTAAATGAAGATATCCCGTATACCCATAATGGAAGCCATAAAGGTAAGACAAAAATGAAAAATACAGAAGCATAAATAAAACATAAACATATTATATATCATATATAAAAATAGTGACATCATAATGACCACCTTTGAAGGTGTTAAATGAGTACTGAACAATCATCGTTTCGGGAGGCAGAATTTCACCATCCACGGAAACCGTATGTTCTTTAACCATTTGATGTAGTTGTGTGAGAGTGTAGCTCGAATAAATCTTATAACAACATACTAGTATATTGAAGATACTGGTGTTGTTACAAAAGAAGTAAATAAAAAGAGTTTAGGGGGTTGGAGAAGCAAAATAAAACAAATGAACATGAGAGAATGAATTACCTTTAAAAGTGTAACTCCTTTTGATTTGAGCCTAAAGGCTTCCATTGAAAGGATTCTGCCCAAAGGGAATCCTCTAGGATGAGGAGAGGGATGTGGAGAGAGTAAATGGGCAGGGGTTGGCCGAGCCAAAGGCTTGAGGAGTGTGTTAAATGTGGTAGAGGTGGGGGCCTTTTATAAGAGGAGAGGAGGGGTACTTTTGGAAAGTAAAGAAATATTACTTTATTTGAAAATGTGTTTCGGTTTCAAAAGGTCCCACATTGATATAATTCGTGGATAAGGTGATAAGGCTTCTAAATCGACTCATCCAATAAGTTTTTGACATGTGTAGTTCATATATTTTACATTATCTTTCCATTTTATTTAAATCGTCAAATAATGATGTCATCGCTGCATCATTATTATGTCATAAATAATTTAATTTATTTAATGTCTAAAAATTATAAAAAAAATACTATGATGTAGGAAATCTTTTTATATTTCCAATGAATATTTATAATCAAAAAGATGACTTGTATAACCCCACTTAAAAATTGTTTTAGTAAAACATATCATGTTTGGGTCAATTTTACTTTTACATTAAATAAAATGTTATTTATGTCATTTCCCAACCAAAGTGGATCCATGGGGTCCCCAAGTTGACCCATGGCTTTTCATGGTCGGCCATGATACAACCAATGAGGGTAAGACATGTGTCAAGATCATCTCATTTTATTAAAGCATTATTTTTACCTTAAACTACACTAATTACCACTAATCGCGATGAAAAACTTAATAAGTTACTATTCACCAAAAAATTATTTTAATCTCATTGAACCACATTTTACTTCTTAATGAAAACCATGTATGTAGGATTTTTGAAAATCAAAACAAAATGATGGCAAAATTTCATTTAAACGGAAAATCAGTTTTTATAAGTACCACTTAGTGGTTTCACTATTCATCAAAAATTGAAGTTTTTCAAAAAAATCCCAAAAATTCACCCTAAGCTATATTTGATATTATGAATTCAAAAATGAAGTCTGTTTTACAAAATTCAAAACATATAAGTAACATTAATTAATTTAATAATTAATTCCCGCTGTCATGACAAATAGCGTGTTTTATGAAACAATAAGTATCAAAAGATTGACACTAGTTTAAGTCTGATTTCAAAGTGAAAATGATTCCAACGACCACTATTGGATTTAATGGTAAAAATATTTTCTAATTTCACTTTAAAAACAATTCAAAATATAATCTAATAATATAAATAAATTAGATTAAAAAGTGGTTTTGAATTAAAATACAACATTTTACACTATTCATCAAAAAAATGAACTTTATCGGAAAGATACCAAAAATTTACACAAAGTAAATTTTGATGTCCCAATTCTTAATAAGAGTTTTATTTCGTCCAAAAGAATGTTTAAGAGTGAACAAAACTATATTTAATGACGGTTCTCCATCAAAAGGAGATAAGTGAACCTTTAGTGAAAACTAGGGCATATACGCCTAAAATTGAATTCATTCCGTATTTTAAGCCTTTATCTTTTATTGTATAAATGTAAAAATATTTAAGAACATATATAATCATATTTTAGTTATTTATATCCATTCCCGCCATTACAACGGCTATATGTTAACTACCATTTAAAATAATATTATTTTATTATTAGAGTTCAACGTAAGATTCCCAAGAAACTCGTTGTTGCGTGTCGGGTACGCCATCGAGCATAGCATCCCCTTTAAAGTCATATTAATATTTTATTCACAAATATGGATAAATATGAAAATGTCATATTCCTTATTTACCTGGGGTGTTACATCCTTCCCCCCTTTTGGGAATTGCGTCCTCGCAATTTTAAAATTGTGCTTGGAAACATCTTTGAACGTCCCACATCGGAACAAGAGTCGGTAAATCAATAACTTTAAAATAAAGAAAGATAAGCACAGAGGTCACCCGAGTTAACCCATAATAGGATTCTAAGTATGAAAATATGGACATGGAGGAGAAAACATAGGGTCATGTTTCGATGGAGAGTGATAGAAAACATGTTTAGGAGAAAGTTAACAATGAGAAAATCACAAACTTGTGATGGGTTAAACGGTGTTGGGTTCCCCAGTAGGAAAAGTTAATACACAAAATTTTTGTTTTAAGTTACTTTTTATTGAGGAATTTATTCATAAGGAAACATAATCACTTATCATGTTGACTTTCAACTTTTACTAGATTCCTTAATCTAACTCATATTTTTTCCAAAAGGCGAGTATTTAGGGAGACTTGTTCGCATTAAGAGTACTATAATCAACTTCTAGGGAATCACCTAATCCACAAAAGAGAACTATATACTTCCCATTTCTTTAGGATTTAACCAAAACCAAAACCAAAAGGTTAGTACAAGATCAGATAATCCAGAAAAGGATAACCCTTTATAAAAAGAAAATCTATTCTTAACCTCCAAAATTTGTCCAACAAAACACAAAGTTCAACGAGGACCATTCTATAATCAATTTTTCCATAAAATTATTCAAAGTAAACCAAACTAAGATTGAAACCCAAATATTTGAAGGATTTAGTCACATAGTCTTCCAAGTTAAATCGTAACATTTATCTCCAAACAACATCAGTTTCTCCTAAAGTCTCGTATTGAAAAATAATTAACCTAATCACATATCCTCTATGATAGGTTAATAATTTTCATAAATAACCCAAAATAAACTTACTCTTAATTCATAAAATCATATAACTAAAAAGAATCAGTCAAACTAACCAGGGACTTCACGTAGTCCAGTGGTAGGCGATAAATACCAGTCGCACCTTGGTTGTGGGTTCGATTCCCGCAGCTTTGTCCGACACGACGGGTTGTCACACGGTCTGCGTGTTGTCCTTTTTCCAAAACTATATAATTCTTAAAACATTCCCCAAAAGAGATAAAATCATCAAAAATGATCATAACATATTTTAACCTCAAGTTTATCTCATGCTTTTCATTTTCCAGCATATCATATAATAACCCATAATTACCTCAAAAGTAAGGATCATATAAACCCAAATGGTTCTTTATAACTATGTCCACAAAAGAAAAGATAACTATTACTTGAATAAAATTTTCCTATATTAAACATCATGGTTACACATAATATAAAAAGTCTTCTAATGTAACCCCATCATCAAAAGAGACTTAATACTCTTAAGAATTTCACCATAACTCTTGAAGACCTTATATGTTGACATCTTACTCATTCAACATTCTTCATGATCCATTATCCATTCCTTTCCAACTAATTCTGAAATACCTCTTTCCTACAAACAAAATCATGAATCATATCCTAAGATTCCAAAATAGGAAAACAATAGTCATGAAATAGTACATACCTTTGATTGGTCATTGTCAGTTTCTTCATCCTCAATCGGAATGGCATTAGGTATTGGTAAACGAATATTGGTACGCTCTTGGTGACCCCATTCACTAAACTTCTTCATAGGAAATGTGTTTGCATAATGACCATGCACACAACATTTAAAACATTCAATTGATCCCTCAGAAAGAACTTCTTTCCCTATACTCGAGTCAACTGGATGCTTCCTTTTTTCCATAGCAGGTTCTTGCTTTATGAACTTCATTTCCACATCTATAGCATATTTCTGTCCCTTTGAAACGTTTTCCTAGGTGTTTCTTTCCACATCATTGACACATAGGTTTTTGAACACAGTTACCTTTATGATTATTACCTGTACTTCCGTAGGGATTTGTTTCTTGCATATATGACCCCTTAGAGAAATCTCCAAGCTTTAGGTGGTCAATCATGACTCCAGATAGTTGGATGAGGATAATCAAAAGAGTTCTCATTGCAGCTCCCATATCATTCAGTTGCTTGCTCAAAAAACTGTCACAGTTTCCTTCACATCCACTGTTACTTTGGTGCCTACTAGATCCAGCCATTTACTAAAACCAAAAAGGTCAATGTGAGTATATCAACAAAACCATCATGTACTAATGAGTAAGATAGACAATAAGATATACTTACTCATTCACTTTATCTAAAACTAAGACTCTTTCTGAAATCCTAACCATTATGGTAATTGTCAATTATGCTTAAAGAATACCCTAACCTCTAAAGTTATCTAAACCGACCTTTGATACCAACTATAATGCCCCAGCCTTAAACCTTACTTAATCTTGAGTTATTACAAGATTACACATTGAGGATCTTTTCAGGTTTAGAGTTTTAGAGAATTAGATCATGAAACTTGCATTACATTCCACATTTAAACGAAGTGGTTACATAAAAGACAGTATTCATTCTTCCCATCAACAGAAACATATTTAAAAAATAACACGGATTCTTTCTTGACACATCCTTGACACTATCATCACATCATGTACCATTCCCTTGACCTGTGAAAAACATTTCAAAAACTTAGGATGAGCATAAAAAGCTCAGTAAGGGTTATAAAAATATGGAAAGGAAACATGAGTTCATATATACATAAGAATGAAATCATACTTTACCCATAAAACATAGACACTTTAACATACCTCATCAAACCATGAATAAATCATAGAAAACATAAGACATAAAGGTAACATGAGGCATTCATAACATTCTGACGTGGGGAGTAACCCTCTTGGTTACATTTGGAATACCCATCACAGTATATTCCCTAAATCTCTTCGGAGAAACCTTAACGTTTCACTCCTTCGCGTTACCCAATGCATTGGAGAGCTATATCGGGCTCACCCGCCCTTAGTTTATCACGGAACCACCCGTTCTTCATAACAATGCCCAAGAACCATAACATAATCGTATCACATAAACATGAATAAAGGAAACATAACATATCCACATTTCAATCACAATATAACATTTTAGGATATTGAAATAATGAATCCATTCAAAAAGAAACCATTTCCAAAACCATTTAAAACATTTAATAAAGAGATTTTTGAATCAAAGTGTCCCATACCACCTTGAAGCTTTTAACATTTTAAACCATTAATATCCATATAAATAAATCCTTAAAACCATTTTGAAAACATGGATATTAATAAGAACAAATAATTAAAACATTTAAAACGATATTTTGGTTAAAGGGGTTTTACAAAAATTAGAGACACTTGAATACAATAATCGAGGAATAACATTTAGTCAGAACATTATAATATCATGAGAATAAAAGGATTAATGATATAATACTCCAAAGGACAGTATATACACCATATAAGAGTGAATTGGTGCATAACAACAATGAACCCTCAATAGAAATGTCAAATGTGATGAAATCCCTTATAAAGAAGGTATCCTTAAATTAACGACAAATAAATCTAAAAAAATATGTGTGACAAATATATATACACCAAATATAAGTGTATATTAATTGTAAAACAATAAAAGTTCATTCACACATATTCAATGGATGACATATTCAATGACTACAAGTTGAACCCAAAGAAATCAAAATTGGGTTAAAAAGTTCCCTTGACAGCCTAACGGCATCACATCAAAATGAGTTGATGAGAGATAAAAAGTGTATCTCATAACTTGGACATAAAATTTACATCAATAAGGATGTATGAGAACATATCCCAACATAAAAATATGTAAATTAAAAGACCCAATAAAATAAGTCTTTTAAAAAAGAGGAGGGTGAAAGATTCCCTTACCGACTTTGGTATCTTTCAAAACATACACCCCATGAAAGAAAGACAATAGGTCATGGATGTAAATACTCATAAACGAAATTATATTACACAAAGAGTATAATAATGGGCATTACATACACCACTCAATGGAATTTGTGGCGAATGTAGCATAAATATCACAGGAATAAAAGTGAGATGAAAATTCCCTTACGAAAACTCAGCAGCCTAACGGCGCCACATAAAACTTCCGAATATGGATTGATGAGATCAAATAGAGTATCCCATCATATTACAATAGAATTTACAGAAATTGTAATATAAAATAAAATCCCCCAACATTTCAAGGAGGAGTTTAAAATAAGTGACATAAAGGAGAGTACATAAAAAGAAAGAGAGAGGTTAGATCTCTTACGAAAGTTCGGCAGCCTAACGACGCCACTCAAAACTTCCAAAATGGATTGATGAGAGATAATAGGGTCTCTCATCTCATGAACATAAAAATTACAGTAAATATAATATAAAAGAACATCCCAATCATAAGAAAGATGAGCTTAAAATAAATGACATAAAAGAGTGTACTTAAAAAGAAAGAGAGGTGTAGGATCCCTTACCTCGGGTCCGACTTGACTCGATCGTTCTTTAATCTCCTGAATAATAAACTTGAGTTAATTTCTAATTCATTAAGAACCTTTTTCAAGTTCATTATTACTTTTATACCACTTATTACCATGTCATAAACATTATGTAATCATTTAAGTTAATAATATTTGTTTTGCCGATATTTGGTTCTTAAGTCGAAAGTGGACTTCTTACAATTACATGTTGTTCGTGTGGCCAAATGTTTATTATATCCAGAATTTTATTCATTATATAGATATCATATATGTCATATTTATCCAGTACATTCACGCATTTATAACATTACATAATCATTTAGAGGTAAGAAATGAAATGCACCGTTCATGGAGACGGTAAGCCGTACGTACGCATGAACGCTACTTTCATTTCTATTTCGTATTTTATAGAATGGAATAATAATGATAAAAAGGTATATTATAATTCCAGTATAATATCATATATAATATCATATTTCCATCCTTTATACATCCCACATATGGTACTTAACGAATCATATCACTTTGAGGGGGTGGTAGTCCGCACTTCCTTAAATGAAGATATCGCGTATACCCATAATGGAAGCCATAAAGGTAAGACAAAAATGAAAAAAACAGAATCATAAATAAAACATAGACATATTATATATCATATATAAAAACAGTGACATCATAATGGCCACCTTTGAAGGTGTTAAATGAGTATTGAACAATCATCGTTTCGGGAGGCAGAATTTCACCATCCACGGAAACCGTATGTTCTTTAACCATTTGATGTAGTTGTGTGAGAGTGTAGCTCGAATAAATCTTATAACAACATCCTAGTATATTGAAGATACTTTTGTTGTTACAAAAGAATTAAATAAAAAGAGTTTATGGGGTTGGAGAAGCAAAATAAAACAAATGAACATGAGAGAATGAATTACCTTTAAAAGTGTAATTCTTTTTGATTTGAGCCTAAAGGCTTCCTTTGAAAGGAATCTGCCCAAAGGGAATCCTCTAGGATGAGGAGAGGTATGTGGAGAGAGTAAATGGGTAGGGGTTGGCCGAGTCAAAGGCTTTAGGAGTGTGTTAAATGAGGTAGAGGTGGGGGCCTTTTATAAGAGGAGAGGAGGGGTACTTTTGGAAAGTAAAGAAATATTACTTTATTTGAAAATGTGTTTCGGTTTCAAAAGGTCCCACATTGATATAATTCGTGGATAAGGTGATAAGGCTTCGAAATACACTCATACAATAAGTTTTTGACATGTGTAGTTCATAGATTTTACATTATCATTCCATTTTATTTAAATCGTCAAATAATGATGTCATCGCTGCATCATTATTATGTCATAAATAATTTAATTTATTTAATGTCTAAAAATTATAAAAAAATACTATGATGTAGGAAATCATTTTAGATTTCCAATGAATATTTATAATCAAAAAGATGACTTGTATAACCCCACTTAAAAATTGTTTTAGTAAAACATATCATGTTTGTGTCAATTTTACTTTTACATTAAATAAAATGTTATTTATGTCATTTCCCAACCAAAGTGGATCCATGGGGTCCCCAAGTTGACCCATGGCTTGTCTTGGTCGGCCATGATACAAACAATGAAGGTAAGACATGTGTCAAGCTCATCTCATTTTATTAAAGCATTATTTTTACCTTAAACTACACTAATTACCACTAATCACGATTAAAAACTTAATAAGTTACTATTCACCAAAAAATTATTTTAATCTCATTGAACCACAATTTACTTCTTAATGAAAACCATGTATGTAGGATTTTTGAAAATCAAAACACAATGATGGCAAAATTTCATTTAAACGGAAAATCAGTTTTTATAAGTACCACTTAGTGGTTTCACTATTCATCAAAAAATGAAGTTTTTCAGAAAAATCCCAAAAATTCACCCTAAGCTATATTTGATATTCTGAATTCAAAAATGAAGTCCGATTTACAAAATTCAAAAAATATTAGTCACATTAATTAATTTAATAATTAATTCCCACTGTCATGACAAATAGCATGTTTTATGAAACAATAAGTATCAAAAGATTGACACTAGTTTAAGTCTGATTTCAAAGTGAAATTGATTCCAACGACCACTATTGGATTTAATGGTAAAAATATTTTCTAATTTCACTTTAAAACCAATTAAATATATAATCTAATCATATAAATAAATTATATTAAAAAGTGGTTTTGAATTAAAATACAACATTTTACACTATTCATTAAAAAAATGAACTTTATCGGAAAGATACCAAAAATTTACACAAAGTAAATTTTGATGTCCCGATTCTTAATAAGAGTTTTATTTGGTCCAAAAGAATGTTTAAGAGTGAAAAAAACTATATTTAATGACGGTTCTCCATCAAAAGGTGATAAGTGAACCTTTAGTGAAAACTAGGGCATATACGCCTAAAATTGAATTCTTTCCGTATTTTAAGCCTTTATCTTTTATTGTATAAATGTAAAAATGTTTAAGAACATATATAATCATATTTTAGTTATTTCTATCCATTCCCGCCATTACAACGGCTACATGTTAACTACCATTTAAAATAATATTATTTTATTATTAGAGTGCAACGTAAGATTCCCAAGAAACTCGTTGTTGCGTGTTGGGTACGCCATCGATCATAGCATCCCCTTTAAAGTCATATTAATATTTTATTCACAAATATGGATAAATATGAAAATGTCATATTCCTTATTTACCTAGGGTGTTACAATATATGTGCGTGAAAATTGCAGCACAGTGACATCATCAGAATCATCTGGTAAATGTGTGAAGTGCTGGTCTAACCAAGGCCTCCACAATCTACCATAGACGATGGTCCTGCCATCATCCTGGACCACTATGCCCAGAGGTCGTTGAACAAGCTCAGGAAAATCTGATGGAACTCGGCCAGTCAAATCATGTCCATCGATAGGGAGGCCCAACATAGTGGCCACATCCTGCAATGTAATAGTCATCTCCCCCTCACTGAAATGGAAAGTATGAGACTCTGGTCTCCATCTCTCTACAAGTGCGGCAATGAGCTGATGATCAAGAAATGTGAAGTTGCACATCGCTACTCCATAGAATCCATCTCGACGAATATGTGGGACGATAGCGGGAGGTGGTGTAGTATGATGGAAATGGTGAGATCTGCGTTCACTCATGGGAGCCATAGGACGTCCCTCTAAAAGCAGTCGTGATACATGAGTAGCCTGAGATGTAAGCATTGGGAAACCTTCCATCTGCACACATGATATCATAATTACTTATTAATAGTGTAAGCATAATAGATTCATTTTCATTTGGTGTCACAATCAACATTATCCTAATCTCACAATCAAAATTAGTTAATGATGCCCAGACACTCAGATTCCATTACAAAAACTAGAAATCTTATAAGAAAACAAGAATTTAAAAGTGAAAATTATTTATTTATTCTTTTTTGTGAAATTACGTTTGTTAATTTATCCATTATCCATTAAATAACCATTAACATTATTCCACATTATATTAAATTTCATTACATTAGTCATCAGAGTAAATTCCATTCCCTTTAAGAAAAATCCAAACCATGTACTCTTGGAAGACCATCCAAAGCTACCTCTAAGAGGAAACATGCAACCAAGAACATTCATATTCATAAGTGAGAATTTCATCTCTCAACATCTCCCCAATAGTTATTCCCAGCTTTAACATGCTCATATCTATAGCACATTAAAAAATTAATAGGAAAAAATAAATCCAAAGGGAATGTTGGCCCTCAAAACAATTCTTTCAACCTTCTCATGAAAATGATCATTGATGACTCCATAACAGGGCACTTGAACTCCTCCAGAAAGAGTACAACTCGCGCTCTATAAAATTATATTTATCACAAAAATGGAGTAGGTACACAGAATCGATCACGGATTATGATATGTGGAACACTGTCCTACCACTTGGGGACATCTCTTACGAGTATGTCCTTCTACGTGACAGATACTGCATCGTATTCTCCATCCTCTTTTCCGAGGCCAATCCATATCATTTCTGATGCGAGTTGACTTCGGTCTTCTTTGGGGCTGCAACCTGGTAGCATGAAGCCAATAATTTTAAAAATGGCAGACATTGAAAAAAATATAAATGAAACCAGCGCTAAACTTATGAGAACCTAGAAATATCAGGGACGATGGTGGGCTGATTAACAGGCAATGTGATAGAATGGAAGTCACCATCAGGAATTCAAGCAGCACTATAATAGTTAACCAAAGTTCTCATGTGATACACTGGGTTAACATATGGCTCCCATGGTATATTTATTGAAGCACAATCTGCAATAACATGTACACATGGATATCTCAATGCCTGAAAGCTGTCACAATCACATTACCTATTGTCCAACATCACGACAAACACTCCACCATTAGTGCATGTACCTTGGTCGTAGCACTGTATTACCCGAAAACTCATATTTTCCCTATGAAAGAATATAACAGTCCAATGTGAAGCCCCATTCTGTATCCGTTCAATATCAGTTTGAAATTGCAGAGTAAAAAGAATTCCATTTTCTATCCTCTGGTAGGCCTTTTGGGACCGGTCAACAAAGTAGTGCACACATCTAAAAAATGTCTCTTTCACTAACCCTATGATTGTGAGTTTGCGCACACCCTTGAGGACCCCATTTATAAACTCCACTATATTAGTGGTCATATGCCCATATCTCATGCCACCATCGTATTCTAATGACCATTTTTCCGTTGAAAGTTTCATCATATATTCATATACCTCCTCATTAACTGTTCGGATCTCTTCAAGACATTGATCAAACCTTTATTGTTGGGGTTAATATGATTAAACCATAAGATAATAATATATTAAAATGGATATTAAATTTTGTTAAAAAAAGAAAGTTTAGCAAACCATACCCAATTTGAGGATCGCCTTCTTTATGGCCTCATCTCTAAACTGCTTATGCACATTACTTGCAATATGTCTAATTCAATAATAGTGATAAGCATTCGGCTCAGTCCAAGAAACCCCATCACTACTCACAGCCTCTATAATCGCTCGATGATGATTAGATATCAGACACACGCCCTGTTTTTGCATGACATAAACACATACACATGCCAAGAACCAGCTCCAGCATTCAGAATTTTCTTTTTCAACAACAGCAAAAGCAAGTGGAAGAGGAGCGTGATTACCATCCTGTGTGGCAGCAATGAGTAGAACACCTGTATACTTTCCATAATGTAACGTTCCATCTACCTAAATAAATTTTCTACATGGGGAGATGCAACAATGCATGGCTGAATGCCCAAAAAGCCTATTGAACTTCACCTTTGACCGATCAACTCGATGATTCTGGGATACATACTCAATACTGTCCAATTGATAAAAAATCTGATTATTGAGAGACAACAATTCCATAAGCTGTGGAAACATCGCATAAGACTCATCCCAATCACCATACACTATTACAATGGATTTCTATATTTCATTCCAAGCTTTGTTGTATGATATCTTATAGTTATTCAACTGTTGAATTCATTCTTGAACAAGGGAAACAGGAACATACTGACTTGTTCGTATCATCTAACAAATAACAGTAGATATAAACTCTACATCAAGGGAATAGTGATCTTGTGCCAAGCTGGGATGCAGAAAAGTGTATGGGCCTTCTAATTTGGTTATCCTCCAAAATCCATAATATTTTTCAAATATTTATCTTAATCAAAATTTACATTCTGACCCATATTTTTCACAACGAATGAGATATTTGGTATTCTTTGACTCATAAACCAGATATGTGAAATGTTTCTCAATGTGGTATTGCTTTATCACATTTTTCATGACCTGTTTACTTTCGAAATCCTGCCAAACGTATATGGCATTATCATTTTATGCAGGCCTATTCCCTATAATGCTTGGGAATTCAAGAGCTGGTGTAATGACATCCCAATAAAAATGTTGTCCACGAGACATTCCTCCAACTAAGGAACTCAAAACTGAAGGTTGATTACCACAAACTAGTGGATGTAGCGGACGTCTGTCTCTCAATGGAACCTCATAAGGTTCATTCCCAACCACATCATCTCCTGCTGACCCCCCATAATATTCTACCTCAGATAAACGTTCATGCACTATATCAGCACACAATTGGATGTCATCTACATTTCCTTCCAAATTTTGATGATCTTCCTCATTACATACTTCCACAGGAGCCATATGAGGAGGAGACAATGAATAAGACTATTGTGAATGACCAGCTTCTATAGAGCTTGCAAAGCATGGTTATGTATTAATCGATTGCACAACATCAATATCAGAAATGACAATAAATAATTCCATCAAACCATTAATACATTGTTTCCTGAATAACTGAGAAGCCTCCATCCAATCCTCATCATCGACTACAGGGTAGTCGTTGTGCCACAAACGCTCAGGATATTGAAGATGTCGGTATCTAATTAAAGTGATTCCTTGTCCAGCACTGAGTTTTAACCGACTATGAATCTTATTACGAACTGCATCCAATGTCATACAACCATGGAGATTTACCACTTTGATAGGTGGTTCACTGTAGCTAAAACCCTGCTCAGTATAAATTACCACACCGTTGCACTATACTTGAGCAAACAAAATTACCTATAAAAAAATAATTTAAAAAATATTATACACTACATTAAAATTTTAAATTATTTAATTTGGTTTTGAATAATTTATTATCTTGAGACTTTTTAATGTATTGATGTATCACTGTTAAGGTATAGTGATTGTGATATTAGCAGAAAACCAAATTTAATATAATGTTTCATAAAGTTTAATTACTTATGAATATGTAATCATGACTTGATCTTGGGACTTATGATTAGTTTATCATCTGATAAACTATCTACAACCTATGGGTGAAATTCTGTCTCTATTATCAAATATTTTAGCAACCGCCAATCTCATGTCAAATAGCAACACCTCAACTCGAACGAGTTCTCGAATTCCTCTTCGTCGAAACCTCTTCGAGGATGCCTCTTCATCGACACCTCTTTAGGGAATCCTGTTCGGGGACACCTTTCTGGGGCGTCTATCTTTTAATTAAAAATTTACTCACATTCATGTGAGGGGGTATAGGTGTATGAAATACATAAATTATTTTAAGCAGACATGCAGGTCCTTACATTTACTGAGAGATGACTCGTAGGTCATCAATGCAAAAAAAATGAAATTATTTCAAATTGAATAACAACATACACAAAATAAAACAAGCCATTTCAATTATGCATGGTCGGTCATCTCATGATCCGTCATCACTCATACCATGTTTTTTGGTATATTTATTATATTATCCGTATTATATAAAATCTATATTAAATACTACAGTAATTTTACAAAAATTTAACTTCATGTGTATATATATATATAATTATTAATAACATTTAATAAATTTTATTATAACTGATCTAATTGATATTTTCATAATAAAAACTTTTTTAATTAAATCCATTCATTAAGATAAATTTCTCTAACATTACTTATTTTTCCTAAACATTAATCATTTTAGACATAACATAAAATAGTCAATATTCAGACAACATACATTCAAAAAATTAAATCATACAAACATTCAACATCATGAAAATTAAATCAAACAAAACATTTCATTCATAACATATGAAATAAATAAATCATACACACAATTAAACATACAAATAAAATAAATAAACACAATTAAAAAATTAAATTATTAAATAGAAATTTTACATCAACAAAAGCAGCAAATATTTGTTGAGAAAGAATTTCTGAAAGGCTTCGCAACAAAAAACAGAGGAGAACAACGGGTTTGGGGGGAGGATTCCTACTTTTATAGAAATTCTCGGCTGGATGCATGAACGGGATTCACGCATCCTTTAGCTAGTCTGTAAAGGATGCGTGAATGACGTTCACGCATCACTGCCGTGGCTCAGATGCGTGAACACCATTCACGCATCCTTTCCCATGCACATTTTCTTGAACGACGTTCATGCGTCCTTTAGTTGGTCAGCGAAGGATGTGTGAATGCCGTTCACGCATGACAGCCTGGGTCTGAGATGCGTGAACGCCGTTCACTCCTCCCAGGTGCAGTTTTAAAATTATCGGAACCCTGATCACCTATCCCTAATTTTTTATTTCGTAAAACCCATAAAACAAAACACTGCATATGTCTTTTGGTGAGGGCTTCAGCTGTCATTTGAGATTGGAATTTACTTTTAGGTAAATTCATATAATATGAAAGTATAATAAACTTGTATGAAATCCTCCTTAATATTATAAAACCTTCCTTCCTCATTTATATATCATTCTCCCCTCTTCTTCATCTTCAAACAGCATACATTCCTTTCTTTTTATATAATAAATCCCAAATGTCTTTAATTCATTCCTTTAATCAAATCCTGTATGATTCCTGGATCATATATTCATTCCTCATGAATCAAACAATAATGCATGGTCTTCAACAATTTATCAACTTATTGACTATGGATGGATCTTCTTTACTCCTTCCATCGTGCAATTGAGTATTTTATGACCTTCTTCAAGTGTTGTAACACTATATCACCATCATACAAGTCTTGAAACATAATGCCAATTCTACTATCATCGGAGTTGTATCGTATTGGAGAATTTATCATGTGTAGTATTCAATGCATTGAATCAACAACAATACCAAAAGGCTTCCCCAACTTCTACATCAATACCTTTCATTCACATATTGACTTCTCATAGACAAAAAATGAAACTCTTATGCACTTGAATCCATATTGACATCAAATGTAATTCTTATGCACCTGAATCTCCACTTGTTATTTTTTTTTCAATATCACTTATTAACTATTTGAATGGGTCAATATGTGTGAAAAACGTTTCTCCCCCTTTTTGGAAACCAAATTCAAAGGTGTTAGTGGGGTATCTTCAAAAAAAAGTCCTCCTCCCTTTGATTAATATCTTTTATAATGTCTATTAGAAAGGTATGATGTCACTTGGTTCACTTAGAAAAGAGCCTTTAGTTAATCAAATCTATGTCTACTTAGGTTATCCCAGTGTAGAAAACAAGAGAGATATGACCACAATTTTCAATGTTGTCTATAAAAACCATACATGTTAAATCATGCTCATAATGGTTGAATTATTGTCCAAGGGATTAGAGATAATATAATTTATCAATGAAGTCCTAAATCCTGCACATACACCACCAAAACATATTTAAAAGTTAAAGTGATATATAAAGCACCCCCTTTCATCACTTCTTTTCATCTATCAAGAAATACCATTTAATTTCCATGATAAATATAATTAGAACAAGTGATGAATGTGTGATTAGAATACCTGAGTTTTAACATCATGAGATGATATGAGATTCATGGTTTTTTATGACGTAATCCTTGATATCATCTCCCTTTGAAATCCATAGTGGATATTTTCATCAGATAATCTTGAAGATATGCATGTTGATAATATTCCACTGAGGAACATTTCAAGTTATTATCAAATCATGGTATATGAAACCAACTAGTAGTTCTCCACATTTATCATTCAATTCTAATTTTTGTGAATGATCTTTACATCAATTACCTACAAAGTAAGACCACATATATAACTAAAATATAATGGAATAATATAGAAAACATGAGAGAATCTTTATAGAAGCATTGTGGCAGAGAATTCTCTCCCAACATGGGAACTACTTTTGTGGCAGCTCTAAAGTGTCTGGTACACATTATGATAATATCCTCTCTCCATTTGGAATTTTTATTTTTCATTGTCATCATGGATTCTTTAAATCCATTCACCTTAATATTGTGTAGAATTTTTTTATTCACTTCTGTCAGTACTAAAGTAGCTTTTGGTGTATGTTGTTCAATTTTACCCATTTGTCCTGGTAAAATAGATAATGAATTGTTTTCATGATGTCTAGCCTTCTTGAATCTTTCACACATTAGTTGTGAGACGCTTCGGTTATCATTTTTTGACAACCTCTCATGAAATTGTATTTCACCTTCAGGTAGAATGAGCTATTTTCCTTTTGCCTTATCATTAAAAAATAATTCATTTTCATCTCTTTGTAGTTATTTATAAATTTTCAAATTATTAGGCCAGATAACTGAAAACCCCTTCTTACCATTTTATTTTATGGTGTTTACACATGGTTTCTTCATTGTCTTAAAGTTATATTTCATAGGAAACTTATTGGGATTATCTTTAGGAATGTCTTCAGTCTATCCCATTTTCTTCTAGATTGACTCTCCTAATATTTTAAACATGATTCCATTCATTTACAAGGATTTTATGCTATGATCCTTGCTATGGACTTTCATTTCACATTAGAAACATCATTTCTTGGTTGAGATGACATTCTTGGAATTGAGCTTGAACTTCTTCTTGGGAACAATTTCATTCACTGTTTTCTTGAATTCACTGTATTACATATTCCTAATGCAAGAATTTTCAACTCCTTTGAATTTATATTACTTTTTCTACAGTCTATTCTCGTTATCAATATATTCCTGAGGAATGGTATGAATAAATTGGAACACATCCTAACTGTGACCACTTCTGTTGCAATTATCACATAGTGTCAAGGTACTCAAATTTTCTCTTGATAGATAGATTCTTCTTCATCTGAATTTAATTCCTTTTATTTGTAGGATTCTTCATTTCTTGACATATACATTTCCTGAAAGTGGGACTTCCACAATTTTCATATGATGACAAATTATTCATGAAATCACTGGTCTAATTCCCAAACTTCCCAAAACACCAAAAATAGCTTACAAATATCCTTATTTTTCATATAGAATCAGTTTAGCTAGATTTAGTGCATTTTTATTTTTAGAATTTTCATTAATTCTATGGAGAATCCATCGGGTATTTCTTATTCTTTATCATTCCAGTATCCACCCATGATGTTTTGAGGGATGTATCATCATTTTTATCATTCCACATCTTCCTAAAATTTGGTTTTTAACATTTACTTGAAGATGAAACAGCATTAGTAGAAACAAAAATAACTGTGTCATGGGAAACTATATTCCTGGAGAGTGTTTCCATTAAATTAGAGGATGATTTGATATTACTCTTATAATCATATTCCTCAATGAAATATTGAGTGGTAAAATATATTCTTTTAGGTCTTTAGGAAGATCCAGCTTGGAGTGATTGATGATTCTTTAATTTAACATCCATCTCTAAATACATCATGTTGTGGGAGTTCTTCTCATCCTCAACTGATCTCATCTTACTTTCCCAATTCTCTTTTGTCATTGTTATTTGTTCGTTATGGAAATTTCATAATTGTTACAAAGGGATTTCAAGGTCCTTTAGCTTGTTGGATTTGTCTTATAGTTGAGAATCTTTGAAAACATAGAAACATTATGTATCATTTGAAATGCATGGAAAGCTTCTATAAATATTATCTTAAAGAAATATTTCTAACAATTACCTTCTTGTAATTCTTCAGAAACTTAAAAACCACTTGCATTTATAATAGAAATTTTATATTCCTTTTCCTTCAATAGTTTTGTTGGAGTGTTGGATATGCCAAACATTTTAGATAATGAATCTTCGATGGCATTACATTCTTCTTCCATCTATATTTTTTCATCTTGAATAGTAAAAATCTTTGTAGCAAGGTGTCTTGCCACTTCTCTATGGAATTTCATTAGATGATCTTTGAGTACAGTATAAAGATCACTAATTCATTTATTATCATCACATATTGATGATACTTCATTAGAATAATAATAATTATTATCACATGTTGTACCATTCAGGTTTCCTTCAGTAGAAGGTATCTCCCCAGTAGTAGTAAGCTTCTTCTTCATCATCCTTTCGTGTTTTTCTTTCTATTTTTTGAGTCATGGATGATATCTCCATTTGAGGTTGTTCACTCATCTCCTCAAATAAACACTTCATAAAGACTCCCTTATATCAATTAGAGGTAACAATATCTCTGATACCAATTGAAGTGTCCAAATCAGTGTGAATTACTGAGAGGGTGAGGTGGTGAATCAATGATCCCATTAAATATTTTTCCTAATTGATTCTTTCAATTAAGCCACCATAGATTATTTATGCCTCAATCCACTCTTCATGTGTCTCTCATCCTTACATCTAATGATGATGTAAATGTAAAGGTACTAAACCGATGGATTTTCAAGGTTTGGTTAAAATAACTACTCCGTATTTTATTTTTTATACTTCCCTACATAGATTCTCCACTATAATTTAGTTTGTAATTCCAATGGTTGATACAGAGTCACAATATATCTCTCCTCAGTCCAAAAGAAGCTTCATTATACTGCATCACATAATGCTACCAAAGTCCCACTATCCTACTTCAGAGTCCTACCGAAGACTTCTTCTAATCCCTGAATCTCAAAAGGTTCTTCAAGATATCGAGTCACACGAGAAGCTTCCTTCAATATGTTCATTGTGGATTAATTGTGGATGATCTTATACTCTTTACACACAGTCACATGGAATCACACTTGCCTTTGTGTCTCTTCAAGAATATTTAACATCCTTTGGTATGGTCAGTTGGCCTTTCTCAATAATTCTGACCACTTGAGTTGATCAGTTCATAGTCTCTACAATACTCAGTAAATTATTTCTTCATTTAATGAAGACATGGACTCACTTAGATGTGTGAAAATGGTGCACACAACATCTTCAATAATATAACATGCAAGAATGTTCTTTCTCAATATATTCATTGTCTCTCTTCTTGGATTCTTAATTATTGAACACTCAGTTAAAAGGACATCTTTAACTCTATCTGGATTCAATCTCAAAACTCATCTACTTCATGAATGGATTTCATGTGATCCAATACCTATTGTATTTGGATATCTCAGTTTCTTCTTCATTAGTGCAACAATTGAATGAAATAAACCTTCTACTTGTTTTTTTGTAAATAATAACACACACTTGTGTGATTATTCCAACACTGAGGATTTGGTCACTTGGAATCATCAGAATTAATTATGATTCATGTATAAAGTGCATTACATTGATTCAATTTTTTACACACATGAACTCATAATCATTGATTCCTCCATTTAACTGTTTTCATGTATACATGTGCATGAATGCATGCATGCACAATTTTTTCTTATTTAATTTGTGAAAACCTCAATGGGTGTGGCCTTTTCTAAACACACACTACCTCTGTCTTCTTTCGATTTTTCCTCTTTCCTTTTGTTTCTAAGGACACAAACACTTGTTATTTGAATTTGGATTCATGTTATGTCATGCATATTTTTTATTCAAACCACAATTAGTGTAGTTCATGGTTTTACATTATTCTTAAACTCTTGGGTATCTCAATTAATGAATATTTATTCATTTAACTTCCTCTAAAAATTTCCTAAGGTCCATTCACCCTCTCATTGGCCAGTGTATGTATACATTGTCTTATTCTTATTCTCACACAAAGGGTGTGATATTCACAATACTTGAATCCTGGAAAATCATATATATATATATATATGTCTGTGTTTTTGTGTGTGTGTGTGTATTTTGACAGAAGGTACTTCTTTTTCATGCAAACAGGATGACATACAGGGGTCTTCTTCTTTTGTGTGTGAACAAGAGCACATGCGGGGTATTATTTTTCGCCTAATGAGTGCGCGTGTAACTCCTCTACAGAACTCAGAAGGTTCGTGGATACTTTCTTCTTGGAGTACAACAAAGGTGCAAGAGTAGTAGTTGTGTACACATGGGATTCACCTCACTGAGACAAAGAGAGGGTTCAAAAGAACATGTCGAGTGCTCATGGGTTTCTTCGTACAGGGTGTGATAGTTCTTTAGTGAAACAATGGGTTCACAGTTCCTTTTTTGTTCCATGGGATGTTCATAAATTATTCTTGAAAGATATGTGCATAGATCTCAAATTCACATAGCGAGGTTTCTCGGAAACCCTGCCTTTGCGAACCAGAGGGGTTCACTTTTTCCCGTTTCATTGGAGAAACAAGAGCTCAATTCATCAAGAATGGAAACAACCTCTTCACAGCATGGGATCCTCCTTTTATAGGCTAGGATATCATTCAAAACTATGGGGTTAAAAACATTGAATGACTGAGATATTGATGGTTTTGAATTCTTCAAATGCGGATCAATATATGGTAAGTATATCGGTTTATTCTGTTCAACATGGACTCCTTCTTTTCTCGTTGAGTACATCACATGCATGATTGTAATAAATGATGTCGGGCTTCTCTTTGAGCACTCAAGAGACATGATGTGGTGTCACACCATCGATTTCATCGACCTTTATGGATTCTTTATTTCGATCGCATGAATGAAATGTTTAATTAATGCATGATTTCGGTTCTTCTAGATGAACACCACGGGCATGGAATGGACTCAAATGATTCTCATAGAGATTAGAGCATCATTTGGCTTCATCACTGGTTCACAGGTCATGCTTGGGTGTTCGGAGGTTAAAGAATACCTTTTTGGAGAGATCAGAAAATTCTGATTGATTCATGAATCATGGAGATCTGATGGACAACCAAGATGTGCATGATCAATCATTGGATTGACCAGATGGTTGAGCGAGGCATGTGATGAGATAAGTGACAATGATTAATTATGCATTTTTAAAAAGCCACCCCACATCAAAATAGTCGTCAGTTTTCTCACAGTATAAATATCAATCCATGACAGCATTCACCCATAATTATCCCATTTATCTCCACAGTACTGCCCTACACCATGTTCACTCTGCGAGAGCTCTCTTAGAACCCACTCTACTATCTGGGTGGGCACCAAGCGCTAACGCATCATGGGTTCATCACTGTGCAGCTCATGCCGGCATACACGGCCTGCATGTGCCTCTTGTGGGCTGTCTTGGAGGCCTTCCCCTTGGGTGAGATAGACCCTCGAGTCCCTCATATTCCGTGGGTGAGGGCTTCAGCTGGCCTTCGATATTGGCCGTTAATTTTGGGTAAATGTATATACTAATAAATTATAAAAACCAAGAATGAATTCCTCTTTAAAATTCCAAATCATTCTTCCTCATTCAAATCCCTTTCTCCCATATTCTTCATCTTCAAACATCATCCATGCCTTTCTTTTAATATCATAAATCCCAAATATCTTCAATGGATTCCATTAATCCAATCATGGATTATGGATGGATCATGTATTCATTCCTCTTGCATCAAAACATAATTCATAGTCTTGAACACTTCATCCACTTACTGACTATGGGTGGATCTTCTTTACTTCATCCCTCATGAAATCGAGTATTGCGTGACCTTCTTCAAGTGTTGTAACAATGTATCACCATGATAAAATTCATTGAACTTATGACATGTTCTACAATCTTCATAGTTGTACTATCTTAGATAATTAATCAACTGTAGTATTCAATTCATTGAATCAACAAAAACTCTCCAAGGCTACACCAACTTCTTCATAAATACCATTGATTCACATATTGACATCTCATTGAAAACAAAAGAAAACCATACATCCTCATTCTAATATCCTTCTCCCCTCTTCTCCATCATCAAACATCACCCATTACTTTATTTTTAGATCATAAATCTTAAATATCTTCAATGCATTTCTTTAATCCAATCATGGATGGTGCATGGATCATGTCTTCATTCCAAATGCATCAATACGCAATGCATGATCTTCAACACTTCATCCATTTAGTTACTATGGATGTATATTCTATACTTATTCCCTAATGAAATTCTGAATTGAAAGACCTTCATCAAGTGTTTTAATAATGTATCAGCTTGATACAAGTCATGGAACATAAGACTAGTTCTATAATCATTAGATTTGTATCCTCTTGGAGAATTTATCAAGTGTAGTATTTAATGCTTTGAATCAACAACAATTCTCCACAGATTCACAGAATTCTTCATCAATACCTTTCATTCACATATTGGCATCTCATTGACAACAATTGCAACTCTTATGCATTTCAATCCATATTGACAACAAATGAAATTATTATTCACTTCATATTCAAATACATTATTTTTTGTTTCCAATTTATTACATCTTATATCATTGACAGATCCATATAAACACATTTTTTAAGAATTCCATTGAAATAAATAATACATATTTCATCTACAAATAACTCACTGAATGTTTGGAAAATGACAATGATACTACAAGATAGCCACAATTATTTCAAAAAAAAATTTAATGGTCATCCCTTGTCCATCGATACATCATTATGTAATCCTCAAATACAAAACAAAAGAATATATATACCACTGAAATTTCTTATTCACAAATTCAATAATGGATATTTTGTAATTATTTATTCTAAAATTCATAACCACATACTCATAATAAAAATATCTACTTTTGATATATATCCTTGTAATATCCTCTATCAATACCCATATTTAGTGATATGCCAAACATAATTAAATTTTAGATAACCACAAGGATACCCTCAATTGATCAAAAAGATAATCAAATTGTAGAAGTGGATTTCTATTCTTTTTTAGATGTTTGTTAAACATATGATAATACACACAAATCTAAAGTAATCCATATTAATTTTTCACATAAAAACTAGTGCTTCCCACAGAGATGTACTCATCCGAATAAATCCTTTGATTTCAAACTCTTCTAATTACACTTAAAATTCCCTTATTTTTGTTGGTGTTATATGATATGTTGAATGTGATATAGGAATTGTACCTCGTATGTAATTAACTACACTTATGTTGTGGAGGGAAACGTTAAACATTTTAGAATAAATATTATGAAACAGATCCACAATTTATAGAAAATCTTTATTATCAACATCTTCTACTAATGCTATGGTAAAAATTACCATCTTGTATGACATAGTTCCAACCACAGGTGGAAAAAAACTTGTTTCACTAGAATTAAATTAAATTGGATCTAAGGATATTCTCAACAACATCTAATGATGTAAAACAAACCCTTTACAGTTGATGTGATCATTGGACATTGTAAACCAATCCATAACTAGTATTATGTCATTCATATACATCTCAAGCACATAAAAATTATAATAAAATTAAACACCATAAATTTTTTACAAACATTATTTCCATAGAAAATATCAGTATTATCTTTAGTAATAAAATAATTATAATTCATAACAGTAATAATCATGTCTACATATAAACCCTGATTAGCATCAACAAGTAAATTAATAAATAAACCGCATGCACTCGTCTAAAAATATATTTCATAATGATAGGATTAAAAATAATTATACCTCTCACCATCAATATCCCATATTAATCATCCAAAATCATTTACTCATCCTCATAAAATTTATTACTCACACAATATTTCTTTATATTATCCTGTTGAGATTTGATTGATTGAGGAGTCATGGTATTCATTGAATCATCATGGATTCCTTGGTTCTGATGATTAGAATTATTGTTTTTTCCGAAATCTCAATGAAGCATATTATATCGGGGAACCATGATATGTTTCCCTAAAACCCATACTTGGAGAACTATGAAAATAGACTTAAATATGCCCCATCTGGTTTCAATTGTGACATGATCTATGTGGTTCCATAAAATCTCTCTTCGTGTGATGATATCAACCACACTAAAAGCATCTAGGTTTACACTTTGGTTTTTCAGGAAGATTCAATGATCCTATTATATGGTAATAAGTCACACCAATACATTGGAAACAGGTCTCCCACTTCCCCTTATTCGTCATATTAGATTTAACACCATTTCTCATAAGTATCATGATTCTTTACCCACATGCATTACATGAGATATATATTTCTTCTATCATTGATCTATTGACCATATATGTATAATACAATACAAAAAACATGAAAATTGTTGATAAAATATATTTACATAACCCTTATTCAAAGACAATAACCATAAAAGATGCAATTATATAATTTTTTTTGTGAAACGTAACTAAATTCATTAATTTGGCTACATATTCTATCACAATGAATATCTCTTTCTTGAAACTAAACAAATCCCTGAATCTTGAAATTTTAAATATCTAAATATTTAATTGTTTTTTGAAATATTCTTCCAAATACTCCAATGAAATTCCTCAAACAAATTTATATATATCCACTAAATCCCACCAACGGAATTTTAGATCCTCCAGAATTTACATTTCTAGCTTCATTTTCATCTCACCTAGTATGCCAGGGAAATTGACGATTCGATTAATCCTATACAGCAACACCTCTTCCCTTTACAGATCCGGAATAACCGAAATTATTGATGAATTATTCTTTTGGAACTACATGGAATGATTCACACTCCTTGGTTTACCCCTACAATTCACACTATCTGCAACCTAACATTTCAGGACAATACTCTAGACTAAATGTTTGTTCACCTATGACTAAGGTGTGGCCACATTTGTAGTAGCCTCTATTGGTTAGTTTTTATGATGCCAATTGGGTAACATTTTATATAACAAAATTAAATTTCCATTAAATATCACACTCTAGAAACTGAATGCTTAGAAATAACTATTTTTTATCATCAAACATATCACAACACAAAACTCCAAAAATTAAATAATTTCATTTCTCATACCGTTTAATAAAATAAAACTATAATTTTTGAATGCAAAAACATTTTCAACTAGTTTCTAAAAAAAAATTGGAACCAAATCATAAAACACTTCTTTAAATTAAATATTCACTCATAGTGGTAATCTGATCATATCAATGCATGACACACTCTTCTCATATGAAAACCGCATGCCGATGTGGTTATAACTCAAAGAAGTTTCTCAAAGAACTAATGTACCAATATTATTGGTAACATGATGTTTTTAAAAATTCGGATAGACACACCACTTTATTATATAAATTATATATTCCTAATTATCATAATAAATGCTACCAAATAAACTCAAGGACTGAACCAAAATTATTTTCAACTCTAGGATCAAACAAAATGATTCAATTTGTATCGTCTTTCCCCTTGAAAATTGGATTGGGAATAGGTTGTGTGTGTTAAATTTCCTTACGTGATAACCCCTTCGAAACCAAATGCTGGTAAATAAATTAAAAGGGCTTTATAAATTGTCAGGGGATGATTGTGTACATTGAAAAATGAAAAAAACATGACCACCATTAACAAATAATTTACGATACATTACTAAAATATTGTATAATTAAGAGTAAACAAACGAAAAAAATTAACAAACATGAAACAAGAATCACATCAGATTTAAAAAAAGGAAACCATAACAAATAACTCAGTGAAAACCAAGAAACAACTCAACAGCTCCAATCATGATCCATGAACCAACTCTGTTTTTCACTCCATTAAATTGTTATGCATCACTAATGAAGTGTGATACCTTTCCTTTCCCTATGACTCTATATACATCATCTAAAAATATTCCAATATGACCAAGAGTAACACCCTAGTTTTGGTGTATCTTTTTCGAATAAATTAAATTTCAATGATTTATTTCATTATACAATACACCAAGATAATGTTTTGTTACATGGAATATTGGATTATATTTCATTATAATTTAAATAGTGTTTCTACATAACAAAATATTATTATTAGTATTATTTAAATGAGATTTTTATAAAATATATTTCAAAAAAAAGAAATAGTTGTAAATAATTTTTAAATTTTATTTAACTTTTTCATTATACAAATAAATATGATTTATAATAATATATATAATTTTCCATAATGTCATTAAATGTTTAAAATAATATTTTATTAATGGAATTTTTTTTTTGACATTTTCTGAAAAAATTAATTTAAATTTTCAGCCCTTTTAGAACTTAAAATTTATTAAATGAACATCATTTTCTGATTTTATAAGGTCAAAATTTTATTTGGGTTAATTTTAGTTATTTTTATAAAAAACATTATCTTTTAATGAATAATGAATATTAATATTTTTTTATTCAAAATATTTTGTACATGTAATGTATTCATATTGTTAAATTATATTTTAATTTGGTTTTAAAGAATAATTAAATATATTATATATAATTAAATGCAATTTAGTTAATTGGAATATATTTTACATTTAAATTATATGTAAATTTTATTTACCAATTGTAAAGTTTCACATAAACACTCATCATCTCATCACATATACATGATTAATATTAAAGTTTATTTTTTCAAATATGTGGTAAGAATTTGAAAAACTGGATTCCATATTTTTAAGAATAAGAATTTATAATTTATAATAATTTCAACATACTTTTGAACAAAAATATCAATGAATATAATTTATAATATTCAGAGTGAGTATGGTAAAACGAGTTTCATTAATTGCTAAATTTTGAATATAATGATTAAAAATGACCATAAACATTTCTTGAAATAGATTCCTTACATATTACACATTTATACCTATAATGATCATGAATGATCCATTTTAACCATTTGGGAAATGTAAAACATATGGAAGAATCAAATCTTATAAATAATATCCAATTATTCATTTTCCCCACATATAACAATCCTAATCTCCTACCCCTCTCCAAAAACTTTCAATCCACTTAGCTTAAAAAAACACAACCCAAATCTCCTCTAATATTACCTCTCTTTATCTTATAATCCACCTTTGGGAATAAATCCAAATAAAGATATCCCTTTGGTGAAAACCAAAATGAGTTAATCAATGAATATGATATTTTAACGAGTATATTGAGACTCAAGACCAAATGTAAAGTTTTTTCTCTCTCACATTTATTTTTATGTGATTTATTCCTCATTCACTATTCATTTATTTTTATATGGGTTATATACGTACACTGAATGTATTATAAGATTCATAAAATTAAATTCATGGGTATTTAGCTATCATTTTACAATAATTCATTCATGGGATTTTTGGTTGAATTACTACCAAATCCATACAGTAATTTTTTTCCTCAATTTTTCTTTCCTAGATATACCTGAAATGTTACGAGCATATATTTTTTAATGTGGTGTATATACATCAAATTTAAATTTTTTATCATGTATATCCTTCTTTTAATAATATTTTATGATTCATGTAACGTTATTATATAATGGTGATTATGGATCAAAATTACCAAAGTGGAAACATTTTATTGTTACAATATAATCATTTATTGGGATTTTTTTGGTTATTCTTTAATTAATGAAATGTTATGATACATTTCATTAGAATTATCATGTCTATCATTCTCCTCTGTTTATTCCTAATATCATTAAATAATTGTACAATTTCTCCAATATTTGGTACATATGAAAATTAAGAAATAATTTTTATGAAAAACCATTCATATTTGTTCTCTTTGGTCAAATATATTTTTTTTCATAATTGTTTTAGATAACTGTTTAAAAAAAATTTAAATGAAAATGATTTTAATTTTATCAAATATTAATTTTTATGTCTTCAAATCTATTATCAATGAAACAATTTTTAATATATTTTCATGATTCCTTGAAAATTTTGAGGTTATTTTTTATGAAAAATGATTTCAAAAGTTTTCTGTTTAAAAACATTTTTTTTCAATGATGAAAGGATATTTTAAACATTAAATGTTTTTAAAATATATATCAAAATTATATACCCTGATATATTTCATCATTTTGTGTTACAAATATCATTCAGGGGATCTAATCCAAGGGTTTCTTCCATATTATTTCTATTATATGTTTATGGTTTGATTAAAATATATTTATGAATCATATTTTATCATTATTGGGTTATATGTTTGTCAAACCCAATTCTCATAAATGGGTTATATGACTCTGAAATACACTTCTTTTCAATAGTTATAATATGATTAAATTATTATGAAACATATATCTTTTTTTTAGGTTTTCATATAATTGAATTGTAATGAAATCAATTTTATTTCATGGAGTATGATATTATGACTTAAACCCCATCACATTTTATGGGTCATGATATGATGATTGTTTACGGTATTCTGGAATACGTTTGTATGATTTTTATTATTTTACAGTCGGAACATAAATCTCCCTAAAATTATTTGGGTAAAAATTTTTATCTAATGAGATAATTATTTGAATGAATTCTATGTGATTTATCCACTACGGGAAGAAGAGAAATCATGATCCACTTTGGGAAGAAGGGGGAACATGATCCACTATAGTATAAACTAGTAATTTTATACCTTATTAGGGAAGATATGTGACATTGTATGGGGGTATCTCATAACCCACAGGTTTAGTCCCCATGATATTCCCTAATTAATTATTTCAATGATCCTTGACTTATAAGGATTGATAGTACATTTTTTTGTGTCTTGCAGTATTCCATATCATATTCCATTCTTATGCATTCATGAATTATGATCATTATTCCCTCCTAATTCATGTCTTATGAACTAAAATTTTTTAATCCCCATCTCATGTATATAATCATTGATATGATGGGAATGATCTTCTAATTTCTTAGTAATGTTATCATACAATTATGTTCTTGATAATTCTTATGTATATAGGTTTTTACCATTAGATAGAATATGATCACACAATATATTATTTTTACATTCCAAAGAATATGAAGATATGTATTATGTGTGATGTATCTATATAGGGTTATAGTAATGGAGAACGTAGTGGTAAATAATGTAGCTAAATTATGTGAGAGTTTTTTTGATTCCATGATTCCAATAGAAATAAATTAATACATTTTATGGGTGTCTATTTTTCTAATGTATTATGATTTTTTCAAAAATGATGTAATTATAGTGTTTCTTAAAAGAGCGTCTCTAGAGTGGTTATTGTAGAAGAATTTTATGTAACCTTTGGAAACAAGGATTATAATACCTTTTTGAGAACCATAATAACATGATTAAGGATAATGCTTTGGAAGGGTTAATGTATATGAAAATGACCTAGAATTCCAGTTAAGCATACATTGAGTGGATTTATAGAAATATATCTCTTTATGGATACTAATAGATGATGGTTGTCTTTAATAGATTTAAATAGGCTTAACAACCCTAAAAGAACTGCATTAAGGTAGACTCGGTCAGGAATTGGTGCATAACAATGGGCCTTTCTACACACTATGTATGACATTCTCATGGTATATTCAATGTCCATTAGAAAATTCATCCCAAATAATCATGATGGATTTAAATATAAGTTGGCTGTGAAAACCTAGGATAAACCTATGAGTTCAATTCTTACAGAATGTGTCATAATTTATATAGCGTATATTTTTTTATATGATTATGTGATTAAACACATTGATAACAATTTATTTAATCTCTGTTTTTGTCTTTATTAAATGTATAGAACTTCATGTAACCCTGTTAATGTTGATTTTTATTAACAATGAAACAATATTTCTCCTTAGGACCCAAATTCTATTGGAGTTGGAAAGTAAAATCAAATTTCAATGATCACTGAAATTTATCATTCAATAAATCATGCTGGGTATAAAAATGATCTAATTGGGGAACAAAATTATGTATAGTATTTCATAAGGAATTTTCTACCTTGTTTTGGAAGGACTTATGATACACTTGTGGCTCAACAACGGATCATTAACACTGCACATTTATTTTCCATCTTACGGTGTTCCAAAAATGAAAAATCATTCTGTCTAATTATCATTTAGAAGGTTAAGAAGGCTAGTGGTGGAATCTAATCAATAAATTGGAGAAGTAAGATGAAATTGAATCCAAGGATGATGAAAATTTTATTAACAAATTACTCAATATGTAATTTCCTCATGTACATTATACAAAGATGTAAATAGGATTCCATGATATAATGGAATTGGATGATGATTCTTTTTCTACCTATGAGCATAATTTTATAGGACTTGTAATGTATGATTTTTTATTATCTTCTTACCTGAATGTATAGTTAATAAATTATTATGTGACCTAAAGTGAAGTCTCACAACGGTCTTATATTCAAGATACATTAGTTTTTATAAAGAGATCATGCATTATGAGATATAGGTTGATATATAATTTCCTGTAACATATTAATCTCTTGCTAAAAATAAATTGATGATGGTGTTGAATAAAAAATATAAAAACCATGGTGAGAATAAAGCTATCCTTCTTTTATGAAACTTATCTAGATAACATGATGGAGGAAATTTTATTATGGGATCTAATAAATGTTATAATTGTCAGAGGGATGGACATCAAGTAACTAATTACAGAACTGATCGGTAGAAGTTGGATAATGATGTGAATAGAGGGAAAGATAAAAAATTCACCTACAATGCTTCAGTGATTGAATTTTAAATCAAATGGTTATTATTCAAACCATTACGCAAACCCTACTGTTCGAAATAATGATTGTCATTTTATCCTCATAAATCTTGGGATAAGTGGAAATATTGTGTGGCCTCTATTTATGATGATGGGTGTGAAAAAGACATGTTTATCTATAAACACATCACCCACACTATAAATAATAATGAACTATTTTATTCCTAATCTACCACATCTTTTATATGTAAATAATTTTCTAAGGGTATTATTATTCCACACAAATCATTAGTTATGTATTTTCCGTTCATACCCCTAATGGTATAATAATAGAATCTCATGTAAATGATTCCTCTTGGGTTGATGTTTATAGGAATGTGACATATGATAATATTTCCATTCTTCCTTTGGATGTATTTGATGACATCATTAGCGCGTATTTTCTGTCTATGCATTAATCCCACAACAATTGTCGTGAAAACAATGTTAGTTATGATATTTCCAAGAATTCTATCATCATCTATCAATGTGACATTATATTTCAACGTCTAATGGAGATTTCATTTAGTGTATGGGTCTAAATTACCATTCATATGGAATTTTTGGTCTCTGATGGATGGTAAAAAATTTTGATGATATGCATATTGTTTTATAATTTTTGGATGTGTTCCAGGAAGAGTTTCCAAGCCTGACACCGAAATGTCAAGTTCAGTTTTCAAAATAACTCATACCTAGAAAAAAAATAATTCCAGATACTCCCTATAGTATATCCTCAATTGTGTTGTAGTAATTGAAGAAGAGACTCCAATAAAAAACTGATAAGGGTTCCATTTTGTGACTTGTTTTATCATGAGGTGAACATGTTATTTTTCTAAAAAAGAGTGATTGATCAATAGAAATCGACATTGACAATCCGAATTTAACCAAGTTCGCAATCAATGACATGTATCATATTCCTTGTATGAATGAAATGTTTTATAAATTTCGTGAAGATAAATAAATTTCCAATATAGACCATCATTATGGATATCATCTATTGATGGTCAAGAAGAAGGATATATCATAGATGGAATTCCATACAAGTTATTTGAGCTTAGAGTATATAGTGATGCCTTTTAGAAATACTAACTCCAATGACATTTTCATGTATATAGTGAATATATTCTTTAGAGACTACCTCTATTAATTTTTTTTATTCTTTATATATGATATTATTATCTATTAAATTTAATAGAATAGGACCAAGACATCATTAGAATTGTACTGATGACCCCATGGATAGACAACCTGTATAAAAATATTAACATATTGTACATTTTGGATTCAAATGGTTTCAATTTTGGGTCAAATATTCACAATATAGTGAATATAGCTAGATTCCTCAAAGATAGAGGCTAAAAAATGCTTTCCTAGAACAATCATACTGACTAAGATCCATAGATTTCAAGTTTTAGGTGGATATTATTTATGGATTCTTGATTATATATCAATACAATATAATACTATGACTATGTAAACTCATAAAGATTACATGTTCCTCTATACATATGAATTTGATGACAATTTCAAGGAACTGAAGAGAATATTAGTTAGGAAACTTGTTCTTACATTACAATTTAGTGGACAAGGTTTTTTAATATATATTGATTCATTCATAAAGGTATTAGAATGCGTTAATTTTCATAAAACATGATTAAAATATAATATTAAGGATAATTTATGAATCATGGACTAAATTATCCAACACATGATTTAGATATTTTTAAGATAATGTTTGAAATAAATTTATGACAGAATTAACTTTATGGAGAAAAGTGTGATATATACACTTGTCATAGTAGATTGAAATATATATTCACAAATAAGGAGTTGAACATGTGCCATGTAATGTGTTTTTTCCCATAGTAGATTATAAAAACTCAATACATTACCACTCTGAGAAAGTAAACTAGGTGGATAATGATTTGTTTTGAAATGATCTTTCTAGGTTATCCATAAATAGTATAACAAAAGATACAATATTTATTTGTTTTAAATGTATGGACCTAAATGTCCTGATGGAATTGGGAAAATATTATCTTGATCGACTAAATTTCCAACCATATATCCATTTAAACATTAATGTGGATCATAGAGAAGATATTGGGATGAAATAGAAGTTTTTAAATAATCCTAACTTCCACATTGAACAAGATGTAATGATAAGGTTTAGAAAATTTGTTTGTGTTCATTACACAATATATATTAATAAGGAGTTATTTAAGGAAGCTCATAGTTCCTCATAAACATATAATCTTGGATATAAGAAAATGTATTGATTTTAAAAGTATTATTCTAGTTGGATTACATGAAGAGGCATAACATTGTGTTTTATTCTTGGTTCTTGTATTCCAGAATGTTTTGGATAAAAGGAAATAGTCAGAGGACATGTTGTATCCATTACCCATTTATAAATGAAAATAATAGAACATAACAAGTTTATTTTATCAATGGACCCCCAAAAATATATAATGGGAATAATTATATTGGGTTGGTTGTCGATATCATTACTGTTTCGGAGCAGTTCTTCTGTATCAGAGATGACTTCTCTCGAATTAATCATTCCATGAAATAAATCAAGGAAGTGGTATGGTTTTATAGATTACCACAGTCGACTGTATCTGATAAGGATCTGAGGATCCCCACAGTGTCTTCATCAAGTAATTAGCAAGACCATTTATATACAAGTTAATTTTATCATGACATATCATCCTCATATGACTATTTAATACGAATGGAATATTTAAACCTTACCATATGTGAGGAGATATTCTTCATTTGATTTCATATGAGGTTGGTATAAATAACTTACTCTATATACATTTTATAAAACAATAGATTTAATTCATCAATTTTAATGTATCCTTATATATCCATCTATGGAAAAAATATACTAATTTATTATTATAGAATGATGATTGAGAAATAAACCTATTGTGACCTTAGATCACCATATAAATGATAGAAAAGTTTTGAAACATTAAGCACAAAATCAAGGTAAATAAAATCTAGTAGATGGGTAGTGATTGAAATTGATGGTGTGGTCAAGAATTTCATGTTAGTGAGAATGTGTTTATATGAATTTCCCCAGGGAAATAGGTTATGTTGCTTGAGAATAAAGGGAAATAAAAAACAAATATATCAGTCCCTTAGAGATTAATGATCATATTGAGGTGTTATCCTTCCACATGTAGCTTCAACCAAACCTATTTCATGTCCATGATATGTTCAATGTATCTCTCCAAATGATGTACATACCAAACCCTTCACATGTACTAAGCTCAACGGTCAAACCATTAGAGAATTATCTTTCTTATGAGGAAAAAAAGTTTAAATTAAAGATCGAATGGATATATTTGTAAAAAACAAGACCACTAACTTGTTACATATTTTAAAGAGGAACCAAATGTTAGAGGATTCTATATTCGAACATGCTGATATTATGAGGTGGAAGTATCATCATTTATTTCTATCAGAATAAATAATTTCGAGGAACATATTATTTTTAAGGAGGTGGAATGTAACACCGTGAGATTTTATGTAATTTCTTCTAATAAATTATATTTCTCTTATGCATTTAATTATATGTGATACCATGTGAAGAATAATATACACATAGAACCAACATAGATTAAAATTAAAAACCAGTTTATATGAAAGAAAATTTTTAAATTAATTTTTTTTAAAGGAGATAGTTATAAAATAGATGTTCAATGTATTAATATGAAGATGAGTAACATATTTTTGAATATTAATTAACGTTTTATATATAAATAAAATATATTTATAATATATCATATAATTTTCTTAAATAATTAATATGTTTGAAAATACTATTTTCCTATAAAAACTCACTTTTTGACCATCAATGAATAATAATACAATAATTATTAAACTATTTTCGAAATTAAATTTTCTAAATAAACGTGGTTTTAGAATTCATTATGTCGAAATTTCCATTGGATGAATTTTATGTATTGTTATGAAAACATCATTTTTGGATTAATAGTGAAAAATATAGAATTTGAATTCATAACTACTTTTTCAAACAATTTATTTATATTGTTAAATTACATTATTATTTGGTTTTATGGTATAACAATAATAATTATAAACCAATAATACTATTTTTTGCATTGGAAATTATTTTACGTTTAAATTTATTTTTAAAAAACCTTTCATTATTTTGGACATTTTCACTTTAAGAACATATATTCTCATATCATTTGCAAGATATCTCATAAATTAATTTCAGACACTTCTGTGAATAGAATTTGGAAAAATGGATTCAATAATTGAAAAAATATATTTATAAGGTATATTATGTTAAACATAATTTTTTAACAAAAATATTTATGAATGTAATTAATATTAATAATAGAGATTACAGTAAAAATGAGATTTTTAATGGCTAATCATAAAATATAATGTGTAAAAATGACCCTAACCTTGTATAAAAAAGATTTTCATTCAATATTTTGACCGTGACACATAGATGGATCAATAATTGTAAATTTTAACCTTTGGGGTACAATTAAATCATGGTAAAATTCAAATTTTATATATAATATGCAATGTATATTTTCCCAACGTATAAAATTCCTCCTATCCTCCCCCTATCTTCACAGCTTTCAAGCCCTTTGGCTCGGCTAACCCAATGACTAAATTCCCAATGAAATTCCCTCACTTATTCCTAGAATCCACCAATTAGGAAGAATGCCATCCAAGGAAGCCCTTTGGATCAAACAAAAAGGAGTTACCCAAATAAGAGGAGGATTTCATGAGTATAATGAGAGATAAGAAATAAGGAAATAGTTTTCTTATCTCACATTAATTTCAGTGAGACAAATTCTGCATTCATCACTAATTTCTATTTCTATAGTCTCTATACATCCAATGAATTCATTCTATTATTAATATACATAATTCTTTTACTTTCATATCATTTTAATGATCCTTCAATCATGTGGTTTGTGGAGGAAAAAAAGACAAAATCAGTAATGTGATTTTTCTCCATTTTCTATCATTCAGATTCATTCCATGTAATGAACCAATATTTTTTATGGGGTCTATATAATTATCTTTTCTTTTTTTCTTGAATACCATACATTTCAGTATATTTTAGGAATCATTTAATTTTATTCTCTCATGGGTATTGTGAATTAATGTTACCAATGTGGTAACCGTTTATTGCTACAATCACAATGTTTATCAGGATTTTTTTTGATTATACTATAATTAATTAAGTCAATTAATCCATATTTTATGAGTAACTATTAATTTTATTATCCCCTAGTTATTCATTTCGTCATTACATAATGTTACCATTTTTTCACTCATCAGTCCATATTATTATTATGAAAACATATTGAAAAACCCAACATTTTTTTCTCTTATGTCAGAAATCTATCTTATTCATAAATGTTTTTTTTAAATGTTTTGACAAAATTATTTTATGTTATTATTTAAACATATATTTAATTAAAAATATTTCAATGGTTTCAAATATTAATTTTTATGTTTTCAATGATATTTTTAAAGAAAAGCGTTTCAAAATATTTTTATGATTCCATTATAAGTTTTCAAGGTTATTTTTAAATAAAATGGTTTTAAAATTTATTTATGTTTCAAAAACAATTCAATGAACTAAAAAAAATTCCCCCAGATATTTTTCCAATAGATATATCGAAATTATTTACCATTAAACATGAAATCTGGTGTTACACATGACATTACGATGATATGATTGAAGGTTTCCATTAATATTATATCTATAAATGTTTTATATTTTGATGTAATGGTAATTATAGAACCCATTTTTCTTTCACAGGTTATGTGGTTGTGAATTCTTTTTCTCTTGCATGGGTTATATGATTTCTTAATCTTATTCTTTTCAAAGGTTATACATTGTTGAAATTATTATGATACATCTATATTTCTGATAGGTTATTATATGATGGCATGTTTATGATGCCCATTTTATTTCAGGGTTTATAATATAATGTTTATGAAATCTGTCTCTTTTTATGGGACATTATATGATGATTTGTTATGACCTTGTGACACACATATGCATGATTTTATTATCTGATAACTGGGACCTATATCCCCATCCAATTCACTGTGTAATGATTTATATCTCAGTGGATAATTATGGGAAGATTTTGACATGATTAATCCTCTATTGGAAGAAGGGGAAACCCGATCCACAACGGGAATAAAGGGAAACCCAATCTACTATGGGAATATGGATAAATCTGATCCCTTATAAGGAAAGGAATTTGACTGCTGATTCTTGTGTGTCCCGAACAATAGTTTTAGTCCCCATAAAGTTCCTTGACATGTTTAGAAAATGTGTCTTACCTTATTGGGAATGCTATCACATGTTTATATGCCTTCCATAATTTTATGTCCCTTTCATATGTTATAATTCTATGGATTATTATCTTTATTCCCTTGTGATTCATGTCATAATAATTGCCTATATTTATTCCATGAATCATGTATATGTTCTTTGATATGAAGGGTTAAACATTCTAATGTTATGATCTTGTTATCGAACACATATGTCCATGATTATGCCAAAATATCTCCCTTTTTTACCCAGACATAGAATATTAAATCACCATTTCTTATTTTCACATTACCTAGGTTATAAATATAAATATTACATTCGATGTGTCTAGAATGGGTGAATGTCATGGGGAACCTAGTGAGAGAGACTTCATCTCACATATGTACTACACTTTATGTTTCCATGTTTCCAAAGGCACCATGTTAAATAATATTTGGATGTCGTTTTGTGTAATTTATTAATTTTTGTACAATAATGATGTAATTAAAATTTATATTATGAAATGTTTTTTATAATAAGCTTGGGGTGAGTAAAAACTCAGTAGGTTTTCCCATAATGACTTCCTAACTCACATTACTAGGATTGAACATTATAGAACATTTATATTGAAATATAGAACCCCAATTTAAATTAGTTTTTTTCCCAGTATTAAATAGTTTCCAAATGAAAAACAATTTCCATGAAAAGTAATCATTCATATCTTCAAATATATTCTGCAAATCCATTGGGAATAACACATTCAATTTCAATGTTCCACACATCCATTCCCATGTTATATTTCCATAAACATTAGAGGTCTCCCATCAATCTACAATGTCATTCCAATGTAACCATATACCATGTGTGTCATTAGAATACATCCATTTTACACAGTCACATCAATGAAAATAAACCCACACCATCCATTTCTTCCAAATTCCTTTCCAAGCCAATTGTTCAAAACCATTTGAATAAAAGGAAAATTTAATTGTAAACAGATCTAAAAACCGTATTCTGTGAACGAAAAAAATATCATAATTTTAAAATAACTATTTTAAAATAATGAAACAAAGTACATTCCACAAAATAACCAATTATCACAATTTCAAAAATAAATCACATCATAGGATTTCCATTAATATTTTCACATAACATTAACAATTCAATTCGATGAACTCAAATAATTTTTATTCAATACTACATGTTGTATCTAATATGAGTCAAGAGTTAAGAATCATACCTCACAAACATTATGGAAACTAATTAATCGCACAAAAATCCAAAAATAGCCTTGAAACTCAACACAACAATCACAGATCTTATTCCCACAAAAAAATGCCTCCACCCCACCTATGTTTTCCTCATAATCCCTATTATATCTAGAGGAAATGTACTCCAACCATTGGATGAAGATAAATTCGTGTTATGGCTTATCATGGGGGAAAATAATAAATTAAAAATTCGATTAAGATTATATCTAAAAAATACATATATAAATTTTAATGGTTTATGGTTAGGTCACACTGTTATGAAATATGTGTTCTAATCCTGTAAGAGTTGGTTCCTCTAAACACCCATTAAATGGTTAGATCACATTGTTATAATATATGTGTTCCAATAATGATAATCCATTCTATATAATATAACACTATTTCACTTGGGTATCTGTTCAATTTTGAAAAGACTATGTGCATACCAAATTCCCACTATTTCTGTTGTATGATTCCCTAGAAGGTGTTTCGCAATTTCTTATAACCACACTCAAATAGTGAACCTCTAAAAAAGTTCAGCAACCCAACCAAAACTACACAAAAACCATTTTGAATTATCACCCAATTGGTTTATATGTATAAAATAAATAAATAATGATTTAATTACCTGAAACTGGGTGTTCTATAATGTGGAATCTGGGGAATGAAATCATTGTTTTCATAAAAAATATATGTTGATCTAAAAAAGGTGTACCTAAGAGTAATAACATGAAATGTATAGATTTTGAATGGAATCTATCTTACCTTAGTTCTTGATTATGAGGCCATATCACACACCTATTATGAATCTCCCAGAGGATATACATCAGTTAATACCAGGAACTAAACAACCCATTATGGAAGATATATAGCTATTGTAATTCAATATTTAACTATTAGAAAATATTAATATACATGATCCCAGAATAATAAAATTTGAAAATTTCTAATCAAATGAATCCTATATAATATAATATTATAATTGATTTCATCATAATGAAAATTTATTTATATTTTATTATGATTGTTTCAACAAAATTCATTTTTAGAAAATTGTTGGAAAGAAGAGAATCTAGATTGACAACTAATGTGATGAAATATTCAATGATTTTCAAAAAAAAATTACTAATGCAATGAGAGTCGGAGTTTAAAATATTATTTAAATAATTACCAAGCTATCTCAGGCTATGAACAATAACATGGATAGCAGGGAATGATAACCATCACCCCAGAAGGGGAAACTAGCCATTTATTCATTTCTATTGAAATTTCCTCTGACATTTTGTGGTTATTCAGAGAAAATTTTTACGGAATAATAGGATAACTCAATGGAAAATTTCAATTTTGTACTCCATATCCCTCATAATGGTATGTTCGTGCTAGCCATCTTTCATGTTAATTGAGATAGTGAATAATAGTGGGTACTATTAAACAATCCAAATCTGAAGAGAAAAATAAAAAATTAAGTTCGAATTAATTATGAAGTAATTTAATACCTAATATATCAAATAAATTATTTAATAAAACATGTAGATAAAATTCCTAGATAAAAATAGAATTAAGGGAGAATCTATCATGGAATATTTTTAAATATTCAACATGATTTTAACTAATTCCATGGGTTTTGTTATCCATTATGATTGAGAAAATTTAATATTTTGATAAATTTTAAACAACACATTTCAATTGATCTAGCTATCCAAAACGTTTGGAGTTTAGAAGAAATAGTTTGATCTTCTTTAGAATTAGATTTGGAGTTTGGATATTCTTTTAATTTATTTGGAGATAATAAATGAAAGATGGAGTTTCAAGATGGAGGATCAAATGAAGTAGAAGTATATATGAACCAAAAAACCACATTTAAAAATTGTTGAATAATGAATAATGGGAATTTCCAAAAATGGACAGTGAAAAACTATATATGGGGGAGGAAAACCCAACAAAATCATGAATTCATAATAGAAATAATGAAGTTATCCAATGTTATGGAGAATAAGAAAACACATAAAACTCACATATATCTACCTCAAAATCATTAACAGGTCGAGAAGAAATTTCTTTTTATCCTTACGATGGAATTGAATTCATATTATCTCCTTACTTGGGAGAGCACATAGAATTTAAAAGGTTATTTAGATTAGATCTAGAAAATCCATATCTAAATTTTAATTGTTCAGGTCAGGGAACATGGTTAGGCATATAATAATCTAACTGTGCACTATCCATTATATCCAAAAAACCCTTACATGGTAGGATCACATGGTTAGACAAAAAATACAATAATAATTATAAAATTTTATTCATAAATTTAGATGGTTTTTCTTATGTTGTTGTATGGCATGGCCCAATGGTGTACCTAATCGTGAGCCTATTCAGTGCCCACTATTTTAGTTTCACGGATTCATAGAATGTGTCACATTATTTCTACTATATGAAGTCATAAATTAAACCTCCTGAAAAGGCCATAAAATTTACAAAATTCCTCAAAACCACAAAAAACACTATCTCAAATAATCTATATATATAAATTACATGAATTATATATTAATTACATGAAATATATGGTTCTGTATTATATATAAAATTATTCATTCCATTATAAGTCTTTTTAATAGAACGTTTTTCTAAAATATTTTGTTCCACTAGTTGACCATTCCCTTCTGACACACAAACATTTATCCCTTAATCAGAAATTATTTCCATAAAATTATCTATAGAATGATGCTTTTCCCATGAAATACATTGTTTTTATAATCCACATTTCACATGGGCTCACAAACCAACATATAATCTAACTATTGAAAAATGTGATACCATTAATTAAAATGGTATGGATCAGGTTGAAAACACATCAATTGTGATAGATGAAATACATTTTTCATTATAATGAACTTTGGAGGCCAATTCAACCAACAGAACTTCTCTTCAACCCATTAAAGTATCTTATATAGGTCTATGTATTGAGGAGAAAACATATGTTGATTCCCAAATTGGTGGTTCCATACCATTTTATAAAGTCTCCGGAAGACATTATCACTCACCTTGCACAATGGTAACCATCATCAGTGATCCACATAAGATATTTGATGACTATGACCTATCTCAATTCCCTTCATGATCAAAAAAATCTTCTATACTGTCTCCTTCACAAATATTGGTCAACCTAGTGAATCCTTAATTATTTACACACAAAAATGATAATTGTATGAAAATTCAAACAATTCATAAAATTTATCCATATATATCATGTTCTAATATTGTTTTTATATTAGAACTTCACTAATAGTATATTTTCCTCCCATGAGCCTCCAAAATTAGGTAAACAGAACCTAATAAGGTCATTCAAACATTTAATCATTCTTTTTAATCACCATATATTTTATAATGATTGTATTTACTCATAGATAATTGTGTTTCATGGGATTTGTTTTTGTATTTGTAAAACTGAGATGTCAACATTGGATCATGTTGTGATTCTATCAAAAATAATATTCCAATATTGTTTTCAACTACACAGATATATTTTTTTTGAAAAGTATTCAATCTTATTATATTCTTGAATAGGGATAAAATTAGTTTAAATTTTAGTTTGATCCACTATTTCCTATATGGAATCATGTTTCCAAATTTTCCTTGGTAGACCTGTTAGAATATCCTTAGTAATCCTCTCCCTTTTCCACATTGGAATTGGTAACAAATTCAACACACCATCTATCTGTTGGTGCTCTTCCATAACCAACTTATAGATGAGGAATCTCATAACAAAATGATCCACATTTATTTTTATTCTAATCCACAAAAAAATTACTTTCAATTGATTATAAATCCTTTGTATTCAAGTATGAACAACCCATCACTAATATTAGTAAGAATGAATAATTTTTATATTCAATTAAATATGTTTGGAAATTCGATCTCAAAAAATTGTTTACTCTAATGATTCCCTCAATAAATGGTCTATCCATCATTATGTTTTGACCTCATAGAATAACATTTAAAATCTGATATTTGTGTCACTTTTACCATCTCAACCATATACAAAATAATACACACCAGAAAGAATAACACAACAGTACCTCAGTCTTCAAAATAAATGTGAATTTTGATTATCATTGACACTAGATTCCAGTGTTTTGATGACTCTTGATTCATATAACTATACATATTTCTTCTTGGTGCATCTACCATATAATTGTATATAATTGGTCTACAGATCAATCTAATGTCAAAAAATTTAATGTACTCAATCCAACAACTTATTGTAGATTCAAATATCATTGGGAGAATATTTTTATAAGAATATTATGATCTGTAAACTCTATAATTTTCCGACTAAATATTTAATGACACCATGTATTCAATGTGTGGACCACATCATTTAATACCAAAAAATATTTTGTGTCATTATTCACATGAAACCATATTTTATGTGAGACATAAGAAACAAAATTATTTCCCTGCAAGAGGAAACAACCCATTCCAGATCATGATACATAGAAATATAGCACATATCCCTTTCTCGATTATGTAAATAACATAATTTGTACAGATTTTATGTGGGTTTTAATCTATTGAAAAAATTTAAAAAATTACTCTTCTCATTAAAAATAAAAAAATTCCAAATCAATGCTTTCATTGGTGAATAACTTTGTTAACATTTATTATGAAATCATCCAAAATAAATTGATAGGACAAGAGAAAAATGTATATAAATGAAATTGTCTCTCTGCATATAAGATATAATGACCTCTACATTTTATGGAATCATGGAGTCACCTTATTTAAGAGATTACAAGGCCATGAAAGCTCACGTATTTTATCCAACAAATAACACTGTGAATGTTTGTAATAACAACGATGATTTTCTAAAATACAAAATACAATTAACAAATGTTTCTAATTATCATCAATTTTCCTTCAATACATCGATATGTAATCCCAAAATAGCACCACAAATAATCTAGATAACATGGAAATATTTTTTTATCAAATCCACAAAGTATTTGGGTGAATTCAATATACCAAAAAACATAACCACATACTCATAATAAACATATCTACATTTGATATGTATTTTTATAACATCTTCCATCTAAAGATGCAGTTGGTGATATCACGAATGAAGTAAAATTATAGATAACCACTAGGCTCCACTAAATTGATCAAATAGTTCAACAATGTGTGGAAGATGATAATGACACTTTATCCTAACATGGTTAATCAAATGATAATCGACACAAATTTGAAGATTTAAATCCTTATTTTTCACCATTGAATGTGGTGAGACTCATATAGATGTACTCATCTGAATAAAATATTTGATTTCATTATCTTCCAACCAAATATTCAATTATCTTACATCTATTTGTTCTATTTCATTAGATGGAAGTTAGAATGTAATGGTCCCTAGTAAGAGATCCTTCAGTAACTCCACTAAGAGTATGAGTGGAAAACATACAAAATTTTAATGATAAAAATCAAGAAACATCCAACTGATTGAGGAAGAATTTCTTTTCTCGATCTCATCCATCGATGTTAAGGTCAATGTTTCCAATTAGTATAAGATATATTCAACCTCTAGTTGACACAATTGTGATGATCCAAACACTAAATTTCATTGGCCACAATGTATATGCTCAATGACATCTACACATGTAAAACTTACTCTTTGATTATATAAATTTATGTGATAATTTTACATTGTAAACCAATCAATAATAGGATTATTTCATGAAAATACATCTCATGGACAGTGAAATCCTAATGAAATTAGGCACCATAAATTGTTTTAGAACATTAATTCCATAGAACGGCTCGATATTATATTCATCCAAGACATATTTTAATTATGAAAATATTAGGAACCATCTCAATATGTAATACTAGAAGATCAACAATAATAGAATAAAAAAAATGGAGGAACTCATCCAAAACACAGGTTATATAAGGGTATAATAAAAAATAATTGTACCGCCACCATCTATGTCCTATATTGATCATTCATAATCATTTAATTATCCCCAATAAATTTCGCAGTCCTCAAATATCTGTATTTATTACCCTTTTGAGCATTCATTGATTGAGGAGTCATGGTATTCATAGAATCACCATGGAATACAACCTTGTAGAACTATGTCGATACCCCTGAATATGCACCAACGGGTTGCAATTGTAACATTCTCTATGTTGTTTTATTCAATATCGCCTCATGTGAGCTTATGAACCACACTAAAAGAATCTAGTTTAACCCTTATATTTTTGAGGAAGATTCTCTGATCGCAAATTATGGTATAGAATCACAGAACTACTGTGGAAATGGGTGTCCCACATCCTCTTATTCCATGAATTATCGTTCCCACCATTACCCAATTTGTATCAGAATGTTTACTCCACTTGTATTACATGAGATATCATTTTTTATCATCACTCTATTGATGATATCTATATAGTACGATATAAAAAACATGATAATATTTGAGAAACTATCTAACATTAAACCAAATTCAAAAAATCATTTCATTAATGATGCACTTCCAGTATCTCCAAGTGAATCTTAGAATAAATTCATTAATTTAGAAACAGACTCTATAATTATGAGGTCTTTTATTTTATTTAATAATAAATGTGGCTTCAACCCCATCCTTTAAAAACATATGAGTTAATGTAGATTGAAACAGAATAAACAAATGATTCTAGTGATTCTAAATGTTTGAAAATGTATTTTTAATAGAAAATTATTCAAAATACTCCCACGAATGCACCAGTAAAATATATAATGAACTATAAAATCCCATAACTAGCATGATATATCCTCCAGAATTGATTTTTCTAACATCACATTTATCTCAACTGGTTTACTAAGGAAATTGAGGATTCCATGAATCTTATGTAGCCACACCTCTTACTTTATTGGTTTGAAATTACCCCAAATAGGGATGGATTATGATTTTGTAATTGAACACAATGAGCCACATTACTTTTTTAACCCAATATTTTTATTTCTATCCACATCCTGAGAATATTACACAATACTGTGAACTAGTTGTTGGTTCCCTTGTGGCTAACAAGAAACCACATTTTAAGCTTCCACTTCCATTTATTTATGATGATTCGTACTGGGTTTAATTTTCAATAAGAAAAATATAATTCCATTAATAAAAACTCTATAGAAACATAATTCATATAAATATCAATTTTTCTAGATCACGCATATCCGAAAAATGAAACTTAAATTGAATAATTTCATTTTTCAATTTTTTTTGAAAAATAGAACATTCTAGTTTAATATAAAACAATATTAAACTTTATTAAAAAATCATCAATTTTGTTCAAATTAGAACTAAAATCTCAAAATTAAATATTCAATTAATGTGGGAAGTCACTCATATCATTGCATGTAATTCTCTTATCATAGGCTAGCCCCAGGATGATTTGGTTATAGCTACTAAGAAGTTTTTTTAAAAAAAAATGTACACTAATTTCATAGTATCAATATGTTTTTCATAATTTGGTTAACTATGTATCCCTATTCTATATTTTAATTTTTTTGATAATCATACTCCTTTCTAACTACCTAACTCAAGGGTTATACCAAAATCATTTTCATCCCCATGCTCGCACAAACTAAAACAATTTGTATTATCTCGCACCTCCCAAAATGGATTAGGAAGTGATGGTGGGTGTTAATTTTCCTTATGTGACATCCCTCAGACACGGAATTCTATAAAATAAATTCCAAGGGCTTCGTAAAAATTTGGGGAACGATTTTACATTTAAAAAATAAAAAAACCATGATAACCCTTATGAAAAAAACACTCTATGATGCTTAATTATAATATATTAAAAATAAAAGTAAACTAAATGACAAAAATACCTAACTGACACCATGAACCATTTAAATGTAAAAAAGAAGAATCCAAAAAACAACAAATCAATATCACCAAACATGTTCCACGCTGAAAATGGTCATGAAACATCACAGAATCAGGATACATCATTAAACTAGGGTGATACCGTTCCTTTTCATGTGTCTCAATATACATCTTATACAAATGCATCAATGATCCCATGTGAAACACCCATAGTATTTATGTACATTTTATCTAGTAAATAAAATTTATTTATATTTCATGTGTCATACGATACACCAAGTTATGATTTAACAACATGAAAATCCATCTAAGATTATATTATAGGAAACACCGATTTTCTACGAAAAAACACATTATTTTTATAATTATTTAAATGAGATATTTATAACATAGACATTAAACATATTACTAATAATATTATTAATAAATATTAAAATATTATTGAGAAATATATATATATATATTACATATTGATAATAAATAATATTATTTTTGGTAATGTCTTCATATTTTTTAAAATACAATTTTCTTAAATGAACTTCATTGTATGTTCATTTACGAACAATAATAAAATTATTTTTAGACAAATAAGTAATTGAATTTTATAAAATAAACATTATTTTATAATTCATAATTTCAAAATTTTCCTGGGGTGAATATTATGGATTTTTCTAAAAAACATCATTATTTGATGAATAATGAAAATACAGATTTCTAATTCAAAACTAATTGTTCATCTAATTTATTTATATATTTAAATTATATTTTAATTTGGTTAAAATGTGTAATTATATCAACCATACATCATTAATCCCAGTTTTGGTAATTGTAAGAAATTTAAAATTGAAATTGTATAATATAATATTTCAATAATTTGTATATTTTCACTTTAGAAACTAGTCATCTCATCCCATATGTAAAATTAATTTTATATAAATTTTGTCCACATCTAAGATTAGAATTTCGAAAAATTGATTCCATATTTAGAATAATTTTTTTTCTATACTCTAATAAGTTCATCACAGTTTTTGACTAAAACGATGAGTGAATGTAATTAAAATTAATAACAGTGATTATGGATAAAAAAATATTATTTAGTGACTAAATATATATTATAAGGTGGAAAAATGACCATAATCTTATGTAAAGATTTTTTTTATAGGAATATTTTGTCCATGACACATATATGTATCTATAATGATCAATTTTTAACCATTATGGGAAAGGTATAATGTGGGATGCACTCAAATCATTCATGAATACCCAATGTGTCTTTATCTCCAATTATAAAAGGCCAACACTCCCCCCACACCTTATCTTAACAACTATCAAGCCATTTTCATTAGAAAAACACTAAAAATATACTCCCAAATTCCATCCATTCTTCATTGAAACATCTCATTTGTATGAAAGTCAAACCAAGAAACTATTTGGTGAAAACCAAATTGTGTTACCCAAAAAAGATGGCATTTTCTTGAGTACAACGAGCGTAATAACATAACGTAAAGATTATCTCATTTCACTTTTTCCTGATACTTATTCTTTATTCACCACTCATCACTTTTTATGTGGTTTTTATACTTATAATGAATTTATTAAATGATTATTGTACTTAAATTTATGGATATTTACATATCCATTTGATTATCTATCATTCAAGGTGTTTATGGTCCAAAAGTAAAAAAATTGGTCATGTAATATTTTTCTCCATTTTCCTTGTTCGAGACACATTCGTTGTTTTCAAATATTATTTCTATGGGGTGTATATACTTCTCTTTCAAAAATTTATCGTGACGTTAATTATTTTCATTATATTTGAATCAGTATATATATGTTACTCTATCATGGTGTTTATGATTCAATGTTATATAAAATTGGTATGAGTTTATTTCTACAATATCATCATTTATCAAGATTATATATTATAATAATTCAATAGATGGATTTTTATGGTTTATATTTCAATAATTAGTGTGAATTTTTTCTCCTATTTTTACTAATGATATCATCATGTAATGGTTCCATTTTTACACTCAAAATAACTTATGAAAATTAGTAAAATGTTTTTATGAAATACAAACCATATTTATCCCATCTTTTAGAAATAACTTTTCATCAAAAAAAATGTGTTCTAGAAAAACGTTTTCAAAAATGTTTTTAAGTGATATTTTATACTTATTTCAATGAAAAGTATTTCAATGTTTTCAAATAATATTTTATATGTTCTAAAAGATATATTTATTGAAAAGGTTTTAAAATTTTATTCGACATTTCATTATAGGGTTTCAAGGTTATTTTTTATGAAAATGGATTTCAAAAGGTTTTATTTTTTAAAATAAATTTTTTATCAAAGAATAGAGGAAATATTCTTCATGATTTTTTTAATGACATTTCAACATTATTTACAATACAATATGACATCTATTTTCATTATTTAATCCTACTTTAGTGTCTTATCCAAGGATTTCATTCATATTATTTCAATGAATTTTATATATTTTGATCTCATGATTTTTATGAAACCCATCTATCATTCATGGTATATATGTGTTTGAAACCCGTTTCTCAAACATGGGTTATATGAATTTAAATCATTCTTCATTTAATGAGTTATGTTGTGATTAAATTATTATTAAACATGTATTTTCTTCCACAGGTTTTGATTTGAGGGAATGATTATGATACCCATTTTTATCATTGTTTATGATATGTTGTTCATGAAAACTAATTCCTTTTATGGGTCATTATATGATGTTCATTTATGATATTTTGGAACACACATATATATGATTTTATTATGTTATAGGTGGTACATTTATAAGGCCTCTTCCTTGAAACATTACATAATCATTAATTAAGTTAATAATTCCCATTGAGGATCTTTTCTATTGTATAATTTTAGAGAATTAGGCAGTAACAATTAAATTTCATTTCAGAAATTACACAATAGTTACTTCTACTAAGTTTACATTTTTTTACAAAATCAAATCTGTTGAAAAAAAGAGTCATGTCTAGTTCCATGTTTTATACATCATGACTTTTCCTTGATCCAATCCTCGAACCTATTCATCATTATGTCCTATGAAAGTCATTTTAGAACATGGAATGAGCATAAAAAGCTCAATAAGGGTCATGGAATAACGAAATTAATCATTACTCCATAAAAGATTAAGATTTATGATTAACACATAGAAATCATAAATCATAAATGTAACTTGTGGCATACATAAGAAACTTATGTTGTAGCTTTCACAACTGCATAGGGAGTCATATTTGTAATACCCATCATAGTATATTCCCTAAATTTCATTAGAGAAACACTAAAATTTTCATCTTTCATGTTACCCAATTCATTGTAGATATATCTTAGGCTCACCCTCACTAGGTTTGTTATGGAACCACCCATATATGTAAACAATTCCCAATAACCATAACATATTCCTAACACATAAAACATACATAACAGAATGATAACATTTCCACATTTCAATCACAATTTATCATTTAAATATGTTGACATAGAAAATTAATTATCAAAACAATTTACAGAAATATGTAAAATGGGTATATGGTATTTATTATCCTTTTAAAAACATTTCGGCTTATTAAGGAATCCAAAGATCAAATAATACTCAAGGCAACGAAAAGGCCTTTGTCACCACTTATGTTAAAATGAAACTATCTTTTTTGTCATTTAGTAAAAATCATCATATAACAGGATTCTTCTTGGATGAAATGAAAATTCAATGGTGATTATACAACATATAAAATAATGTCTTGTATAAAACCATATATGCCTCAATGAAAGGAGATTGAGATGAAGTCTGTTACCCCGTGTCCCACTAGACCTGATTGTTACTTAATCCCCTGAATAATAAACTAATTTTTATTTACACTAGATTAAGAATATTTTTATAGTTTATTGTTCTTTTTATTCCACTCTTTACCATGTTATAAACATTATATAATCATTTAAGTTAATAATAGTCAATTTGTTGATGTTTTTTACTTGTGTCAAAAATTAACTTCTTATATATACATGTTGTCTATGTGGTCAAAATATCATTATCTACATAATGAAATTAATTATTAACACATCATATATATCTTATATATATTATATATATGTATTTATAATAGTACATAACATTTGTAGATAAGAAATGAAATGCACCATTCATGGAGACGGTAAGTCGTACGTACGCATGAATGCTAATTTCATTTGTAATTCATATTTTAATATAATGAAAACATAATTATACATAGGTATATTATAATTAATTTATAATATCATATATAATTTCATTAACTCCATCCTTTATACGTCCCACATTTTGCATAAATGAGTCATATCACTTTGAGGGGGCGGTAGTTCGCACTTCCTCTAATAAAATTATCGCATTTACCCATTATAAAAACCATAAAGGTATAATATAAATGAAAAATATAGAATAATAAATAAAAAAGATAAACATAATATATATCATATATAAATAATGTTCCATATTAATGTTCACCATGAAATGTGGTATGAGATAATTAAACAATCATCGCTTCATAAGGAATTAGTTTGCCATCCACAAAAATAGTATGTTTTTTCACCAATTAGATTTAGGTGTGTGTAAGTTTTGATCAAATAACTATCATAACAATGTCATAGTATATTGAGGATACATGACTTGTTATAAAATAAAGTAATAAATAGATTTTAGCCGTTGGAGAAGTAAAATAAAAGATAAAAATTTAAGAGAAACTGTTACATTTAATTCGTGTAACTCCCATTGAATTGAACCAAAAGGACTACATGAAGTGCTTTATTCCTATTTTAAGCATTATATAAGTAGGAGAGGTATTTATGGAGCATAATTGGGAATATTTTTGATGATCCAAGGTGCTTGAGAGATGTGTGCAATGGGTTAGAAGTGGTGTCCTTTTTAAGGGAGAGGAGGGGATCTTTAAGAATGTTTGAAACAATTATTTTATTATAAACTTATCTATGGTTTCAAACGGTCCTAAAATCATTAAAGTAATTCATTGTATAACTCATGTTCGAAATAAAATCGTCCAATAATAATTGGAAAAGTTTTAGATAGTTTTTTAGTAGGTATAATTTATTTTTTAAACCATTTATTAATGATGTAATAATGCATCATTTTTGTGTCGTAAATAATATTTTTTATATGGTGTCTCAAATTATAAAAAAATAAAAAAATGTAGGAATGAGTTTTAGCTTTTAAATTAATATTTATAGTTGAAAAAATAACTTATATAATCCCATGTAATTATTACATTACTAAAAGATATATTTCTGTGTCATGTTTGTCTTTGCTTTTAATTAATAAATCTAAAGTTTAATTATCACATCCAAGTGGCTCCATGTGGTCCCAAAATTGACCAAGGGTGCCCATGGTCGGACATGACTAATCTAATAAGGTTAGGACAAGAGTTAAGGAAATTTTATATTATTAAAATATATTTTTTATCTTGAATTAAACTATTTACCTTTAACCGCTATAAATAAAAGTCAGTAGTTTCTATTCACTAAAAATTATATACATGTAATTGAAAAAAAAATTACGTAATAATAACAACCATGTATATCGTATTTTTGAAATTAATTTCATAGAAGTGGTAAAATTTCATTTAAATGAAAAAGTCATTTTTAACTACTACTTAGTGGTTTTAATATTCATCAAAAAGTGATGTTTTATAAAAAAAAGACTAAAAATTCATCATAATCTATAGATGATTTTACAAATTAAAAAATTATTAATATTTTACATAATTCAATGCATATAAGTTGCATTAATTAATTTAAAATTAGTTTCTGTTGTCAAAACAAATAGCGTGTTTTTAAGAAATAATATCTATCAAAAGATTGACACTTGATTATGTCAAATTTCAAAGTGAAACTAATTCCTGTAACAAAAATTGGATGAAATGGTATAGATATAATATAAATACACTTTAAAACTAATTAAAACGATAAATAACCACTTAAATAAATTATATTAAAAATAATATTCGAAATAAAATATAGTACTTTTCACTATTCACTAAGAATGAATTTTATCATAAAAATACCAAAAAATTACCCTAAGTAATTATTGGCGTCCCAGTTATAAAGAAAAGTTTTATATGGCCAAATAGAACGTATAAAAGTGAAAAAATAGTTTTAATGAGGTTTCTCCATCAAAAGACGGTAAATCAACATTTTAGTAAATATTAAATTATTTATGCATAATGTCAAAAAAATTATTTTAAGCCTCTAATTTTTACTGGATAAGTTGAAAAAAAATTAAAAAATATTTATAATAATATTTTAGTTAGTTCTATTCATTCCCACTAATACAATGGCTAGGTGTTCAATACCATTTAAAATAATAACATTATATTTTTAGTGTGCAACGTAAGATTTCAAGGAAACACATTGTTGCGTATCAGGTAAGCCATAGAATGCAACAACCCGTTTAAAGTAAAATTAATATTTAATTTAAAAAAATTAATTAAAATTAAAATTTATGTTTTTCATTATTTACTTGGGATGGTACACCTATATATCCCTCTAATGCATTGGGTATGGTTTTATATCTTAAGAGAAAATTATTTGAAAAATTTTTATGGAATTGATCCAATATACAATGAAGCGGAATCTGAATCCAGTATTTGATGAAGTTGAAACCCTAACCACTAATGAAAACAAAGGAAAACTTGATCCCTTATAAATAATTAATTGGTATTGGGGATGCTTATGTTTCCCACCTAGTAGATGTATTCCCCATGAATTACAGTGATAATTTTTTGGAATATTCCTTGAAATATCGGGAGTGATATTTCATATTTATATATCATTCAACATTATTTTTCTTATTCCTATGTTATTATTTCTTAGATTATGATCTTTATTACCCTCCCAATTCATATCATTTGAACAAAAAATATTTATACCATTAGACATGTATATTCTATTTTATATAGAGGGAATGATCTTCTAATGCTATACTCATGTTCCATAACGATAGGTTCAGGTGTATACATTTTTATCTCCACTTTTTTCTTTTACTGATCATCTGATATGACCATTTCATATGTTTATATTACCCAGGTTATGGTGATATTTACTATTTATTCTGTATCTATGAAGTTTTCTATTTATGTAAAATATTGTTTGAGATAATTTACCTCACTTATGAGATAGTTTTTGTTCTTCAATGTGTCTAATGGAAATAAAATAATACGATATTTGGGTGTATATTTGTGTAATGTTTTAAGAATTCTGTAAAAATGATGTAATGTCAATGTATCTTAAGTGAGGGTTGATATAGTTAGTATGAGACCAAAATTTTAGTTAACCATTCTAATGTATGATTGTATGAAAATAGTGAGAACCCTGTATACTTGTCTATGGATAAGTCTCATGTTTCTGAAATGTATTGGAAATTGATCTAGAATTTTGGTATAGGATATAGTTATTTGTTTTCTATCAATAAATCTCTGAGTAGCTACTACAAGAAGACGTGACTATAGAATTGATGTAAAAAGGGGTAATAACCCTAAAAACACCATATTGATTTTGACTCAATTAGGAACTGGTTCATAATAATGGGCCTTGTTGCACACCTAATTTCACAATCTTTGGAAATATGATTTGGGAATTACAAATCTCATTACAAATCCTCATGAATGATTTAAATATATCTATTTTATGAATATCCTAGTTTAAAACAGTGGTGTGGACATTAAACATTGTTTTATTATTTATATATATTATAAGTGGTTTTTAATGAATTTGTGGTTCTTCTCTGTGAAAATTATTTCTTAATCTATTTTTTTGTTTTATTCAATTGTTGGAACCTGAAGGGACCATGTATATGGTGATTACGATGGATAATGAGACAATTTTCTTCCATAATAACCATATTCTATGGGAGAGGGAATACAATATCTCATTTCTATTCTCAAAAAAAATTCTCAACCTATGAATTATGATAGTACTCAAAATGATCTTAAGAGGGGTGAAATTTGGTTTTTTCTTTCAGGATGCATGGTCAACCTCCTTTTTGCAGTAATTTTGATGCACTTGTGGCTTAATAATGGATTATTACCACTAAAAATATAATTTCAAGGTACGAGTGTTTGGAACATGAAGAAATCATTATGTCTATTTATCATTTAGATGTTGATGGAGAATAACCCCATTCTATTGGCTAGATCTTGTGGAATTTCATGGAATATTTGACAACACATTCGGTGCCTTGCTAAAAAAAACTTATTTACTATCCAATTGTCTAACCATAAATTATTTCTTGATACGTTCCTCAAAAAATCTGATTCATGCGGATTCCTCCCCCAACTCACGAAACGATCTTGACGAAATTACCAAATATAAAATTGAAAACAATTTTGTAAAGAAATCACACACTTTTTTATGGTAATGAGATGGGATAATACATGCTCCGTATCACAGGATGGAATAGTGGAATCACCTTCATATCAAGAATACAAGGATTAAAAAAGCAATTGAATCCATTGGATTCGGTAATGATCATGAATATATGCATCTATAATTCATTTCCTAACATTCTTCTTACGATGATACAAAAGGATTTCCCCGAGTTAAATAAAAAGGTTGATTAATCTATCAATATCTACAAGGGTTATTATGAATGTCATTCACTGGATGAATCTGTTATTATCATAAAACATGAATTTCAGTTTGATCAATTCGTTAGTTTCTTAAATCATAGTCACATAAGGGATTAACCCATAAGAAACATTAATACCTATGAAGATATTTGGTGTTGTGTTATAAATTTTTATTTAGAGGGTGGAGTTATGTATCGACAGCATGGTTCTCACATGAAAAGCAAGATGGAGTTTAAAAAAATCTATAAACCAGGGAGAGAAGAAGATAAACCTTTTACTATTCTCTATGTTTTTGAAGAAGTATGTAGAAAAATATAAAATGTTGTCCAATAAATGTTTTAAGTGTGAAAGGGAATCCCATCATGAAATAGATTGATAAATTGGTTGAATGGACTTGGAAAATGACGAGAATTGAGGGAAAGTTACGCATAATTAACCTCCCTCATATAATTGCATCAAGGTTAAAGATAATGTTAAATATACTAACCAGTTCAGATACGTGGTGGTTATCTAAGATGATTTTCCTGATCTACCTCTTAAACCAATAGACAAGGGTAAATCTCATGTGATCAGTATTTTTGATGAGTGTTCTGATAACAACATTGTGAAAGGTACACAAAACATCTAATATAGAACTGTGAATTTATTATTTGATTTTGGATCTACATAGTTTTATATATATAAGGCCCCACCCTTAAACCTTACTTAATCTTGAGTTATTACAAGATTACACATTGAGGATGTTTTCGGGTTTAGAGTTTTAGAGAATAAGATCATGAAACTTTCATTACATTCCACATTTAAACAAAGTGGTTACATAAAAGAAAGTATTCATTCTCCCATCAACGGAAACATATTTAAAATAAAACACAGATTCTTTCTGGACACATCCTTGACACTATCATCACGTCATGTACCTTTCCCTTGACCTGTGAAAAACATTTCAAAAACATGGGATGAGCATAAAAAGCTCAGTATGGGTTATAAAAAATATGGAAAGGAAACATGTGTTCATATATACATAAGAATGAAATCATACTTTACCCATAAAACATAGACACTTTAACATACCTCATCAAATCATGAATAAATCGTAGAAATCATAAAACATAAAAGGTAACTTGAGGCATTCATGACATTCTTACGTAGGGAGTAACCCTATTGGTTACGTTTGGAATACCCATCACATTATATTCCCTAAATCTCTTCGGAGAAACCTTAATGTTTCACTCCTTCGTGTTACCCAATGCATTGGAGAGCTATATCAGGCTCAGCCGCCCTTAGTTTATCACAAAATCACCCATCTTCATAATAATGCCCAAGAACCTCAACATAATCGTATCACATAAAACATGCATAAAGGAAACATAACATTTCCACCTTTCAATCACAAGATATCAATACAACATATTAAATATAAAAACATTATGAAAACCATTTTCAATACCAAAATAAAAGAAAAGTAAAACATGATATTTATTTTTCTTTTAAAAAAAGGTATGGCTTGTAGGGGAAGCCAAAACTCAAATAATGGTCACGGCGGCGGAGAAGTCGTTGTCGCCGCATACGTACGACAAAAACATTCCCTTTTGTCATTTAGTAAAAGATTCGTATAAAAAGATTCCATTTGAATAAACATAAAAGTCAAAGGGTTTTATACACCGTATAAAAGAAGGTTGTGTATAAAACAAAATATGCCTCAATGAAAGGGGATTGAGACCAAGTCCCTTACAAAGATGTTATCCTTGGTTTAAGGATAAATCAATTACATAATTATGTGTGACAAAAGAATACACCAAATATAAGTGGATATTAAGTGTAAAATAATCAATGGTCATTCACACATATTCAAAGGATGACATATTAAATAACTACATGTTGAACCAAAATAAATCGAAATTGGGTTAAGAAGTTCCCTTGACAGCCTAACGGAGTCACATCAAAATGAGTTGATGAGAGATAAAAAAAGGGTATCTCATCACTTAGAAATAAAATATAAATCAATAAGGATATATTAGGACATATACCAACATAAAAATATGTAATTTAAAAGACCCAACAAAAGAAGTCTTTTAAAAAGAGGAGGGTGAATGGTTCCCTTACCGACATGGGTATCTTTCGAAACATACACCCCGTGAAAGAAGGACAATAAATCATTGATGTAAATACTCATAAACAAAATTATATTACAAAAAGAGTAGAATAATGGGCAGTATATACACCACTCAAAGGAAATTGTGGAAAATGTAGCATAAATCTCATGGGAATAAAAGTGAGATGAAAAATCCCTTACGAAAACTCGGCAGCCTAACGGCGCCACATAAAACTTACAAAAATGGATTGATGAGATCAAATAGGGTATCTCATAATATTAACATAAAGTTTATAGAAATAGGAATATAAATGAACATCCCCCAACATAACAAAGATGATCTTATAAGGAATGACATAAAAGAGTGTACTTAAAAAGAAAGAGAGGAGTAGGATCCCTTACCTCGGGTCCGACTTGACTCGATCGTTCTTTAACGTCGTGAATAATAAACTTGAGATAATTTCTACTTGCTTAAGAACCTTTTTAAAGTTCATTATTCCTTTTATATCAATTATTGACATGTTATAAACATTATGTAACCATTTAAGTTAATAATGTTTGTTTTGTCGATATTTCGTTCTTAAGTCGAAAGTGGACTTCTTACAATTACATGTTGTTCGTGTGGTCAAAGGTTATTTATATCCAGAATGAAATTCCTGATTTGGATATCATATATATCATAGATATCCAGAATATACATGTATTTATAATATTACATAATCATTTAGAGGTAAGAAATTAAATGCACCGTTCATGGAGACGGTAAGCCGTACGTACGCATGAACGCTACTTTCATTTCATTGTTATATTAATGGAATTAAAACTAAATGAGAGGTATGTATATTTTAATTCCAGAATTATATTCACCATTTAGATATATCATTCATTATATATATCCATTATATAAATGTACTATTAATAGTACATTACATTTGGGGGTAAGAAATGAAATGCACCATTCATGGAGATGGTAAGCCGTACGTACGCATGAACGCTACTTCCATTTCTATTTAGTATTTTCTGGAATGGAATCATAATTATATAATAGTATATTATAATTCCAATATAATAACATATATAATATCATTAACTTTATCCTTTACACATCCCACATATGGTATTAACGAATCAAATCACTTTCAGGGGGTGGTAGTCCGCACTTCCTAAAATGAAGATATCGTGTTTACCCATAATGGAAACAATAATGGTATTCCATAAATGAAAAGTAAAGAAGCTTAAGGAATGAATAAACATATTATATATCATATATTAAAATAGTGACATCATAATGTACCTTTGAAGGTGTTAAATGAGTATTGAACAATCATCGTTTCGGGAGGCAGAATTTTGCCATCCACGGAAACCGTATGTTCTTTAACCATTTGATGTAGTTGTGTGAGATTTTAGCTAGAATAAATCTTAAAAAAACATCCTAGTATATTTAAGATACTGGTGTTGTTACAAAAGAAGTAAATAAAAAGAGTTTATGGGGTTGGAGAAGCAAAATAAAACAATGAACATTAGAGAATGAATTACCTTTAAAAGTGTAACTCCTTTTGATTTGAACCTAAAGGCTTCCTTTGAAAGGATTATTCCCAAAGGGAATCCTCTAGGATGAGGAGAGGGATGTGGAGAGAGTAAATTGGCAGGGGATGGCCGAGCCAAAGGCTTGAGGAGTGTGTGAAATGAGGTAGAGGTGGGGGCCTTTTATAAGAGGAGAGGGGGGGGGGGCACTTCTGGAAATCATGAAACTATTATTTTATTTTCAAAAGTGTTTCGAATTTCTAAGGTCCCACATTGATATATTTCGATGATAAGATGATCAGGCTTCGAAATATTCCCATCCAATAGTTTTTGGACAAGTGTATGTCTTAGATTTTATATTATCGTTTAATTTTATTTAAACTGTTCATTAACGAGGTCATCGTTGCATCATCATGATGTCATAATTAAATTTATTTATTTAATGTCTAAAAATTATAAAACAAATATCCTGATGTAGGAAATATTTTTATCTTTCCAAAGAGTATTTATAGAAAAAATTATGATTAGTATAACCCCTTCTAAATTTTTTTTAGTAAATCAATTTATGTTAGTGTCAGTTTCACCTTTATTTTTTTAAAAAAGGCATTAAAGTCATTATCTCACCCAAGAGGCTCCATAGGGTCCCCTAAATCGACCCATGGGTTTTATTGGTCTGCCATGACTCATAAAGTAGGGGTAGGACAAGTGTCAAGGTGTTTTCACATTTTTATAATATCATTTTTACCTTAAATTACACAAATTACCACTAATCGCGATTAAAAACTTAATAAGTTACTATTCACCAAAAAATTATTTTAATCTCATTGAACCACATTTTAATTCTTAATGACAACCATGTATGTCGGATTTTTGAAATTCAAAACACAATAATGGAAAAATTTCATTTAAACGGAAAATTAGTTTTTATAGGTGCCACTTAGTGGTTTCACTATTCAGCAGAAATTGACGTTTTTCAGAAAATTACCAAAAATTCACCCTAAGCTATATTTGATATTCCGAATTCAAAAATGAAGTCTATTTTACACAATTAAAAACATATAAGTCACATTAATTAATTTAATAATTAATTCCCGCTGTCAGAGCAAATAGCGTGTATTTATAAAACAATAAGTATCAAAAGATTGACACTAGTTTAAGTCTGATTTCAAAGCGAAATTAATTCCAACGACCACTATTAGATTTAATGGTAAAAATATATTCTAATTTCACTTTAAAACCAATTCAAAAGATAATCTAATCATATAAATAAATTATATTAAAAAGTGGTTTTGAATTAAAAAACAAAATTTTACACTATTCATTAAAAAATGAACTTTATCGGAAAGATACCAAAAATTTACACAAATTAAATTTTGATGTCCCGATTCATAATAAGAGTTTTATTTTGTCAAATAGAATGTATAAGAGTGAGAAAAATTATATTTAATTATGGTTCTCCATCAAAAGGCGATAAGTGATCCTTTAGTGAAAACTAGGGCATATACGCCTAAAATTGAATTCTTTCCGTATTTTAAGCCTTTATATTTTTTTGGATATATGTAAAAACATTTAAAAACATGTATAATCATATTTTAGTTATTTCTATCCATTCCCACCAATAAAACGACTACATGTTTACTACCATTTAAAATAATATTATTTTATTATTAGAGTGCAACGTAAGATTTCCAAGAAACTCGTTGTTGCGTATTGGGTACGCAATCGAGCATAGCATCCCCTTTAAAGTAATATTAATATTTGATTCAAAAATATGGATAAATATAAATATGTCATATTATTTATTTACCTGGGGTGTTAGAACCTTCCCCCCTTTTGGGAATTGCGTCCTCGCAATTTTTAAAATTGTGCTTGGAAACTTCCTTGAAAGTCCCACATCAGAACAAGAGCCGGTAAAACAATCACATTAAAATAACAGAAGATAAGTACAGAGGTCACCCGAGTTAAACCATACTAGGATTCCATGTAGGAAAACATGGAAATGGAGGAGAAAACATAGGGTCATGTTCTGATGGAGAGTGATATAAAACATGTTTATGAGAAATTTAACAATAAGAAAATCACAAACTTGTGATGGGTTAAATGGTGTTGGGTTCCCCAGTAGGAAAAGTTAATAGACAACATTTTTGTTTTAAGTTAATTTTTATTGAGGAATTTATTCATAAGGAAACATAATAACTTATCATGTTGACTTTCAACTTTTACTATATTCCTTAATCAAACTCATATTTTTTCCAAAAGACGAGTATTTAGGGAGACTTGTTCGCATTAAGAGTACTATAATCAACTGATAGAGAATCACCTAATCCACCAAAGATAACTATATACTTCCCATGTCTTTAGGATTTAACCAAAACCAAAACCGAAAAGGTTAGTACAAGGTCAGATAATCCAGAAAAGGATAACCCTTTAAAAAGAAAATCTATGCTTAATCTCCAAAATTTGTCCAATAAAACCCAAAGTTCAACGAGGACCATTCGATAACCAATTTGTCCAAAAAATTATTCAATGTAAACCAATATAAGATTGAAACCCAAATATTTTTAGGATTTAGTCACATAGTCTTCCAAGTTAAATCTTAACATTTATCTCCAAACAACATCAGTTTCTCCTAAAGTCTCGTATTGAAAAGTAATTAACCTAATCAAATATCCTCCATGATAGGTTAATTATTTTCATAAATAACCCAAAATCAACTTAATCTTAATTCATAAAATCATATAACTAACAAGAATCAGTCAAACTAACCAGGGAATTCACGTAGTCCAGTGGTAGGCGATAAATACCAGTCGCACTTTGGTTGTGGGTTCGATTCCCGTAGCTCTGTCCGACGTGACGGGTTGTCACACGGTCTGCATTTTGTCCTTTTTATAAAACTTCAAAAATAACCCTAACATGTTTTAACCTCAATAGTTTCCTTATACCTTTAGTTTTCATCCGAATTCATTACGATCTCAAAATCTTAATTCTTGAAGTCTTATTTCACCACCATAAGATAAAATAAAACGATTCCCAAAATGAATAACATCATACCTTGATCATAGCGTCCACTTGGTTTCATCGTCATCTTGCTCACGTAGGTAGAAGTCCCATGCATTACAACAATGATTTAGAGTTCCTTCAAAATCATTTGCTTCCTCTATCCAAATACACCTCGTACAACATGGGTCATATGGGTGTCCACAGAAAAATAGTTTTGGAAAATAATCATGTATTACATATAATTCTAAATCATCTAATAAAACCCGATTTCTATAAAATAGTCAGACCGAAATTGAGTTGAAACTTTCTATTATTGGTCCTTTTAAAATACCATAAGTATGTTATGTGAGACTATATTTTAAAAGCAAATATAAATAGGTTGCACAAGGGTCTCATTCCTCATCACCATTTCTAAAATCATAATATGCTTCAAATTCTTTTTATAAGGTAAAATATTTGAAAATACCCGGATAATATTTACCTTTCTTGAAAATATTAGAATATTGTGAAAATAGTATTTGTCTAAAAACAACCCATGATCCACAATGATAACGAGGTATAGTGGAGGAGTTTGATATCTCAAACAACTGCTTTCAAGTGAGTTGTATGCTAGAAAAAGTTGCATAATCATCCGAAGATGACTTTGCAATAATTATTGCAAGCATGTCATCAAGAAGAGATAGGAATGTCGTTTAAGATCCTTCTCCTTCCATTCGTAACCGACATTACTTGAACTGAAAAAAAAGTTATAAAACAATGATTTAACTAAAATAATAGATATAGGGACTAATCATGTGTCTCACAAGAACTCCTAATCCCTAAAGTTTTCTAAACCGACCTCTGATACCAACTATAAGGCCCCAGCCTTAAACCATACTTAATCTTGAGTTATTACATGATAACACATTGGGGATGTTTTCGGGTTTAGAGTTTTAGAGAATTAGATCCTGAAACAAGCATTACATTCCACATTTAAACAAAGTGGTTACATAAAAGAAATTATTCATTCTTCCCATCAACAGAAACATATTTAAAATAAAACACGAATTCTTTCTTGACACATCCTTGACACTATCATCACGTCATGTACCTTTCCCTTGACCTGGGAATAACATTTCAAAAACTTGGGATGAGCATAAAAAGCTCAGTAAGGGTTATAAAAAAAATATGGAAAGGAAACATGTGTTAATTTATACATAAGAATGAAATCATACATTACCCATAAAACATAGCCACTTTAACATACGTCATCAAATCATGAATAAATCGTAGAAATCATAAGACAAAAAAGGTAACATGAGGCATTCATAACATTCATACGTAGGGAGTAACCCTCTTGGTTACGTTTGGAATACCCATCAAAATATATTCCTTAAATCTCTTCGGAGAAACCTTAATGTTTCACTCCTTCACGTTACCCAATGCATTAGAGAGCTATACCGGGGTCACCCGCCCTTAGTTTATCACGGAACCACCCGTCATCATAATAATGCCCAAGAACCTCAACATAATCCTATCACATAAAACATGCATAAAGGAAACATATCATTTCCACCTTTCAATCACAAGATATCAATACAACATATTGATATAGAAACATTATGAAAACCATTTTCAATACCAAAATAAAAGAAATGTAAAACATGATATTTATTTTTCTTTTAAAAAAAGGTATGGCCTGTAGGCGAAGCCAAAACTCAAATAATGGTCACGGCGGTGGAGAAGTCGTTGTCGCCGCATACGTACGACAAAAACATTCCCTTTTGTCGTTTAGTAAATGATTCGTATAAACAAGATTCCTTTTGAATAAACGTACATGTCAAAGGGGTTTATACACCGTATAAAAGAATGTTGTGTATAAAACAAAATATGCCTCAATGAAAGGAGATTGAGACGAAGTCCGGTACAAAGACGTTATCCATGGTTTAAGGATAAATCACTTACATAATTTTGTGTGACAAACGAATACACCAAATATAATTGGATATTAAGTGTAAAATAATCAATGGTCCTTCACACATATTCAAAGGATGACATATTCAATAACTACATGTTGAACCCAAATAAATCGAAATTGGGTTAAGAAGTTCCCTTTACAGCCTAACGGCGTCACATGAAAATGGGATGATGAGAGATAAAAAAAGGGAATCTCATCACTTGGACATAAAATTTACATCAATAAGGATATATGAGGACATATCCCAACATAACAATATGTATATTAAAATACCCAACAAAAGAAGTCTTTTAAAAAGAGGAGGGTGAAAGGTTCCCTTACCGACATGGGTATCTTTCGAAACATACGCCCCGTGAAAGAAGGACAATAAATCATTGATGTAAATACTCATAAACGAAAGTATATTACACAAAGAGTAGAATAATGGGCAGTACATACACCACTCAAAGGAAATTCTGGAAAATGTAGCATAAATCTCATGGGAATAAAAGTTAGATGAAAAATCACTTACGAAAACTCGACAGCCTAACGACGCCACATAAAACTTACAAAAATGGATTGATGAGATCAAATAGGGTATCTCATCATATTAACTTAAAGTTTATAGAAATAGGAATATAAAATAACATCCCCCAACATAACAAAGGTGAGCTTAGAAGTCATGACATAAAAGAGTGTACTTAAAAAATAAAGAGAGGAGTAGGATCCCTTACCTCAGGTCCGAATTGACTCGATCGTTCTTTAACGTCCTGAATAATAATCTTGAGTTAATTTATACTTGATTAAGAACAATTTTCAAGTTCATTATTCCTTTTATATCAATTATTGACATGTTATAAACATTATTTAACCATTTAAGTTAATAATGTTTGTTTTGTCGATATTTGGTTCTTAAGTCGAAAGTGGACTTCTTACAATTACATGTTGTTCGTGTGGTCAAAGATTCTTTATATCCAGAATGAAATTCCTGATTTGGATATAATATATATCATATATATCGATCATATACATGTATTTATAATATTACATAATCATTTAGAGGTAAGAAATGAAATGCACCGTTCATGGAGACGGTAAGCCGTACGTACGCATAAACGCTACTTTCATTTCATTGTCATATTAATGGAATTAAAACTAAATGAGAGGTATGTATATTTTAATTCCATAATTATATTCATCATTTAGATATATCATTCATTATATATATCCATTATATAAATATAATTTTAATAGTACATTACATTTGGGGGTAAGAAATGAAATGCACCGTTCATGGAGATAGTAAGCCGTACGTACGCATGAACGCTACTTCCATTTCGATTTCGTATTTTATGGAATTGAATCATAATGATATAAGAGTATATTATAATTCCAGTATAATAACATATATAATATCATTAACTTTATCCTTTACACATCCCATATATTGTATTAACGAATAAAATCACTTTCAGGGGGCGGTAGTCCGCACTTCCTAAAATGATGATATCGTGTTTACCCATAATGGAAACAATAATGGTATGCAATAAATGAAAAATAAAGAAGATTAAGGAAATAATATACATATTATATATCATATATAAAAATAGTGACATCATAATGGCCACCTTTGAAGGTGTTAAATGATTATTGAACAATCATCGTTTCGGGAGGCAGAATTTTGCCATCCACAGAAACCGTATGTTCTTTAACCATTTGATGTAGTTGTGTGAGAGCGTAGCTTGAATAAATATTATTACAACATCCTAGTATATTTAATATACTGTTGTTGTTACAAAATAAGTAAATAAAAAGACTTTAGGGGGATGGAGAAGCAAAATAAAACAAATGAACATGAGAGAATGAATTACTATTAAAAGTGCAACTCCTTTTGATTTGAGCCTAAAGGCTTCCTTTGAAAGGATTATGCCCAAAGGGAATACTCTAGGATGAGTAGAGGGATGTGGATAGAGTAAATGGGCAGGGGATGGCCGAGCCAAAGCCTTGAGGAGTGTGTGAAATGAGGTAGAGGTGGGGGCCTTTTATAAGAGGAGAGGAGGGGCACTTTTAGAAATCATGAAACTATTATTTTATTTTCAAAAGTGCTTCGAATTTTTAAGGTCCCAAATTGATATATTTCGAAGATAAGATGTTAAGGCTTAGAAATATTCGCATACCATAGTTTTTGGACAAGTGTAGGTCATAGATTTTATATTATCATTTCATTTTATTTAAACTGTTCATTAATGAGGTCATCGTTGCATCATCATGATGTCATAATTAAATTAATTTATTTAATGTCTAAAAATTATAAAAAAATATCCTGATGTGGGAAAGCTTTTTATCTTTCCAAATAGTATTTATAGAAAAAATTATGATTAGTATAACCCCATCTAAAAATTGTTTTAGTAAAACTATTTATGTTAGTGTCATTTTCACCTTTATTTTAAAAAAAGGCATTAAAGTCATTATCTCACCCAAGAGGCTCCATAGGGTCCCCTAAATCGACCCATGGGTTGTCTGGGTCGGCCATGACTCATCCAATAGGGGTAGGACATGTGTCATGGTGTTTTCACAATTTTATAATATCATTTTTACCTTAAATTACACTAATTACCACTAATCGCGATTAAAAACATAATAAGTTACTATTCACCAAAAAATTATTTTAATCTCATTGAACCACATTTTACTTCTTAATGACAACCATGTATGTCGGATTTTTTAAATTCAAAACACAATGATGGAAAAATTTCATTTAAATGGAAAATCAGTTTTTATAAGTACCACTTAGTGGTTTCACTATTAATCAAAAATTGATGTTTTTCAGAAAATTACCAAAAATTCACCCTAAGCTATATTTGATATTCCTAATTCAAAAATGAAGTCTATTTTACAAAATTCAAAACATATAAGTAACATTAATTAATTTAATAATTAATTCCCGCTGTCAGAGCAAATAGCGTGTTTTTTTAAAATAATAAGTATCAAAAGATTGACACTAGTTTAAGTCTGATTTCAAAGTGAAATTAATTCCAACGACGACTATTGGATTTAATGGTAAAAATATATTCTAATTTCACTTTAAAACCAATTCAAAATATAATATAATCATATAAATAAATTAGATTAAAAAGTGGTTTTGAATTAAAATACAACATTTTGCACTATTCATTAAAAAATGAACTTTATCGGAAAGATACCAAAAATTTACACAAAGTAAATTTTGATGTCCTGAATCTTAAGAAGAGTTTTATTTTTTTCAATAGAATGTATAAGAGTGAGAAAAACTATATTTAATGATGGTTCTCCATCAAAAGGCGATAAGTTAACCTTTAGTGAAAACTAGGGCATATACGCCTAAAATTGAATTTTTTCCATATTTTAAGCCTTTAACTTTTTTTGGATATATGTAAAAACATTTAAAAACATGTATATTAATATTTTAGTTATTTCTATCCATTCCCGCCAATACAACGGCTACATGATAACTACCATTTAAAATAATATTATTTAATTATTAGAGTGCAACGTAAAATTCCCAAGAAACTCGTTGTTGCGTATTGGGTACACAATCGAGCATAGAATCCCCATTAAAGTAATATTAATATTTGATTCAAAAATATGGATAAATTTAATGATGTCATATTCTTTATTTACCCGGGGTGTTGAAATATATCTAATGAATTTCCTATGGGTATTATGATTTAAAAAAATATTATAAATGAAATTTGCAATGCAAACCCGAAATAGTAATATGATTTCTTCTCATGTATATGATTCTTATATACTTAGAATTTTTGGGAATGTGATTTCAAAACAATTACCACATTTTCTTTGGTAGAATTAGATGTTATATAAGGAATGTATTTTCATTATCAACAAAAATCAAAAATAAATTTTTGAGAAAATGACAATACAATTGATATTGAAAACCAAACAATGATCATCTAGAAAGGTGATGATATGTAAAAGAATTATATGGAGTCAACATTCAAGGTATGGGTATTAATTATAATTAAGAAGGTATGTTTCCCTCAAATCATTGGGTTGAAACTCAATATCAATGAAATGCCTATTTTTGGAATTTTTTGATGTGTTACATGAATATTTTCCTAGTATTCCACCAAAACATGATGTCGTGTTATCAATATAATTCATACCTAGTTCAACCCAAATTTCAATGAATCCCTATATAATGGACTTAATTATGTTTCATGAATTGAAGAAGAATCTATAAGAAAATATTGATAAGGTATTCATTAATGTGATTCCCATGGAATGCACTTAGCATTTCTATGAAAATGAACTATTTCTCAACTCAACTAATTATTTATTTTCAAGAGTTTGACAAGATCACTATCAAGAAAAAGTATCCTATTCCCATTATTTATGACTTGTTAGATAAATAATCCAGAGATAAATATTTTTCCAAGAATTAGATTCCCTATTGATATCATCAATTGAGGGAAAATAAAGAGTATATACCCTGGATGGAATTAAATGAATGGTGTGGGAACTATGAATATATAGTGACACATTTTGGTGTTAGTAATTAATCATCAATAATAATTGATTAAATGAATATAGTCTATATAGTTTACTTCAATTACTTTGTGTTATTCTTTATTGATGATATTCTTATCTATTGAATGTGGAAGGAAGACTATTAATACATCATTAAAATTGTAATTAAAATAATATCGAAGGAGAAACTATTTGAAAAGGTTTACAATTGGTTAATTTTGTAGGAAAAATGAATAAATGTTTGATCATATAATTTCATGAGTTGATATAGCACTACATCGATCAAATAAGGGGGTTATTGAATGATGTCTTAAACCAACCACGGTGACTGTGATATATAAATTTAATGTTTTCACATGTTATTATTGAAGGACTTTTTATAATTTGTCATCCCTATATAATAATATGACTGTGCTAACCTAGAAGGGTTGTACATACCCTTAGACCAATGAATTTGATTGAAATGTCAAGAAATTGAGAAAAGTATAGTTAGGGAACCTGGGATAATAATACCCTTTAGTGTAAAAGGGTTTATAATATATAATTTCTCAATCAATGATGGGATCATTATTTTTTCCGATGATTAATAACATGGTAATAGCTTATTCCTCACGAAAATTTAAGATCCATGATAAAAATTAACCAGCTCATGATTTTGAGTTACCTACTGTAATTTTTTATTTACAGATATAGAGGAATTATATTTACGTATAAAATTGAGATATAATCACTGTTGAAAATGTTATTAATTTTATTTTATAATATATGGTATCAAACATGAACTATTAAAGATGGTATGAGATAATATATGATTATGACCTGTCAATACATTCCCACCATAATAAAATTAATAGGGTGGCTAGTTATTTGAGTCGAAAGTATCATGCAAGATTACCCCTGATGAGGATCACAAAATATCCAATATTTTTGGATTTGAAAATGATGGATATGTAAATCCTAATAAAAGGGGAAAATCATATCTTTTTACAGTTTAATGAACAACAATTTATCTTAGTGATGATTAATGTGGAATAGAAGGAAGGAGTAGATTTATAATAGAATGTTATATATATTATTGAGTTTAACCATGATCCAGATGGAATGATATTGTTAAGCAACCATGTATATGTTTTGTCCATAAAAAATTTGATGATGTTGTTAGAGGAAGCTCATGGTTATTCATTCTCAATTCTTCATGTACGATTATAGATATATATATTATTTATGGAATAGTTCTTGAAAGATGACCTAAAGATGAATATCACAGAGTTTAAAAGTTGTAGTTAGTAATGCCAGTAAGTTTGGGCGGAAAAATAAAATTCTAATGGAATGTTGTATAAATTAAGAATACCTAAATTGAAATTTTAAAACATAACTTTTCATTTTTTTCATTTGAATCCCCGAAAAATATAAATGGAATAATTTTATTGGGGTGGTAGTCGTTCTCCTTAATATGTTGGAATACATCAACTATATTAGATCAACCTTCAATCTGGACAATCATTCTATGATATACATTAAAGAAGTAAATTGGTTTAATGGAGTACCACATACCATTATATATGAAAGAGATATGAGTTTTACCTCAATGTTTTCAATAATTTTTATGAAATACCTTGATACAGAATTGTTTTGTATCACTACTTATCACCCTTTGTTGGATCATCACTCTGAAAGGGGAATTCATACCCAAGACGATATTTTTACATCATTTTCATTAGATTTAAAATGTGGTAGGGATCAAGCTATAGTTGAGTTTTCTTAAAATAATATCTTTCACTGAATCATTATGATGGATCCTTAATAATGTCTCTATGGAAAAAATATAGATCTCTAATGTGATGGAATGAAGCTAGAGAGAGTATGATATTCGGACTATATATCACTATTGAAATGGATGTGAAGGTTAGAACCATCCAATATCATATAAAAGAAACTCAGGTACAAAATTTATATTAATAACTGATGGTGTGATCTAGTTATTGGTGTCAGTTAGAAGGTGTTTCTCTGAATGTCTCTATGGATGATGGTTTTGAGGTTTGGGATGAATGGGAAACTAAGACCGAGTTATATCAATCCCATGATCATTTCCATATTTCTCTTATGAGGAATTAAAATCCTTACCCCTCAAATGCACTAAACTCAGAGGACATACAATTGGAGAAATATATTTCTTATGAGGAAAACCCAATTGAAAATATGGATGTAACATTTAATTGTTTATGAAAGATATCCACTCTTGTGTCAATGTTTTTTTGATAATCCAAATGTTAGGGGATGCTATATAAGAGCTTTAATATATGATGACGGAAATGTATTCACATTTTGTAGTATTAAAAGAATTAATTTCAAAGAAGAAATTCCTTTTATTGGAGTAAAAGGTTACACCACTAATTTTTTAGTAATCATTTTAAAATAAATTAAATTTTTTTTATGGATCCATTTATACTATAAACCATGTTAGGATACATTTACATGCATCACCGTCTTATCTTGTACTATATTCAGCAATGGATATCTATGAAATGATATTCTTTTATTATAATTAATTAAAGAGATAGTTATAAAATAGTCATTATAGGTTGTAATATGAGTTTTAGTAAATAATGTATAATTATTATTTTCATTTTTTATATTAAGAAACCATATTTTCAATATAAATTTTAATTTTTGATAAATTCATCATATGTTTGAAAATACTATTTTCTTAAAAGAACTGTTAATTCTGTCCATATGTAAACAACACTGAAATTGGTTTAATAATATTTTATAAATTCAATTTGATAAAATAATATTTATTTTTATATTATTAATGTCAAAATTTTCTTTAAGCAAATTTTAGGGATTTTTTATAAAAAAACTACATTTTTGGATGAATTGTGAAAATTACTGAATTTTAATTCAAAAATGATTTTTCCTAAAATTTATTTATTTAGTAAATTTATATTTTTTATTTTTTTGAATGAATAATTATATAAATTCTAGATAATTAAATCCATTTTAGTTAGTTGTAACCATTTTCACATTGATATTGGATATAAATATTTTTCAAATTTTTTGAGTTTTTCAGTTTAAAACCCCATCATCACATCATGTATTTGAGATTATTTTTTAATATATTTATTCCACATCAATTATTTGAAATTTAAAAAATGGACTCAATACTTATAAAGATAATAATTTATACGTCAAAATATGGTAATTTTAATTTTTTACCAAAACAATTTGTGAATGTAATTAAAATTATATTAGTAATCATGGTAAAAATGAGCATTTTGAATGACTAACCCTATAATATAAGTTTTAAAAATTACCCTTCACATTTCTAAAACATGTTTGATGTCCGTATTTCTATAATTCCACTTATAAGGTTCTATAATAGTTATTCTTAAACCCTTGGGTGACAGTTAAAACATGGTGAGAACTAAAAAAATTTACAAAATATGCATTGTGTCCTTTTCCCCATTTATAAAGGTATCCCCCATTGTCTCTACACCATTAAAGACTATTAGATCACCCAAACCCCACCCAAATCACCTCCAAACATCCCTAACATCATTCTAGAATCCTCCCATTGAATATAAATTAAATCAAGGAAGACCCTTTGTGCAATAAAAAAGGATTTAATCAAATAAGAGGAGGTTTTCACAAATATGATGAATGTAAAAACATAATGTAAGGGTTTTCTCATCTCAATTTTATTTTTGTGAGAAATATGTCATGCTACACAATAATTTATATTTTAGTGTTTATTTAACCCCCGAATTTAATTTATGAATTCTATACTAAATTTAATCGTCATTTACATATCTATTTTAGGATATTTCTTTCTTGGGGTTTTGGGTTCAAATGTTACCAAATAGAAAAAAACATTCTTCTAAATTTTACTTCTTATAGATACATTCAATGATTTTAACGTATAATTTTTTATGTGGTCTGTATAATTACCTTTGAAATATTTTATCATGATTTTCCCTATTTCATGACATTTTAAGCATCACGTAATGTTATTATCAATTTGGGATTATGATTTAAATAAACCAATGTGGTAATCATTTATTTTTAGAATATCATAATTTATCAATATTTTTTATGATTATGCTTTAATTGGTGTAATATATTGATCCATATCTAGAGAATTATCCTGAATTTTCTTCTACCTGTATTACTCATCACATCCTCATGTAATGGTACTATTTTATACTCTTTGGTAAAAATGATATTTCAAAAAAAATATTAAGAAAACTTTAACATATATCTCACTTTTTTATGAAATCTATTTTATTAAAAGTAATATTAATTATAAAAATATTTAATAAAATGTTTTTATGTTATCTTTTTATCATATTTTAATAGAAAATGAATCCAATGTTTTCAAATCATGCTTTATTATATTTCAAAGATATTTCCAATGAAATAGTTTTCAATCCTTTTTCAGAATTTAATTATTATTTTTTAAGGTTTTTTTTAAAGAAATTGGTATCCAAATGTTTTTACGTTTCAAAAAAATTATTAAAATAATAAGGGATATTTTCATCAATATTTTTTTTTCAAATATTGATAAATGTAATTTACCATCCAATATGACATCTATTATAGTTAATATTTCCTTTCCGGGGATATGATCCAAGGGTTCCCCTCATATTATTTCTATGAATGGATTATGTTTTTATAGAATGATTATTATGAACACCAATTAACATTCAGATGTTATTGTTTTTTGAATCCATTTTCCATTCCATGGGTTATATGCTTATGAAAACGTCTTCTTTTCGTAGTTTATGCTTTGACAAAATGATTATGAAACCTATATAATTTTCACATTTTATGATGTGATGAAATATTTATGATAAACGTTTTATTTTATGGGTTACGATATGATGATTATGAAAACTATCTATTATCATGGGTAATCATATGATAATTGTTTATGATCTCATGCCCCATGTATGTATGATTTTATTATGTGACATTTGGGTCCAAGATCCCCCTCCAATGCAGAATGGAATGATTTATATCTTGTTAGATAATTTTGGAAAACAAGTTGACATGATTGATCCACTAGGTAATGAAGAGTAAACCGAATCCACTAAGGAAAAATGTGAAGACCAATCCTCTTTGGGAAGAATCGTAAGCTCGATACCTTATAAGGAATGTTCCATGACATGAGATACAGGTGTGTCCGGACCAGTCGATATAGTCCCTAAGAAGTTCCATGATATGTTTTGACATGGTCATTTAATTATAGAGAATGATATTAATTTTTTTATTTGTCTTACAAAATTTCATATACCATTATTATGTTAATATTTAATGGCATATTCATTTTATTATCTCGTGATTGGTTTTCTTGTGAACTGAAAATATTTAATCCATGACTCATGTATATGATCTTGGATATGCATGGTATGATCTTCTAATGTTATGCTTATATTATAATACAATTATGTTCAGGATTATGCATTTGTATTTCCAATTTATACCCTTACTGAGCATATGTGATCACCCATGATTATGAATATATTTTTTATGAATTATAAGTTTATGAATAGAGGTAATTATTGAGAACCTAGTGTGAGATAATTTGGCTCAATTATGTAATTGTTTTTATGTTTTTATGTTTCCAATGGAACTATACTAATCCTTTATTTGGGATTATTTTATAGTAATGTATTAATTATTCTTAAAATATGATATCATTTTATTGTATCATATGTGAATGTGTCTTCTCCAAGCTTGGGGTGTGTATGAAACATCGTTGGTTTTCCCCCAATGATATTCCTGCACATTCCACTAGGACTGAACATATTATCACGTTTATATTAATAGGTATAATCCCAATTTAATGTAGTTTATATCAATGATTCATGTAGTTTCCAAACTGAAATCACTTTACCATGGAATGAGATCAAACAACTATTTTAAACCATTTCTAAAATCCATTTGTCATAACCCAATAAATTCCATAATTCCATAAATGCATTCCCATGTAACATTTCTATATTCATGATAGGTCCCTCGTCAATATACCATTCTTGAAAATGTTACCATATACTAAGTCCCCCATTATAACACACCCCACACACATGGTCACATAAATGAAAATAAACACACACCAACTATTTATGAAAAATACCATGAAAACCCAATTGTTAAAACCCATTCCAAAAAAATGATAATATTATTTAAAAAATAACTAAAAACCTTATTCCATGAATAGAAACAATGTCCAAAATTTAAAATAACCATTTCATAATCCTGAAATAATGTACATTCCAAAAAGTAACCAATTTTCATAATTTCACAACCCACCATTTCTAGGGGTTTCTGTTAAGCATTCCATAATAATTAAACAATTCAATTCATGAAATTAAATAAATTTTATATAATTATTTTGAGATCTAACATAGAGTAGTTTATAATTAATACACATTCCTCTCAATCATTGTAGAAAAAAATGAATGTAAAGAAAACTCGCATTGATACTCTAAAAAAAATCCATTGAACTTATTAATTCCCAAAGAGGACTTGACACCAATTTTATTATCATAAATATAGCATCCATATCATGAGGAAATGTATCTTCAACCATTAGATGGAAATGAATTCTAGTGGTAGCCACTACCTCCCAACACCCCTTGTATGATTGGATTATACGATTATTCACACTATGAAATGACAATGATAAAACACTATATAAAATATACAATGATTTCTCTTAGGTTTTCTCATAGTTTTTCCAAATTGTCAGCATAACCATCACACACTATTACAATTTAATTATTCATGGAATGTGTTTCATGTTATCTACTAGGCATTCCCCAACTGTAAACCTCCAAATAAGATCCAAAAACATGGGATAACATTTCAAAACATACCAAAACATAATCCAACCACTCTATAAACACAATATACAAAAACAATTCTTTAATTTTAGGAATATATGGGCTCAACATTTTATTTTTGTGAAATTAAATCCTTGTCTGGATAATAAATGTTGATGTAGCTCTATCACAATTATACCATCGGGTAATAACCTCAAAATTGATGATTTGGTATTAAATCTATATTACGATGGTGTGTTATTAAGATTCCATACCACACACATTGTTTGAAACACCTAGGGGATATTCCATAGCAAATAACAAACACTAAACAAACCATTATAAAGGATATATAGAAAATTTAATTCATTATATTAATGTTATAAAGTATTAATATATCTAATCCTAGAGGAATTAGAATTGAAAAATTATGATCAAAGGCATACTATATAAAATTTAATTATTATTGATTTCTATATGAAAAAATAATTTATTTTTAATTCATTATATTTTATTGAAATAATTGAATTTTAGAATGTAGTGGGAAATAAAAAAATCCAGATCAACATCATATGTGATTGAAAATAAAATGTTTGTCCAAGCAACATTCCAAATTTATTTGGAGTTTTATTTTGAATCATAATGGGGATTATTACATAGATAAATTAGTATATGAAAAATAACTTGAATAATGTTTAATGTTCACCATCACCCAAGAAGATGAAATTAACAATTTAGTCAATTATATATAAACTACCCATGAAAATTAGTGGATCTTTTCATCCATTTTATATTATAATTCTCTAGTTTTTGATTCCACTCAATGGTTCCCTATACTCAATTGTCCATAAGTACACAAGAACATCTCACAAAAATCTAGAGGATTCTGAATAGCAGTGAGGGACTAGGTGTGATATTGGGGATACTATGCCCTCAATGGTAGAGTGTAAACCATTAGAAAATAGTTATGGTTTAATAGAATAAGAATAATGTAATGAAATATAAATGATTAGTATACTACTATTAGTATAAATATTATTGAAGTCATATCATATAAAAAATAAAGATTCATGTCACATGTTCTAGTAAAATAATTAAAACAATTACACAATAGTCAAATACAATACATGCCCCTAAATGTAAAAAAAATTAAAAATGAATCCCAATATAATTTCAAGCCTCGTATTGGTCACATGTTCTTCTCCTCCTAAGAATCATTTCATCTATCAGTAAGAGGGTTATTTCCCAAATCATTACATGAAAAAATATAATCTATTTGAGACCAAAACGTGACCCAAATAGGTTGTGAGACAAAATTCATGTCGACAACCACTCAAGGTCTATTCCAATCAGTCCGTGAATATATAACGAAACAATTGTACCATAATGAATGTAGTACAGAAAGAATTACTCAATAGTAACCATCTTATCTACACCTGTTACGTTTTAAAATTATTTTATATCCATGAAAAATTCAATTCCATTTAATATATATATAAATATGTACAATATATATCTTAATCCCGATATCCCTAATCTAAATATAAGAACAATAAATAGATCAAAAGGTAATCTAAATTATAAGAAAAGACCGAATAGAATTTTGTTATTTGGATTTGAAGCTGCATCACATGTCATTCCATTTCAATACTCATTTTATAACCTGATTATATCCCTAAAATTCCAAAACTTGCATTCAAGAATTACTCTAGGATAAACAATGATCAACACCATACAAACATATCCCTAGAAAACCTCTCAGGAATCATGTATCTCTCTAGGTACGAAATAAATCCCATGACACATGTGTCCATCCTTGTCCATCCTATAAGGAATCACCAAGTATCACCCAAGGAAAAAAAATAAAATGAAACATGAGTTCATACATGTAATCCCTCATGTGGATCCATGTATCACTCCATATATAAGTCTATCATCAATGATTCAATCCATTGAATCCCTCAATGGATCCATGTGTCCTCCGTGGAATTGTCACATTTAATCATTGATTCTATACATGTAATCTTATAGTGGATCCATGTATCACCAAATGTACAAATTTCAATAATCACATGAGTCTTCCAATGAAATTTTAATATGAATCCATTTATCTCTAATGTATATTTATTATTTAACCATTTCAATCCGTTTAACATGATAAGGTGAAAACCAAGGTCATCTAATAATAAACTTTCCTCAAAGGATGTATCAACAGTTGGCCGACCTAAAAGGGCTTATCTTTTCAATTTATCATGTGGGAATAATTCATATAAAATGAAAAACATATACAACAATATAATACATGTCTTTAACATCATTTAACTGACATGGGAATATCATGATAATTGGTTTCCCGTGCTTAATCAATCCATTTCATATCATGGTTTTCATTTTTCTCACATAGACTAACAATTCAACAGACATTCAAATACTCATATAGTGTTTTTAATATAACAACCCTAACTAAAATATCAATATATAACGTGGATTTGTTATAATATAACTCACAAGGTAAAATCCATAATCGTAGAAATTCAATCCAATTGCATCAATTCATTTCATAGACAATACTTACACACATGCGAAAGGTAAATCAAAATTAGCACAAGGAAAAAATAGATGATATATAATGGTCAAGGTACAATACATCTATCCTACTCCATTTTACCAATTCAACTAAAAATCTATCATCATTGAAATTTCATTAATAATCAATTCCATTTTTAAAAACCCATAGAAGGTATAAAAGGAAATCCTCAATGGGGGTCCAATGAATAGGTCCATAAAATGACCGTCAAGGAATCTCACCCATGGGTGGTCCTTATTTAATGTGTAAAAAATATATCATGAATATAAAAGCCTTTTCCATTACTAAAATCATGATATGAAACAATATAGTTTAGTTCCTGTTTAATGTGACACCACAAAATTGGGTCTGTTTCACCCCGACATTTATAAAAGAAATGTATTTCAATGAAAATCAAATGAACACCTACCAGGAGTCTTTGATAGATAGATCATCTTTTATCAATCTATGATTCATCCTGGTCTGGAATAAAAATAATGAATGGATGAAGATCATAAAATTTGGAATATGAGCCTAAATCCAAATAACACAATTGATATCTAGAATAATCATTAATGGGTTAAACATAATCAAGGCCTCACCATTACATAAACAAGGATATGAACCATGTTTGAACCAGAGTTAATATGGAGAGTAGATGTGTAATTGAAGAATCGGATCAAAGGAGATACTTTCCATAAAAAAGAAACTCTTAATTTGATGAATATCAAAAAATAGATTAATATAAGATATATAAATTAAAATTAAAATATAAAAAATCCTACAGAGAAGGGATCTCATATTTTATGTTCATTTTATTGGAACTATGATCCATGTCACATTGTATAATATATGAAAAATGGTATCTTGTATGGTTTACTCACACTTCTTCCTTACTATGCACAAGTCGTCCAAAAATCCTCTTTCAAAATCTTCTGAAATTGCAGACCAGTTCTCATAGTCATGTGGCTCCTCTAAAATGGTTTACCCAATCCACAATGCATGTTAGCTCCCACTACAGAGCTTTACACAGTTTCTTCAATCCATTCGGCCTGCCCCGCATGGTTTGCACTAACTGTGCACTGGGCTATATACACCCAAACATGTTTCTTGGGATTTGAAACATCCTATGTCACTCCCAAGACCTTTATATCCACAACATGAACCCACATTATTCCATTTTTATGATTTTAGTCATTTAATTGATGGAAAAATCATGATATATACCTCAAATATGAACCATTTTCTTGAAAAATTCTCCCTTTATTGCAATTTGTCCCTAAATTTCAATTCAATAGGTGGTGAAGCATGATATTAGAGAAACTCCAGCAACTGTGATTGTACATCGACCTCCCACTCCAAGGCCTCATCCATCACTCATCCATGAAACCATAGCAACTTTACTAGTAGAATAGACTGTCCTCGGTGAACCGTTATTCTGTGATCAATAATTTTTAATGTATTTTATTCAAACGATGCATCAATATGTAACTCATCATCCTCAGGATGAAAGTCATGAGACATGTCTGAATAGTATCATTATGTTTGAGAAAAAAGGAATACATAATGCATAGACTTTTACCTCTGGGTTATGTCAAATATACAGGCTACCTGCAAGACCCTCTCCAGAATCTTGAACAGCCTGACATAGCTTAGGAAAATCTTACAATGTCTCATGATCCTATTATGTCCCATCATTGGTGAAACATGTAATAAATTCCGATCCTCTACCATGTACTCTAGAATTCATATACGATGATTGCTATAACATTTTTGATGATATTATATACTATCCATCTAATTCTAAATCAACTGTACTTGTTCTATGGTTTCATAGAAAATATGAGGTCTCAGTATATCTACCTATTCTATCTCCAGCGAACACAGGGGTGATCGGCATGGCCAACCATTTGAATCCTCATATAGTTACATCAATATAGTATCCAGAAATACGTAATTATAGGAGATCTCAACTATGGGTATACACCTCTCCCAAGTTCCCCTGAAATATAGGATGCATGCTCGTAGCATATCCTCAAACACCCAAATAGTGTGCTCTAGCTAGCCATCTGACTGGGTGTGGTAATTTGTTCCCATGAGAACCAGTTCACGTTACACCCCCTGTAACCCATTCCATAAATGAGAAGTTAACTGGGTGTCCCTGTCATAAAGGATAGACTGCTGTACCACATTTAGTCATACAATCTCACAGGTGTACAACTGGCCATGCACATAAGCAATGAAAGATTCCTTGATTTTATTAAATTTTTATCCTTCATGATCCTGTCAATAACAAACTATTCGACATTCTTAACATGATTCTGCCTCAGTACACACATCATGAAATCCTTCATGACATCATTCCATTTCCACTCAGGAATGGGTAATGGTTTTTAATGACTATATGGTCACTGGTGTTCCGCCTTCATCTTCTCACAGTTAGAACCCCACATGAAAGAACTAAGTACACCTCTTTTTATACCTGGCGACAAATACTAATGTTGTAAATCCTGATTCATCTTGGAGATACAAAGATAATCTACCCATACCGAGGCATTAATGTTCAACATCATCTCATCACCCTTGTTTGATAATTCCCATATGTGACCATGTAAACACAAAGCATCATCCTCTGCTACCTTCTAACTAGGAGGAGGGTCCTCACATACCATACTCTCTTGTGTAAAATGGCCTTTGAAATCTGATATCTACCTCATCCTCAATCTATACAGTAGGGTACATGTAACTTATAAGTATGAATCAAACATATTACGTTGAATATCATTCACCTCCAAGTGCATTTTAATGAACAATTCCAGAAGTTATCACTTGCTACTAGACTATTACAGTGCATGAATTTGAGTCCCCCTACATAGTGCATCTACCCGTGGATTTCCTTTAACATGCATATTGGCTGGCTCGAATCCAAATGTTATAAGTTATTAAACCCAATTCATTTCCTTGGATTTCTAACATGCTGTGTAAATGTATAATTGATTCATTTTTTGTGAAAACCATAAAATGATCTACCAGTATCTAATGTCTCCAACAACAATTTTTGTGATAATCCATATCTATCTCATGATTGTGAGTTGGGTACTCCCTCTAACGTGGCTTCATTATTCGAGACTCATACACAATGACTTGATTCCCATGCATAATAAATAATCCAAGACCGATACCTACTGTGTCACAATACACTATGTAAATCCTTTCTAGCTCTAGAAAAATCAGTTTCAGTGCTAAAGTAGATCTCCATTTCAACTCCTAATAGGCCATGTCACAGGAATCTGTCCATACATAGTTTACACCATTCATATTCAAAATTATTCACAGTGTTACTAAGAATAATAATTCTTTTATGAAATAAATGTAGTAACTAGGTATCCCAAAGAAACTCCACAACTCAAAGACATTCTTCGGTTTTTCCTAGGAAACTACATATGTCACCTTACCTAGGTCCAGTGATACTTCTTTATCTAATATGTTTCGACCCTTGATATGAACATGATCCTTCTAGAAGTGTCACTTTATGATCATAGATTATAAATGATGATTTTTTCAATTTATTCAATATGATATCAATATGTTTGGAATGGTCGTGTCGACTGTTAGAACGCACAAAGATATCATCCCAGAAAAAACAAATGAGACAATATAACGGTGGATTATTCATTTCATCATTTCCTTGAAGGCTACTAGCACATTGGTGAGACTGAATGGGATTACCATATATTAATGCATAACATACATACTCTGAAAGGCTATGAAAGGCTTTTTTGATGATCTAACATGAACCATATGATAACCAAAACTAAAATCAGCCTTAGAGAATACACAAAATCCACAATGATATATGAAGTGATCGACATTCCATGGTATAGGATACTGATTCTTAATTTTTAGAGGGTTCAATTTTTATTAATACATGCATAGCCTAAGGGTACTATCATCCTTTTTCAAAAAAAGGACTAGTGAAGAACATGGATATGTACTGGGTCAGATCAAACCCTTCAATTTTGAAACCTCATGTAGCATTTTGATCTAATGAAACTCCATTGTATCCATCATATAAGGTGGAATGGATAGTATTAGAGCTCCGGGAAATAGGAAAAAATGGAAATATACCTCTCTCACTAAGGTAATCCTAAACATATATTTGGGAAAACATCACTAAAATGATCAACTACTAGTGGGAAATTAATCTTACGTCTTCCCAGATAATCTTGATATAATTATACAATATGAGATTCCATCCCACCAAACCCAAGATGCTTGAGTATAGCTAGGCTCACATGGACTTCCCATTCATCATTATGAAGAAAATTCCCAGCCTCTGATGATGTGTAATGAAACCCATGATGATAGTAATCAATAAAGGGTCAAAATGGGTCCAACCATTCCATCCTATGAATGATATCAAATCCTACCATCTCATGGATGTCGAGTTCCCATATAATGTGACACCAACAACCTCATGGGGGAACTGCCTGTACTGATGTACACCCAACTTTATGATCCCAAACCTATTGTATAGTGTTATAATTCCTTCAAATGTATAAACACAGAGATCATGGATATCCACAAAGGTCACATATATGAAGACATGTTAAGCCCCTATATAAAAACGTGTAGAAACTAAAATGGAATCTAATATAATGGTACCTATGATAGTATAAGGCCCATGATCTTGATGGGTTTTTTGAACCGCATATGTCTATCATGTAATGTATCCCTTTGACACTTCTTTTCAACCATGAATAGATGCACACTGATGTCAATGTGGCCTTAGGTCCTAGATACCACGACCATGGCCATCACCTCATCATGAACGTCCTAACGTACCCCAACTCCCTGCCTGATTGGAAACTACATGACCAACACCTAAATATGGAGTTGATGCAGAACCTCTATCACTAGCTTATGGTTGAATTTCATTTGCAGAAGAGTCATAGATGACCCATCCTGACAAATGATTTTCACTTGAATAGGTCCTTTGTACATTGTCGCCTTGAATGTCTTTCCATACTGAACTGGAAGCTCCTCACCTGTCTAGATGAAGATATGTTATGACTACTAATATCACCACGTAGAAGTTCTATATGATGCATCGTACAACTGGTCAATGAAAAACAATTACATGGGCACTGAACATCCCTAGATCACACCACCAAATTCCATCAGGTTACGCTCTACAGTAAGCACCTGATTCACAATTCTAGAAATGGTTGTAAACCTAATACATTCACCAATGTTATGATATTGTAACTGAGACCATCCTTAAATTCCTTAGAACTTGATTACTTGTCACCCATCATAATAGTAGTGAAACTCTAGAGCTTAGTAAAACATGTCGAGCATTCTATTTCTGATAATGTGCATTGTTCTATATATACTAAATCGTAGGCTCTATCAGCCCTCAAGGTCTCATGATTGAAGTAATCATAGATGCACATATGAAACTCCATCTAGTCCATCTCCTGATGATAATTGGTCTGAGATATAACACCCACTATTTCTTGTAAGAATCATGTATCATTTACATTGCCAGATTTACCTTCCTTTCATCAGGCATCTCTAAATGGTCGATGATAGAATGAATGGACTCTATCCATGACTATGCAGCATGTGGTCTACCATCCCCATAAGAAATGGGTGAATGCTACTGCTGAAAGAGAAATTTCAACTTTTCCATAGTCGGTGTAGGTCATGATGATCCCTGAATGTTCTGAATAAAATTCTAGAAATAGTCGAGGAACTATGCCTCATCTCCAATGTTGGGTACAAAAAAATCATGCGGTAACTGGAAAAACTAGAGGATCCACTAGTAGCCCATGTCTCACCCCTACAAGGTATTATTAATAACACCCTCCCGGAATACAACATGAGGTTATCTAGGTAGAATGACTCAACAATGCTGATCACATGCCTCACTACAAGATCAATATCATGGGTTGTATCTAAAAAGTGAAGATATAAAAATATGATAGGTAAAAAAATTCCTCTGTAAGAACACACCACTCTTGATGGCTCATGGGTTAGGTATAGGTGCTAAAAATTTAGAGATAATTCCAATGTCCATGTACAATGGTCAGGTCCGGTCCAGTTCTCTATCATAAACCATTCCAGTTTCACTTCTTTTCATGTTAATTTCAATTGAAACTGAGTTCACATTCATATTCATTGAATTGATACTCATATCTATTTTATCACATTCTCTTAAAAAGGATAAACTAATGGTACACTAAATTTTGATTAGTGAGGGCCCATACTCCCCAAGAATCTATGTTTTTTCATCCACCTATGACATATCATAGCCCAATTCACTTTAAGTCTGAACTATGATCCACTAAATTAAAATCCTAGAGGGCTGATACACATTAGGTTCAAAATCAAGGAACCCATCATATCAATACATAAAATAAATAAATATACTTTTTAAATTTCCAGGAATATATATCATAAAATATATCACAATAGCATGAAATCATTAACTCTCTTTAAAAAAAAGAATAAATTCAGGGAAAGTGATTTATGACAAGTTCAATCCTAATTCACGAGATGTAATACCATCATATCATTATTTATTTAACACAATAGAACCCATAATCATAACAACAATAATATCAAAAGATACAAGAATCACCCAATGGCGTAATCAAATAAACTATAATAACTCAATATCTAAAATTAACATTAAAATTTGAGGCATTTTTTATTTTCCCAACACTCGAGTAAGCTACGCCTGAGCATAGATCATTTTAAAATTCCATTTCATTTATATCTCTTTTCATTATCATTATATATTAATTTAGACAAAAAAATAGTCTCTGATACCACTTTGTAATGTCTCGGTTCTAGATTCCTCTTGAAGGTTCCCCATACCTGATTGGCCACATGGACTCAAACAAATCTACCCAAATGCAAGAGGATACTGACTAGTAGCGAGGGTCTAGTTGTGAAAGTGGGAAGAAAATACCTTCATTATAATTGTGTAACATAGGATAATCAAAATTAGTTTAATAGATTAAATATTAGGTAATGCAATAGGAATAAGAAATGGAATACTATTAGTACAAATAATCCAGAAGTTATATCATACAAAATATGATTATACATGACACATGTTCTTGTGAAATAGATAAAAAATGTACATAATATTTATATACAATACATGGACCCAAAAATAAAAAAAATTAAACTCTGTAGAATCATAGGCCTTAGCTTACTCCATTTCTCTTGCTCCTAATCTTCATATCATGTAACTGTATGAGGGTATTTTCCCTTATCATTACCTCAAATAATATAATATGTTTGGGTCAAAAAAATGGCCCAAATAGAATTTGAGACTACATATATGTATGAAAGCACCCTTGGTATATGAAAATCCATTTGTGAATGTATAAATCAAGCATGATCCATAATGAAAGTAGTAAACTATAAATTACTTGACATCAATCATCCTATATACACTGGTTTATGTTTACATTAAATTAATACCCATTAAAAAATCAATTAAATTATTTATATATATATATATATGTATATTTATATATATGTGACAAGGTACAACATAATCCCAACATTCCCCATGTAACTTTAATCACAAGGGAGGCCTTAAAAGGCCATCTAAACTATAAGAAAAGATAGAACCCAAGACTGTGATTTCCCTATACAAATTGTCTGAATTCATTCCATTTCAATACTCATTTTATAACATCAGTCCATCAATAAAATTACTAAATAGGAATTCATATATCACTCTAGGTGCAACATCATTAGACACCCTAAATTCCCATACCTGACAAACATATTTAGAACCTTGTATAAATCTAGGTGTGATATAATGTCCATGCCATCTGAGTCTTTCTTTGGGGGTCCAATAAAGAATCTCTAGGATTAACCGAAGACATATAATCAAATTCCCCATTATTCCATCCTTGGAATCTATCACATGGATCCATGTATGAATATACATATAATTTACCCTCAAGTATTCCATTCATGTAATCACTCAATGGATATAATTATCACACATGTAATTATCAAATTTTACCATTGAGTTTATCTATGGAAACCTGATGTGGATCAATGCATCACCCTAGGTATAAAGGAAAATAGTCACCTAAGTCCTTCTATGAAATTATAATATGAATACATTTTTTACTCATTCATATTTATAATTTACCCATTTCAAACCATTTAACATGAAAAGGTCAACACCAAAAGAATTTAATAATAATATAACCTCAAAAGGTGTATCAACTCATGTCCCCCCTTATAGGTCTTGCCTTAGAATTTCTCACATGGAAATAATTCATATAAAAAGAAACAAAATTATAAAAAACTAATACATGGAATTAAAATCGTTTAAATAACTTAATAATATCATGATAATGATCTTCCCATGTGTAATCAACCCATTTAATTTCGTTGTCTCAATTTATATCACAAGGGCTAACAATTCAAGGGACCCTAAAATACTCTTACGACCATTTTTAATATAATAATCAAAATGATAGTATCAAGATATTACATGTATTAGTTATAATATTAATCTCAATGGTAAATCCCTAATTAGATAAATTCAATCCAAATAAATAAACTAAATTCCTATACATTGCATACTCACATGGGAAATGTAATTAAAAATAATAATTATTAAAGAGGAGATGAAATATACAGATAAATGGTAAATTAATCCATCACATATATTTTATCCAATTCAATTATATTATTTCAATAGTATAATTCCATTAATAATCAATTCCATTTTTAACAACCCATGGAAGCCATAAGAGGAACATCTCAAAAGAGGTCCAAATATTAAGGGTATAAAAGGTGATTAAAAATTCACCCCTTGGGTGGTCCCTATTCAATGGATACAACCTATAACATCCATTAAAAAACTATTCCAATAACTAAATCATGATATGATACAACAATGTTCAATTCAAATTGAAGTAGATGCCACAAAAATGGGTGCACGTCACTCCAACATATACAAATGATCTAACATTCAATGAAAAGAACAAAAACACATATCATATGTCCATGTAAGATAGATGATCTAGTATCAAGCTAGGATTCACCCTAGTTTGGATGAAATATGAAGAATGGACAATAAAATATAAATTATAGCATATAATCCTAAATACAAATATCATAATTTATATCCAGAAGAAACAAGAATGATGACAAATGAATAAAGGCCTTAACATTACAGATCCACAGAGTTTAAATATGTTTGAAATGGAGTTTAGAAATCGAGTAGATATAGAATTGAAGAATAGTATCAAAGGATATATTTTCAATGGAAGATTTATTTTCCATTTGAATAAAACCCATCAATTGTTTAATATATGTTTATATTATAAAATTAAAAAATTAAAATCCTATACTTTTGGGCTGGAAAGGATTAGGAACATGGTTTTTAAAACATTGAAATATGTCACATTGTCTATTACAAGAGAAATGGTAAAATTAAAGGTTTACCAACACAACTTCTTAGCTATGAACAAACTATGTGAAGGTACTCTATCAAAATCTATTGAAATTGCAGACCATGTCACACAGCCTTGTGGCTCGTCTCCTACAGTTTACCCAAACTAGGCGTTTTGTTAAACCCCACTACCTAGACTACCTTGGTTTAGTAAAAAAGTTCATCCTTTACCACTTGGTATTCACAAGCCATTTTACAGGTTAAAAACACCAATACATTGGGTTCCATTATCTAGAACATCCACAGACTCCCCCAAGACCTCTGTGACCCCAATGGTCACCCGCATTTGGCCATATTTACGAAATTAAAATAATAATTAATGGAAAACTTATTATTCACTACTAAAATAAGAACCATGTACTTATTGTTACATAATGTTTTTTTAAATCTATGGATAATATAATATATATTATCTCACTCCCCTGTAAAGAGAATGTGGTTCTGGCCATCTGTTATTTTGATGTAAATGCTTATATATAGTGGGAAATGATAAAACATTAAAATATAAAGGTTGATATGAGAAAAATGATGTTAAAATTTTTTATGAAGTTATTTATTATCTAGTATATCCATTAAAATAATCACACAAATATGTAGAGAGAATACATAGATAATAATTGAAATTGGTGAGACTATGTCATGGCATATGTGGAAAGTCTCAAAAGTCCTTCTTGAAATGCCTCAAGTTATTTTATCTATAATGAAAGAGAATTAAAAAAAATTACTAGATTAATAAGAAACATTTGAATCTCCCAATCTGTCTAAAGCATTATGGATTAATGTGATGTAGTTTTGTCTACTCTCAAAGTAGATATGTTATTTGTTGAGTGGTTCCACAGTTATGGAGATAATAAATGAAATATGGTTTTTGATATTGGTGGATTTAATGAAATAAAATAAATTAATCCCAAGAAAAAAATTTAAAAATTATTTGATTCAGAATCATGGGAATTTCCTAAAATGTATAGGGAAATACATTATGTGTGGGAGAGAAATCCATAATGATCATGAATGTCGAAGTGATTTAAAAACATTATCTGATGTGATGGTGGATATGAAGACACCACTAAATACACCACCCATGGTTCATAGATTCAACCGTAGTGAGAAATGGAAAAATAAAACATGTTTTACTAAAACTTATTTTGTTGAGTATAGTTATCATCGAAAATTTCCATTTCCAACGGAGAAAGGGAACTCTTATTCCCTCACTGGAACTAAGGTGAAACATAAAACTAATGTTGTACAAGTTATTTTTTCTATTAACACCGGATTGGAAATTTTTTTCTTTGATTCTTGTTCCATGAATTATATATATCATGTATTCTTTACATATTTTTTCAATATTGACTTTGATATCTTGAAGATGACATATCTGTAAAAACAATAAGTAGTGTACTTATTTATTTATATAACTCAATTATAATCTCTCTTAAAATAACATATCCTCTACCATTCCAAAAACGTTACTTAATCACTAAATGAGACGATATATTGGTTAAAGAAGTCCTTGAGTGTGTAAGACTCCTGATTTAGACACTATCAAGATTTAATATGGAGGAAACACCCAAAAGAGACATAATAAACAAATAAGATAACCAACCCTATTCCATATCATAGACGAATAACTTCTATCTTCTTGGAAATAATTTCCTATAGAAACAACCATAAATAGAAAAAATATATCTAAGAAAATAATTATATTTATCAAAATAAAAAATCCATATTAATAAATCCATAATGAAAAAACAAATGTTAATGAAATATTTAAAAAAATCCATACATTTTACCCAACACATCATTTCAAATGTATTTTCAAATACACAATTCAATGGAACTGATACTTTGATAATAGATAGATTCCATTTTAAAAAATTATATATACCACTAAAATTTATATTATGGATGAAAAATATAATAAATTAAAACATTCATATTCTATAAATTAAGAATCCATTCAAATTTACATTTGATTTATCTTATTTTATGAAAATGTCTTAAGTTTCACTAAAAACCTTATCCCATGAATTTATATCCGATAATTATAATAACATTCATATTTTTTACCAATAAACATAATGAAATCTACAACTTTAAGGGATTTAATATTAAAAAAATAACTTCATTAACAATCCTTAATGAAATTTCATGAACAAATCACCAATAATGTGAAAAATGTAATTTAAAAATAAATATTCGAAAATAGAAAACCATCATTTGTAGATAGTGATCCCTATTAACCTTGAAAACGTATTCTAAATAGAATAAATTTATTATACATGAAAATCATGTGAAATTCCATACAATACATGGTTTAGCAACATTATATTTAAAATAATGTGCTAAATATGGGACCACCTCTATAATGAATTATTGTAACATCCATATAGACACCAACCAGTTTTCCAACAAATGAGTGTGAAAAATGTAACTAAGTATCCTTAATCAATTAATTAAAAAAACAAAATGAGACCAACATATTAATTTATATTATTTATGTGGATATAAATGTAAAAATTTCATATTTAATCTCATGGTAAATAAAAAAGGGAAACAAAAAATTAATGATTAAAACCCAATATTCTCCCTTAAATTGTGGATCTAAATAATAAATTTTTTATTAGGATCCCTAATAACGAAAAAATATTTATACTACATCCTATGAACATACTACATAATATAATTAATAAAAAAATTCTTCAAGAACCTATATAATTGTAAAATCATGGATTTGATAACATTTGTAATTAACAAACATACATTGCCCCGACATGTGATATTATCATATCTTCCACATGGTCCAAAGTGTACCCCCAATTTCCAAAGGCTTGTAAATAGTTCCTCAGTATTAACAGTATGTTATTTATTTATATAATAGCCCTTGAATTCAAATTATTAAACATTATATCTCAACCAAAAATCAAGAATAGCAAATATTGTTACTGCATTCTCTTACATAATTCATTATTTAATTAACATTAAATAAAAGATCTGTGAAATTATAAGAAATGAAGAATAATTGTTACACATATAAAACATTACATATTTGAATGATAATAACACTAAACATTTATCAACATTTTGATGAATATAATACTTTATTCAAAAAAATATATGAAAAAATGAGGCATCTAGCCGAACAATGTGAAACATTATCATCTAAAAAAATAACACCCAAACCCAACATGTCAAATTTGTATCACCATGATTATTCACCAAATAATAACACTGTAAAATATAAATAAAAATGAGTTACATATAAGGAAAATCATTATTGGGTACAAGAATAAAAATATGAGTGCTAGATATACCCCATCTTGTATACATGATGTGAGAAAATAGATCCCTATAAAATTTCACCATATGGTTTGAAGAGTTCATTTAAAGGTGATTTATATATATTTTATTTTAAATACAATAATAAATTTATTTTTCGTCATATATAATATAGAGTCCCATGATTAACATACATGTGTATAACTTCATTTTAGATGAATATTCATCCCATTAAAAAAGTACATGTCCACGGTCTGTAATAGTTTATTGTCTTTAGAAACATAGAAACCTAATATTCTATCTTGGTGAAAGATCTTATAAATATATCTCTAAGATCATCTGCAATATAAATCCCACTTAAAATGTTTATTCTCAAACTTTTGAAAGAATAAATATAATATGGGTAAGATTAGATGGTTTGAAAGGGTATGTAAGGGAGATATGTAAGATTAACAAGAGTGTATGGGTATTATAACCTGATAGTATCATTAGATAATCATACAATTCATATCAAATATTATAAAAATGAATCCTGGAATAATTATTGGTAGTTAATAATACATTAATCGTAATAAAATTATATAACATGAGTCATGAAAGCATAATATGGGAATAAGATATACACTTATGGATTAAACAAAAACTAACAACATTGTGAACCTGTGTAATATGAAACAGTTCCATCATTAAGATTAGGAAATGAAATAGGTCCTTACATAAACGTATTATCATGAAACATGATTCCACACATAACATTGTGAACATCTAATTAGGTTCACAAATAACATTGAAAGCATTAAATTAGATTCATGCATGATATTGTGAACATGTAATCCGGTTAACACATACCATTGTGATCAAGAAATTAGGTTCACCCATAACATTGTGAAAATGTATTTATGTTCACATGTAAACTTATAGAAATGAAACCATGTCAACACATATCATTATGAACATGTAATAAGGTTCACACATAACATTGTCAACTTGTAATCTGGTTCACGTATAAACTTATAGACATGAAACCACTTCCATTCATAACATTGAGAACAAGTAATCTTGTTCACTAAAAACATTATGAACATGTAATAATGTTCACCCATAAACTTATGGAAATAATACCATTTCCACGTATAACATTATGATCATGTAATCACATTTACACATAACATTGTGAAAATGTAACATGGTTCACACATAAACATATAGACATTCAAAAAGTCCTATAATAACATTGTGATCATGTATCAGGTTTATGCATAACATTTATTATCAATAGTCATCCATAGTCACCTAATGCATTTGAGGGAGATAGAGGCCTTACCCTTCACATAATGAAATCATAATTTCATTTACCATGAGATAATAAAAACAATTATCATATTATGACCCATAAAAAGTTTTGTTTTTCATAAACATGTTATCATAACCCCTAAAATAAAATTCATATCATATAAATTTCACCATAAAAATTCATGTGAAAAGGATATAGGTTTTTTAATCATTAAATCATATAATGAACATTGAAAGGAAGAAGGCTTCATATTAATTATAACATTGTGTAACCCATGGAAGGTAAATGGGATTCATAAATAACATGTATTCATAATCATAAACCATTCAAAGAAAGAGTAAAAATTATTTCCTAGGATTATATCCCCACTAATCAATAAACAATATCAATGGTTGTAAACTTATTTGAGGATGAATTTTTAAATATCATACAAAAAATCTATATTGAAAATTGACTTTCATAGAAAATTAATTTCTAAAACATAAAAATATTTTAAAAAATCATTTCAAAAATATGTTGAAAATATTATTTATGTTTCTTTTAGGAATTAATTGAAAACATTTCATGAGAAAATATCCTTTCATCACTGAAAATATATTTTTCATCCATAAAATATTTTTTGAATGATTTGTGATTGAATAACACTTTAAACCAAAAAATTTCAAAAATATTAGGGTAGAATTTTCTATATAAATATCATTGAAAATATTTAACATTGAGTAAATTTCTATCATGTCGAAGGGTAAATATATACATTGTGAACATTTTTTATTTAACATTAAATGTTATGAAAAGTGCCTTTATCAGAAAAATAAAAGTATATTCAATTTAAATATTTTTTTTAATATAAAACATGAAATAATTTGTTTTATATATAAGAGTAAACAAATTAAATCCGTTTGGAAAATCAAAAATTTGTGAATAAAAAATCCCCACTGAATAGAGATATAATATTGCATTTTTGTTAAAAAAAATTAATTATTATAACCACCAAATGGTAAAAATTATATTAATACATGGATATATTATGGGTAATCAAAGGATAAATAAAATTCATGATAGTAGTTGAATATTTAACATAATATTTCATCAATGGAATCTTAATCACAAGCAATCTTGATAAAATATGGGATTCTAGCAATAAATTGTTACCACTTTGGTAACATTGAATCATAATAATATGGAAAGAATAAAATTAAATGAAGGATAAAATATAATTAAAATAATTATATTCATGATATAACATTCCAAATTTCATTATATAAATCTCATAGAAAAATATAGGTGCATACCAAGGAATTTATCCTAATGATTATGAATCTGAGCAAAATTACATTAAGGATTTGTAACATTTGAACTTTAAATCCCATGTAAGAAATATAATAAAATTGTACTAAAAACCCAAATAAAAAATTAATTATATAAATCATACAATATATTCATGTGTAGTATATTCACCAAAAAAATGAAATAAGTGGTCGATATGTCATAAGTCTCACACAAATAAATGAGAGACGGGAAAACCCTTACATGTTTTGTTGACTACCTTCACACACATTAAAACCTAAAATATAATATATATTTTTTTATTATAAATTCACTAAAAAGCATAATTTTTTATTTCATAACCTAGATTATTTTATTAGGACTTTACAATTCCATGTAAATGTCTTGATTAGGGTAATAACTGCTTGGTTTTTCTCAAATGTTTGGAATTTTTATTCTTGATCCTCTTACATAGATCATGATTTAAATATTTATTTATTTGAAAGAAGTTATAAATATCATATGTATTAATTATATAATTATCATAAATAATATATAGGTTATATACATATGTAATGGATTACACTATTCAGGGAGATGATAAGCCATATGTACACACGAATGATGTTTCCTTTTTCATTTAATATTGTATTAATGAAACTAAATGATATATATGTATATATTTTTTATATTAAATTATAAATATCATTATTATATATCATAAACTTTTACTAAAAACATCCCTAATACATCCTATGTTGAGTTTCAATGAATCACATCGCATTGAGGAGGCAGTAGTCACCACATCCACAACTGAAGTGATCATATTCCCACAAAAAAGAAAGTATGGTGGTTTGTGTTATCTAATAATTAATGACGGATATTTATATCCAATATATATATATATACTATTATAATTGTATTTATATCATACTTCCAAACCATGATAGGCGGTAATGGGAAATAATGAATGACGCCCTTTTGTGAGGCAGTAATCCATCATACCCGTGATCGGTAAGTTTATTACTCATTTGATGGAAGTGTGAATAATTTTTGGTCATTCCTATACAATAAATACATCTATGTATACTTAGATTAAATAAAATATTATATAATAAATGAATAATAATAACTTAATCACTATAAAAGAAAATAAAATAGAAATAAACATTGATGAACATTGTATCTTCTTCTTGAAACGCTTTTTGGTAGACATCGATGGGATTCAATGGTTGAATTCAATCCAAAATTGAGGCCTATATGAATATGGTTGTAATGTTATTGGTTTTTTATAATGTTTTTTTAAAACCAATGTTATTTATAAGAGTCAATAAGTGATGGGGTTTAGTTCCATTTTATAGTAGAGGAGGTGTGGCATTCTTGTAAATATAAAAAGTAAAACACTATTCAAGGCCTACGTAAAAATTATGCCTCAAATAATTGTAAATTTTGTATAAAATAGATTATATGATAAAACAAATTTACACCCACTTTATTTTGGAAAATTTTATATTGTCGTTGTCCACAAATGATAATGATTAACCACCATGTAAACTCATTTTTAACTTATTAATTGTAGTTAATTTCTATTAGTTTCATAGTTTTCTAGATAAAAAACAAAATTCAACTTACAAGAATATACTAATTATGATGGATAATGATTTGGAACCGATTTTTACAAATTTAAAAACATATGTAGAATAACCTAATTTAATATTAATCATGAAGATGGGATGTAAGAACAAATTTTAGAATTTAAAAAGTTCAAATGATTGAAATATTTTTTAGCCAATTTCAATATAAAATGGATTACAATGACCAAAATTGTATTAATAAATGTAAAATTTATCTGAGATATATGTTAAAACAAATATTATTTATAATTTAAATATATAAATAATTTATATGAAAATATTGTTTTTAATTAAAATTTTGTATTTTTCTTCAGTCATCAAATAATAAAACAACTCGAATTTTTTTTAACAAAATTCACCCAAAGTATATTTTTATATTGATCATTTAATGATGAATTAAATTTTTTCCAGATAAAAGTCTTCAAAGGTTTAGTAGTAATTTTTAAAATTGGAAATCCCTTGAAAGAAAGTAACATTACCTTTTATAAATTTTTATACACTTACGTGGAATATTTATTTATTTTTGTCTCTTATCTAGAAACACATAAGATGAATGCTAACTAGTTTTGATAATATAATATATGGATATATATAAATAAAAATTATTTAGGAAAATTTGTTTAATTAATTATTTTATTAAAACACGTTTTTTTTCATAAATATAGTTTTGTATGAAATGATTTCATTTATTTTATAAATGGTTTTATTTTAATTTATAGATAATTGGTCACAATAAATTATTCTTATATACATGTGAAACCATAATAATTTTTTTTGTCTTATTCATACCCTCTATTCCAATTTCTAGGTAAAAACTATAATAATATTTTAATAATAACTCAAATTATATATTGTAGTTTGGTAAAACTACTTCATTTTTGTCATGCAAGCTATCGAAGGAACATGGAATTTTTAGTAAAAAAGTCCAAGAATATTGTTTTGCGTATCACAATATTATATATGTGTTTGGTATAGAAAAATATCAAAGTGGTCTATTCTGTAAAGAGATAATAACTTCTAGTCTTTATATAACACCAACAACATTTATTGTTGCATGAAATGATAAATATTAATAAGTTTAAATTAATTTCAATTTTTTCACACAATATTGTTGTGTACCATTTTACACCACAAAAAAATTAATTTTTTCCTCAAAATTCATATGGGTATCAGTAGTTTAACAATTCAGTGTTACTTTTTTTAGAAAACAATATCATAAAAATGAATACAAAATCATACTTTAAAAATGGAAAGCTGGAACCATAATGGTTTCCTAGAATAACCCATAATTAGTTTTCTATGTGTCGGAACAACGGATGTGAGTGAATATTGGACATGGAAGAAAAGTTTATTAAATTATATATAGTTATAAGGATAATTGATCACCATCATATGAATGATAAATGGAAAGTTAAATGAATCAAAACTAGATAGATTTGATTATTTATAAGACTCTTTGTTTACCGAAAAACAATTTATTAAGATATATATTTTTCGATATAATTTTCCTAAAATTAATGAATTTAATTACTACCTATTAACAAAAGGAAATATAATTACATGATTTTATTCATTTACATATGGATAATTCCACCCTTTGGTTATTCTCTTCCCACTTTCCACTTAATCTCTTAATCCAATAAATGAACATGAATTGTTTTATTAGTTATGAAATAAATAATCATGAGGTATAATAATAATTCATTCCATCTATATTTAGTTATCATCAAAACAAAGTGTTAAGAATAAGATATAAAATATGAATTAATCATCATATAGTGAGATAATACTATAATCTCTAAAACTTGATTTGATGTGTAACATAATCATTTCATAAGAGGTTCACCTTGTGACCCCTATGAAAGATGAAAATACATAAAATTATAAATAAGTTCATTATATTTCTCAAAATAATTATAATTTTGATCCATTGTGTATTATAAAGTAACTCTTGTTTTTGACATACCAAAGATGTCGATACATTCATCTTGTATTCTCATGAAATGTGTTAATTATTGCAACCCATTCTTCATATAAATGGATATTATATCATTTTGGATGAATATTAATAAAATTACAGGAAAATACATACCTGAGGAAAATAATAGTTTTTTGTATTTAGTAAATTGGATGCATTATTTTCTAACATAGTGAATGATATTAAATATATAACTAAATTATATACCACTTTTATTAATCCTACTTAAAAACATTCTTCATTACATGAGGAATGGAAACATAGGAAATGGGTGAGGTTAGATACTCGGTAAGTGTAATGAAGGGACATGCGTAAGTATATCATGAAAAAAAGTGTATGAGAACATGATTATTACATTTTAATTTCATACATTGCATATCAGATATCATAACCATGATTACAATAATAATGATTTACTCTTTATGTGAATTGAATCATAAGAAAACAAAATCATAATCCATGAGAGCATTGTAGAGGAAAAAGACATGGGATTGTGGCATACACATATGCATCCAAAATGATATGTCAAGGAACCCAACCATGACCATCACAGCATGATATGCTTCGGTTAATCACTTGTGTTCATACGTCAGGTTGTGGATTCCATCCTTGAAACCTTATTGTTTCAGTATTTGTATTCCATCTTGTGCAACCACTTTTTTTGGGATTGGTATTCCTTCCCATGTACCCTCTACCGTTGGGCATGAAATTACCTCCCATGTAACCTATTTTTCAGGATTGGGATTCCCTCTTATATATCCCTTTGATTAGGGATTAGGATTACCTACCATGTACCCCTTAATCTCATAAAACAATTTCATTCCACATTGAATTAGAGGTGTATATAGGCCCCAACAATCAAAAAATAAAATCACACAGACATATATATATGTTCCTAAATATAATAAAACATTTATAATATCTTGAACCATAAAAAGTGATGGTTTTTATAACATCATATCATAATTTCTGAAATTAGGTGGGTATCATAAAAACATAATCATATCATTAAATATGAAAATGGATAGGTCTCATAATCAATTAAATAAATCATAAACCATAAAAAGAAGTCGGTTTTTGAATAATATAACACATGGAAGTGAAACTGTCCTCAAAAACATCATTCCATAAAATTATTAACCATTAAAGAATTAATATGAATGGTATCATTGGATAATATCTCCAAAATATTACTAACAATAGCAATATAAGTTATATCTGATGAATAAAAATTTCTATGGATCATATAGATGATTTTTAAAGGAAACTATCATTTCGTTGAAAATAGAATTAATAAAACCATTCCCAAAAATAAATATCCATTATATAAGGCATTAAAATTTAATTTTAAAAAATCATTAGGAAAATTTATTTTCAATTTTTCAAAAAAAAAATTCAAAATAAAACCATTTGGTAATAATTCTCTTTGAAAATACATTGAAAACATATAAATAATAATTGAAATTATTTGGGATCCAATTTTCATCAAAAATACATTTAAAACTTTTAAAAAATCCATGAAAGTGAATTGTAAACATTTTTCATTCAAAATGTATGAAATAAAATTTATTATAAAATTTTCATTAAAAACTTATAGAAGATGATTTAAAAAATTTTGAACACCATTTTCCTGGAAAATTTATAAAATAATCTTGAAATAATTTTGAAATAATATTTCTGTTAAAACATATAAATGATGCTTGAAAATATTTGGGAAAACATTTTCCTTTAAATCATATAAAAATATTCCTGAATGTATATTTAAATCTTTTTTCCCTTGAAATAATTTAAAATAATGTTGACAACAATTTTTAAACCGTATTCCTTGAAAAATTATATAATAATATTTGAAAAAGATTCAAATCATTTTTTCATTAAAAAATCATAAAAAATTAAAAATATTTTGAAAATAAATCCATTAAATCCATTAAATCCATTAATATAATGTTGACTGAAATTTGAATATTGTTTCCTTCAAAAAAATATAAAAAAGCATGATAAAATTTATAATACCTATTTACATGAGAACATATAAATAATGCTTGAAAAAATTTGAAATTGTTTTTCTGTAAAATATTTAAAAGAATAATTAAAACATTTAAAAACCTTTTTCCATAAAAATTATAAGATAATATTGAAAACAATTATGAATAATTTAATATAAATTGTTTTTGAAATCATTTTTTCCCAAAAATGGATTTAAAATAACAAAACAAATTTGACCGAATAGAGAGATAACACAATGTTTTTCTAAAAAACATTATTAATTATCTAATGTTGAAAATAATAGAATATTGGATTTGATACATGAATATATCAAGAATAACTAGAATAAAATAAATTTAATTATTTTTTCTAATAGATGGATAATAATATTATATCAATTGAAGCGTAATAGTAAATAAGAACGATAAACGATGACATTGTTTCAATAAAATATTAAAAACGTTGGAGAAATTGAATCATAACCCACAATATAAAATATCAACTAAAAAGTTTAAAATAAATTTAAATTAATATATTAATTACATAACCTATAAATGGGATGTGTATAATCCCTATAGAAAAATAGAGGGGCATAACATGGCATATATCTCATAGAAGGTATTTTGGAACAAAAATTACTTTACCGATTTGGTAACATTTGACATATAAATCCCATGAAAGAGAGATAATAAAATGGTTATATAATTACACATTAATCTAATTATAATAATCAAATATCACCTTCATGTCTAATATATACATAACACATATGAAATTTGCCGTGAATAAGCCAAAATTCTCTTTGAAATAAAAGTGAGATGAAAAAAGTGTTACCTTATGTCTTGAATCTCATTCTACCATTGATAAAATAATTTAGAATAAATATTAGTTTATTATAGATATAATATAGAGATATATTCTTATTTATAATACCATATATTATATTATTATGACTTTATAGTATTCACTTATTAACAATTCCATGTTAATTGTAGATTTCGGGTAATATCTTCTCATTTTTTAATAAATATTTTTTATTATTATTTATGGTCCTCATAGTTAGATCATGATTTAATTATTTTAATAATTTTTTTATTATATTAATATAATATAAATTCATTAAATAAAATATTTTTAATTATCATTAAATTTTTGAAATGTAATGTGAAATACACCTGCAATTGACACCCTAGGTCCTACGTACACATAGATAATGTATACATTTTATTGTAATTTTAATTGAAATAAATTAATTGATATTTATATATATTTTATCAATATTTTATAATTATTATTTCATATATATTATATAAACAAATTAATATACACATCATTACCACATTTTATATAATGTGGGAATGAATAACAATGCTTGGAAGAGGTTCTGGTACACCATTCCCTAGAAGAAGTTATAGTATTTCCATAAAATGGATTTCATGATGGTATATTTTATATTATAATTAAATAATAATAAATAAATAATAAATTCCATATATATTATATAAAATTATCTTGTCGATTATAATTATAACCCATGAGATATGGTATGGTGAAAATGAGCAACAACATTTTGCGAAGTTGTAGTTAGCTGGAGTGAGTGAATTATGGATCTGATTGGAGCCCCCTATCAGTTTTTGGAAGCTGAATATTGATGGTTTGTTCTAATGACGGTTGATTAGGGGAGGTGGTGTCTTTTGGAACTCATGGGGATCAATTTTTTTAGGTTGCAGCTCATACTTCGGTCTTGGATGTTCTCTAGGTGTTGAGCCTTCTGCGATGTTGATCGGGCTCACACATTGTCGAGGAATCTTCCTTTAGGTGGATGAGGTGGAATATGATTTAGGAAATTTTAGTGAAATGAATTATTTAATGTATTTTGGTTCCTTAGGAGTGGTTCTACAGAATTCTTATATGTGCTTTAGAGACCAAGAAAGGGCATATTCTTCATCATAGATGGAGAGAGTCGAACTTCGCGGCTGACTCTATTTCATGTAATGGAAGTATGAAGAGTTTCTTGGTCATTAATTATAATATGGGTTCCCTTCTAGATGATTTTAAGGATATCATTCAGGGAGACTCCCTTGATCTCCATCATTTTCTCCCCCCTTGAGGAGAGTGTTTCTCGGTGTTGAGTTCTTATTCTTAATAAATATTAGTGTTAAATTAATGTGTGTAAGTTGAGTTGAAAACCATTTAAAAAATATTAATATTTTTAAGATAATGATATTTTTATATAATAATTTTATATTATTATTTTAGGGGTGGATAATGAATGTAAATCCAAATATCTTCTTCAAGGATGTTTCCTCTTTCGTTGGGTAACTCCTCATGGTTTACCCCAAAGGGATTCCTTGGTTTTATTAATCCCAAAGTGAAGGGATTATAGGATGAATAAATGGATTTTTTGAGGGTATTTTGGTATATTAATTCTTTGGAAAATGACTTTATTTCCTTTAATAAGTGGCATGTGTGAGTACCATTTATTGTTGAGGAGGAGAGAAATTGTTATTAATTTTTGAAAAGGGAATTCCGCCCATGTTTTTCATATGTCACGAGGCACCAAAAATTGTCTAAATCTAATAAAAAAGTGTTTAGGGTAGAAATATGACCATAAAATTCCTTTTTACAGGTTTCTATGTAATTTTGGTTCTACTATTAATTTTTTATAGGTTTCATAAAATTGGATTTATTTTTTCATATGCCAAAAAAACAACTAGATGATTGTTAAAAAGAAATTATTGAATATATGATATATAAAATTTATTAAAAAACATCATTAATAAGGGTTTATAAATTTTTTGAGATAAAAATGTGTTTGGGTATAGTTTTATTAGAAACAATTCACTATTTTCAAATAGTTCTTACTTTAATTTATAACTAATTGATAATCAATGAATTCATTATATTTATATTTCAACCCAATTTTCATAAATAATTTAGTCATATTAATAACTCTCATTCCAATACATATTTGTTAAATATAATAATACTGTAATAAGAATATTAATATTATATTTTAGTTTGGTAATACCTGGTCTTGTGTATAACACAAGATGTCGAAGGAACACAATATTATGTGTAACATAAGACAAACATAGTGCATTATGTACGACATGAAAATAGAATTTGTGCGTGTAATGAAGCTTAACATGGTTTGGATTCAAAATCAATCCAAACATAGATCTTTCATATTACACAAGATATATTAACTTTTTCTTGAAATGAAAAATTTCCCAAAAACTAAATTAATTTTAAGAAATATATCATAAAATTTCTACTTGTTCCATTATAAACCCATTAAAATTCAATTATACCTCAAAAGTCATATGGTTTATCAATGATTAAATACTTCAAAATTCCTTTATTAGAAACCGAAATCATAACAATGAATACAGAGCCATCATTTAAATTTGGAATGTATGAATTCTAAGGGCTATCGAAATTAAATCATAATTAGGATTCCATGTTGGAAAATATAGGTTGGGAGTGAATATTGTACGTGGTGGAAAATTTTAAATAATTATATTGACAGATAATGATCATTGATCTATAGTAAATAAATTATGAATGTAATTTTTTGGACCTCAAAACTATAAATCTATAACGAATTATAATACCATCAGTTCTATAAAAATTAATGAAATAGGAAAAATCATTTTCTATATAATTTTACAATAGTTGATATTTTTTTACTGTATTATAAGATGTGGAAAAATTCTAACTTGATTCCATTCCATCTCAATTACACATTCTCAATCTTCAGTTTTTTATTTCATGATTTCCACTTCATCTCTTAATTCGAGGGATCAGGTTAATTTTTTAATTCTCGTTGCACTAACAAACAATTATGTCAAAAGATATAATGATAAGACATTAATTTTGTCTCTAATTATCATAAAAAAGATTATCACATGTTATCAAATATTCATAAAAACTATTATGGTAGTTTAATACATTAATCTCTAAAACTTCGTCAAATGTATACTAGAAACCATTCCACAAATGGCCAGCCTTATAGGCCTTCCAGAAACATATTCACCCATAATTCCTTTAATAAGACCTTAATTTATAGAAAATTTTATATAGTATACTTGTCATTTTAAATACACCAAATGATATTTAATGTGATTTTATTATTCAAATATATATATATTTATAGAGGGAGGAAATCACATAAAATATCACGAAATGATGAAAAATAATATTATTATAGGGATTAATCATTCAAAATCAAACATCAAATTATCAACTAAGGAGGGGGGTGAGTGTTCCCTAATTATCATGATCCACTTCATCCACTGTGATTTCATATGATGTCCATCTCTCCACTATCCTCAGATGTTTTCTCATCCTATCATCCACATTAGTCATAGGATTGGGGAACCTGTTTGTATAATGTCCATACTCTATGTAGTTGAAATACAGAATAGTTATAGGTGATTTCTATGGGGAATTATAATTATTCATATCAATAGCTAACTTCATTCCATTACATGGATATTCATCCACTCTACGAACTTTCCTTCAGCATGTAAAACATTTAGTAATCTTCTTAAGATGGTTCCATCTAGGTTTATTCCAACACATTGTTCATAATGGAATTATCATTTTCTTTTATCCATAGTTTATAGGTTTTCCTTTGAACTCCATTATCCTTTTATTCAAAAAATGGTTATATTTATACCCATCACCAACCATCATTTACCCTTTATTAAACATAAAACAACATCTTTATATCATTTAAAATCACATATATCTATGCCCTTTTAGAGGCATGGATTCATGCCACCAAAGAATCGATCTATTTTACTTTTAGTTTGGATTATAATACTCAAATTGTACCTCACAAGTCCTATAAAACCTTCATTATACCCACCAACATATCCTTCTTTTTAAGCTCTATGAGTTCCTTTTCCATCCTATCAAGAATAATATGAGGAATGTACTTATCAAAAAATAAATTCATGAACTCATACCAATATATAGAGTTAATTTCATCATATCACCATGTATTCATAAAAAGATTACACCATTGATCTACATTAGCTTCTATATGGTATATGAATATAGTGACTTATTCACGCTCTAAAGAATATATAATTTAAAATATCTTTTTTATGTTACTCATCTATTGATATATAACTAATGTGCCAGTGGAACAAATGATATAAGGTGGGAGTTTATTTATAAAGGACTCAATAGATCTTTGTTACCTCATTTTATTGATTGGATGTTCATATTGATTCATAGCTTCAAAAATATGTTTCATGACAGATACAAGTATTTTCAATCTATCTGCCATTATATTCTATTTCCCTAGAGGAAAATCATTTATATATACATTGAATTCCTCATTATAATGGTTAAATCAGGTTCTAGCCACTGAAAAAAAGTACCGATTAATAAACAATCATCATAGTTGGGATCCATCATCATCAGATCCATTTTTATTGAAGGATGAAAGATATAACCATGAATGAAAATAGGGCCTAAGGAGGCCTTATGAAGTGAAGGATGTGGAAATACCCTCGGAATAAAGACACTCCCTTGGGTTTAAATAATGAAATGTTAGGATAATATATGACTTCAAGGACTTGTTATGCTTGGGAGGAGAGATGATCCACTAATTTATTTCATTCTTGACAGATGTGTTTAACCTTAATTCCATTTTTGAGAAGTGCTCTTCATTTCCTTATAGTTTATGTGATCGACTACGAGGTATGGTCATTACCTTGTAAGGTGTTGTGGGTGATCATTGAGACACCTCATGTTTATAATAGTTCATTCATAGTCATCATCTATTAAAATCCTTCATGATGGTTTATAATGATTTTTGAAATTCCCAAAGCACATCCCCTAGGGGTGTCCAATGAGGTGTGTGTCAAGTCCCATTATCATGCACCATTTCTAGAATGAGTAAAGATCAATATGGTTTCTTTAGGGTTATAGACCATATGTACATCATTTGTAGATCCAAATTCAATTATAATACCCATACAAGGATGTATTTCTTGGAAACTACACACTCAGTCCATTAACAAAATCCAAGGAAAATTTCTAATACATTAACTTATCCTTAGACTTCTTTATGTATACATCCCTATACGTATCATTAGAAATACTCCAAGGTATATCACTATAGGTTTCTCATAATATTTTTAAAATGTTGACTTAACTATTTATTATATTCCAATTATAGTTACATAGGATTAACATATATGGGTATTACATAATTTTAGATAAATATTCAACACATTACAAAAATTCATGCTCGAGGACCATAATAGTTTATGGACATTGGAAACATGAAAACATAATCATAAAAAATCATGAAATATTTTCAAAATCAACTATAAAGATCATACCCTTTTATTAATTGTACATAAAACCATTATTCATAAACTAGGGAATGATAACATAATAAAAGGGAGAGATTAGAATCAATGTATGCGTAAAAAGGGAGATTTGTAATCATAATCAGAGAATAACAATATGTGAAAGTGATAGTAACATTATAAAATCATAAAATTCATATCAAAGATCTTAATAAATATTCATATCATAATTATTAGCAGTCTATCACACATAAATTATAATGGGATCAATATTAATATCCATAGGAGCATAACAAATGAAAAACAAATAGAATTGTAGCATACACCTGAGTCTATAAAATCCAATATCATGGAAACCTAAAAAGACCATAATAAAATAATTGGATTAGGCTAATCAACCGTGTACATTCATTCAATTTTGGATTAACTCCCATATACCCTCTTGTTTCAGGCATTGGATTCCCTCCTATGTAGCCAATTGTTTCTGGCTTGGGATCCCCTCCCATGCACCCTCTTGTTTCGGGCATGGAGTTTCATCTCATGTAGCCTCCTGTTTTGGAGATGGGATTCGTAAATGTCTACCATATTGTTTTGGGATTGGGATTACCTCCCTTTTATCAATTTATCTCATTAAGTATATATTATTACTCAATGAATTTGAGGGATATATAGGTCCCACAAGTCAAAATATAAAATCATATATATTTTATTGGATAATAAAAAATTCATCATATAATGGCCCATAAAAACATGTTTCTCTCAAAACATCATATAAAAACAAAAGTAATTAAATGGGTAGGATTATAATCCCCTCATATCCTATCATATGAAAAATATATTGGTCTCGAAATAATTTCATTAAATAATAACTCATGAAAATTAGTGAATTTCAAAATAATATAACATGTGGATGTGAAACAGGTGTCATAAACATCATTCCGTAACAAATAAACCATTCAATAAGTAATGTTAATTGTATCCTTGGAAAATATCCCTCGAAAATAATAAACAATACCATGGTATATCATATTATATAGAGAATGGTTTTTTAGTATCACATTATACATTTCTTAATGTCAATTTCATTTTCATTAAAAACCCCTTCCATAAAACCATTTCTAAAAAATAATTTTTATATATAAATAATTCCAATTTCATATAAAAAAATTACTGATGCAAATTTCATTACTATTTTATATGATTCTTTTTAAAACATAAATTTTTTTGAAAACCATATTCTTATAAAATTCATTGAATAATTATATTCATATCATAATTATATTCTAATTGAATTTTTGTTTTAAAATAACATGAAAACAAATAATGAATTCTTGAAAATAGTTTGAAAAGTATTTTCCTTGAAAATGTAAAAAAGAATATTGAAAAAATTTTGAAATAAGTTTCCATGAATAATTTTGATAGAATCATGAAAACATTTTGAATGTTGTTTTCAGTGAAAAAATATAAAAAAATCTTAAAACATTTTTAAAAACTTTTTTCCATAAAAATATTATAATGATAATTGAAAACAAAATAAAACATATACCTTGAATATTAATAAAAGTAACATAAAATAATTTTAATAAAACATTTCCTTAAAAATTTAGATTATTATATTTAAAAACATTGGAAATCCCGTTATCTATATAACATACAAATTAAGCATGAAAACATTTTTAAAAAATTCTTCCTTTAAAATTTAAAAAATTAGATTGAACACATTTTGATTAAATTTTCCCATAAAAAGAAATAAAAGAACATTGAAATAATAATGAAGAAAAAAATTACATGAATAATTATAAAATATATTGATAAAAATTATAACATTTTTTAAACATATAACATTTTTTAAAACCATTTTTTTTAATATTTTTTGAAAGAACCCGAATTTCTAAATGAAGTGAGAGATAAAGTATTGTTTTCTTAAAAACACATTCTTAATTTTTGTATGTATATATATGTGGAAAAATATTACCAATACATGAATATAGCATGAATAAATATAGTATAATCAAATTCATGAGTTTTCATGAGACATTGATCGTAATATAATTTCAATGGAATAAAAAATAATAATAATTTAGGTAAACGATGAGATTTTAGAAACAAACATTTACCAAATTGGTAACATTGAATCATAAAAATAATGAAATAATAAAGAATGATGAAGAATATAATATCATTAAATATGTATATCGATGATATTATAATTTTAAAACTGTTGTATTCACTCAATAGAAAAAATATAGGTTCATAACATAGCCTGAATGTCAAAGAAGGCACGTGGATTCAAGAATTTCTTTGCCAAATAGTTAACTTTGGATCCATAAAAAACTTTAAAGATAGAACATAAAATGGATGTGTAAATACCAATAAATTTAAGAATAATATTCATATAATATATTCATTGTCATTATAAACACCTCACAAAACAAACAAGTGGTCAATAATGCATAAATATCACTGGAATAAATGTGAGATGAGAAAATTCTTACTTAAGATCATTAATCTCATCGTACGTGTAATAAATTCATTTATAATTAATATATGTTTATTTTACTTCTATTATATAACCATATTCTAATATATAATACCATATGTGATTTTATTATAACATTATATTACCATATTGTTTATAATTCTGTGTTAATGTTATGCTTCATGTAGTATCATATTTGTTTTTTATACATGTTTTGATCTATTATTCATGATCCAAATATATATGTCTTGATTCAAATATTTACATAATGTAAATAAAATATAAAAATATAATATATATTCAGTATATAAATATTTATAATCATATATAAATTAGAAATAAAAAATTAAACAAACAATTCATGGAAATTGATGGCCTTTCTTATGCATGAACGTTTTATCCATTTTATTATCAATTTTAAATAATGAATTTTAATGAAATATATGTACAAATATATTATCATTCCAATATAATTATTATTTCATATATTTTATATATTTTTACTAATCTCTTCCTTAATACAATCCATATACTATGTGAATGAATGACATCGCATTGAGGAGAAGGTAGCTCACACATCGACAAACGAAACATTTGTATTTACCAAAACTAGAAAGCATGAACATATGTTATATATAATACATATATAATCATAACTAAATCCTTAATATAATATATAGAATATACGGCCATTATTTACATCATAATTCTCACCCATTTGAGTTTGTAATGTAAAAATGAACATCATTGTTTCGTGAGACGAGAGTCCTCCATACACACGAACTGTAAGTTTATTACCCATTGTATGAAGGATGTTCAAGTGAAGGTAAAAACTATATAATAAACCCATAAAATAATATTTATGATAATAGAGTTATTATATAATCATTTAATAAGAAGTTTGGAGCGATTAGAGGATAAAAAATAAAACAAAAGAGAATGTGTAATGATGTCACCTCTTCTTTTGGAAACACCTCTTTATTTTCCACATGGTATTAATTTGTTGGATGACATCCCAAATTGAGGCATATAATATGGTTTTATCATTTTTGGAAAGTTTTCTGGGAAGATGTTTTATGATAAAGTAGTCTTTATATGTCTTAATAAGTAGGATGGGAGTGTTCCATTTTATATTGGAGGAGAACTCACATATATTAAAATTTTTGAAATGGGAATTCCATATACATTTTTCTTATTTTCAATGGAACCAATAATGGTTCAAAATCGGAAAAGGTATTATAGGGTAAAACATTGAAATGAATATTTCTTTTTTAAAATTATCTAGGTCATTTTGTGCCTTATGATTATGGTTTGGTCCAGTGTTAATTTAAATTTTCTCTTAATCACATTAATTAATTTTAATCAAATTAAATATCCATTTTAATAAAAAAAACTTATTATAAATTATTAGAAATTATATATTATTATTATTCTAAATATGGAAAAATTATTAAAAATTCCAAAAACATAAGAGGTATAAATTAATTGAAATTTAAACCGGTTAAGGGGATGACAAACATGGCTTTTAAAGTGAAAATATTGAAAAGGTTGAAATGTATTTATATCCAATTACAATGTGAAATTGATTCCACAAACTGAAAATACATAAACTGATATAAAATTGATCTAAATAAACTATAAAAAAATTAAAAAAATATTTAACCAAATAAAGTATTAATATAAAAAAATAGTTTTGAATAAAAAATCAGTTCTTTTTAACTATACGCGAAAATATGAATCTTCTTTGAAAAATGACAAAAAATATTAAAATTAAATTTCAATATCCTTCTTCGAAAAATGACGATTATTTATTTATAATAAAAATAATACAACTATCATAAAATATATTTTTATTGTTGTCTCCATTTAAAGGAATTATAAACAGTATTTAGAAATATACTTTTTTTAATTAATAAATTTAATTTATTCATATCTTATTCCAATAAATTCTATTGGATGAGTGTTAAAAATTTTTAATTTAATATGTAATATATAAATATTATACAAAAAAAATCATCAATAGTTTTTCAAAATTTATTGTGTTAAAATGGGTTATTGAATAGTTTTTTGGAAAAGAAATTCGATTATTTTCAAATAGTTCATACTTTAATTTATAGCTAATTGATAACTGATGTATTCCATTTATATCCATGTGTAAAACCTATTTTCATAATTAACATAATGATATTCATAACTATCATTCCAATAACATGGTGGTACATATAATGATATTTTAATGAAAATATTAATTGTATATCGATGTTTGGTAAAACTCATCCATGTGTGAGACAGAAGCTATAAAAGGAACTAGATAATGTGTTTAAGAAAAACCAAATAGAGTGTTTCATATACCCAAAGATAATCTAAGTTTTGTATGTAGTGGAATATTAACATGGCGTTTCATGAAAAATAATCAAAATATATTGTTCCATTTTAACATGTGTGATATTTAGTGTTGCGTGAAATCATAAATTTCAAATAGATTTAATTAATTCATAAAAAATTTCATTAATTCTAATTGTGTTACTTTAATAACCTAAAAAACCATAAATCCTTATAGAAAAAATTCATGTTTCCTTATTCCAAATTTTATTGGGTAAATTACATAAATTAAACAATGTTGTAAACTCCATCAATTATAATATATCCCAATTTATAAACAAATCATTTATTATTTATGAGGTAATCCATACCATCAAATTTATTTATTTTTATACTAAATATCATTATCAAGACATCATTATCAAAAATTCATTATCATATTAAGGGTTATCTTACATTGTTCAAAATCTTAAAATTAAATGAAATCAATTTTCTATTCCATTAGAACCATTCAACATATTATAGTAATTACATATAAAAAACCACATAAGATAGAATCTATATATATTTCATAATTCTTGGATTAGATTACATAAGCACTTTAGTTCTTCTTCTCTAACGATTGTAATTGATTAGATTCTTCCCTAGTTTTGAAGTAAATTAGTATGTTATGAATCTTATTGGGTAATTACAATGTCATAAACAAAAAATACATTAAACTCCATGGAAATTAGTCAATATATGACCCTCTTTTCGACACTTATAACATCTTCCTTTCCAGTTTTGGAATTATTAATGTTTATTTATCCCTTATTCTTGACATATTGAAAGAAAAATATTATTTCATATTTGTTCCTTACAACTTTAATGTTTATAAAATTCAATAATCATATTATATGATGTTTTAAGAATTTCACCAATGATTACTTTGTTATTTATATATCGTGATGGATGGTTCAGAATAATCGTAATATATTTTTCTCAAGCCATTATATTATTATTTCACTCATAGTGAAAATATTTTATATCATATTCAATGATAACAATGTTACATTTAGTTCCCTTAATTTATTAAAACCATATATCATAGTTTGAGAAACACTTATCAAATACAAAACCCCATAATCATAACAGTCAATTATATAATGTCCAAATTATGACACATTCATTAATATATGACACCTTAGGATTATCCTTAGAGAAATACCAAGTCATATACTCCGCTAGGTATGTTAATAATATTTTCAAATAATATTTTCCGAAGGATGACTAAAAATTTCTTTTGATACCAACAAGTGTGACCCAGGATTTCCATGCTTGGATATTACATCATTATCAATTAACATTCAAAAATTTAAAAACCTAAATTCTTGAGGACACAAAAAGTATAGTGTCTTTGTAAATTTGGAAAGATATTGTTCTATGTTTATAAATGATCCACAATATCTAATTTGATGATATTTCTCATAGGTATATCTACGAAAATTATTTCTTTGTAGTCTGGGGAAATTAAACACAATAATGTGGTGAGATCATATGATTAGTAAGGGTAAAAAAGTGATATATGTATGTATAACCTATGTATAAGGGTGTTAGAACATTATTAAATCCTAATAAGATCATATAACAAATATCAAAATTCTATCAATGATTCTTCGGATAATGATTGGAATTTAACAAGTGATGAATCAAAAGGAAAACAAAGAACATGATTCATGAGATAAAAATTTTGTAATATTACATATAGTTGTGACATAAAAATAATCTTATATCATTATAAACTTGTTTAAATAGAGATAATTTTACTCATTATGTTTAGGAAATGGAATCAAGACCACACAAAAACTTATGGACATTAAAACAGGTCTAAAAATAACATTATGGAAATATAATCTGGTTCACTCATAACATTGTGAATTTGATACCAAGTTCAATCACATCATTGTGAAAATATAATTATGTCTATGCATAACATTGTGAACATGTAATTAGGTTCACACATAACATTGTGAAAATGTAATCCGATTCATTTATAAACTTATGGAAATCCTAACTAGTTCTTACATAAAATTAAAAACGTTTAATTTGATTTATAGATTTTATTGTGAACATATATTCATGTTTACAAATAAAATTATAGGAATTAAACCAGGTACAAAAATTATGAACATGTAATAAATGTAATTCATAACATTGTGAACATGTAATCATGTTCACACAAAATATTATAGACAGTCAATGAGGTTTATGCATAATATTATGAACATGTAATCAGGGTCACACATTACATTATAAACATGTAATTAGGTTCACACATGAACTTATTCACATGAAACTTATTCCATATATATAATTTTTAACATGCGTCATGTTCTCACATAACATGTATAATCATGAGTCATCCATAATTACCCAATGAATTAGAGGGAGATATTGGTCCCACCTGTCACATAATGAAAGAATAAATTCACATGACACAATATAAAAAAAAATTCATCATATCTTGATCTATAGGATGTTATGGTTTTCATAAACATCATTCTATAACCCATAAAATGAAATGGATTTCATATACATTAAATCAAATCCTAACATGTGAAAATGAGAAAGGTTTCATTTTCATTTCATCATTGAGTGATTTCTGAAATGGTTAAGGTTATATAATAATTTAATAAAGGTATAACCTAAGGAAAAGAAAATAGATTCATAATAAACATGTCCTCTTAAATATAAACCATTAAAAGAAAGAATATTTATTAGTTCCCTATACCATATCACCCAAAAAATAATAAACTACAACATAGTATGTCAACATTGATGATAAAGGATTTTTAAAGATCACATACAGCATTTCTTATTGATAATAACTTTATTTTGAAATTATTTTATTAAATCATAATGAATTTCCCAAACAATTTTTTTAAAACACACATTAAAAAACATATAAAGGATGATTTTAAAATTAATTTAAATTATTTATTGATAAAATATAATTTCATATTAAAAAATTTATCTTCAAACTATAAAACATGTTTGAAACAATTTCCTTTCAAAAACAATAAAATAACAAATATCAAGAAAATTTGGAAAAAGGGTTTCAAAAAAATAATTTTAAATATTTAAACGATGATTCAAGGAAACGATGGTCATAATAATAGAGAAATTTTTACACGCATAACATTATTTTTCTCCATAGAAAGGTTAGGAATGTTCCTAGATAAAAAAACCGGGAGATTATAATAAAAAAACATTTTCATAAAAAATGTATTTCATGGGAAAATTTTCTTTTACACATTTTAGAAAATATTTTTTAATAATTAATAAAAAATAAATGAATTTTGAAATAAAACTATTTTTCCAACCGAAGAGAGGAATAAAGTTATATTTTTATAAAAACACATTCCTAATTATCTTAATTACCAATGTATGGAAAATGGTACCAATAAGTAGATATATAATGGATAAACATAGGAGAATAAAATTAATGTGCTTTTTTAGATATGAATTATAATATTTCATCAATGGAAGCATAATCTTAATCAATATTTAAACATTAGTATATTATTATAATAGACCGTTACAATTTTGGTAACAATGAATCATAATAATATGGATAAATACAATTTAATGTAGAATAGAATATCAGGAAAATATGAAGAATCATGATATTAGATGTCAAGGGGATTTACATACATCTCAAAGAAAAATAGAGGATCATAACATGGCATGTATCCAAAAGATGGAAAATTCAGACAAACTACATAATGACTTTTTAACAGCAGACCCATAGACCCCACGAAAGAAATATCATGAAATGGATAAGTAAAAACCAATAAAATTAATTCTAATTATCACCTAATTATAAGGCCCCAGCCTTAAACCTTACTTAATATTGAGTTATTAGAAGATTACACATTGAGGTTCTTTTCAGGTTTAGATTTTTAGAGAATTAGATCATGAAACTTGCATTACATTCCACATTTAAACAAAGTGGTTACATAAAAGAAAAAATTCATTCTTCCCATCAACGGAAACATACTGAAAATAAAACATGGATTCTTTCTTGACACATCCTTGACACTATCACCACATCATGTACCTTTCCATTGACCTGTGAAAAACATTTCAAAAACTTGGGATGAGCATAAAAAGCTCAGTAAGGGTTATAAAAATATGGAAAGGAAACATGAGTTCATGTATACATAATAATGAAATCATAATTTACCCATAAAACATAGGTACTTTAACATACCTCATCAAACCATGAATAAATCATAGAAAACATAATACATAAAGGTAACTTGAGGCATTCATAACATTCTTACTTAGGGAGTAACCCTCTTGGTTACGTTTGGAATACCCATCACAGTATATTCCCTAAATCTCTTCGGAGAAACCTTAACGTTTCACTCCTTCGCGTTACCCAATGCATTGGAGAGCTATATCGGGCTCACCCACCCTTAGTTTATCACAGAACCACCCGTTTTCAAAACAATGCCCAAGAACCATAACATAAATGTATCACATAAAACATGCATAAAGGAAACATAACATTTCCACATTTCAATCACAATATAACATTTTAGTATATTGAAATAATGAATCCATTCAAAAAGAAACCATTTCCAAAACCATTTAAAACATTTAATAAAGAGATTTTTGAATCAAAGTGTCCCATACCACCTTGAAGCTTAAAATTTTAAACCATTAATATCCATATAAATAAATCCTTTAAACCATTTTGAAAACATGGATATTAATAAGAACAAATAATTAAAACATTTAAAACTATATTTTGGTTAATGGGGTTTTACCAAAATTAGAGACACATGAATACAATAATTGAGGAATAATTTTTAGTCAGAACTTTATAATATCATGAGAATAAATGGATTCATGATATAATACTCCAAAGTACAGTATATACACCATATAAGAGTGAATTGGGGCATAACAACAATGAACCCTCAATAGAAATGTAAAATGTGATGAAATCCCTTATAAAGAAGGTATCCTTAAATTAAGGACAAATCAATCTCAAAAATATGTGTGAAAAATATAAGTACACCCAATATAAGTGGATATTAAGTGTAAAACAATAAAAGTTCATTCACACATATTCAATGGATGACATATTCAATGACTACATATTGAACCCAAAGAAATTGAAATTGGGTTAAAAAGTTCCCTTGATAGCCTAATGGCATCACATCAAAACGAGTTGATGAGAGATAAAAAGTGTATCTCATCACTTGGACATAAAATTTACATCAACAAGGACATATTAGAACATATCCCAACATAAAAATATGTAAATTAAAAGACCCAACAAAAGAAGTCTTTTAAAAAAGAGGAGGGTGAAAGGTTCCCTTACCGACTTTGGTATCTTTCAAAACTTACACCCCATGAAATAAGGACAATAGATCATTGATGTAAATACTCATAAACGAAAGTATATTACACAAATAGTAGAATAATGGGCAGTACATACACCACTCAATGTAATTTGTGGAAAATGTAGCATAAATATCACGGGAATAAAAGTGAGATTAAAAATCCCTTATGAAAACTCGGCAGCCTAACGGCGCCACATAAAACTTCCGAATATGGATTGATGAGATCAAATAGGGTATCTCATCACATTACAATAAAATGTACAGCAAGAAGAATATAAAAGAACATCCCCAACATTACAAAGAGGAGCTTAAAAGAAGTGACATAAAGGAGAGTACTTAAAAAGAAAGAGAGAGGTTAGATCTCTTACGAAAGTTCGGCAACCTAACGGCGCCACTCAAAACATCCTAAATGGATTGATGAGAGAGAATAGGGTATCTCATCACATGAACATAAAAATTAAAGTAAGTTTAATATAAAAGATCATCCCAATAACAAGAAAGATGAGCTTTAAAAGGAATGACATAAAAGTGTGTACTTAAAAAGAAAGAGATGAGTAGGATCCCTTACCTCGGGTCCGACTTGACTCGATCGTTATTTAACGTCATGAATAATAAACTTGAGTTAATCTCTACTTTCTTAAGAAAATTTTTCAAGTTCATTATTCCATTTACACCAGGTTATAAACATCATGTAATCATTTAAGTTAATAATGTTCATTTTGTCGGTATTTGGTTCTTAAGTCGAAAGTGGACTTCTTACAATGACATGTTGTTCGTGTGGTCAAAGGTTCTTTATATCCAGAATGACATTCCTGATTTGGATATCTTATATATCATATATATCCAGCATATACGTGTATTTATAATATTACATAATCATTTAGAGGTAAGAAATTAAATGCACCGTTCTTGGAGATGGTAGGTCGTACGTACGCATGAACGCTACTTTCATTTCTTTGTCATATTAATGGAATTAAAACTAAATGAGAGGTACATATATTTTAATTACAGAATTATATTCATCATTTAGATGTATCATTCATCATATATATCCATTATATACATGTACTTATAATAGTACATTAAATTTGGGGATAATAAATGAAATGCACCATTCATGGAGACGGTAAGCCGTACGTACGCATGAACGCTACTTTCATTTCTATCTCATACTTTAATGGAAATAAATAATAATGATATAGAGGGATATAATAAATCCAGTATAACATCATATATAATAACATTAAATCCATCCTTTATACGTCCCACGTATGGCATTAACGAATCACATAACTTTGAGGGGGCGGTAGTCCGCACTTCCTAAAATGAAGATATCGCGTATACCCATAATGGAAGCCATAAAGGTAAGACACAAATGAAAAATACAGAAGCATAAGTAAAACATAAACATATTATATATCATATATAAAAATAGTGACATCATAATGGCCAGCTTTGAAGGTGTTAAATGAGTATTGAACAATCATCGTTTCGGGAGGCAGAATTTCGCCATCCACGGAAACTGTATATTCTTTAACCATTTTATGTAGTTGTGTGAGAGTGTAGCTCGAATAAATATTATAACAACATCCTAGTATATTGAAGATACTGGTTTTGTTACAAAAGAAGTAAATAAAAAGAGTTTAGGGGGTTGGAGAAGAAAAATAAAACAAATGAACATGAGAGAATAAATTACCTTTAAAAGTGTAACTCCTTTTGATTTGAGCCTAAAGGCTTCCTTTGAAAGGATTATGCCCAAAGGGAACCCTCTAGGATGAGGAGAGAGATGTTGAGAGAGTATATGGGCAGGGGTTGGCCGAGCCAAAGGCATGAGGAGTGTGGGAAAAGAGGTAGAGGTGGGGGCCTTTTATAAGAGGAGAGGAGGGGCACTTTTGGAAAGTAAGAAATATTACTTTATTTAAAAATGTGTTTCGGTTTTAAAAGGTCCCACATTGATATAATTCTTGGATAAGGTGATAAGGCTTCGAAATCCACTCATCCAATTGGTTTTGGACATGTGTAGGTCTTAGATTTTACATTATCATTCCATTTTATTTAAATAATTAAATAATGATGTCATCGCTGCATCATCATGATGTCATAAATAATTTATTTTATTTAAAGTCTAAAAATTATAAAAAAATACTATGATGTAGGAAATATATTTAGCTTTCCAATGAATATTTATAATCAAAAATCCGATCTTTATAACCCCATGTAAAAATTGTTTTCGTAAAACATATGATGTTTGTGTCATTTTTACTTTTACATTAAATAAAACGTTATTTATATCATTTCCCAACCAAAGTGGCTCCATGGGGTCCCCAAGTTGACCCATGGCTTTTCCTGGTCGGCCATGACACAACCAATGAGTGTAGGACAAGTGTCAAGTTCATTTTATATTATTAAAGCATTATTTTTACCTTAAACTACACTAATTACCACTAATCGCGATTAAAAACTTAATAAGTTACTATTCACAAAAAAATTATTTTTATCCCATTGAACCACATTTTACTTCTTAATGACAACCATGTATGTCGGATTTTTGAAATTCAAAACTCAAATATGTCAAAATTTCATTTAAACGGAAAAATCAGTTTTTATAATTACCACTTAGCGGTTTCACTATTCATCAAAAATTGAAGTTTTTCAGAAAATTACCAAAAATTCACCCTAAGATATATTTGATATTCTGAATTCAAAAATGAAGTCTATTTTACAAAATTCAAAACATATAAGTCACATTATTTAATTTAATAATTAATTCCTGTTGTCATGACAAATAGCGTGTTTTTATGAAACAATAAGTATCAAGAGATTGACACTAGTTTAAGTCTGATTTCTATGTGAAATTAATTCCAACGACCACTATAGGATTTAATGGTAAAAATATATTCTAATTTATCTTTAAAACCAATTAAATAGATAATCTAATCATATAAATAAATTAGATTAAAAAGAGGTTTTGAATTAAAATACAACATTTTACACTATTCATTAAAAAAATGAACTTTATCGGAAAGATACCAAAAATTTACACAAAGTAAATTTTGATGTCCCGATTCTTAATAAGAGTTTTATTTGGTCCAAAATAATGTTTAATAGTGAACAAAACTATATTTACTGATGGTTCAACATCAGGAGGTGATAAGTGAACCTTTAGTGAAAACTAGGGCATATGCGCCTAAAATTGAATTCTTTCCGTATTTTAAGCCTCTAACCGTTATTAGATAAATGTAAAAACATTTAAAAACATATATAATCATATTTTAGTTATTTCTATCCATTCCCGCCATTACAATGGCTACATGTTAACTACCATTTAAAATAATATTATTTTATTATTAGAGTGCAACGTAAGATTCCCAAGAAACTCGTTGTTGCGTGTTGGGTACACCCTCAAGCATAGAATCCCCTTTAAAGTCATATTAATATTTTACTCACAAATATGGATAAATATGAAAATGTCATATTCTTTATTTACCTGGGGTGTTACACTAATACATTCATCAATTCTATATATAACAAAACAAAAAATTATTTGTCAATAAGGCATAATTTTCACAGAAATAAAAGTGAGATGAGGAAACCCTTTTGTAATGTCTTCATATTCATTATACTCATTAAAAAAATTATGGATAATAAATATATGTTAATTATTATTCAAAAATATAAAAATATGTATATATAGTACCATATATTATTTTATTAAGACATTATATTTATAATTTATTAATAATTTCATGTTAATGTTATGATTTGGGTAATAACTGCTTTATTTTTTGTATACTTTTTGTCTTGTTTATCAGGATAATTTTTCTTAAATAATTATTTAATTATATATTTAATTAAAAACATGATATAAATATCATATATATTGATTATATAATTATTTATAATAATATATGAATATGTAATAGAATACACCATTCATTGAAATAGTAGGTTGTACTTATCAATGATCATTTTTTGTTTTCATGTCATATTGAACAAAATAATATAAATTATATATATATATATATATATCATATAATTATAGTAGAATTATTATTTAATGAATATATACTCTAATTTTTTTAAATGCAAACTTTATTCATTCCATGGAGAATGTAAACGAATCACATCACTTCGGGGAGGTGGTAATCCACATGTCCACAAACATTTATTTCATATTCCCCCAAAATAAAAATAATATAGTTATGTATTATATAATAACTAATTAATAATAAATAAATAATAAATTTTATATATATCATATAAAAATTTTATGTGAATTATAATTCTCATCTGTGAGAGTTTGTAAAGGAAAAATGAATGACATTGTTCCATGAGGCGGTAGTCTGACGAACACATGATCAAAAAGTTTGTTACCCATTTGATGGAAATGTATCTAGTTTTAGGTATACTGATAGAATAATAAATTATCAAGGAATTTAGTTTACTTATTTTATTATATAACGATGTAATAAAATGTATTTAATAGGTGGATAAAGAAATAAAATAGAGATTCTCATTAAAGAACGTTACAGCTTTTTTTGGTATGACCTTTTGGTTTTATTGAATAGGATTTATTGGTTGGGCTTCTACATTATGTGATGCCTCAAGGATTAAGTGAGATAATTTTTTTGGATATTTTTTTATCATTTTTATGATGAAAACGAATTTATAGGTTTTTTGGACTGAAAGGCTTAGAACATATTTATAGTGGAGAAGAAGAGGCATTTTTTTGTAAATATAAAAATGTATCCACTATTGAGAGGTATACCTTTCATCATGTGACTCCAGTAATAAAAAAATTTCAATAAAAGGGAGTATGAGGTATAAATATTTCAATTAAATTAATTTTTTTGACTTTGTATATGGTATTTGTCCAATTAATATAATGTTTAACTACTAAGTAATCTAATTTATAAATTAATCATTTTAATTAATTTTAATTACCAACAATAATATTTGTCATCCAAAAACCAATTAACAATAATATAAATTATAAACAATGATGATTCCAAATATGTAATATATTTCTCAAAATTAAAAACATACATGTAGTATAAATTTATTTAAAATTATACCCACAAATAAAAGTTAACAAAATGTTTTTAATGTATAATTATATTAAGTTTGAAATGTTTTTATATCAAATTTAAAGGTGAAATTTATTACAGTTACATAAATTGTAGTAATATATGTAAAATTGATAAAGATATATTTGAAATCAAAATAAAATAAAATATATCTATATAAATAAATATGAGGAAAATGAAATATTCAATTGAAATTTATTATTTTTCAGAATTCATCAAAAAATCAGACATATAATAATTAAATAAATAATATAACAACACTAAAATTTTATATTGGTCAATCAAAAAATTTGTTTATTTTATGAATTAAAATTATAAATTTTTAAAAAACTAGATTTTATATAGGTGATCCTTTAAATGTGAAAAAAATTATCGTTAAGAAAATATATAACATTATGTGTAAAATTGGTTTAATATTGATATATTATATAAAAAAAAGAATCAGGTTAGTTAGTTTACTCAACATAATATTATATATATATATATATCATTAAAATAATATATAAAATGTGTTTTTAATTAATTTACTGATGTAAAACTTAATTTTTCATGTAAATATTATTTTCTAATAAATGAATTCCTATATTTTTAGATGGTTTTTATTTTCATTTTAGTCAATTCATAACCAAAAAATTCATATTATATTAAATAATTTAGCGTATTTTAATAATTCAGTTAATTTTATTGATAACCACTTTTCAAATTTCAAGGAGAGATATTTAAAAATATCATAATAATAATATTTATAGTATATTGTAGTTTTGTAGATCAGGGTCTTTCTTGTAGTGAATGTTATTTGTGAAACATATCATTCAGTGTGACACATTACAACAAAATTATTATTTTCACCATAAGATAATTTATGTTTTAATTGTAGCGTAAAATTGACTCGGTGTCCTGTACAACCATCAATATCTTAGTGATTTCATATAACAAATGCTTTTTTAGTGTGGCACAAAATGAATAATATTTAATATTTTAAATTTCTTAAAAAATTATTTTTTAAAATCTAGAGGGGTCACACATATTGGATGAAAACTATTATCATTCTTTATTAAATGTTTTAACATTTGAAATTTTCATATGGAAAAAATTTTGATACAACCATTTTAAAGAAACTAATTTATACAATTTGTAAAAGGTTTTTATGATTCCTAAAATTGAAAAATACAATTTATTTTATAAATTGGATTCTTTTTTTAAAAAAATGGAATCATAAATATCACTTAATTTACATGATAAAAAAGCACAGTTAAATCCATTTCCAAACAATATATTCAAAACAAATTTATGAAAATTAAATATATCCCATGAAAAAGTAATATAATCCAAAAACCAACTAAATTGTCAAATAATAATGGAGTATCCATACAAATCAACACATAATGGTTTTGGGAATTCAAATCCCTCTAGGGGAATCTTGTTGAAATAAGTAAATACCGTACACAATTTCACACCCTATTTATGATCATTCATCATGGTGGTAGTGATAAATCAAGCATATCAAATAATCAACACATGATTTATAATATAATACAATAAATTTAATATATATTTCTCCTCCAACAACCTCTACTGAAAAATAACATTTTCACATTCATAATAATCCTAAAAAAGTATACAAAGACATAAAAACTTATCCATTTGATTCTATAATATATTTAAATTTATATAAATAATGGGTGGGTCAGTAGAGTGTCTCACATATTTTCTAATAACATAATTAAAGTGAAAATTGATCATTTCATTCCTTAAAATAATCATAATCCATTCTATTTCACACCACTCAAATTATCATTTTATGTATCCAAAAAAATAACAATGATACATTCTACAAATTTAAATTATAGAGTGAAAATAATTAAAAAAAATTAGAAAACAATTCCGAGATAATTTTTAAATAATTGAGGAAAACAAACCTATTAATTCATTTTAAGGGAATCAATAAATAAATAAATCCACTTCAATCCTAAACCAATAGGGGTTATATTATTCAATCAATGAAATTAATTTCAATAATATATTTGGATATAATTTTAAATATTTTAAATTAAAAAACATACTTGATAATTATTTGTAAATCGTTAATCATATTTTTGGTAAATGTTAAAACCTTGGAAACAATAGTAAAATATTTGGAAATTATTACATATTATATTAAAATTTAAAGCCATGTTATAAAAATCACCAAATAGTAAATGAAATTAAATTTTAAGAGAATCCTTAAAAGAAAATAATAAATTCATACAGATCAATACTAAGAATGGGACACTTTTGAAAGGGAATTATCATAAATGTTTGAACTCCTCCAATACTATCCCAATTTACCGAATTGTTTTATTTAACCACATTTTAGAAACCATTTTTGGAGAATGAATTCCAAATTTATATCGAGAGAAAAACAAAAAAACCAAAAATTCGTGAATCATTAAAAAAGAGAGTATCAAGAGTATTGGAGGGATTAACATGATTTAAACCCATGAAATATTTGGAGGATAAAACCAACATTATTGGTAAATTAAGGAAAGGAATTATTTTTTCATCAGATGCTTTCTCAAACAAATAAGAGATGAAAAGAGGTTCCAAAGCCGTAAAATCTCTGAAAGTTAATGAGTAAAATAACATTTTAATGAAATCTAGATAACTGAAACATTTATGATGCATGGTTTTTTAAACCACGATACTCAAATTGGATTTGAAAATTATATTGAAATTACAAGGTTTCAAAATTTAATGAAAACTACACCAATAATAAAAAGAACCATTGATTGAAATAATAGAACATTTACGTGACAAAATACATAGTTTCTAGAAATTGAGTGACAAATTCTGTCAAATCAATAAGTTGAAAATTAGGCATTCATATTTTCTTTTAGACTTCACATGTTCTAGACCCAATTGATCACTAACCATACATGATAAAAAAATTAATATAAAATAAAATATAGTGGTACGTTATCTCTAGGCCCAATATGGTTTATCCTAATCATTTTTTTATACCATGTAATGGATAAAAAAGATACATTAAAATTATCATCCCAATAGGGAACATTAATAAATATTAAATACACAATAATAATATAAAATTTAAATCAACTATGATATACTACTATCACAAATTTATTTTTCAATGGTTATTTTTCATGAACTAGGTTGTCCCTAATATTGTTAAAATTATAAAATAATGATTTATTAGAGGATCCATTATTTTAAAAATTTATTAACTTATGTTGTTTTGAAGAAATCAGACGTCAAAGCATTTTTAGGGAGACGGTCCATTTTAACAGTTATTGAAAATTATTATTTTTATAAAAATATATATATTTTTATTATGAATGGTGTGAATACTAAAATATGGAGATGATTATGAATCCATTTTATTTATATTTTTTATTTTGAATAAGTTGTGTTAATACAATATAGGTGACAATATTTTGTGTGGGATTTTACTAGAAATCCTTTAATCTTGAGTAAATATGCATATAAAATAATTAAATTTTAGTTGAATGTAATTATAATGTCTATTTTGTTTTAAAAATATTATATTTTTTTGGTATATGTCTATATTTCATTTAGTGAGAGATTATTAGGGTCTTATATATTTGAATCAACTAATTACATAATATTAAATTTATTTTTATGAATGTATTTTTACCTCATTATTTAATTGTAACATTGATCATTTGTAAAGAACAATATTATTTTAGCAATATAGTATGATTTAATTTGAAATTACATCTAAATATATGGTTTTTTATATTGGTAGGCATAAGGTTTTATATTTAATTCGTAAGTGTTTCTTGAGGATTACTAGGTTTCCAATTAAATAATGTGTATAATGAGTACAATGTCTATCATCACAAAATATGTCTTAACTATATATACTTTGTTAAAAATATTAGTGATTTCCACATAATGTAGGATTTATCATACTTAGTTTTTTTAAATATAATATTTTACATCCGAATATTTTGGATTTTCTCTATTAAATAACATGGTTTACATTTCCAAAAAATTAAAATGTTAGAATGGAAGTTGTTATTTTTTATATTGTTGGTTTTAATGTGATAATATTTTTCATGATGTTATGTATTGGGGTATCATAGTTACGATTGCAGTAACACATGAGTGAAATCCATGTATAAATTGAGATATAAAGTTACCTATATGATTTGGGAGATAGTCATGGAATATTGTTATGTCCAGAATAAATTAAACATTAATGTGTCATATCAATGATAGTGTTAAAACATAATTTAAGTCCAAGGAATTATTGATTGGTGTTGTTTTGAGATTGAAATAAAAATCTCATAATGATGAATATAATAATTCAATAATGAGAGAAAAATTATTTGAATAAGTTAGCAGAACATGTTTTTCATTCCATGATATAGGATGAGACACTATGATGAACTATATATATACAGTAACTGAAGAAGTTGAAGAGTTGTTAAATATTATTTGAAGGAATATTGTAGTTTTAATTAAAAATAAAATGAAAAATTTAACATTAATAAAAAATTAATAATTTATTTATGATTTAAGGAAAAATTTATCTTATAAAATTATTTATTTTATTTATAGATAGATATAATGAGGATAAATTTGAATGATTATGGATAGAGAAGTATATATAAAATGGGATACTAAGAATAAAAATGAATTTGATTTTTTGTGTTTATGAATAATAATAATAATAACATTTCACATATTGATTATGGTTGTGATCAATAACAGTGTGTTTTATATTGACCATTAATGATGAAGTAACTCCTTTTCTACATTAAGAATAAATAAAGGAGAATTAAAAAATTCTAGGCGTTTTAAATATCACACTAAGAAATATATTTTCTTCCATTTTAAATAAAAATATTATAGAAAAATATATATGGAAACTTTTTGTGTAGTGACCCAAATCATGACGTACATGGACATTACATTACTTTAGTGGAATACTTAATACTTAAGAAAAACAGACACACAAGGACCGTAATAGTTTAGTGTCTTTGGAAACGTTGAATGTAATCTTTTAATCATGGTGAAAGATCTTCAACATCTCCCATAAAGATCTTCCCCTTTTTTTCTTACCTAAAACCTTTCTTTATATTCTAGGGAAAAGAAAACATAAAAAGGGTGAGCTCAAATTCTCAGTAAGGGTAAGCATGGATAAAATAAAACATACAATATACATTTGAACTTAAAAACATGAACATAATGTTTAGACATAAAAAGATTGAGCAATGACATAAGACATGGAATTACGTAAGGCATAGATCATAAAGAAACATTAATAAAGATAAAATATCTTGGGAATAAAACATGTAATTGTGGAATCCATTAAGCACATGATATGATTTCCATAGTAGCCAAGGCATTGCTGCCAAGACCATCTTAGTGGACAAAGTCCCTTTCTAAATCGAGTTCACTCCTCGTTCTAGTCTTGTATTACTGAACCGATTTTACTTGCCGTTCCAGCCATGTCTAACTAATGAGATATAAATCTTTACCCAATGCATTGGAGGTAGATATAGGTCCCACCCATGTTATAATGAAATCATTCATACTTGTGCCACAAAACATACATCATTCATAATAACCCAATGAATAAAATGGGTTTCATAATCATCATCCCATCATCACATAATCAATATAAAAGAAATGGATATCATTTCATAATAAGAAATGTGAAACCATGTAAATCATAGAGACATTACACTTGAAACATACACATATGAAATAATTTCATCTTATATGGAAAATGGGTTTGATAAAACACTTGAAATGAATTGTTGAGGAAAATATCCTTTCTTCTTCAAAATCAATTTCTTTTCACAAAACGTCATGAAATTTTAAAAGAAAGATATTTTATTGAAAATAGTCATGAAATATTTTGGAGGAATCTTCATGAAAATAAGGCTTTATAAATCCGTAAAAATCCTTTCATTCCGTATAAGTTAAAAAAACATTCCTCTCGTACTTTGGACGGAAAAGTCAAAAAGTACCTTGTAAAAGAAATATTCCATACATAACATGTATTAAATGTCAAAAAATGGGTAAAAAGGACATTAAAAATACATGAATACAGTTTTATAAAACATGGACATGGATGATAGCAATAACCCCCCAGTAAATACTTACGAATAAGAAATCTTGGATAAAAATGAGATTTGCAAAATTATCCCTTACCTTAGGTCCGATATGCTTCATACGTATCCAAAATTCCTGTATAATGATTTAAATAATTTCATTGACTTATTAAAGAATCATATTCATTGTTATTATATCATATATGGTTCACTTATGACTTTATATTACTCGTTCTTTTGTATTTTCATTTTAAAGAAGCGTTTTGGATAAAATCGTTTCATTTGTCGTTCGTGTTTTAACTTGTAATTATTCATATGATTACATAGATCACGATTAGATAACTCCAGAATAGAAAACATGATTTATATAAAATATATATTCAGAATATACATATATATAATAGATCGATAAATGGAATGAAATACACTGTTCATGGAGGTGGTAGGTCGTACGTACGCATGAACGTTGTTTTCGTTTCCTCGTTGAATTGAATGGAATTAATTGGATGACATACATATATATATACATAAATCCAGTATCATTATTATTTCATATATTTCATGATTACTTATTATATATAATTTATAATCATTTATGAATGGTTAATCATTGAGAATGAATCCCATCGCGTCGTGGAGACGGTATTCCGTACGTACGCATGAGCGATGATATCGTTCCCATGATCATGGAATTATATTGGAGTGTATGTATACTATTACAGAATCAATATCACTTTACAATAATGATATATAGTTATTATTTACACCATTATACCCATCCAAGTAAGGTGGTGGTGGAAAATAGATTACACCACGGCGTGGAGACGATATTTCGTACGTACGCACGCGCGGTGATTTCGTTTTCCGTAGGATGGATAAGAGGTGAAATAGGATTGTTTCATATTTATAATAACATATCAATATATTATGGATATTTATGTTATTACTTCATAATGAAAAAACTAAAGAAGTGGGAGTAGAAGAAGAATGGAACTTGAAGAAAACGGTAGAAGGTATTACCTCTCTCTTGAAGTGTCTCCTTTAAACATTCTCTTAAGGCACTAGAGTTGGTCTTTTGAGAAGACCAGTACCTCTAGTAGGTTTCTATGGAAGTGGGGAAGTGAAATTGGTAGGGTTTTTCTGAGCTTTAAGGCTCAAATTGGTGTGAGGAAGAGAGGGAGGAGATTCCCTTCTATAAGGGAGGAGAGGGGAACCTTTGGATTTCTTAAAAATATAAATTTATAATAAATCTAACCCCACATAAAAATCCCCAAAAATGACTCATATCCGAGTATTAGATGAGATAGGGTTGTAATATAATAAACCAATCAAATTTAGACATGTTAGGAATTTATTTTAAACATTATCAACTTGATTTATCCTTATTTAATCAATTTAATTTTATTTGTGGTAATAAAATTCTAAATTTTAAATTATAACAAATAATTACTTATTTGTTTTGAATTGTACAAAATTGGTTACTGTATAAAATTTTAGACCATATAAATTTAAATATATAATTTTTAAATATTTTTGTGATTTTTAAACAATTTTATAATATGTTATTTTTATAAAATAACAATCGTGTCAATTTTGACACTATTCATTTATTTGAATTTAAATAAAATATTTAAAAAATATATGTTCAAAATAAAAGATTTAATACATTCATAAAAGGTCATATGTATCTTGAAAATTAGTGGAGTACATTAAATAGTTCATATAATATTTATTTTATTATTTTGAAAACCATTTATTTGGTTTGTCTCTTAATAAAATAATTACTCCAACATTTTCGTATAATTATTTAATATACATATTTGTTGAATAAAATTTAAAATAAAATACTATGATGAATATAAATATTTTTCATTTCACAATAATACTTTTACTCGAATTTATCATCTTAAAATCACAATATTTAAATTGTTATATTTATTAAATTATGAAGGTGACAACGTTGGTATCATTTAAAATAAAATAATATAAGTGTCATAATCGCCTTATTAAGGATCCAAATGGTCAAATAATCGGCCAGTGGATGATTAGGGTTTATATATATACTAATAATAAGTTTTGTTCAGATTTGTGTTCCTTTTGATGTGTATTACTATTTCAATAAAAACTATATTATTGATTTATCACTAGATAAACAATTTCTGCATCACTATTGTGTCAAAATTAATGATAATTATTTAATACCTAAAAATTATAAATAAATTCATAAGATGTAGATAATTTCATTATATTTCTAGAGACTATTCATGTTCGAAGTTTCATGATGTTTATCACTAAATTAAATTTAATATACTTATAAGATTTAAGAGACTGACATGTTGTCACTTTCTTTGGTTTTAATATTAATTAAGTTATTTTCATAGAAAAAAGTCCATTAAATGATTCTAATGTGACTCTTAGGTTATATGTGTCGACTTGTAGTCATCCAATAGGATTTTGATAGGTTTTAATGTAATTTTATAATCTTATATTTTTCCTTAATTACCCGATTTACCTTTAACTATGGAAAATAAAATTTATCGTAGTTACTAATCATAGTGCCCAAAAATAAAAAGTAGTCCATTAATATAATTTTTACCCACTTATTCCGAATATGGAATCCATTTTTCAAAATTCAATACATAGAAGTTGCAGAAATTAAATTAAAATTAATCTCGTTGTCGTAAGAAAACGGGTTTTTGTTTAAAACATTACAAAAGATTGAATTGATTTAACCTATGAATTTAATGTAAAATCAATGCTATTGAAATAAATTATATTTAATGGTAAAAATATATTCTATTTATACTTTAAAACCATTAAATATTATAATTTAACCATATAAATTATTGCGATGAAAAAAATTTGTTTTTAATTAAAATATAGCATGTTTTTACTATTAATCAAAATATGAAAGTTACCAGAATAATATGAAAATTTTATCCAAAGTAAATTTTCATTTAATTATTCCAATGAAGAATTTTATTTTGGAAAATTTAACTTATAAACATGTGAAAACTAGATTAAAAGTGGGTGCTCCATCAAAAGGCGGCAAAACTGCATTTTTTAAAAAATACTTATTGTACCCAAAAAATTTATTTTGTTCTTATACCATGTTCTAGAAAATGTGAAAGATAAATAATAATGTTAAAAAATTAAAAATTTACATAATACTATTCATAACAGCTAGTTCATAGTAATATTATAATAATATATCATTGTATAGTAAAACCCGGTATTGCGTACAACACACGCTATCGAGGAAGGTCGCGATTGCATGTAATGAAAGCCAAGTCAGGGTTCCATGTCGTGAAAGAATCCATCGTTGTTTCGTATAACATAATCTAACCATATTTCATTTATACATTGAATATATATATATATACTCAATTTTGCGTAGAATAACTATTATCAAAATTGTGTGTTACACGATCCAAGAATGGTGTTGCATATACTGCAAGCTAATACGGTGTTGTGTATAGTGCAAGGTAATCTTGGTGTAGCATACAACATAAGAAATTAATGAAATTAAAAGAATATTTTTCATAAAATCTCAGGGCGTTACATTCTACCCCCTTAAAATGAATTTCTCCCTCGAAATTCGTCGGGGTTATAAATGGTTTACTACTCGAAAGTTTGTTGAATAGAAACCCACATCGTAAAAAGGAATACCAAAACATGGCTTTAAAAAATAAAGTATGAAATGTAATGGTTACCCAAATTAACTCATCACTGGGTTTCCACATCGGAGAACATAGGTGAAAATATGGATATGGAAGAAAAATCTAACCATCACGTTCTGATGGAGAGTGGTAGAGAACATGGCTATGAAAAAGCCAACAATCACAAAGCTATAGATTTTTTATGATCTAAGGTACCATCTGATTCATCAGATATAAGGGAACTAGGAAAAGAATTTGGTTTTCAGGATCATTTCCCTAAAGTTGATGAATTAAAAGAAATACTTACATGATTTTGGTAAAATCTCACTGGTGTTCGTGAATTGAACAATTTCCACTTCATCCCTTAAATAAATGAAGTTGAATTTGTTATTCATGATGTGTTAGAAGATCATGTGATATAATGATGGGTCATTCCATCTCTTTCAAACAAAAGGTTAGCAAAAGTTATAAGTCCATCTTATGGTTAGATTAATCATATATGGTTCCAAAAATGAACTTATACTTCATATATCATACCGCTTAATAAAATAAAACTAGTTTCTACTAACCAGGGACTTCATGTAGGCTAGTGGTAGGCGATAAAGGCTAGTCGCACTTCGGTTGTGGGTTCGATTCCCACAGCCTTGTTCGACGCGATGGGTTATCGCCCGTCCTACAGGTTTTCCTCTTTCTAAAACTATATTACTATAACATCCCATCAATAATATCGAAAAAACTTCTATCCTTAAACAATACTAACTTATGTCCAACATAATCCATTCCAATCTTTGGGCTTATCCATAATACTGCAGTCCACTCTCATAATATAGTGAAAACGATTTCTAGAGATTTAATACCATCGTTGATCCCCATATATCATAAGATATGTCTTTTTGGTCACATTCCAAACATTATAAGTCCTTAATCATGTATTCTCTTGAAAAATTAATACCCATTGAACCTTAGTGAAAACATGCATGCAGTTAAAAGTTAACACTTTCCACATACCAAAATCCTCAAAATTCTATATACTCAAACCATGATATCACTTAGTCCTTATATCAATCACGAGCTCATGAATACAATCAAACATCTCAGTATATTCTTATTCCTTCATTATTCACATATCATCTACTTTACAAAAATATCTCAATAACCTTCCTGGTACCATTCAACATATATTTTTAAATACTTTTAGGAAAAACAATCATGTAAAAATCCTTAGATGATTCTTTATTCCATATTACCATTAACTATAAAACATAACTCTCGATAAACATACAATCATTCCACTACCTTCTAAAACAACCGACTGAGCTTCAACACTTCTTTCAGCTCATATATCATTTGTAGTCTCCTCATCATCATCCACATAAATACTACCCATATGACTATGCTGATTCTCTTCATGAGATTTTCCATTAGGGAATTGGTTTTCATAATGCCCGTACATTCAACATTTAAAACATCTAATCATTGTTGATGTCGTAGTAATACCGTTATCCTTGTCCATGGTGTTAACTGAACCTTTTCCTTTGAACTTACTGGCTTTGTGTCCTTGTTTTCCGCACCCAAAGCATCTTCCAGTTCCTTTGAAATAATCTCCCTGATGCCTCTTACCACATGATTTACATGAGGGAAATTGAACTTTCTTTCCTCTATGATCATCATGAAACTCCATCTTTCTCTTATTATATGAGTCGGGAAACATACCAAAGTTGAGATTATTGATCATATTATGAGATTGCTGATAAGGAATAATAACGATGTTTGGACTTCCAGATCCCATTTCATTTGGTTTCTCATGAAGATAATCATTCCATTGTCTATCATATCCTCCATTATCGTGAATCTTCTTGTTTCCATCAATTTTCTAAACCCCAAAAAGAATAGTGTGAGAGGAAAAAACTAGGCTAGGGAAAACAACATCGTAATGGGGGAGTATCCTCAAAATCTAACATCTTAGGTTAAATTCTATGATCGTTACCGTAGTTCTAGTATTGTATCCTATACATATACTTATCCTTAGGTACATCCCTAGACATACCTTAGAAATATCTCTAGGGATCTCACTAACGTTTTCGCATCCTTGTTTCCAAAGGTTGACTAAACCTTTCCTCTGATATCAACTGTAGAGACCCGTAGCTTGACGTACAAGGACATTATAGTACTTTAGCAGAATACTTAATATATAACAAAAAGATACACAAAAGGACTGTAATAGTTTAGTGTCTTTGGAAACGTAGAACGTAATCTTCTAATCATTGTGAAACATCTTCAACATCTCCCATAAAGATCTTCCCCTTTTTTTCTTACCTAAATCCTTTCTTTATATCCTGGGGAAAAGAAAACTTAGAAAGGGTGAGCTCAAATGCTCAGTAAGGGTATGCATGGCTAAAATAAAACATACCATATACATTTGAACTTTAAAACATGAACATAATGTTTAAACATAAAAATATTGAGAAATGACATAAAACATTGAAGTACGTAAGGCATAGATCAAAAGGAAACATTAAGAATGATAAAATAGCATGGGAATAAAACATGTAATTTTGGAAACCATTAAGCACATGATATGATTTCTATAGTATCCAAGGCATTTCTGCCAAGACCATCTTAGTGGACAAAGTCCCTTTCTGAATTGAGTTCACTCCTCGTTCCAGTCCTGTATTACTGAACCGGTTTAAATTTCCGTTCCATCCATGTCTATCTCATGAGATATAAATCTTTACCCAATGCATTGGAGGGAGATATAGGTCCCACCCATCTCATAATGAAAACATTCTTACTTGTTCCACAAAACATACATCATTCATAATAACCCAATGAATAAAATGGGTTTCATAAACATCATCCCATCATCACATAATCCATATAAAAGAAATGGATATCATTTCAAAATAAGAAAAGTGAAACCATGTAAATCATAGAGACATTACACTTGAAACATACACATATGAAATAATTTCATCTTAGATGGAAAATGGTTTTGATAAAACACTTGAAATGAATTCTTGAGGAAAATATCCGTTCTTCTTCAAAATCAATTTCTTTTCACAAAAATTCATGAAATTTTAAAAGTAAGAGATTTTATTGAAAATAGTCATGAAATATTTTGGAGGAATATTCATGAAAATAAGGCATTATAAATCCGTAAAAATACTTTAATGCCGTATAATTTAAAAAAACATTCTTCTCGTACTTTGGACGAAAAAGTCAAAAAGTACCTCGTAAAAGAATTTTTCCATACATACCATGTAGTAAAAGTCAAAATGGGTAAAAAGGACTTTAAAAATACTTGAATACACTTTTATAAGACATGTACATGGATGATAGCAATAACCCCGAGTAAATACTTACGAATAAGCAATCTCAGATAAAAATGAGATTTGCGAAATCATCCCTTACCTTTGGTCAGATATGCTTCGTACGTATCCAAACATCCTGTATAATGATTTAAATAATGTCATTGATTTATTACAGAATCATATTCATTGTTATTATATCATATATGGTTCACTTATGACTTTATACTACCCGTTTTTTGGTAAATTCATAATAAAGAAACATTTTGGGTAAAATCGTTTCATTTCTCGTTTGTGTTTTAACTTGGAAATATTAATATGATTTCTTAATTACATAATTTAAAAATGATTTATATATAATATATATTCAGAATATACACATATATAATAGATCGATAAATGGAAATAAATACATTGTTCATGGAGACGGTAGGTCATACGTACGAATTAACGCTGTTTTCGTTTCCTCGTTGAATTGAATGGATTTAATTGCATGGAATACATATATATATATACATAAATACAGTATCATTATTATGTCATATATTTCATGATTACTTATTATATATAATTTATAATCATTTATGAATGGTTAATCATTGATAATGAATCTCATGGTGTCGTGGAGACGGTATTCCGTACGTACGCACGAGCGATGATATCGTTCCCATGATCGTGGAATTTTCTTGGAGTGTATGTATACTATTACAGAATCAATATCACTTTACAATAATCATATATAGTTTTTATTTACACCATTATACACATCCAAGTATGGTGGTGGTGGAAAATAGACTACAACACGGCGTGGAGACGGTATTTCGTACGTATGCACGCGCGGTGATTTCATTTTTCGTAGGATGGATAAGAGGTGAAATAGGATTTTTTCATATTTATAATAAAATATTAGTATATTAGGGATACTGATGTTATTACTTCATAATGAAACAACTAAAGAAGAGGGAGTAGAAGAAGAATGGAACTTGAAGAAAATAGTAGAAGGTATTACCTCTTTCTCGAAGTGTCTCCTTTAAACTTTCTCGTAAGGCACTAGAGTTGGACTTTTGAGAAGACTAGTACCTCTAGTAGGATTATAAGGAAGTGGGGAAGTGAAATGGGCAGGGTTTTTCTGATCTTGAAGGCTCAAATTGGTGTGAGGAAGGGAGGGACGAGGTGCCCTTTTATAAGGGAGGAGAGGGGTACCTTTGGAATTCTTAAAAATATTAATTTATAATAAATCTAACCCCACATAAAAACCTCAAAAAATGACTCATACCCGAGGGTTAGATGTGATAGGGTTGTAATATCATCATCCAATCTAATTTAGACATGTCAGTAATTTATTTTAAACATTATCAACATGATTTATCCTTAATTAATCAATTTAATTTTACTTGTGGTAATAACATTCTAAATTTTAAATTATAAAAAATAATTACATATTTGTTGTGAATTGTAAAAAATTGGATACATTATAAAATTTTAGACCATATAAATTTAAATTTATAATTTGTAAATATTTTTGTGATTTTTAAACAATTTTAAAATATGTTTTGTTTATAAAATAACAATAGTATCAATTTTGACACTATTCATTTATTTGAATTTAAATAAAATATATACAAAAGATATGATCGAAATAAAAGCTTTAATAGATTCATAGAAGGTCATATGTATCTAGAAAATTAGTGGAGTACATTAAATATTTCATATAATATTTATTTTATTATTTTTAAAACCTTTTATTCAGTTTTTCTCTTAATAAAATAATTACTACATCATTTTTGTATAATTATTTAATATACTTATTTATTGCATAAAAATTAAAACTAAAATCCTATGATAAAGATAAATATATTAAATTTCACAGTAATAATTTACTCGAATTTATCATCTTAAAATCACTATATTTAAATTGTTATATTTATTAAATTATGAAGTTGACAACTTTGGCATCATTTAAAATAAAATAATATAAGTGTCATAATCGCCTTAATAAGGATCCAAATGGTCAAAAATTCTGCCAGTGGATGATTATGGTTTATATTTGTACTAATAATATGTTTTTTCAGATTCTTGGTCCTTTTGATGTGTATTACTATTTCAATAAAAACTATATTATTGATTCCTCACTAGATAAACAATTTCTGCATCACTATTGTGTCAAAATTAATGATATTTATTTAATCCATAAAAATTATAAATAAATTCATAAGATGTAGATAATTTCATTAGATTTCCGGAAACTATTCATGTATGAAGTTTCATAATGTTTATCACTAAATTAAAATTAATATACTTATAAGATTTAAGAGAGTGACATGTTGTCACTTTCTTTGGTTTTAATAATAATTAAGTTATTTTCATGGACAAAATTCCATTAAATGATTCTAATCCGACCCTATGATGATATGGGACGACTTTTAGTCATCCAATAAGATTTTTCTAGGTGTTAGGGTAATTTTATAATCTTATGTTTACCCTTAATTACCCGATTTACCTTTAACTATAGTAAATAAAATTTACCATAGTTACTATTCATAATGCCAAAAAAAGTAGTCTACTAATATAATTTGGACCCACTGATTCAAAATATGGAATCCATTTTCCCAAATTCAATTCAAATGAAGTTTCAGCAAATAAATTAAAATTAATCCCATTGTCGAAAGAAAACGGGTTTTTGTTTAAAACATTACAAAAGATTTAATTGATTTTACCTTCGAATTTAATGTAAAATCAATGCTAATGACATAAATTATATCAAATGGTAAAAATATATTCTATTTATACTTTAAAACTAATCAATATTATAATTTAACCATATAAAATATTTCGATAAAAAAGTTGTTTTTAATTAAAATATAGCATGTTTTTACTATTCATCAAAATATGAAAGTTACCAGAATAATATGAAAATTTCATCCAAAGTAAATTTTTATATTATTATTCCAACGAAGAATTTTATTTTGTCAAATTGAACTTTTAAACATGACAAAAACTAGATTTAAAGTGGGTGCACAATCAAAAGGAGGAAAACTGCATTTTTGGAAAAATACTTCTTTTACCTGAAAAGTTTATTTTGTTTCTATACCATGTTCTAGTAAATGTGTAAGATGAATAATAATTTTATAAAATTAAAAATTTAGTTAATACTATTCATAATGGCTAGTTCATAATAATATCATAATAATATATAGTTTTTTAGTAAAACCCGGTATTGCGTACAACACACGCTATCGAGGAAGGTCTCGATTGTCTTTAATGCAAGCCAAGTCAGGGTTGCATGTTGGGAAAGAATCCTTCGTTGTTTCAAATAATAGAATATAACCATATTTAATTTATACATTGAGTATATATATATATATACTCAATGTTGTGTAGAATAACTATTATCAAAATTGTGTGTAACACGATCCAAGAATAGTGTTGCGTATACTGCAAGCTAATACGGTGTTGTGTATAGTGCAAGGTAATTTTGGTGTAGCATACAACACAAGACATTAATGAAATTAAGAGAATATTTTTCATAAAATCTCGGGGCGTTACATTTTGGTAGATAACATTATTTGGTTTTTTAAACTTTACATTCTCATTATAAGAACTATAATGATTATAGTAGATTATATGGTCTTGGATGATATTGAATGATGTATCAAACTAGATTTTCATTTTCAATAATTTAAAAAATTCATTAGGTATAAAAATAATTTTTTTTTCATTTCAAATCATGTTTGAATAAAATTATGATATCTCGTAATCTAACTTCTCATTGATGATAATTTTGAAATAAATCTCAAAACTAAAGAAAAAAATCATACATTCACCCCTACCCATCACAATAAAACTAATACCTAACTAGACCATTTAATGTTTGATTACTGATTAATTTTTCATTATATAATATTTATTATTTTTGGAGCAATCCACAATAATATAATATTTTGATCATCACAGGAATGATTATTTCATATAGATGTTCTTTTCAAGACATGATTGTGTCAAAAAAATGAATCTATTATTATAGTTATTTAAATCATTTTTAAACACCATGACCCTAGTATACCACATTTGTTGAAATAATTTATTACATGATCATAGATAAAAGATGAAATTCTCAACGGACAGAATAGATTAGGATTTTTCATAGACTTGATTACATACATGCAACCCATTTTACATTCTGATAACAAAATGTCACATAATACATAAAAAATAATGTTCACATCATCTGTAAAATTCAGTACTATTATTCATCTTTATATCCTTGGGAAACGAAAACATAATAAGGGTGATCAAAAATTCTATACAATATTGAGGTACATCAGAAGCTAACATGATTCAATAAGCATGATGGATATGGAATGTTATTTAAATGATCACAAATTACATTTTATCTATAATCTAATAATCAAATGAATACATGATTTTTACATTGTAAAAACTTGATAGATAATTTTAATTTAATTGGGAATATAGGTAATTTTTAATTATTATACGTTATGTATCTGTAACAAGAACTGTTATAGTTAATATATTTCACAAGACAATTTTATATATATTTAAAAACATGTTTAATTCTATCTTATCTTATTCACCCCTTGAGACTATCATTGCATCATGGGGTATCTATAAAATGACCCACCCATTTCAACAACTCCAATGAATTCCTCATATATCAAATAATAAATTTAATTAATAAAAAATGTTATTTATCATCAAATATCAATATTGAGTAAAATATTTAGATTTAACTATATTTCCAAAATTAATTAAATAATATTCAAAGTAAACACCATAAGTAAAAATGTAATATAGTTTAGGATATCATAATTTCCATAATAAAAAAATTTTTATATTTCATAGTGGTGTAATTTCCAATGAAAATTATTATAATAAAGTGATTATCCCAAGGGAATGCGAACAATAACAAAAGAAAGTGATTTTGGACAATAATTTTTATCAGTTGTAAGTTTACATTTAAAATAAACATTGATTAAAAAATTCAATGTGAAACATAAAATACCTTAGATAATGAATTATTCATGATATTAAATTTCAATGTAGTAGCATATACAAATCATATAATTCAATTAGTAGATAATAACAATTTTGTCTCATTGGAATGTTAAATGAGACCATATACCTTACAACATTGTAATCAGTTGAATCATATTCACCATAAAAGTAATAATTATCAAATTGAAAATTCAAAACCATTAATTTATTGAGAATACTAATATTATAAATCAAATGAATATATACATTCATCACACATTAGAAACATGTAGTAAATAAAGCATATATCCCATAGAATTAATAGTTAGACGAGAAACCCTTACAATGTTTATATCTTTGGGGGGATTAGTAATAAATAAGGTGACTCTATGTAACTAAATTATATCCACACAAATATATGTTGAATCATAAATATTTGAATATACATATTTTATGAATATAATATCTTCATAATATAGTCATCAATATTTACATAATACCCATTAAATGGAAACAATGTCAAGAAACCCCTTATATCACATTTGAATTCCTAAAAAACATGTTCAAAAATCATGTTTAATGGTTAAAATAATGTTATTATCTTATTAAATAATTATGTTTATATTTATAATACCATTTAAGACCTTTTAATAATATCATACCACCTATTCAATAATAATATTTAATTATATTCACTATTTTAGATGTTTTCATATCATATTTTCATGGTTGGCTCACTTGTGTATTATTATAAATTTTCTTGTAATATTGGATTGAAACTAAATATGTTTAACATATTACTATTAATGAACTTAAATAAATTTTAATTTTCTGATAGGTCATTTTTCATTTCATATGAGGATGATTTATTTATTTGAAAGTTAATTTCAAATGATCAGTCTATTTTTGTAGTTTTTTCTAACATCACGAAGTAGAGTAATTTTATTTAATATAATGTTTATATATTATTCCCATAACATGAAATATGTCATCAAACAACTTTTAAAATATTATTTATTAAAAATAGTACAATTATGGCATGGATCGAAGGTGGTAACAGAAATAAAAAAATCATTATTCATCGAGACGGTAAACATCTATAATTAGGACAATGGTTTTCTTTATTAGAATAATAGGACATGGGAAGTGAAATGGATATGAGATACTAAATTTGTGAAAATAATTCTGGTATATATATTATCCTAGAGTTATGAATCATTTATGGTTGAATGATGTTATGAGAAAATGGAAGAATAAAATAAAATAGGAGAGGTGGTTTGAGAAAATTACATTATTAATATAACCTCCTTAAGGGATCCTATAAATATTGTGGAAATTTATTTGAGTTAAAATAGAAGAAAAATATTTTTGGGAGATTGTGGAGGAGATTATTTGGATGTTATTTTATGATCTTCAGAAATTTTGAGGATAAATGAGTTGGAGAGGTGAGGTATTTGACCTTGAGATGAGGTGATTTTATGTGATTAAATAATTATTATTTGGTATTTAAAGAAATATACATTTAGGTGGAAGTATTTTCCAAAAAATTTGGATGAAAATTGTTTTTAAAATGTTTTATCGTAATTAATAGAATAAACCAACAATTAATTGTTTTTAGGTATTTCAAGCATTTACCTTTAAAAATTAACTTGTTGCATTATTTTACTTATATAATTGTAAATAATACTTTTTACCACGGTATATTTTTATGCCAAAAACTTAATATTAAGTAATAACATTATTTGGATTATATTATTCAAAATATGGAATCCATTTCATAAAATTAATTTCACATTATTGGAAATAGGATATTTAAAATTAATCTCATAGAGAAAACACCGCTTCTTGGATTTAAAGGGAAAATGTTCAAAAATTTGGAATTATTTAAATTAAATATTAAATTCAAAAATGATTTCATCCCCAAATTTTACTAATAGACGTATAATTTTACTATTGTGTCTTTAAAACTAATTTATAACCTATTTTAAACAAATAAATAGATTTGATGAAATAAATGTTTTTCAATTTAAATGTAGTATTTCCACTATTCATCAAAAAAAATGAAACAAATTTTGAATGTACCAAAATCTTACTCAAATATAAATTTTATTTCCACATTAAAAAAGTTATATTATTTTTTAATTTAAATTTTAAAATTATAAAACAAAACAATTCTTCAAACTAGTGTGAATATAAATGGTTGTAGAATCGTATTTTAGAAAAAATAGCCTTTATGCATAAAATATGATTTATTTTTATTTTAATCCTACCAAAATTATTTTGTGGACATAAAAACATTTTCTTGAATATATAACATATAAATTTCATTAATAAATTTCACTAATTATGAGTAATTTAATTTATTAAAAAATATTATTTTGGGCATAAAAATTGATTTTTTATAAAAACACATACTTTATGTTTAGTTGGTATTTATTTTCATCTCTAATAAACTAGTACGCAATCAATTAAAAACAAATTGTAAAATATATTTTCATAAAAAAGTTAATTTCATTTGTTCTTTACATTAAAAAAGTTAGGAGATATCTATAAAAAATAAATAATGATAATTAATCTTTTGTTTAAGCATGATGTTCTGTGTAACATAATCTATCATAAATAGTGTTTTTTTACAAAAAAATATAATGTTGCATTCTTACATTATTAAATAAATTATTTCCACAAAATTTAAAATTTCACTAAAAAAATAAATGGTCGATACATTAAAATTCATTTGTGGGAAACCCACATCATCAATGGGGTAAATAAAACTGCTCGTTAACAAGAGGGAAGTGGGAAATGTGAATGTCAGTGAAAAATTATTCCTTCGAGTAGGATAAAATTAATGAAAATAAAAATAAGAAAATGGAAGATAAGTGAGACTATCATTTTCATCTAGAATTTTTTATAGAATATTTCCATCATAATGTATAAAATCATGAAGCGTTAAATATTTGATGGGTTTAATAGGCCATTGATTTATCAATTAGAAAATTAAAAGAATTTATTTTTTGTTCCAGAATTAATTTTCTAGAGATTATGAATCATTTTTCTTCCTAAAGTATGAACATTAGGAAATATATAAAGAAAAATATTAGAGTTTTATAATTTAAACAATCTCGACTAAAAATCCATATTATTCCCAAATGAAAATTCCTTGTTTTTTACTCAATAAAATTCCAAAATATTATATTTATCCTAAAATTATGTTGTTCTCAATTTGAACATATACTTTTTATATCAAAAAAAATGTATATATTACTATATTATTCTAACATGGACATCCCATAATCCAGTGGTTGGTGATTCACCCTTATATCACTTCATTTGTGTGTTAATGTCTTTCGACCATGTCAGATGTGACTATTTTTCATTTTTTCTAATAATATATTATTATAATCGGTAAAAAATTCTCAAAAAAATCATAAAATATTTAATATTAATGAATTTTTTAATCCACAAATAGTATATGATACATATAATCTTCCAATCCAAAAAAATTAATAGCTACCAATTACCTTTAAATCAAAGATTATATAATTTGTAATGTTAACCATTTCATGTAAACATATATCCAAAAAAGTAAAATACATTCATCCTCAAATACCATTGTTTAACTTGTTAAAAATTAGGGTTAAATTAAATGAAACCATTTATCAAAACTCAATAAATTTCTCTAAATAAATTCTCACAATTTCATGTGAAATCATTTCAATGATATTGATTCTAGGTAACATTTGGTTCCAAATATTGAAAACACAACCTGTTATACAATATTATTTTCATGTTTCATGATTATAATGATATTTAGGATATATTAAAATATTAGTTATACAATATCTTTTACAAAACATCCTATGTTAACCATTAACTATGCTTTATTTTTTTATTCAGGTATTAATAAATGATATGAAAAATATAATTATGAATCATCAACAAGAAAAAAGTTACAAAAAATTAAAAAAAGAAATTAATTCATACCATAAAATCCTAACATTACTTTGTTCCATTATACTACTAATTTATTCCTTATCTTCAATCATAACATCAATATCCCAACAAAAGAAATAGTTAACAACATTTTGGTATTTCCATTATCGAATGATACAAAAGAATTGATATTTTGATTTAAAATAATGTAGACTCCATGAGCCAATGAAATTATGGTGAAATGAATATGTATTGGATATACAAAATACATTCATTAATGTGTTTTTTTGTTAAAAATATTTAAAAATATTATGAATGTTCATCTTCTTTATAGTGAATGTTAAATCATCTAGTAGGGATAAGAATGTTTTGGGGGATCCTATCCATTTCATCTGAGTAAGGAATATTTAATTTGTAGATATTAACATCATTAAAACATGAAATAAATTATTACATGATAGTGTAATGTCTTGGAAATTCCGTATTCTTTTTAATTATATAGAATTATTTCAAGACCGCAAAATCTGACATCGTGTGATTCTAAGGCCCGGTGTTCCCTGAATGATCCGTTGAATTTTTCTTATGCTTTAATTATCATGTGAAAGCAGTGTTCCTGAAACATTGATATAACTCTTAAAAGGATACTCAGATCAGAAATCTAAGAGCACTATTGCACTAAGGATGGTGGTTTTACCCTTGGCGAGACTTATGTTTAGTCGGTGTGGGCCTCCTATGAGAAACCCCATAAATGGAATAATCGTAAATAAAATAATTAATGAAATTATTTTATTTATCAAATGATTATAACTCACAAACTGTTACTCGAATTAAAAAACTGGGACCACCGCAGAACTTTTGATTGTATTCTTACTTTAGACAGATACTAACATTGGCTGGCGTGGTCCACCAGTGAATATCAGTTTTTCTCCATAAATAAAATAATTAAGTGACAATTATTTTTTTGTAAAATGCATAAATTTTAAATGGTAACATAGATTGGTATTATGCGAGAATTTTTGGTTTTTTTGGGGTGTTTTTCGGTTAGGTAAAGCCTAACCAAGACCAGTGCAGGTTGAGGGTGAATGTTAATAATTTTTTCAACTATTTTTGTGTACATTCAGTATTCATGCAGGCGGCATTTTGTAACTTTTGAACCAGTGCTCAGAATTGAAATCTGAGTACCCTGTTGAACTCACAATGCCTATTTCCACATTAGGAGACCTCTACCTTGACCGCAGTAGGTTGATGGTGGAAATTAGTTTTCGGACATTTCATTGGAGAAAATAAAATAAACATGCTTTATTTTATTCGTGATATTGAAACCTCACATTAGAAACATGAATATATGGACAAAATGTTAGTGGTAGATCATTTAATGATGGGAATTAAATGTCTGGTTACACAAAAATGTGTAACCACATTCCTATTTAATTAATATGAATAATTAATTCAAAATTAATAAATACACTTTAACTCATGACTTTGTACAAATTAAATGTCCCAACTTAATTTAATTAATGTAGAAATATGAATTTAATTATTGCTTAAGCTTATTTATTTTCGAACCATACCTCTAAACGGAAAAGGTATTGGAAAATTAGGGGAGAGTTTTGGAGAATTGGAATGATCTTTCTCTAACAATGGAGATCCTCCAATGAATAACGACTTCCGGAATCGAAATGGTGGAACAGACCATGGAGCTTCTTGCCAGAGTGATGAACACCTACATCAATCTTCAACGACTTCTTCTTCTTCCCTGCACCACCACCAATTTAAAATTAATGAAGTTGTTTTTTAATATTATTTAATTTATTTATCGATTCATCATATTATAGTTTCATAATGACGATGGTCAAACAAACATTGCTATCGTCCCGCGAATATACATTGTGTCAATTTTTTTTGATTCTCGGCGCGTTCTTCATGAGTTCTTCAATGCTAAATATTTAATGATGCTGGGAGTGAAATATTTTATTGACCGAAACATATGTACATAGATCCCATGATCCATGGATCTCAAATATGCAATTATTTTATTTTTTGGGCATGGAATGAAGTCACAATGGCTCGCAGAAGGAGGCATCGGTGGGTACCCGGACGACCCCGTGGAAGGAAGGGCAGTGCATGTCCGCACCACTAGATGTTGACGAAACCGCGGCCCATCGGCTGTGGTGGGGCAGGGTGTCTTCTGACATCCGAGCGGCCTCATTGTGGAGTCGAACTGCGCGTCCGCACCGCCAGAGCTGTAGGAGGCCGCATCTGTTGGGTCGTGGCAGAGGCCGAAGAGAGGCCAACAATACCGGCCACAGCAGATCTGCGGCGCGCGACCACGCAGCTGGGAGGAAGACCGGTCGGAACACTAGTAAGTCGTTGCTGTTCAGCGGGACCAAATCATGTCCAGTGAGGACTTGGCAGCTCCTAATGAAGCTTCCCATTTGTATTCCGAATAGTAGGGGGTGCTCCCCCTTCGGCGCCATCTCTGGCGGGCCTCGCCAGTGGGCCGCACCTAGAGGTTCGGGCATGTCCATCCCCATCACAGGCGGGGCCGAACGATGGCCCGATGGGCAGCGCCCACCGCCGTCCAAGCCAATCGATCCGGAACGGAATCGGGTCAGGCGACCCGAACCAGTTTGGGATGGCCCAGGCCGGGTCAAACCGAACACGGGCCCATCTGGCCCCAGATACGCCCTTGTGGCAATAACATGAAAACCGAGTGTCTGTTTGATGAACTGTCTGCGACATATAAATCCTTGGATCGAGACGGTCATTTTGGTATACTCTAATTGAGTTTGGATAATGTTAGTGTACGTCCAGGTTTGATCGAACCCCGAATCCAAATGGACCCTCGGTGGGAAAACACTACTAAAATACTGATCGAACTTCTAATTGATGCGTCTTCTATTGTATTGGGTCTCTTATGATATGACAGACTTTTTGGATACTTCCATGTGGGTCTTCAGTGTGGATTAGGTATGACCTATGGCTTGGGGAGTGGTTATCCCAAAAGCGCTATGTACGGAACCCTGCGACTGGCAGAGACTTGATGACTCACGACAATTTCGACTCGGAGTGACTCGATAGGCCCAGTGGGGAGCTACTCAATGTGACTCCGAAGACCCACGGTGGGGGGAGCCTCAGTATGACAGTGAAAACCCAGTGTACTCCAAAGGAGGAGTACCTTAGCAAGCCATGAGGGGGATAACCTCATTGTGACATGGCAGACCCACGGTGGGGAGCACCTTTGTGTGACACAACAGACCCATGATACCTGATAGGTGGAGTAAATCAGTAGTCCATGGTTAGTGGGAAGCACCACTGTGTGATGCAGCAGGCCCGCTATACTCGATACAAGGGAGGTTCTCTCGCAGCTGAGGTGTTCGACGTTGTGATTAGGAATGATACTTGTTATTATCCCTAGAGAATCATGTGATATGATTTTAGCACACACACTGATCATGTGTGGGTCAGCGCTGAGCGATCCTATATGGGTCAGCGCATACGAATCCTGTGTGGGTCAGATCCTATGTGGGTCATTGTGGGGGTTAGTACCTGTCGATCATGTCTGGTTCAGACTCCGTTTAATCAGCATTAGTTCCTCTTGACATAATATGATGATCTAGCTTCATGAAAAATCATTTTTTACTTCAATACATCACTGAAAACCTAGTTTGAGCTGAGACTCTATTTGAACTACAACTTTTACCTTTATGGTACATTCTTCGTGGTGATACATGGGTGGTATTTTTAGCTTTATAGTACTTTCATCGTGTTGATACATGTGTGGTGATTTTTACTTCGTGGTACTATCTTCGTAGTGATACATGTGTGGCACTTTTACCTTTGTGGTAATATCGTCGTGGTGACACCATTGTGATATTTTTACCTTCATCATACTATCTTCCAGGTTTTACCATTGTGGTAGTCATGCCTCTTGTATGAGGGGTTTTTATCTTGATATCGTAGGTGTATGTATGGGAATATAACTCAGTAGTGTTGATTGACTTGCCTTGTGGTTTTCTTTTATAGATCTTTAGGAGGCCTATGGGGTCTCGGGGTCCCTGCTGATCATTGTTATACTCACCCCAGCACGGGCATCACCCGCACCTTGTTTTTTCCAGTGCAGATGACGTACAATGTTGATCAGGGATGAGGGTGCTAGGATTGGATGGTGCACAGAGGTGGACCATTTGGCGAGACGTGACATAGAGAAGACGAGCGAATGTGTAGTGCTGAGGAGGCAGTCTATACATTACCTTCAGGTAGGATATATTATGGAAGATCAAGGAGTAGCTTTTCACTTTTTATTTGTTTTTTTTACTTTTGAGTTATACTCGTACTTTCAGTTGGGCTTGTATTCTGGCCCCTTTACTTTCAGCACTCTTTTCACTACAGTAGTTTACTTAGTGATTTCTTTTTGATGCATTCTAATATATGTGAATGTACAGGTTTAAAGGCAATGACTTCCCATTTTAGGGATGCACTTTTTTTGTTCTAGTCGCTAGCCCCTGGCCTATGGAAGGCTGGCTTCGGGTAGTCACAGCATAGGCCCTGGGGGACGGGTTATGACAGATTGAATGAAGATGGTTTTTAAAATTCTATTCACATAGAATCTATATAATTAATTGATAATAAAATCATTTATTATGACTTTAATTTTTTTTAATCAATATCCAAATATATCATTAATCTCATTAAAATCCATGTATTAAAAAACAAAAATGTTTGTATAATACATCAATGTTATAATAAACAGTATACATAATAATCCAAGTTAGTAACTACCAATCTCTTAATTAATAATGTTTTTATCTATGGGAATATTATCATTTTCATTCATAGGGTCATGTCCCCTAATATATGATTTCCTAAATGTAGTTTCTAAGGTATCTAGTTAACATCATCGTATACCAACTATAAAACAATGAACCAGTAACACAGATCTAGTGCCCTAAATTTTCATATTGCAATAGATACAAGATTCAAATCCCAATTGACCAAGTATTTTGTTACATTTGCATGGCTATATTATATATATGAAAACCATTTAACATTTGTAAAAGAAAATGAGGTATAATGCAATGAAATAATCTACTCAGCATCCTAGAAATTCAATCGATGTATTCAGCTTCATATCATATGGAATGAAAGATGTAATAAGTGTGAGATCAAATTATCATTAATGGTTAAGTATAGTGCAAGATAAATTTAAGAAATAAGAAAAACCAATATAGCATGATAAATAATTTTGAAAACATTACATTTAATGAAAAAACATATAATGAAGTGCATCCATTTATTTTTTCATAGTGAAAATATTTTTGATAATAGTTTTTAAATTTTGCATGCTATAAATTTGTAATTATAAGATTATAAATATATATAACATGATATAGAAATGTCAAGACATTTCCTAAGATAGTTTAATCGACGGGTAAAACCTCTTTTAATGCTAGCTTAACAAATTCACCCCAAATATTAACAAGGCATCCAGGGGATATCAATAACTAGTCCCCACCTATGTCTACCCATACAAATATTTTATCATATATCAAATAATAAATTTAACTATTAAATAATGTTTCCCTACATCAAATATCCATATTTTTTTAATGATTCAGATTTATCAATATTTTCCAAAGTAATAAAATAAAAATCGATAAAAAAACATATATGAAAATGGAATATAGTTCATCATATAATCAAATACCTCAAATAGAAATAAGGATATTTATGTTAAATCTAATTTCCAATAAAAAGTGATTATAATATTTGGATTGATTAAAGAGAATGTTAACAATCAAAATTGAATGTTATATTATACAATAGTTGTTATCACTTGTTAGTATACAAGTAAAATCCCCTTGGATGAATGAATTACATTATTAATATAAAACAACATGACGTATGAATTAATCATGATATAAAATATTAACTGAGAAGTACATAAACCACATAAAATTGAGTTTTTGCATAATAACAAAGATGTACCAATTGAATGTAAATTGAGATGAAATCCCATACCACTTTGTAATTATTCAAATATTATTCCCCATAAATGAAATAACAATCAAATGAAAAAAAGAATACCATGAATAAAATGATATTCAAAATATATTATATCATGTGGATGTATACATACAACAAAAAAGAGATATTAGTGTTGAATTGGTCATATATCTCATAGATATAAAAGTTTGATGAGAATCCCCTAAAATGTTCATATCATTTATGTGATATTTAATAAATGGGGTGATTAAGAGTAAAAAATTATACAAAAACAATTTTATATGTAAATTAATAATAATTCCATGGTAAGTAATTCCAAACATACTCTTGGAATAATATATTAAACTAAGTTTATGTATAACCAAGTGAAGGAATACAATGTTATGAAACATATTACCTCATGTTTGACATCATTAAAAAATGTGAAATCATCATGTATAATGGTTTACAGAATGTAATTAATTTATTATAGTACTATATTCAGATTTATAGATATTAATATATGTTCTTTTAATAATATGTAACCACCCATTCAATAATAATATTTCGGTATTTTCATTGTTTCGGGTGCCTTCATTCCATAGTTTCATATTTGGTTCACTTGGGTAATATATTGGATTTTCATCTAATATGGGACTAAAACTTTTGAAATGGAATAAAATAGTGTCAAATAAATTCCATATGTAAAAATTTTTATATATAATATTTCTTTCATGTATGAGGATGTCTCGTATGATTGAATGTTAATGATAAAAGTTTATTTTATTTTTGTGGGTTTTCAAAACATCACAAAGTAGTATGGTTTTATTTAATATTAGAATTATATATTATCATGGAAAAATGAAATAGGATACAATATACATATTAAAATATGTTTAATATTGAATTACACATTTATGTTACTCCAAGTAGTTTGTAAGTGAAAAAAAATTATTAATCAAGAAGAAGGTAAACTGCCAATTTTTTTTTCAATAGTTCAGTTTTATTGTATAAAAGAAGATAAAAAATGAAATGGATATGATATATTCAATTAGAAACATATTAATCTTGAATATATATTATTTTGGAGTTATCATTCCTTGATTGATGAAGGATGTGAGGAAAAATGGATGATGAAAAGGAAATAAATGTGTCGTGTTGAGAGAATTACCTCTTGAAAATTACCTAATTAAATGATCCCTTAATAGAAATTGAAATAGTATTTATGTGGGAACATCATCACTCTAATTTGGGGAGAGTGTGGAAGAGAGGTTATGGTATATATTAGAAGTGTTTAAATTATTTTTATTATAAATGGAGTTGTGATTTATGGTATTTACACCTAAGGAGGGTTGGTTTTATGTGATTAAAGAATGAATATTTTATATTTAAAGACAACCACATTTAGGTGTCATTAATTTCCATGACAATGGATGATAATTAATGTTTTATTGTCTAGTGTTTCCCATTAAACACATCATCCTACCTATAAAAGTTGTAATTTTTGGGTATTTTAAACCTTCACCTTTTAACTGTAACATGATTCATTATTTTTCCTACGGTAAGGTAAATAATAATTTTCACCAAGGTATCTCTTCATACCAAAAGCATAAAAAGGCCTTATAAATAAATATGTATCTTTTAATATCAAATCATTTAAAAATATAAATTTGTGTTTCTTTTCAACACCATGAATAGATATGGTTTCCAAACACTTTAATTAAATTAATTAACACTATTCTTTCATATGTAAGGTTATCTATCATAATCAATGGGTCCCTCATAGGCTTCTTCCAAATCATAATGGGTGTTAGGAAATGGGATCCACTCAAAGGGAATCTATTTATAATTACATAAGATTATCTAAGAAGATATGTTAATGACCTTGCTCGGGGTGGAATTTATTAAAAAATAATGCTCCGAGAGAGGCCTTCATTTTGAAACACTTGTGGTATATATATGACATTCTATTATTTGGAAAATACTCAATTAAACACATATATTATTTTAAATAATTATTCAATCATTATAAGGAGGAATATGGATTGGGTATAATCTAGAGAAAAATCTATTATTATGCATGGTGTTGGAATTTTTGTTAGCCAAAAAAACTAGACCACGGTATGGATTGTACTGAAAAAGTGATCCCAACAATTCAATTAAATTATTGTTCCCTTATTTTGGGGGAATGTGATGGTACACTATATTAGATGTATATGTGTTAGAATCACTAATCCGATAGATTAGTGGAATGGGAAATACATGTCCCATGCTTAGAGGTTGTGCCTTTTCATATAGTGAACACATAAATATTTAACTACTTCTTCACTATCTACACATAACAAAGAGGTCTCATCAATGTGAATAAATGCATGGTAATGAATTTTATTTAGACTATGTCAGTGTATGAAAGTAAATGGATCAATGTATCATGGAACAGATGTATGATACCCATTGAAATGGGTGGCCTTAGAGTGAATGATATCAGAATATTCAAATATATTCTTGTTCATATGTTTAAATGGAGCCTACTAACCACTAATGATTATTTTGGTTAACTGGAATGTTGATATGAAAACTAGTTTGTGGGTATCCATATTACATTGCATCATAATTTTTTCCTTAAATTAAACACTCTTTCATTGATATCATGCAGAATACCACATGTTTAGTTAGTAGATAATCCAATATCAACTGATGGGACCTATTGTGGCGTGATAGGACATTTATTGATATCATGACCATCCCTCTAAAATTATGGAAGATGTATATAACTGATCTCATGAAACAATACACAAGAATTTACCTTATTATTTAGTAGGATATTTTTGACTTCCAACAATAAGATTTCATGTATATTCATACAAGGGTATTCATACCCTATAGTAATGGTCAATTTAATATCAAAGAGTACTATTAGATGATATTTGGGAAGTCTAATATGCTACAAGAATGGATCACTATATTCATGTTACATTTCATAAAACCATATATTTTATATATATATATATATGTAATTCTGAAACCTAGGATTCCTTACACGATCAAATCCATAGGGCTAGACAATATATTGTTATTTATTGTCATTTTTAATGGATGACATAACTGTACAACATATCTTAATTAGATATGTGTTTGAAAATGAACTATAGGAATATATATGCCATTTTTTGTCTTGGTGATATTTAATAGCATCCCATTGGTGCAGTTCATTGTCTCTGTTAGAAGTAGTGTACATTTTTATGATTAGGTGTAACACACCCTTCTAGAAGCAAAAATTTCAACCATTGGATTTATCTAGAATGCATGAAATGAGATGTTATTTCAAAACTAAATGCCCTATATTCATGTGGGAACAATATACTTACATAGAGATGTGCATGATACTACAAAGGTGCTACTTTTATTCATTAATAACAAAACTACTGATCTAAAAATGATTCACAAGATGGGAGTTTGGGTCATACAAAATAATCATATAGTTCTCAAATATATGTGATCGATTATTTCGATAAATTGATTTTTTAAGGCCAATGTTGATGGTGTGAAATTTTCATTCAAGGGCCCATGGGTTGTAGAGGTATTTCCTGAACCCATCATTGATTTTGCAAAGGAAATTTTCATCATTATATTCGTATTGGAAATTCATATGATGATGAGTTATGTGTAATGATTTTTTCTATAAAAGAAGTTTATTTCCATAACTGGAATGCCTATTGAATTAAATATTATAATGAAGTTATTTTTAATTCCTTAAGCATGAGAACCATGAATCTATCATGTAAAAATAACCCTTCATGGATTTTATTCCATAATGATTATAATTAAACCAATATTTTTTATATGTTTATAATGAAACAAGTCTGGTGGCTGATGCATTGTCAAAGTGGGAGATCAAGGAAATGATCATGATGTTATCCAATAGATCTCTAGATTATTGTACATATTTTTTATATTCTTATATGAATGGTATGGTTCACTAATTACTTTGTAATATCACTTATAACAAATGTAATTTTTATTTAATTTTTATTAATAAATTTTAGGAACAGATTGTCTGAGATTGAAGACAATTTTCAAAATTTGTAACTAATGAATTAAAAACATGTGTAATATGTATTTTTATATTTTTTTAATCTAATTTATTCCTATGATTATATGTCCTGGTAGATCACTATTAGACATAAATAATATTATTTAATTACTTTTTAATATCGATGTTCTATGTAACATAATCTATCTAGCATACCATTCTTTTGAAAACTATCTAGGTGTTACATCAATCACACCCTCTTCTTATCTAAACACTTTGTAGTATGATAAAGCATAAATATTTTCTTTTATATTTTATTTGGAGTGATAGAGGGAGCCATTAATTAAGGATCTCATTCAAAACATTGAGATCAGTGTTATAATTTCATAATTCAATATGAATGGACTATATTTTCCTTCAGTTGTATGCACTATAATTTTAGGTGTTAAATGATGCGTTATTTTATTGTTGGAAATAATGAGACAAGATTTATTGAAAATTTAATTCTGTACATTTTGAATACAAGATGTTATTTTATTCTAACAATAAAATTAAATGGTCTATTATCAAATCAATCTACATTCTTGATTAGAAAAAATAAAGAATAGATATTTCAAGGATCTTACTTAATCTCTAGTTATTCAATATAATTTACTTATATTTCATTTTTTAATAGCTAATTTGTATCTAAGAATGTTCATTGATTATTTGTTTTACTTCAATATATATTCCTCAACCCTTAGTATTATTTATGAATATATTTGTGAATTTTGTTTATAAAACACATATGACTAATTATAAATATCAATTAATGGGATCAAGTTGACAAATGTATATTTTTTCTATGTTGGATGAAGATTAAATTTTGATTGGTGGTTATCATCCATGTACTTTTTGGTATGAAGTTAATGGTAATAAGGTATTTCTTAGGTAATAGTTTGAGTTAATCTTTTAATTCACTCATTTCTCAGCATAAATTTTAGTTATTCAAGTAAATATATAATGTATATTGTTCAATTAGAAATTATTCTAAGTGAATTATGTTTAAAATTGATTAACAAATAAATCCTGGATTCCTTCATTAACATGTTCAAGTAGTTATAGAGTAATCATATTATCATGTTTCCATACATTTATATTTAATCCTCAAATAATTATTTCTCTCATATGATGAATGTAGGTTACATAAAATGAAAATTTTCCTTAGACATTTCAAATACTAGACAAACATGAAAAATATTTTTATGAAAAACATTATATATTAAATAAAAAAGTATTTTTTTCCATACCACACAATGGTGTGGGTAATAATAATTATTTTAAATTATCCTAACATCATTATGTATCAACAAATAATGTAATTTATTAAAATATTTACATGGGAATAAATTACATAATTTGAAACAATGTCATTGCAGAATACTTAGTCAATATTATTACAATTCAACAAATAATTATACATTTTCTGATAGTTGTACTTTTAAATGATTCAATTTGGGTATCAGGATTATTATTATTATTTACAATGAGACAATACTACATTAAAAATATTTTTCTATGAGGTTAGAGGAGGTACTAAATTTAAAAATATCAAAAAGGTGATTTCACCTTCAATTACAATCCATGTTAAATTATTTATAATTTTTTTAGTTAGGGTATTATACTAATTTGATGATTTTAATCATTTAGATTCCATAACATTTTATAAAACTACTAAAATACACATCATTATTTATATGGTATAAGTAATATTTCTAATTCATCTTATATATTATTTATGTAAATATAGTACAACAAAAAATATGGAATATATATCTCTATACAATATCATAAACACATAAATATAGATATGAAAGAAGAAAAACTTATAATTTTTAATCATTTATTGCAAGATGGTTCATTGATACATATTTCCAATAAATAGATCTAAATTTATAGAGGACCTCCTAGTTTTGATCCTCTAAACTATTTATGAATAATATTAATATATTTTCTAAGCTGATAAATAATTTACGTTGTAATTTTTGAAAAAAAAATTATTTCTTTATGAATACGTCATATTATTCTCGATTACCCAACATTGGTCCTCACCAAGATAAAAATGAGTTATTTATTGCTATGGAACATCTAAGTTATATGATAAGAAAAAAATAACATTTTTAATTTAGGATAAAGGAATTGCTAAGTCCCTATTCACTTTGTATTATTTCCCCAACTGTTATATAGAATAAAAAACTGAACTAATTTCCTCTGAACAATATATAATAACATTGTGTATATATTTATTTGGAACAATTTCTTATAATGTATTTCTTACATATCATTTCCACAAGCATAACATCTATGGTTTATATATTTCATAAACATCTTTTAGTTTAGCAGTAAAATGAATAATATGGTGTGTATATGTAGTTTTCAGAAAACGGAATAAATCAATTCATCAATTATTAGTTTATTAGTCTCTAGTTACAGTGAAATATCATCTGATGTAGGTATGAAATTATCATGTAACTCTTATTAAATGGGATAGTTGTCCAAAAAAAACTCATCACTAACTTATAAAAAGCATCTATGAAAGTCTCTAATATAGTAAATTTTATCGACCATATAGAATAACATAGTAGATTCTATTTTCTGCTGGTTTGATGAAAAAAAATATATCATAATATTATTTTTAATTAACTGCTAAATATATTTGGAATGGAAATTCAATATTTTCAATATGTTTCATTCCATTAGAATGGGGTATATGAACCACCCTTATATATCTCAAAATAACTAAAATTATCCAAATATTTCTTCTCTTTTTCATCCTAATTATCATAAAAATGAATTATATCAATGGTTAAGCTAATAGTGATCATGTTTATTAACAAGATTCTACCTTGGATGGTTTGATTATAATAATCACACTATGTAGATGGGGTGGAAGAACATATGGATTTTTTTCTTATGTACCATGATTATATAGATAATTTTGAGACTACATAAGACAAGTGAATTTAAATAAATTTCCTTACACTAGTATGTTTGATGATCCATGTACATGATTTAAATCAAAAACTCTCTGTGGATCCTCTTCTATAATTATGACTTCTAAAAGTATATTCAATGGTTTGTCATTTATCTAAGTATCCTTGTGATTAAATTGCAAAATAGGGGATGATTATGAGGGTATAATGTTCCCCAAATCTACTATACAAGGATATTAAGATGTTGTTGAAACTAATGAAGTTTTTTCATCACTTATTAAGATCAAATTATAGTGAAATTGCAATGAGGTGTAACCATTGGTGATGTAATATTAGATATATCAAATGGAAAACATAATATTGTAATAATTGTTCATTTTGTTTCAAAATTTGAATGATAGATGAATATGAGGGTATAATAGGGTATACAACATTAGATATTTTTATAATGTTTTTTTATCAAGGATAGTTAAAATCATCTTATCTATAACACAAGGTGCGAATTTAATGATTTAAGTATATAATCTATAAAGTATTAATTTGATCACATGCACTGAGCTACATCTAAAGAGAACACACTAAGTGATGTTAGATTAAAATTCAACTATAATTTCCCCCACATCATTGTATAAATTTTGGTTATACTCACAAATTATTATTATTTAAAACATAATAAATAATTATAGTGTGTTGTTGTTTACAATGATAATAAATCATAACATCACTAGGTGATAAATATGACATTACTTGATATAAGATTAATAATTTACAACATAAATGATGCATTCACGATATCCTTATAAAGAATCAAAATTCACTCAATAGATTTATAGATGGATATTATATTTTTATTTTCCATAATTTCTATAGGAAACTATATCAATTACAACTCTCAATTCCAATGTTACTCCACTCTCACAAAAAATATCTCACTAATAAAAAAAATATCATTTCACAAATATTCAATTTTAATATTAATGTTTCACATGATCATAGTCATTATTTATCTATGACAATCATATTAAAATTTATTATATATATATATATATTATTAGGTAAATATAATATTTTTCAATTAAAATATTATTTAATATGGGAAATTAAATTAAAAATTTTGAGAAAAAATTGATCTACCATGGAATGTTTCACCCTTGACCATGTTTAGGAATGTAAAATTAAACCATTGATCTACTCACACCAAGGAATTCCCAACATCAATATAGTGATATTTATAATCATTTTTAGTTTTTATATCTTATTTTTGAAAATGAATATTAAATGATTCATTTTTCTTGATTACAAAATCATCATCTATGTGAAACACAGATAAATTTATTTTAAACTCTATTCAAGGAATAATGTTTTCCCTATAACACATTAACCATATTTCATATTTTGTGTTTACCTATGGAATATTGGGATTTTAAATGTTATATCATAATAATATTAACAAAAATTCCCTGACTCAAGTTGAATAAACCTATTTTCCATACTAGGTGCTACACTACAAATGTTCATAGAATAAAATAAATTTTCCTTATACTCTTGGAATATAAACTATAGTCTTTGAACTCCCTATATGAAAAAGTACACAATATATAATAATTTTTAATATATTCATAATAACCACCTAGAGTATAGATTTTATCAACCTTTTTTATATGTCTTGTAAAAAACACAATAATTCCGACTATACACCATGAAAAAATGATTGTATTTATTAAATATTTTACTATCTCATTAAAATGATACATCCATGTAATATAACACTGAAAATGAAGAATATATATTGTCATTATGGAAATTATTAAAATATTACTCTATATTCATCAAAAAACCCTTAAAATAAATTCAAGAAATTTGTTCTAAAACTCATCATCATTGGGTTTTTAAAAAAAAGGTGAAACACAATAAAATAGTGATTAGAAAATATCATTTGCATAAAAATTGAATATTCTTTATAGAATAAAAATTAATTACCTAATCCATTACTTATGTTTTATATGAGTCACACTCATACTGAGATATTTAATTTTATTGAATAATTAAACAATTAAACAATATATTATCCTCATTATGTTGGCACCACATTTAAAATTATTATATGAAAAAAGTTGATAATATATTAATAAATATATTATTTTAAAAATTGTTATTTATGATCATCAATAAATATTTATTATAACAGATATATCTTTTCAATCATATTTTCTATTTTAATAAATTTTTATGATACATCCCCCCCATTGTAAAAAATCATAGACAATTCTAATTTGTAAATGTCATTGACACACTACATGAGAAAAATTAATTAACATATCTCTATATTAGATATCTTATAGTGTTAGGGTTTTTAATAAAATATATATCATCATTTTTCAATAAATACAAGATGAGTTTTTTATATAAATATAATATAACTAATTTAATATCCAAACAAAACTTGAGAGATAACATACCATTCAATAAACATCTTACTAAAGGGTAAATTTGTTAGATATATCACATGATTCTAATAAAGTTAAATAAAGGTTGCATTAATGGATTTTGGGTTTTATTTATAATTAATTGTTGTCAATTATGATGGTCGAACTCAAAGTGGTACCCAATTTTTCTAAAATCATTATTAATAAAATGACTGTTTGATAATGCCCACAATTTTTCTTTGAGAAGAAAATTACCCTAGTAACATAAATCCTTCATCAAATTTCTCCTTTATAATATGATACTTATACATGAAAATATTTATATATAAATAATTAATTTCTTTTTTTCTAACATTACCATTACTCAATTTGTTAAAATATATTTTATGGGTGAATTTCACGTCATATATAAAAACATCATGTTTTGTCTAAAATGATAAATTTTATACCCTAGAATATGTTGAAAAAATATATTAGACATTCACATTTTTTAATGATATAAAATGTCATGACCACCTCCACTCAAATTGTACCTCTCCTAGGTTGATAAATGGGAAAGATAGATAGTGACACCAAAGTCCCACTTCCAACAGGCCTAGGGATGGCGACTAGCATTCAGGTTCTAGTAAACACATATATGGGAAGAATTACCCTATAAGAGAACACATGCGAAAGAAATAGATAAGATAGTCACCAACCAAATACTTCTCAGATCATAATATTTAAAATACTCAAGTAATCATATATAATTTCTTGCAAGAACTACTATAAATGAATTAAAATAATACAAGTACCTATATAAATTAAAGACGATAGCGACCAAAAAGTTAAGACAACTCCTATAAAACCCCAAGTATTCAGTAATCATCTTAATCTCCATCCAGCACCAACTGACCTGGACAATAGATTATATACCATAGGGTGAGTATTTAAATATACTCATTAGGATATTCCATTGATCCTATCATCCAAGAGTATGCAAAGGGGCACTAAAGCATAATGAACAATGAGTAAAACTAACTCTTCATCTAAAATGTAATATTATGTTCCCAGCCACACCATGGATACTCTCACAAATAATCACATACAACAAAATATAATATAATGAAAAATATCAAGGTTAACCCACTACCACTCCCTCACTAGAATTCCACACAATCCCAACATCGCACATCCTTAGAATCTATCTCCAAAACACTAGCACAATGAAACCCAGGAAAAGAACCACAACATGCACCTCATGCCACACACCACCACATCCACACAACCAAAGGTAAGAAGGTTTTTTTCAGATCCATCAAAACCCTTATACTATGTATCATACATCAAGTATTTGTTCGTGACGCTTTTGTTGGGGTTGGCAGCCGTTAGTGAGGGCTTTCTAATTGTTTCACTACATTACCACATTCCAAATGAAGTGAAATCCATCACTTATTCCATGATGTTATATCCTTGATAAACCTCGGATAATGGGATGTCAATATCTCCTACCATGGATTTCTTTTTAACATTCGTCACCTAGTCTGGGTCTCCCATAAATATTAAGAGGTAGTTCGTGAAACTCATCCTCATTCAATAACTTTGTGGACACTGGTTGATTATTTCTATTCTGTCAAGACATTTCAAGGGGTCATGTAAGGGAAACAACCTTTGGTCAGGGAGTAGTTACATTGTGCATCATTGGCATGTATGGACACTAAAACACTAGAACATCTATATTTTCCACTATGATAGGGCATCTGAAGGGCGAAGAACCTCCATCCATCCCATGTTGAATGTGGGGAATCATATGATAGGGGCACATCTACACAGTTTTACATGGATTACCTTGTCTAAAATAAGGTATTTCGTGAATTTATCATCTAGAGGAGGCAAATTGGATTGATCCGGACACTGATGAGAGTGGATAAAAAAGGTACTTCCTGATAAAGGAGAACCTGGAATGTTACTGGATGAGAGAATCAGATGATGGTGGGTCCCAGAAAGGGGGATGCCATGTGTTACCATTGGATGTGATTGAATCTCATGGAGGATTCCTACATACACTATAATAGAAACAAGGATCAAAACCCTTATTGTTCGTATGAGTGAGACGTTCAATTGGGGTATACACACAGGAAAATGACCCGAATATATGATGGGGCTTATGAATGGCTAGAAGACCATATGGAAAGAATGATATAACCAGGATGTGGAGGCCCATGTAAAATTAGGATTGATATTGGGGATGAATGTGGATGGAAATTAGAGGTGGTGTGGAGGTGATAGTATTGGGATAAAACCACAGTGAGTTTTCATATGTATCATAAGGGTAGGGAATAAAAAACCACCTAGTTTTGGAATGGGGAGATGAGTCACCGGAGTAGGGCGCTCATGAGAATGGATGTGTGGATGGGGACCCAATGAAAATAGAACCAATGGGTAAAGGAATGATCTTCCTGAGACACAAAATATTGAGGGAGAGACTGGGCTGGGACATGGGATTTGGGAGTGAACCTCAATATAGTTTTCCTATGAACATTTTGTTAATAGAAGGGATGAAATTCCAAATAGTTTAGGAATGGGGCACAGAATCATGGTGTACACTATGAACATCAACCCAATGAAATGTTGGGATGTACACATGGTTAGTTTTTAAGTGAAAGAGGGACACTCATGGTTAATTGTTAGTGGATTTCATGGGGATTATGACCTATTAACTGACTGAGGGAATCAGAACAACTCAAGCAAAAATATATATGAAATGCATCCCAAAAAGATAATATATAGTATCAAGAGGGTTCATCACTATGTTGGAGCACCAATTTATAACATTTTTTTGGAATGAACCACAAAGAGGATTCCTACATACCGTAATGGGATCAAAACCAACGTAGTTTAATGATAGAGTTTAGAATCATGCCAGAAAAAAGTAGACTACAATTTATAATCATGCAAGATGAAATTGGAATATATTTTAATGTCATGTGGTATGAAAGGGGAAAAGTATTTAACATCATTTGGGAAGAAAGGGGTATATAGTTTAACATTATACGGGATGAGGGTGAACCAATGTGAAGTGGTCGGGACTGATGGTTGATGGGCTTGAAGCTCAGGGAGGCTTCCTACAAACCATTCTTGAAAAAGGAATGGATCAAATTCCACATAGTACAGTGAGAGGGTAATGTGGCTTTTGTAAGGTAATTGGACAATATGAATGACTTTTTAATTCTTACTCTATGCCCACATGATCCATGCTCGGTGTGGGAAACAAAAGGCTGTAAGGGACCTGACGATCGTGTCGTGAGAGTTGATGCCATGATGATTAGTTTGCAAATTATGCATGGAATTTGGAACAAAGATGAAGTAGGGGGATTACGCATGGTTGGTTTCTAATTGAAACAATTATTGAGACATAATCGTGGAGGGATGCCAGAGTAGAGGTCCAGATGTGTGAGGAATATATGACCACGGAACATGGAGCACCCAATCAAAGAGTGTTGGGGCATACGCAAGGGATGCACGAGGCACACATGGTGAAAAAGCACAGTCGAAGAGGAGGAGTGAGATGGTGCTGGCTCATATACTACTCACGGTCCTCTTTGGATGTTAACTTATGTGATGATCAATGTTTTATTTCATGTGTTGAGGATGTTGATGATTGGAAGTTTAACATTCCACTGCATGGATGATGGTGATTTTCTCTTCACCCATAATAATTACATAACTGATGTTATTAATACCTTAGTAAAGGGAATGTAGCAACAATTTCATTATTTGACAAGTTTGTGGATTGATCCGTTGAATGGTCTACCTTATCATAGATAAGTGAAAAAAGAAATGGTTTGTCATACCAATGAAAAGATGCATTGGGTAGGGAATAACAACCTGGAAATACCTTCGAGGGACTAAGAGTTCACTGTGTGGAATCCTGGAGGGATTCATAGAGGATGTATATAGAATATCGGGGTTTTAAGATCAAGAGGGGCTCAGACATGCTGCCTTGGGGTATGAACGACACATGTAGCACATAGAAAGGGGTGAATGCAAGAGTGGAGACCTACATGCAAGATGAGGAGTGGAATAGAAGACAGATTTATGCACAGAATATTATGGGGTTATAGGAGAAATAATCACATCTCAATGGATAATCATTTGTAATAGAAGGATATTTTATGTGTGTTTTCCTTTTTTAAAAAAGGAAATGGGGTGGATCTAGACCTAGTTGTCGCACTTGAAGGAGGACTTATGGGAGACCTGTCACGCAAGATCCAATTCCATGAGGCCATGTCTTTCATGTGTTCGTGGAAGGGGTTGTCCTTCATGCTATGGAACAACAGTTCTTATTCCATAATGGTAACCTTAAATAATGGGGTACATTTCTATTTGTAGATGAAAATAGTATTGGCGGCGCACAGGTGGCCTACACGCTAGTGTCATTTGATATTGCATTTGTCACAAAAGATCTTGCATGTGGTCCCTCTTCTTACATGCCATCCAATTCTCTATAGTAGTTCTAAGTAGGATGATTTGAAAAAGGTTGTTTTGGAAGAATATATTTGATGTCGCATTGGGTGAAAAAGATCTTGCGCACGGTTTTAAATCTTACGTGTCAATCTCATATCATACGCGCACCACTTTCTAGTGTATCAGGTTTGTTCACTTTCTAGAAATATGCCATTGGTTTGCTCAAAAATTTTAATTCATGGCCTTAACCGAAATTCAGCAGCATACAAATCTCTCCTTGGATTCCGAGATGAATGAGGACCTGAAGGTTGGAATCTATGGGAAACTCCAACGAATATAGTTCCTAACAGTCATTGCATGAAAAAAGTCCCATTCAGAGCACAACCCACTTATGTACACATGAAAGTGAAGTTCTTTGAATATAAATATGCATGGAGGAAAGCCCACATTCCTTGAATTTAATGCATGGAATGTAACTTTCCTCTCACGAGAAACAGATCCACCTTTCAGCGTGAAATATCCAAGATTTGGTCGCCACCTTGCATAGAGCTATGCATTCTTTTTCACTCCTTCTAAATCTTGTGTGCACCTAACTTCACTGAATTTTTTATAGCTATCGTCTATCTAATGCACAACTGATTGTATAATGTGTCAAAGACCCATTCTTTCATGTAACCCATTTTGTCAATTTTGAGGCCCAAAGAAAATGGAGTCTCAGTAGAAAAACATCTATAGTGAGCTGCTATTTCAGCAAGGAGGGTGAAAATGATCAAAAACCTTCAGATTCTTTAGGAAAGATGATTCATGCTCGATAATCAAATTCACTTCAATATTCTTATGCTATCTAAAAATAATTACGTTCTGAGTGACAGTTTACCGATATGGAACATCAGTATTCTGGAAGAAGTGTTGATGCCAATATTGGATACTAACATGCCATAGTCTTCGGTAACACTCAAGGAATTCATTTCACAGTAAAACATCACGAGCAATGGTCTCTTCCCTAGGAAGACACATAACATGGATGTTTACATCCTAAATATAGAGAACATGATTGTAGTGATGAGTGATATGACTCTTGAGGAATCTCCATTTCACTTTGCGAGCATCTAAAAACCCATCATTACTAATGATACCAATGTTGGGAAAGAATGTGACATCATGTCTGGGTGAAACTTTACAAGTGAATGGGAATGTGCATACTCGGTACACCAGATATCTGAGGAGATCGGGGTAGATCCATTATCGATCAGGCTGTATTATGCTATGTGCACATCGTAGTACATTTTCTACCATCAGCATGATCTAGTATCGATGTTGTTTAGTCGGTGCTCCCCCGACAAAAATAGATTTCATCTCCACCATGGAGAGGTCAGAATCAGCCTTTTCGACATCAAATTCAATGTAGGAGTTCCCATAAAAGGATACCAGTATGAAGAGTTCCTTTCAATAGATAATGTATTGGCAGACCAGACGTTCCCCCCATTCATGACATGGAATCTTCTTGAGCAAGCCAGGGATAGGCTAAAAATAAAGTACTACCAAAAGTATATAGCCTATCGGGGGTGGTTAAACAAATTTCTTTGATAGTAAAAGGTACTAAAAATTTTAGGCTTAGGGATGTATTTCTCAAACACATAATATAAGGGGAAGGTTGGATCATACTGGATGGTCCTAGAATTAGGTGAGTGCAAGTCATGGGGCTTTATCATAAACAAAATATAAGACCCAAATTTTTTATATGATTGGTTACATTCCACATTTCTGAGCATATGGCTACTACCAATAATAGACATGAGTATGGGAGTCTATCCCAAGATATTGGTAATGGTTGGACTCATGGAATCCATGAACAAGGTCATTCTAGGAGTACCTATATTGGCCAAGAAATACATCATTCTGGGGTGTATTTCAAGTTGATGTATACCCAGGAGAATACGTGGACCATTCTAGATTCATCATGGGATGGTTGTAGCTCATTATGGTGGGAATGTCTTCTAATATGAAATTCTCCCTCTAGGTGATAGTATGTGGCCATCCCTACTTAATATTGATGTAATTATCCGAATGATGCTTAAAGAGGAAGGGATCAAACTCAATATTTGAAACCATGAAATCATTATCATTAATCCCTATTGGACCCCATCTGGACAGATGGTAGATGATTGGGGGAGGCCCATTGGAAAGGATGGAATACTTTCAAAGCATCAGGGGTGATGTGCTGATGTCCTGGATCAACGGAAAAATATTTCACGAATCATATGTGACAATGATGTTTGGCAGGCAATTCGGGAGCATGCAACAAATTCCATAGAAAGTGTATATACTGGTTCGAGAAGAGATACATCCATGCACCCTTCTACAACTATGGCTCATGTTCATGACTGTAGGTTGTGTTGACGTTATCACCTTTCCCATATTGATCTTAATGTTGGCCTATCAACGGAGTATGTCGACCATTAAATAACAGTGTATCTAGAATCAATTCTACGGAAGCACATTCAAAAAATCAAGGACTCTATCATAGAGTATAGACATCAAATAAGAAGAAGTGGTACTTCTACGGTGGTGAAATTAGGGATAAGCTAGCAAGATGGAATGACATAAGATGGAACATATTCATACGGGTTGTCACAAGGCGAGACTACGCCACCAACTTCTGATGATCGGTGGTCTCGTTGGTGGCCTCGTGGACTAGACAGGGAACTCCATGTGGAGAAGATAAGACATCTCCTAAATATGATTTTCAATGTTATTTTCCAATCTTTGTGGTCTGCATATTGGATGTGGTGATAATCTATGTCCACTAAAGAGTTGTTGTAGTGACTAATGGGATTGACCTCCCAGACATAGGGAGCATTTAGGTGGAAGTGAGGGTAGACATTCATCAATGACATTCATACCTAAGAGACATGGATAATTAAGCATGCCAACATGGATGGTTTGGAGAACGGAATAACATTTGAGAAGTGATGCTTGGCCAGGACCACAACACAAAACAATGATGTGTGAGAATGACGATGATGATGAAGAAAAAGAATAAGGGGTGGGATAATATGAATATAGAGAAGCGGAATATGTATAAGAGTAAGAGTGAGAATTTGAGGTTGGGTGGTGAAGGTCAAGGAGGTGAGATACCTTTGGAAACATTTTTCTTACAGGTAAGCCCATGTGAGACAAGTGAATCCAGAGGCTCAAAGGAAGAATTGGCTGAAAAACGAGATGTGAGTATCAACTCTTATATCTAACAGACTTTATCTTTTAATAACTCAAATACACTCACCAAAATTTTACTTGTTCAGTAAAACATCGATAATGATAGCCAGTATTCTCCCTCTGCAGGGGATTAAATTGTACTGATGGATGTGGAAGGACAATCTCATGAATATGCATCTGGGGTCGAGTAGGTTGCATGAATGAACATGGATGAAGTAGTAAAAGGACTATCATTGATTGAAGTGGTCATTAACAATCTATTATTAATAAATGAATTCCTGACCATAGAGTATCATGTTATTCCCACTGTTCAAAATGAGCCCGCACTGAAAATTGAATTAATAAGCGTTGAAGGATCTCCTGTGCTGGGAGATCCTACTGTGACTCAGGAACTAGACACTAATTCACTTTGATCATGTATGTTTCTACCTGTTTAGGATCAAATATATTATTGGGAACTTGGCTGACCATGATATCAGTTTCCAATGCATTAATCTTATGACTATAGGATGGGAAAACTATTGAGTCCGGAACATCAATGGGATCCCAACAAGTGATTGCACCAGTTTGCGCAGATCCAATAATTCAAACGGGTAGATCCCTAGAACCTAGTGAGAAAGAGGATACAATCACAAGTAATTATGCTTCTAGGGTTGAGCTCCCGGTTGGTGATAGTGAGGTCGCTGATGAAGAGTGTGTGTTAGAAGAGAACACTACTGCTGATCTCCTAGTTATTTTTCCTAAGTATAGGCCAACAGATCTTTAGGATATGGGTGTCTCCAATCCTTAATCATATGAGTAGAGTCATATGATGTGATTCAAGGAATGGAAGTTCATCAAACACTTCCTAAGTAAACCACATGATGAATGGCTGATCCGAATGGGGTCACTTCTTGCATGGATGGGATTTCTCTATACCATAGTGGTGGATTCTCACCTCATTATATAACAATTTGTGTTTATATGGATTAGAAGATACTATATAGTATCTAATGATTCAATATTTCTTTGTTTTAAAAAGAATATGTGAATTTTCGGAAATTTCTTGGGGATAAGTAGGATGTTTGACACCTTTAAGAGTGGGAAGATGATAGAGCAAAATTTATCAAAAACCTATCTGAGCTCATTGAATTTTTTTACGGACCAAGTAGACGATTCTAAGGAGAATGCAGTGTAGGAATGTATTTAAATGATTGAACTGTATGCAGAGTGAGAGAAAATTTAATTTATAGCCAACAAGCTATGCTCCTTAGCTTGTAATGAAAAATAGAGCTTAGGGAGCAGGAGCAATTCTAGAGGCCACGTGTAAAAAAGTGGTGCTATTGAGGTAGTCCACTGAAGAGTCTAATCCATAAGGGTCATGTTTTGGAAAAAACCTGTGAAACATCTTTTAACCCTTATTTATTCATCCTAATCCACATGAATTAAATTATCATTTGATTTCTTGTTTTAATTAGAATATCTAGATCATAACTATAGAGTAATTAGTCAGTAATCCCACAGATCTCATGGGTCATACCCAGTGTGAGATATGAGGTATGACTGAATAATCATCCATTTTTTGTATGAGATTACCCTCTATCCATTAAATATTCGTGGGTATTCCATTATTGACTGGCCTCCAAAAATATACTGGTTGATAGAGAAACTGCAACTAGAGGATAATCTTCTTAGAACAACCAACTTGCCTTTCCCTACATCCACTACTGCATGAAATGGGTAATGCAAATAGAATTAGAGTCAATCTGAATAAAGGGGAATGGGAAATGTGAACCATGATTCCTAGATGAAACAGAACATTGAAAAAGTTCCCAACCGATTAATGTTAGCTGTTGACCTTATTCAAAATGAAAATTCTATATCTTTTACCTGATGTGGGGATGAAAAATAATGTAGAATTGCATATTGTATTTGAAAAAAAGGTCCTTACTAGAATATTTTTTCTAATATCATCCACAATGTTATCCTAGAATGGTTGGAGAGCCACAAGGCCAAACATCCTTACCATTGGGGGTTCTTTTCGACATGGTAGATAATGTGGATCTGAAATAGAGGGAATGAAAAATATGGTGATAGAATGGTGGTTTGTTCAAATAAAGTTTAAAACTATTGAAATTATTCCACCATGATGAATATACATTTGGTGACTTTATTAGTCTGAACAAAGATCAAACCTAATCAAAACATGACCATAATTGCAGGGCCAAGGATTCCTTGTTGTTTTGTGTCATGGAAATTGGGATAATTAATGAATATGTTATCATTTTAAGGTGTGGGTTATAGAAACTCTTTAGTGGAAATGTGTGGCGTTGTAAATAACCCTGTGTGGATGGGGACTAAAAGCCAAACCACATAACAAGTTCTTGAAGGGGGCTAGGTACAACAGGATAAAAATATGAAAGGGGTTGCAAATGAACTATAGATGAATTTTCTAGGCATCACTAAATATCCCATGAGAATGATAATCAAGCCACACATAATTTTTGAATATGGTATAGTGTATGGCTAATATCTAAGACGCAGCTTCTTATCGAATTAAGATGTTATATGGTTGGTCAGTTATCACCACACAACATGGAAGTAAAAGTCATAGTTTAGCGTCATACTACAAGGAAATAAAGGATCATTGTTTATGTTCATATAACTTAGACCATTAGGGGGAGACTCCAAAGTTAAAATATGTGACACGGTTCCACAAAACTACCCAAAGTGAATTGGGTCACAGTAGTCTGCACCACATTAGTAATTTTAAATAGAAAACACAATCTTTAAAGTCATTATTCCTATACTAGCGGATCAATGCTCCTTGTTTAAGGTCATTGAGTTCAGACCAGAAGGGAGCATGACTCTTCCAAGAAGGCACAAAGCTTTCTCAAATCACTAGGACCACATGATCCAAGCTCAGTGTTGGAAATAAGGGCATAGAAGATTATTACAACACATGTATGAAAATAGTAGGGGATGATGGTTAGATGTCAAGGTTGACCCCCATGATACTGGTTCAACCTCCCAGTGTGTAAAGGGGTATAGAGGGATAACACCAAGGTTGTCGATGTTCTGTCAGAATTTTATGATATGTAATAGAATGTGAATCATGAGACAAATAGTTTGGGAAAAATGGGGATGGTGTAATGATGGATGATAGGTATTTACCATATTCGAAGAGAGACATCAAAATTGTGTAGACTATAATGGGAACTAATAACTAAGGGTCGGCCGTAGAACATTTCAAAATACAGAACCGGTCTCAAAATTTTGTTTGAAATCCTTCAGGATGATGGCTTGAAATTGTAGGAGATCCTTAATTTATTGATCCACACTTTTTGGGCGGTCCGTTCGGATGTGAAAGGTGATGAAACTCAAAATAAAGGGGAATGCGAAGCATGGAAGCAGATGAATGATTGTCTATATAGAAACCAAATCTCTATGTCCTAAACAATAGTGCATTTGAGCAAAATGAAGAGACCTAATAGAGGCCAAGATGCCCAAAAAATAACAAAAATCCCATGTAGACATGTGGATGAATGGGGTAAAATGGATTGATTAACCTAGGTATGGAACCAAAAACAAAATGTTTTGGTGTCCCTATATATCGCATAAGTATGGGTATCAATCAAAATATTGTTCTGGAGAGACAGACAGTTAAATGTCATTTGGTGAGGATGATAGGTGAAAGAATAAATCCAATGGGGGATCACATGGTGTCATTATTGTAAATTTGACATGAATGAGGACCGAAGAAATCCACATGCCTCCCCAGGTAATCCATAATAATCGTGGCTGAGGGTTAAATGAAATAGGTAATTTACAGAGCATGGGATAGGCCAAAGAACAAAATGTCTAGGCATTCCTACGTATCCTATATTTAGGGGAATCATGCTACACGTAGTTCTAGAGATCCACGCAGTTTAATATCATGCAGTGAGGATGAAAATAAAGAGAATTTATTCCTAAGGGAGGGATATTGTGCGACTACTATAAAACTGATATGAATGGAGAACCTAAATTTCCAAATCGTGCCACATAATTCCAAAAGGAATTTCAGTCCATGAGACTTAAAATGGGGAACATAGGGACTGACCCAATGTGGAAATGTTTGGGAGTTGATACAAATCCCATAAGAATATGAATCAAGCCACATGTAGTTCTTGAATTATATTTAGTTTAGTGTCATTCGTTAAGGACTTGAAGGATAGTTGGATGTTCTAGAGGGAGGGCCATACGGTTTGGCTGTTGTAAACTCGATGCGATTGAGGACCAAATAAGACCAAAACATAGCATATGCGTCCCTCTAAGGGAGCCAAACCTATATAGGAAAACCTAGGGGATGTAGAGATTTGTTGAGATGGAACTGAAGAAAAAATGTCTAGGCATTTCTACATATCCAATGAGGGAATGGATCTAAAACATGTAGTTAATTAAATGTCATGCAGTTTAACATCATGCGGTAAGGAAATGTGGAATGGGTGTCTCAAAGGGATGTGTGTTGGGTGGAAAAGTAAACATGATGTGAATAGGGATAGGAGAGTATGTACCACACTACACAATCCAATGATGGACCTTGGGTGAAGCAGATCAAAATGATATGGGGCCTAAGGCCAGGCCATGAATGAATGGTCTGTGTGTCACTACATATCACATAACAACATGATTTATTAAATGAATAGTTCTCAAAATGTCGTTTAGTTTAACATCATGTGAAAATGACATAATGGGTCTTAGTTTAAGGTAATATATATCAGACCATAGATTCCCATTTTAATGTCATGTGCATGGGATAGAAGGGAAAAAATTTGAATCATCATACCCAATATTTGGGAGACCATAGGGATGGTGATAACGATATAGGATAATTGTTGACCATATAAGAAATATAGTATCATCATCATCTTTTATTGAATGGGAACGAACAAGTGGAGGTCATCTGTTGACCATGTTTCAAGCATGGGACCTATCTCAAATGTAGTTCCAGATCTCCTAGGATGCTTTCCAATCATGGTAGGTGAGGAAAGGTTTCATTAGACTAGGCTTCTAGGCAGTCTATTCAGATGAAAAAGATAATGAAGTCTCAAATGTGTTTCTGTCCTGAAGCATGATTGTACTCGTGAAATTTAAAATCTTTCAACATAGGCAAGGGAGACCATAGTTTAAGGTCATGGGGCTTGGGTCATGATTTTTATTTACCTCTTGATGATTATAATCATTCTAAATGATATGGTTCATAGTTTAACATCACATATTATAGATTGTATATAGTTTAATGTCTTGTAAGATGATTATGGACACTCATGTGAAGTACAACAGGAGAAATTTGGATTTTTTGAGAGGATTAATGACCTCACCATCCACAGTGACTAGGGAGTATGAACTATTGGGGTAACCCTTGCCAATGATATGTGGTCCATCCCATTTAGGCCCTAGAATTGGTGGCTTCCAGTCGGGTATGATTGGGATTCTCAAGGACAACATCGTATCACCATGATGAAAATAATGGAGAAAACTAGCTTATTGATAATTATGGATACCTTGTCCTGATTCCACTCTAGATTGTGTAAGTTACGAAGCCTGTTGTCATCAAAAGCATCTAGTTCATCCAGAAAAACTTCTTCTACTCATTCTGAAGTCTGATGATCGCAGAAAGTTGTGCGGAGTGAGGGTTTCTAAATATAAATTGGCAGGTCTACCTCTGTTCTATACAGTAGGGAATATATAGTTACCTTGGATGAATTATGAGTCACTTTCCCTTAATATCGGAGTGCAATGGGGTGATTTCCAGGAAAAATATTCTTGTTCTGACTGACCATCTTCTTCAAGATTGTAGAAAGGGGTTTGTTGAACACCTCGATATTCCCATTTTCATGGGAACAATAGGGATATGTATGATTACGAATGATATAATACTTGAATTACAATTTCTTCATCATGGCTTACTGAAACTTTGTGTTGTTAACTATGAGGATATAACGAGGGACTCCAAATTGGTGGATGATATTGGATATGAAAAAGTCAATGATGGAATGATCCTTGACCCCTTTGAGTGGAACTGCCTCTTCCCAGATGGAAAATAAATCTATCGTGGTCAAGATGAATCTTCACTGGGAAACTATTGGTGGTGGATATGGTTCCACAACATCAAGCCCCTAAATCCAAAGGGTAAAGAGTAAATGGAATTAGGGAGAGGATATGGCAGTCGATGCGCTTAATTGTTATGGATCTGTCACACATGACATCACTTGGTAAACTAAATAATGTCATGGATCATGGTTGTCCAAAAGTAACCCCTCCTTTGGATGTAATGAGAGAGTTTCAACCCTGCCTCATGAGCTCTGCAAGAATAGGCATGAATACCCTGCATGACTTAGGGATTCACATCACCTCGAATGTAAGGGAGGATAACTCCATTAGGACCACTTTTGTGGAGTATTTTCTCAAGACTGGGACCACTCTTGAGGATGAACTGCACCATCCACCGATGTACTCGCTAACATTCATATCGATATGTCTGGAGATTAACATGACATAGATACTCAATAATGGGATCTTTCAAACCATGGGTTATTTCTAATACTATGGTTGGGGGAGTTGATGGGTCCTGATGTGGATGCATCAGTGGTGAGATGACTACCATCTTGTTATCTCTATCATTAGGTGTGATAGAAGTAAGGACTCTTTGACGACCCACATGGATAATCAACTCATCATTCTCATTATCTATGAGATATGTAGCAAGGCTGGCCAGGGTATCAGCTTAACTATTCTGTGAGCATGTATCAAGAGTAACTTTGGGCTGAGAGGGGAATTGGACCATCAGTTGGAATGTGTTCTATAGAAAGGGATAGAGGACCATCTTCCTAATAATATAGTCACGTTTGATTGGTTTGATGTTAAATTATAGTCCCCACTCACATACAAGTGTTGAAAATCAATATCAAGGGCTAGTTCGATATCATAGATGGGGGATTGATACTTAGACTAATTTTTGGTGCATCCTTATGCCAACTAAAATGAATAGGAAATGATAGCCTTTGTAAACATGGTGAATACGACACACATTCCCACCCTGTTTAGTATAGGATCATTGAGTCACATGTCAGTATGGAATCATGATGAACAATAAAAGTGATTATTCACACATGGAATGGATTTCTCCACAGAGGGGATTGACTGATATTGGAAATGATAATTTAGAGACCACAATGTGGGGGCTCGATGGGTTGATATAAATTCTGCCAGCACATATCCTTGGATAGATATTTGCGGGATGAACCTAATTTCATAGTTTTGAAGGATCAATAACCATTGATCTTGATAGATTATCACTATAGGGATGTTTATAATGTACTTTAGTAGAACCCTACGGTGCACAAACTCTATCTCATGGTGTCGTAGGTATTGTCACAACTTATGCACTATGAATACAAGTACAAGGAATATCTTATCGATAGAGAAATATATGGTATCTATATTTAGGAGTATATGGATGAAATATATAACCTATTTTCTTTCCCCTCATTGTTTTTTAGGGAAATAATGTTACCGAAAGAGAGTTCTAGGGTGGTAACATAGAGGACCATTGGCTTTCCAGAATTAGGCGGCATCAGAATCAGAGGTTGTAGTAGGTACATATTGATCTCATCAAAGGGGGCATAACACTCCCCATCCCCCCATAGTGGTAAAATTTATTCATGATCAGATACAAGAAATTAAACATGCTGTCAAGATTCACATTGTCGTAGGCTATGTGGCCTTGAAAACATCCAAGATCTCTGGGATTTTATAGAGGAGGTATCTGGCTGAGAGACTTGACCTTCTCCATATCGATCTTGATTCCTATACACCTAATGAAGATCCCAAGGAACATTCTTGAGGTAACCTGAATGGAACATATCAAATGGTTCATAATCTGATGGAGGGAATGGGGGGAAGATGACCACTTTCTCAAGATCCCTGAGATATTCTTGATGCTAGTGGGATTTATCCACCATATTGTCTATGTTGTATTCCACAAATATTCTTGAGGATCAACTTGAATATATGGTTCAAGGAACACTGATAGAAGCATCATAGATTTTTTAGACAAAAATGAATTTTCTAGTAGTCGAAAGATCCATGTGGTTCCCTGAATGTGGTAAACACCTCATCCTAAGGGGCCATTCAGATTTGATTATATCTGGTATACCAATCCATGAAAGAGAGATCATGGAACCCAATGGTGGTGTCAGTCAACAGCTTTTTCACAAGAATGCAAAAACCAACCTTCAGAAAGTGATGGTTGAGATCCTATAAGTCAATTAAATCTTTAATATGACTATTATTTATTCAGACAGGAATAATGCTGGAAAACCATCTCGGGTTCTTGACTTTCTTGAAAATGATGGATTTGATTATGTTTTCAACCTTTTCCATAACCATTGCACCATGTGAGGGGTTTATCTTTTTGGGAGTTGTTTAAACCCATGATGATTTATTGGGACACCATTGCGGTGAAATATGGACTTAGGATCCATCCCTAACATCATTCCACTGCTCTAGGAAAAACATCTTGATGCTACTTCACAAAATCCACATATTTTTGTTGTTCCTCTATAGGCCTAGTTCTGCTGATGAGAGTTATCCTCAGATCTATCTCAGTACCAAGGTTCACCTGTACCAACTCATTAATAGTAATAGAGACAAATTATTCAAACATAAGAGGGGCATCCTCCGAACCCTCTTCATAATCAAGGGCGAGAGTATCATCATCATGGGAAATTATCTTGAGTAAGATGAAATAGACAAAATATTTGTGTTGGCCATAGTGGAAATGGAATCTTTATTTGAGGGTTCCCACACTTTTCAACCCATGGAAAAATCATTTGATCTGATCCCATTAGGTCTTCAACTAAATGTTACATGCTTGATTATATCCCTGCAGAAGTGGCATGTCGAATTGAATTATTTTAATCATGCATGACAAAACAAGAATGTATGACATATTTCTGTTTCCAAGCACACACATCTTGATACCTTATAAGGGTGAGGGGCACTAGAATCACCTGATCTTGATTCATTGATGAGAACTATGTAATATTTTTGTGTTCCTTATTCCTAGAAACACAGGTTTCACTTCTTCTAGAAAAGATAAATCAGTTCCCCATGTCTATTATTGGGCCTCCAATCGGTGGATTTGAAGAATGGAGGCATCATCAAAGTCTATCAATGGGTCATCCATTGAACGGGTGTGCTCAAATCCATTGTCCTAAACATGATTGTATTTTCTCTTGTAATATTATACATATATGTCGAGGGATTCTCAAAAATAAAATGGGTACACAAAACTTGGAGAACTCCCACTCGACCATTGAGGGAGTACTTGAGGAATTGGTGGTACGGGTAGGGGACTCGCACATGCAAGTGGAGCCATGGTGTACCCATCTATGCATTGTATGTGTTGTCCTATGGGACAACCATTAACTCATTGATAGAAAATAGGCCACTGAACAAGGTATTAAATTGGATCTTTCCATCTAGTGTCTGCTCCGTGATGATATAACCTTTAATCTTCAAGTCATAGGGTCTCTGGTCTGTTTCATATAGTCCTAGATTATCTAGCATTCAGGTCGGGATGAGATTGAGTCTAGAATTTGTGTTGACATGACAATGGTGGACATCCATGCCATTATATTGTCTATTGATGTATAGAATTTGAATGTTCCCCTATATTGGGGAACAACCATTTTCACCAAATAATGAGTTTATGGCCTAACATTCCATATGCACGACATCCTCTGCATGGAAGGCTTCTATGGATGCTATCTCTATCTCTTAAATTGGAGGAGGATTCTCAAGGCCAATGTTAGGGATTAAGACATATCTAAAGAAATTTTGAGATCCTCCAGAATTGAGATCTTTGTAATAAATCTGGAAAGGTGCTTACGTACATCATACTTCTCCGATTGGCTCACACTTCATTAGATAGGGGGTTTCTCCGGGGAAGGAATCCTGATGGGAACAACTATTCGAACTGCATGATTTTGGATAGTGCTTGGAATATATCACCACTCATCTGTTGAACCATGTGGAGTGACCATCAGGTGATAGATAGAATATAGTGGTCTATCTTTATCATAACGTGGTTGGTCATATCACGATAATGGAAGCTCCACCTAACCAGCAATATGAAAAAGGTTGGGGTGAATCAATAAAATAGATTGAGAAGGACATGTGCGGTGAGAACTATCTTACTGCCTTGTACGAGTTCCATGAAAATCTTGGAATGATGGATTGGCCCATGCATTATGAAGAGTCACATACCCATGTCTTCATTGACATTGGAGATGTCTAGGGATGTCAAGAGGGTATGTTTGGAACTCTTCACCTTTAGGGAATACGCAAGGGATTACCAATTCGATGGTATGCACCAAAGCCTACTCATGGTTGTTACTTGAGGAGTCCTATATTGTTGGGAGGATTCTGGGGGAAATCCCCATCTATGGTATCATGAATTCTCTAATAGTATAGGACTTATTTGGTACTGGTGGGGGATATGATTTCCATTGCGTATTCGGTGATTCCTCCCATAAGAGGACAATGGCCAAAATATTGATGCATAGGTAGTAGTTAAACGTAGCGCTTAATATTATGAAGGCTCAAAATGATTTAAATGTGCACATATAATACCTTTGGCATTGGTGACTTCGTTATGGTCTATCCTATCATCATATTTTTGAGACTCGTAGTTATAAACCTACTGCCATTCACCCTAGTTGTCACTATTAGGCATTATAGACAGAAACACCACTCGGGTTTGGGATGAACCCAATCTGAATATTTAGTTATTGACCTGGTCTTGGAGCCAGTCCTTGGACATGTATCATGGCTTGAGGGTGTACCCAAGGAAATGGTGATAGTGGAAATAGTTGGAGTGGTCTTTGAGATATACATATTTGGGACTCATGAGTTCCGACAACCAATGGATCCCCTAATCCAAAGAACCACAAAAATATTAAGGGACCTGAGCCTATTTTAATGAACATGTCTAGTTTCATCAATACAAGTAAGGGGCCCAGAGAGACTAGCCCTAACGAGGTGCTGGAAGATCATTAAGAGGTGGGGGACCAGGTTGTCTCATCTAGGTGGCAGTGGTGTGTTACAAGGCAGAACATACCGATTTTGAGGCGGCTGATTCTGAGTCAGAGGCAGAGCGTGAGGCAATGAACCATAGCCAGGCCGTGGAGGTGATTCCACTGGTAACAATAACATCTCTCTATGTGCCTCTACCTTTTCAAGGGAGGAATTATCAACCTTTGTATATCTTCTTGTGGGATTCGTCGGAGGCAACGGGCATGCCTGCATGACTTTCTTCATGTCTTCCACTAGATGAATAGCTTTATCAGAGAAATCATGAAATCCACCTTGTATTTTTTTGAATGATAATAGAAGGAACCTGTTCAGTATTCACATTCCCCATGCACATCGTTAATAAATGTTCATGTGTCAGCAGATTTTCAAGTGATTATGTGAGGCCCTTCCACATGTTGAGAAGTATGTGACTCGCTCATTCAGAATTTGATTTCACATGAATAGGACATAAATGCTAGTAGTCTGGGTAGTAGAACTGAACTACTAAAGAAAATACCTGTGGTGATCCCCCCAAAATAGCTATAGACCATATGGGAAATTAGATGAACAAAATTAACATGGGCCCTTCTAGTGACTTTATGAGAAACTAGTGCTTAGATGCCTCATGTGGTGTTAGAGTCCCCCTAATGGGTCAGCACTTTGAAATAAAGTGGTTTAGATTCTATAGCAGATCTCTCATCCCATTGAAAGGGGACCAAGTTGTATTTCCATATCCCAAGGGTTTTTTAATATCATTCACCAATGCTAGATACGATATACCATCAGAAGAGATTGCCACTTTTCAAGTTCTAAGAGCCTCGAGTAGAGAGATAAGAGCATCCATTGGATCATCTTGATAAGGATTCCTACCGTAGATAGGGTCCCAGACCAAAAATTCCTTTGAAGGTTCTTAAACAAGTTAATTAGGTTCAGCATCTCATGGAGCGAGTAGTGGAATCACTTATAAGCTCTTGGAATAACATGTGGGGCCACTGGAGGAGACTGGGGAGCCTTTGGTGGAGACTACAGAGCAGCTGGTGGAACCTGATATGATTGCTAATGTAAGGTACCATGTAGTTCAGGTGGATTTGGTGGCATATAATGGGGTCTTTTTCCATATAAACTATCGTATACCCTTTCTAGCTGGGAAGGGATATCGAGATCACCTAGAAGAAACTCACCTAGAGGAAATTGTACCAGCCCTTATCCCTGCAGCCCTTTTCTAGGATCATTGTAATATGTCCGCCACATGACAGGCTCAGCATGGATCTCATCATAAATATTTCTTTGTTCAGTGAGCTACACTTGACGTACAACCTTTTCAGAATTATAACTCCCAAATATTTTATGGTATATTTCTCTAAAAAAAATTCTATTCAATAGATAGCATATATTTCATGATGAACTTAGTCTCTATGAAATATCATGTGTTAATTAATAAAATAAATTCATAACCAAACAATTAAATATAAATTTCCCACTTTCTTGTTTTGAATTTCAAAAAATTTACATACATGGTTGAGATCAGGGTGATATTTTTAGTATGATGGAATCTAGATAATTTTCAATAAATAGTAACATACCCTTATCAATATTAACCGACCCATTTTATTAGTAATATACCCTTATGAATAGTAATATGACCTTATTAATTGTAACCTTCTTGGTGAATGTGTGAATAATTTTTAGGCACCTTAAAAATGAAGACGAATATTTTAGGTGTTGGGTTTTTTGATTAAAATAATATTTTATTGAAAAATTAAATTTCTCAAATTTAGAATCTTATTTCTGAAAAATGGTATTCATTTTTTGATTCTACTCATTTGGAAATGGTAAGGTTTACAATAACTTATGATAAATGCTAAAGACATGATTTATTGAGTCATGAATGATGTCTTGCTGACGTAAACCCACTTGGTTCGAACTGAAAATCACTTATTACAATTTTTGGTCATGTAATCATCAATATTTAATTTACTATGGAAAATTAATAAATTAATGAATAATAAATTTTTAAAACCTTCCTCCCCTCAAATATATAAACCGCCCTCAACCCCTCTTCCTCCCAAACCACTCATGATTTGAGCCTTACCTATGTTCTTCCAAATAATCTTCTCAAGCCCCCCCCCCCCCACATAAAAGACCTACTAGTCTCACCAAATTTCCAAAAATAAAGGGCTTATGTATATTTTAAAGGAGGAGAACTCAAGAGGTCAACCTCTCTTCCTTTTTCGGTCAACTTTTTTTTACAAGTTCCATAATTTTGATTCAGTCTCCGCACCTCCCATATTCAAAATTATATGATAATTATAGTACCATACATGAAATTTAATTTTATTATGCTACTGTGATATTTCATCATCATCTCTTTCTTTCCCCCCTCCACTTACACTAAAAATGAAAATACCGTTCCAGATGTGTTAATTTATCTAATTCAATGTATATATGTTTTCAATTTCTGTTATTGTCTTCAAGACTGGTCATTAAACTTTTTTAATGGTTGAACTAGATCCTAATATATGTATATTACCTTAATAATGGTTTTTTAATCCTTACACACTCATAATAAAAAATAATAATACTAATCAAGATCATTATGCACAAAACCGCAAAGTTATTCCAATCATTTATCATTAACATTTAACTAATGAGTCATCATCATGATATATATAAAATCATTATAATATAATTAATATATATTTAATGTTAATAATAATATTTATATTAAAATTTCTTTATGTTTAACCACGTTTCAAATGATATTACACTCATGAATACAACTAAACCGATCATGAAAACCAATGTAAAAAATGCTCCAGAAACAATAAAATTAAACCTCTTAAACTGAGAAAAGATTATATTAATGAACCTAATAAGGTTATAAAAATTAAATTAAATTTATATGAGTTAATGTAAATGTAAATTAAGGAATCTAAATTTGAATATTCAGGTCATTAAGTTCAATCGAGAACACCTTTAGGCATAATGTAACGAGTTTCTCATCTCACTTTTATTTTCATGATATTTCCATTGTTGGCCACAAATTTATTGTAGGTGGTGTACTTTTAATGATATTTTATATATAATAAATTTATTATCATTATATTCATGGTATATATTTATTCAATTGATGATTATTAACTGGGCTAATTACAATGTTGTAAGTGAATTTGTTTCAGTTTCCATATCATTGTGATTTACTTGGTACGGAGCACATAATCATACTTATGTGGTGTACCTACTATCCGTTTGGGATCCCTATTCATTTTACATTGTATATATATTATATATACATATTCTGGTTTCATGGATATGATTATTTTCTTATGCTTTATAACCTTTAACACAAGGTGTTTATTTGGAATGTAGTTTTAACTATGGAAATATTGAAGAATCAATATCATCTTCTCTATATGAATATTGATAAGTAATATATTAATTGTATTAAAAATATGTATAAAGAATCATTTGGTCTTTCATTGAATGTAGGGGCCCACTATAGCCACTAGATGCATCTAAAAGTTTAATGAGACAAATAAATTGGCAGCAAACCCTTCGAGTTTGTTTCTAAAACAGAATCAGACCGGTATCTACCAACAGAATTGAACTATTTCGACAGTATAGTTGTATCATGTGTTATATACCTGATTTCTAATTAATAATCATTCCCTTTATTCATTTTTCAGTTATTACTAAAAAAATATTTTTACTATGACAAAATCTATGGATTCAGTTTTATTATAATCTTATTAATGGAATGTGTCTTTCATTTATTCACCATTCCATATTGACAATTACAATTTTATTATGATTCAATTATTATTGATTCATGATTCCAGTATTTTTAACCCCTACTGAGTATTTTATTTGACCGTTTTCGTTTCTTTACCTTAAATAAGTTATGAAGAGAAGACAATTTATTGAGGTCTCGTGGATGCAGTTTATTAGTTTTCTTTATGTATTTTATTTTTTTACCTTTCCAAATGTAAAATGAATTGATTTTATGTATCTAGTTTCATCAAGACTAAAAAAATAATAATTCAATTGGTATTTCATTCCTTTTAATCATTCCAATGTAGTATGTATTCAGCGACTCCAGGCTTCTTGTTTTGGGGTGTTAGAGTTTGTATGAGAGGATGTTTAGAAGAAAATTTGGAAACAAGATTTAGGAAATATAGTTTAGAATATATAATAATAAGTTATTATTTGAGGATAATCATATAATAAAATCTTGTAATTTTGGAAAATTACGGATTATGTTGGTCTTTCTAAAAAACAACCTTGTATTAATATTACTAGTGGATATGGTTCGGGCACGAATGTACCTAGGAGTAACAACTCCAACAAGGAGTTTCATGCATGACCAAGGGTATCTTGGTACACGACAATGTGCCTTACTATGCACCTTTTTGACACTCATGGGGGATTTGATAAGGATAATTCAAATTATCTTTACAAACCATTATGAATGATTTCAAAATAAACATAAACCATGTTTATGATTATGATATTAGTTGTGAAAATATTTTCAGATTAATTTAAGTGTTTTCTAGATAGAAATTATGATCTATGATATAATTTAGTTTATTCCATTGTTTATTTATGACTCCTAATGTAAGAATTGAAATCAATACCCATGGACAATGTAGGGATTCCCCCACTGAGAAACTCCACACAGTCAGTGTTGGAGAGGATCAGATCATTAAAATATTATAACAAATTACTTTGGCTATGTCAATAAACCATTATACACATATATTGGATTGTTTCATGCGGCATAAGCCCCCATATTTTAGTGGGACTACTAATCCTCTTGTATTTGAGTAGTGGATCATGTCCATGGAAAAAAAATTTCTAGAAAAAAGCTAAAATGAAAATGAAAAGGTATTAGTGGATTTATATTGCCTCATGGTTGATGTTGATCAATGGTGTTCCTTGATCAGGAATACCGTGGAGGACGAAGAAATAGAATATATGTCATGGATACCTTTTATGTAAATATTCTTTGACAAATATTTCCCAGATGTACAAAAAACTAAAATGAATAGGAAATTCCATAGCCTCAAGAAAAGGTAAAAAGAGAGTGTTGAGGAGTGTGAGACTACCATCACTAGATTATACAGGTATGAAATATATTATATACGTGAATCATAAAACAAGATTGATCATTTCATTGAAAGACTCAAGTAAAGACTATAAATGGAATTGACTTCGCAAAAAATTTGATCATACAATGCGATTGTATTAAGATCCAGTAAAACAAAGAAGGAATTTTCTAGAACAAATTTCATCAGTGGAAATAAAAATAAGAAGAGTCATATTAATAACCATATTAAAGATGAATTACTAATATCTAAAATGAAAATGAAGTAATTTCTATTATACGAGAATAGTGGAATGAATTATCCTTCTAAATGATTGAAATGAATGAGATTTTTCTATATGTGTGGAGAAAACGGTCGTCAATATATTGAATTAAAGGGGAAGAGTCAAGTCCATGATGTTTAATGAAACATTTATAGAGAGACTGGACACTTTTAAAATGAGTTTCCCAAGTGCCATGTAAAATTACCTTAGAAAATAAATTGAGAGAACTGGAAGTACTATGAGATTACAACTGCTTTGGTTGATGTTAATAATGATTTAAGGCATGTACTTTAATTCTTTTCGCATAAATTAACTAGTTCTTTAATATATTTTGGATCCTCAAATTCATTTATTCGATCCCAATTTTCGAATAAAAAATAGACATGTCCAATTTTTTAATAAATGATTTGTCAGTAAAAAATCATATAGGATGTATCATTAAAACAAATATGTGTCGATTAGTCCCTCTCATGTCATGTAAATGTTATTTATTTTATAACCTCTTCATCAGAAAAATGATGGAAATGAATATAATTCTTAGTTTGAATTGGCTGTCAAATTATGATGTGATGATCTATTTCTATAAGAAGAAATTTTCAATTTTTGATAATGGTGTAGAATCCATTTTCTTTAGAGTAGAATCCACACCATCATATTCTAATCTAGATCCACCCCTAGTAGCTCAACTGAATTCAATTATCGGAAAGGATGATAACATAATATCTATGGGTCAAGAAATAAATCATAAAAATGATTGTGTACCTATTGTACAAGAATACATTTTTTTATTTCTATATGATTTACCTAGACATCCTCCATATCGGGATGTTGAGTTCTCTATTGATTTAATTCCTAGTGCAAGACCTATATTAGCGACACCCTATAGAATAGCCACTATGTAGTCCGTTGAGATAAAGAAATATCTAGAATAATTGAGAGGCAATGGATTTATTCCACAACGTATTTATGAGTGGGGATCCCATGTCATCTTTGTCAACAAGAAAGTGAGATCCATGATGTTATGCATTAATTATAGTAAAATCATTTATATTAAAATAAATAAAAAGTATCATCTTCCTCACAATGATTATTTAATTGATTATGTATCCCAATATTTTTTGATGACTGGCCTTCAATCTGGATATCATCATCTGCGTGTGTGGATGGAAGATATTCCAATGAAATCATTTCGATCCAGGTATGGTCATTGTGAGTTTACAATAACTCCTTTTGTACTGAATAATGGACTCTCTTTTTTTCATACATTTAATGAATAGAGTTTTCAAGGAATACCTTATTTAATTTGATATGGTATTTATCAATGATTTCATAGAATACTCTAATAGCAAGGAAGACCATGAGAATCACGTAAATATTATTTTGAAAACCCTTATAAGAAATTAATTATATAGAATTTTAGGCTAGTGTGATTTTTTATATCAATCAGTATATTTTCATGGACATATTTTCTTTATGGAAATAATCATAGTATTTCATATGAAGAAAAATGAAATCCAAGAATGGATCACACCAATGATAATAAGTGATATATGTTGTTTTATTTTGTTAACATGTTACTATTGGAATTTCATTCAAAATTTCACATAATTGGTTATCCTGCTAAATAATCTCACACGTAAATGGGATATGTTTTTATAAAGAAATAGTGTATAAAATTATTTAAGGGAATCAAATGATGATTGGATGGTTACTTAATTTTGACTATTCCATCTGGAAATTATGGATTTGTGATACATATTGATGCATTAAACAATGTTCTAGGAATCATCAATATGAAAAATTATATTGTTATATCTTATGAATAAAGGAACATGATGACTCGTGTTCAAAATTACCCAACTCGTGATTTTTAGTTATCAGTCATTATCTTTTCTATTAAAATATAAACAATTATCTCTTCTGTGAACGATATGAGATATATATGGATCAAAAGATTCTGAAATACATTTTTATCAATAAGGAACTCAACATGAGGCAATGGAGATGGGTCATGTTGTTAAATTATTATTATTGTTTAATACACTACCACCCATGAAAGGAAAATAAGGTGGCAGATGATTTGAGACGGAAATGTCTTGGAATTCTGACCCAAATGAAAATTGAGAGAGATCCTATATTCATAGATATACTAAAGAGGTATATAGAAATTGTTAAGGAAGGGGAAACATATTTCCTCTAAAAAATTATTTCTAATCAATATTTAATATATCATATAAAAGGATCTCATTCTGATAATGAGAATCTAGAAAAGAAAATTAATTTTGTTAAGGATGGAAGATTGGAAGACATTGTGAATGAGGATAGAGTCCTGAAATTTGGAAAGATGTTAAGTGCTCCATAAATGCCTATGCTAAAAAGATAACTATTAGTTGATGCTTATAGCTCAAATTTCACTATACACCCTGGTAGTACTAATATGTATTGAGATTTTAAGGTTCCTTTTTTGGGGTAACATAAATTGATATATTATAGACTATGTGTCATGGTGTCTAGTTTTTTAACATATTAAGGCTGACAGAAAACATTTTAAAAGGGTCATTCAAACTCTACCAATTCATACGTTGATGTAGGATTACATTATGATTGATTTTGGCACAAGACTACCGAGGATGGCTAGAAGAAATGATGAAATATGGGAAATTTCATATCGTCTCACAAAATCTACACATTTCCTGGAATTAAGACATGATTTTCCACTTCAGTGCCTATAAATACTTTATATTCATGAAGTTGTAAGACATCATGGTGCACCTCTATCGATTGTGTCTGATAGAGATCCCCAATTTACATTAAAATTCTAGAAATGCCTCCAAATGGATTTGGATTTTGAGCATCATATAAGTAATGGTTATCACCCCTAATCCAACGTCCAATCTTCAAGGAATATTCAAACACTAGAAGACATGGAGAGATCATGCTCTCTTGAATTTCAAGGTATATGGGATAAATACTTGACTTTGGTGGAATTTTCCTTCAATAATAGTTTCTATTATAGCATTCAAATGGTCCCATATGATGCATTATATTGAAAGAGGTGTTGAAATCAAACATGTTGGGATGTAGTTGGTGAGAGGAAACTTATAGTCCTAGAAATTATCCAAGATACAACTGCAAGGGTAATGAAAATTCAGGCCTATATTAAATAAACACAATGTAGGGAAATCATTTATTCTAGATATCAGAGAAAGGATTTGAATTTTCAAGTAAGATATGATTTCTTTATATAACTATTTTTGTGGAAGGGTGTCTTAAGGTTCAGTAAGAAAGGGAAACTGAGCCCCAGGTACATCAGACCATTTGAAATTATGGAATAAATTGGAGATTTATCTTACCACTTATAAATGTCACCATTGCATTCCAATGTTCGTAACGTGTTCCCCATGTCATTGTTAAATAAATACATGACTTAACCAATTAATGTACTCACATTTTTTGAAATAGAGATGGAACTAGATTTTTCATACTGTGAAGAGCATATTGAGATTTTTGGCACAAGGGGGAAGGTATTGAGAACTCTGAAAACTAAACTATTAATGATTTTTTAGATAAACCATAAAACAAATAACCAACATGGGAACTGAATGATGTTATGTATAATAACCACCCTAACCTTTATATGGATCAATATACTAGAAAAATTTCAAGGATGATGTTTCTGAAGGAGGGAAGTATATAATTCCCCAAACATTTTATTGTATGTTTCTCTTAAATACTTTCTATTCATTAGATATACTATATATCATAAACCACCAAGTGATTAGGAAACAACACTTTGTAACTAATAGGGTAATGTCATCACCTAGAAATTATGCTTAAATTTTCCACTTCTCTGTTTCAAATTTTGAAAAAATAGAAATACATTGATGCGATCAGGGTGATATTTAGAGTCTGACAGAATCGAGTTAATTTTAATTGAATAGTAACTAACCCTAATGAATAGTGAAATACCCTTATAAATATTAACATACCATTATGAATAGTAAAATGAACCTTATGAATGGTATCCGTACGCATGAAACTGTAAATTAAATTTAGGCACCATAAAAATGAAGATAAATACTTTATGTGTGGGTATCGTGTTGATTAAATGTTGTACTTTAATGAAAAAAATACATTTCTTTTGTTTAGAAAATAATTATTATAAATTGGAGTTCATATTTTTATTGTACACATCAATAAATTGTTAGGGATAATTTGTGTGATTGTTTTGAAATACATGAATTTTTGGTGAATAGTAAAATACGATAAATTATGATAAATGCTAGATACATGATTTATTAAGTCATAGATTATATCATATGAAGGAAAGATCACCTGGATCAAACTCACAAGAACATATTACTATTTTTTAATAGAAACATCACTATTTATTTTCTTATGGAAAAATAATATTATAATGATTAAAATAATATGATAACCCTCCACCCCACCACTCTATAATGCACCTTGCACACCCTCTTCCTCCCACACCACTCAAACATTGAGCCTTAAATAATTTATTCTGAATAAACTTCCCAATACTTCCCCGCCCACATCCAATTTCAGATGGCATAACCAAAATTCTAAAAACAAAGGCCTTATGGATATTCACAATGAGGAGTACTCAAGAGGTGAACCTCACTTCCCTCTTCAACTTTTTTTACAAGATCTATTTTTTATTCCTCTCTCCTCAAATCCCATCATCCAAATGATATGATATTTATTTTAAATTACATAAAATGGAATTTTATAATTATAATATAGTATTTCATCATCATCTCTCGTTTTCCCCCTCCTCCTACACTAAAAATAGAAATATCGTTTGAGATGTGTTAATTTTTCACTTTCTAGGAGGAAAGGTTTTCAATTTATATTACTATCTTCATGTCATGTCATTAAACCTATATAATGGTTGAAGCATGTTATAATATATGTATTTTACCTTATTTAATGTTCTAGAAGCCTTAATCACTCATATTATAAAATAATAATACAAAATGAGTTCATTATGCACAAAATTCCCACGTTAATCCATCCATTTATCATTTACATTTAACTAATGAGTCATCCTCGTAGTTTATAAACAAAATAATTATAAGATCATTGATATATATTTAATGTCATACTTAATATATATATTAAAAATTATGGATGTTTAACCACTTTCCAAACGAAGTTACATTCATGAATACAAGTAAACTTATCACGAAAACCAATGAAGAAAATGCTTCCAAAACAATAAAATTGAACCTCTTAAACCCATGATAAAGTAATTTAATGAATAAAATAAGGTTATAATAAATAAATTAAAAATATATGATTTTATGATATTATTAATTAATAAATCTAAATATGACTATTCATATTATTAAAATCAATCGAGAACACATTCAGGCATATGGTAATGGGTTTCTCATGACACTTTTATTTCTATGAGATTTCCATTGTTTGATACTTATTTCATGTATGTGGTGGGTGTTTATACCCATTTTATATGTAATATCATGATTCTATTTATATTTATTGTATCTAGTGATTCACTTGATGATTATTAACTCGATTGATTATAATATAGTAAGGGACTTTGTTTCGGTTTCCATTTCATTATGATTTACTTGGTATTGTGAAGCTATTAATTCTTATTGGATGTACCTATTTCCCATTTGGGATCATTTTTCATTTGAAATTTAATATATATTATATATACATATTTTTGTTTCATGGATATTATTAGTTTCTTAATCAGTATATCCTTGTATATATGGTGTTTATTTGGAATATTGTTTTAACTATGGAAATATTGATGAATCTAAATCATCTAATCTATATGGATATTGATAAGGGATATATTACTTGAAATATATCAATTTAAAAAGAATTATTTGGATATTCAGGGATAATAAGTTCCCACTACAGCCCTTTGATGCATCGACATGTCTCCTGATACAAATGATTTGGCTACAAACCGTTGGATTTTTTTCCGAAACCGAATCATATGGGTATCTATCCATAGACATAACCCATTTAAATGGTATAGATGTATCATGATTCTGAAATATGATGTATAATAAACTAAAATTCTCTTAACTCGTTTTTAGTTATTACAATCCTTGAGGTTTTCAATATGACATGCTCTATGGATTTAGATTTATTCTCAACTTATTAATGTTGTGTGTTTTTTATTCATTCACCATGTCATGTTGACTAAGACAATTTTATTTTGATTCAATTATTCATTATTCATGATTCCACTATTTTTAACCCTTACTGAGCATTTTATATCACCCTTTTAATTTTTTTTACCTTCAATAGGTTATGAAATGGAGACCAATTATTGAGATCCCATGGATATAGTTTATTTGTTTTTTTTATGTATTGTATTTTGTTACCATACCTACTGTAATATGAGTTACATGTATATACCTAGTTTCTTCAATAATTATAAACAAATTATTCCTTTGGTAATTTATTCCGTTTAATCATTCCACTTTAATTTGTAACGCACCATCTCTAGGCATCTGGGGTCGGTGTGTTACAATGATCGCCCCCAATATTACGCATTTAGCTAGACGGGTTGGGGGTTAGGTAGTCCCAGCATTATCATCAACTTTTCTCAATGCTTTTTGTAATCCCCTGTGACCCATAGTCGGTGTGAGAAATTAGAGGTAGCATGGGACATAACAATCATGTCATGATAGATGCATCTACGAGGACTAGTACGAGGCTTATATGTGGTTAACAACCCAAAGAGGAAGTAGGGGTGTTACGTGTGGCGGTCGGCCCAAGGAATGGATGATTCAGACATGAATTAAGATTTAATCCCATTTTGGGTTCCTTATATATGTATAGGATATGTAAAATATACATGGAGCACTCTATCAAGGAGTGTCGAGGCTTATGAAAGGGTATCCCGATGCGCACATGGAGAAAAAGAGCTCTAGGAGAAGAGGGGTGACTGGGAGACATTGCACATCCCATTCATGGTCCTCTCCACATTTTCACTCGTGTAGTTGTCACAGTATGATTTCGTGTGTTGAGGTAGTGGATTAATGATAGTTTAACATCCTACAACTAGGATGATGGATATTTTCCCCTCACCCTTAGGACATACATAACTGGTGTGCTTTGACCATTTGAGAAGGGAAGGAACCTGCAATGTTGTGGTTTTTTAGGGTTGCAGAGTGATCCATTGAAGGATTCACATAAGCATGGATATTAAAATAAGAAAATAAAATTTATCTTACCAATTCATAGACTGATTGGGTAGGGAAACATAACAAGGAGAACCCATCGAGATACTTTTAAATAACTACTTGCAAGACTAGAGGTTTTTACGAAAGAATTGTAGGAAATATAGGGGTGTTGCACCCATGAGGGGCTTAAAATGGTTCCTTGGGGTAAGGACAACACATGGGGCACACCAGAATGGGTGAAAGAAACAATGGAGGATTGCGTGTAGGATGAGGAGTTGCGCGCAATATGTAAGCCTGCATACAAGACTAGTGATTAGGTACAAAAGATGAACAACTCAAAGGAAAATATTGTGCACAAGAAGAATATTCATTGCACAATTTTCTTTGAGTGAATAAAAATGGGTGAGGATCAATCAATAGTGGGTACACCTGAGGGAGGACCCCTAAGAGAACTCTCATGGAACATCCAATACCTTGATGTCATGTCTTCGGCACAGTCGTGGAATGAGTCATCTATCACGTTTGGGAGAAATAGAACATCTTAAAAAATGGTACCCCGGAAGGAGGGGGTACATTTCTATTTATAGAAGATAACAGTAGAGGTGGTGAAAAGTGGGCATCCACGAATGTAGAATTTGACATTCCATTGGGCGTGAAACATCTTTCGAATGGTCCATCTTCATTCACTCAATCCAATTTTCTGTCACGCTTCTGAGTTGGCTGTTTTTTGGATGGTTAAGGTGGAAGAATCCATTTGAACACACAATACACATGTAAGTTGTTTCCCATGGGTTTCAATTATGCATGACAACCTCAGATCTTGTGCACACCACCCTTGGGTGTCTGAGGATTTTTTTTTCAAATTCATTATATGCCTTTGGTTTGTTAAAAAATTCATATTCATGGCCTTAACCAATATTCTGTGCTATCAATATTATAACTCCATCCATTATTATCCTTACACCGATTATGTGTCCACATTATATCGTAGCATATACACACTATAACTATAGTAGCTCGTAGGAAACTATATCTGGAATACATGTGTGTGAAATAACAAAAGTCCCATACAACCCTCTACACACATATATGGGAAAAATAACTACCATGCATAACAAGAAACCTGACGACTAGGATATGAGATCTTGGCCAAAGGGGAAGTCATCTATCCATCGTCCCTCTGTGATATTGGGTAAAACACCCCCCAAGAACAGAATACTCAGGGTGTCAACACCCCTAACCAATAGGGTGTGGTAACGTATGGAAACAAAAAACACATATAAGATGTAATATAGATCATGACCACAATATTGGAACAAATTATTCCCATAATCAACTATAGCTAACATCTCTCTGACTCTCGACTACCACTGCTAAGACTTGATATCCGATAAGCAGAAAATAATTTAGGGAGATAGATTAAATTATGTTATTCCTTTTTCATCATTTTAACTTTATGTCAATTAATTCCTTACACATTAATTAATTATTACCATTTTCCACATTTCATTACATCAGCATCAAAAATAGTACCATGCCCTCTTTGAATAAGTAAACCAAGTCCCTGAATTCTCATAAATATAACCTCAAAATTTCATCCCAGTAATCTCCATCCTCATGTGTTAAACATTCATTTATTTATTATAAACATTAAGATTATCCATAATAAAACTTTTCAAGAAAAACATTCTATGATACCAACCACAAGGGGATAGACAAATTGAGTAGATGAAATACCATTCAAGTCTTTACCACATATATCACGAGCATTGACCCATCCAACAATGAGTAGACATATATGGAAATAAAATAACATACCATGCACATATTCACCTCTCTAGGAAAGAGATTAACCAAATCCATATGCCTCAAGAAGCGGGGAATGAAAATTATATTTAAAAAACAAAATGGACAGCTCCCAAAAATCCAAATCAAAAAAGAATATTACTTCTAATCAATGGGTAATACTAGCTTCAACCCATTCCATCATCTTCAGTGTCCTCCCCGACACCCACATACATACCTTCATGCATCCCATCATCATAGGCATCAACTGCTACCACACATATTTTTCCTAACCTCACCATATACAACAACAGAACTCTAGGATTATCCATACTAAGCTCACGTGGCATCAGGGCCTCCCCAACTCATATATACCAACAACCCTCTAGTATCATCCACCCGCTGCTCACATCACATGATATGAAGCACAAAAAAATCAAAGTAACCCAACTATTTTCCCTATATAATGAATTCATCCTCCACACACAATTACCTCTCACTACTCTTAATCACAAGGCATTAGACCGTAATAATAAATAAGGAAACTCATGCCCTACAATGAGTTATCTTTTATCACAAAACCAGTTCATATTCCATCCTGAATTATCCAATTTATCATCACATGTTCCAACGATGGGAAACCTAAGAAAGAAGCTATTAAAGATGTAAAAAATTTATTTATTAATTAATTTTCCATTATGATAATTCTTTTAATAACAAGGATCTACATTATTTATGTTATCTAGAAAATTCAATTAAACCTACATACTTTCAGTAGTTTTATTGTCATCAAATTGAAACAAAAACAACTAGACTCATTAATCATGCCTCTTTAATCCTTTATAAAATTAATCATCAATTAATTCTGGATTTTGGTTCTTTACCAATTTTAATCAAGAACAACATGATAATCCAATAAAGTAATACATATCAAGTTATCAAGAAAATCAATATGTAAACGATTATCATTATACAAAGCATCAAAATTGCATTGCGAATAATACCAATTCTTTAATACGGTTTAAGTAATTGTTATGACTATTTCTTTATGGGGTAATGCAATAAATCATTCTCTATATACAATTTCAAATAAATAAATATATAATCTGAGAATCCCCTACCTCAAAATGTCACTACCATTATTGAAATGAGAACTAACAATTAAATGGATCTCTGATCACCTCTCCCACAATATCCACATCTATTCGAGATCTTCACGACCCCACCTCACAGACCATGAACTGAGAAAACTCTATTATAACCATCAGTTATCATCTAATACAGAGTGGAGATGATATATAAGAGGAAATGAGATCAAATCGGAATAAACCAATTGAAATTATGGGAAAAACTCCTAGGATCAAGTCTGGTCACCACAGATTAATGATGTAATCCAGTGATTGATTATTGTTAAAGGGATATCCAAAATCCCAAGGTGGGGACTGTTTGGTCACCTGGGATGAGAGAGTTGGAATATTTAGCCATAGAATTTGAAAAACCTAGTTAGATAAAATGTTTTAGAAAATGTAGCGCCATGGTATTACATGGCCTGTAATCCCATTACATGTCATGTAAATTTATTTTACGGTGTGGAATCTCCCTGCATCCAGCTTCAAGAAACTAAACTACTCCAAACTTCCTTTGAAAACCTCTGTCTTAGAAAACATGAAAAGTGTTGATCCATGTGGATCTACGACCTCACATTAGATAACCCTAAAAAATTTCCATTATTAATAATTCAAAACCAATCCATAATGGAAATAAAAAAAGGAGGGTCATCCAAATAGCCACCCTATGAGATACCTCACAAGGTTCTTGGAACCATAAGAGCTCAACTCATTCATTGAATGAATTTCACAAAACCATGTGACGGTCATGTACTTCTTCGAAACAATCTCTAGGGGAAGATACCTATAAAAAGAGATAAATCCACAACAAGTAACATGATAAAGTCATATCATAAATTGAAAAGGTCTACACCAACGAACATACAACATTAAAATAGATGTTCTATATGTCAAATGGCTCAGGGTACTAAGCTCAATTCTACAACTCAAGTGCCCAAGTACGCTTCCCCAAGGAACCATACAACCACAAGACATGGAAAAAGGGGTATAACATGCCCGAACAATGCCTTCTCTTTATAGTCATGGATCATTAAGGTGGCTCATCTATTGTATCATCATCGTCAGCATCAATATCATACCAATCGATGATGTGAGGGTCTTCTGGATGATTATGATGTATATGAGACAAATAAAAAACATCTCGAATCTAGATAATGTGTGGGGGAAGTTATATCCAATATATCATCGCTCCTACATGAGAAAATAAAAAAAAATCCCAAAAAGGGGGAATTCTTATTTCCATGATCAAACCATCACTACCCTTAATAGGGACTCACCTTCAAGAAAACCTGATCCCTAATGTCAATATTTATAGGTCACCTAATATGGGTGAAATATTATTTATAATGATCCTTCAGAGCTTTAATCCTCTTGAAAATCACATGAACCATATTATTTTTATTATATACTAGTTCTGGCGCGAGTTTTCTAACACTCCGACCCCAGTCCAGCACAACGAGGAATGGAAAGGTCATCCATACAAGGCTTTAAAGATTTCCCTATTGAAGGAGGAGTGAAAACTATTATTGTAAGTGAACTCTACCAATGATATCTACGACATTCACAAACATAAAAATTCTATGACACAAGAGCATAACATACCTTCAAGAGTTGGGGTGACCTGCTTCTTCTAACCTTCAATTTGAAGTAGAAAAGGATTTTTACGGAATAGATGATAATGACAAGAATGTTGAAGAAATCTCTACACCATCAAGGTAAGATGAGTTTCTTGGCCAGAAATGACCATCCATGGGACTCTATGTAGTCTCAAAACCCCATCCACATGAAAACTCAATAAAATCATCCACTAAGATCGACTCCTTGATCATTATAAAGTGGTCTAATTTCTCAAAACAATACACTACCTCCCATATATCATCATCACATCTCGATATCATGGTAAACCAGAAACAATGTCCATCAAGATGTCCTCCCACATCCAAAAAGGAACATTTAATTGCTGGAGAAGACCACCAAGAACATGGTTCTTATCCATCACCTTCTGGTTGACCAAACATCGAGACACAAACCTCACAACTACACGCTTCATCCCAGTCCACTAGAAATGAATTATAAAATAATGGTACATCTTTTTCATGTAAGGATTTACCACCAGAGGAGATCTATGGAACACAAAAAAATAAGTTCTAGCATTACAAATAGAATGAAAAACCTTCCTTGAATGAACACCTAGTGTTTTTCATCCTCATACCAACCATCATAGGCCTCACAAAAAAAATCGGTCTCTACATTCCTAAACCTCATCTTCCCCCAACTGAGACTCCTCCATTGGTTGCACCATATATTTCTACAACTTAATCTAAAAAAGAAAACCACTACAACCAACTCCTCCTATATTCATATGCAATGTTGAATGGTATTATATCACTCTCCATGAATAACCTTATAGAGTCAATAAATAACTACGAGACTTCCTAAATAGTGAATCATATAAAAAATTCCCCTTTCTAGGTGTATATAGATTTTTTATGTCGTAATCCTATAAGAACAAAATCCATTATCACTATTGATTGGTCATTTCATGTTTTTAGAAAACATACCTCAGTCACTCATAGTTGGTAGAGACCACAAAACATTTGTTAATGAGGTATTGTCTCCACCTCATCTAAGAAAACACCATCACTACCAAATCGAGATCATGGGTCGCATATTTACATTCGTGGTGACATAACTTCTAGGTCCCATACTAAATGATAGATCTCTTCTACATCAGGACATAGCCCAAACCCAGATGTGAATCATCAAATAAAACCTCAAACAGAACACCTTCTATTGGAAGTAAAAGAACTGAAGAATTGACCAACATCTCGTTCAGATACTTAAGGATGCATGACATTGATTATTCCACAAGAACACTTGATCCTCTAGTAAAATCTATCAGATTAGTCGCAACCTGAGAATCATTTTCTATGAACCTCCTATAATAGACAACAAGACTATGGAAACATCACACATCTACCACTATCTTGGGGATTACCTAGACAAATCATCTTCTACCATTGATGGATTCATAGCTACCCCTTGCGTTGATACTACATGGCCCAATAAGCAGACTTCTCAATCCCAAAAATCACATTTCTACCACTTCCCAAATATCTTATTGTGGTCAATAAGTCCCAATAATGTCACACATATGCTTTTCATGCTCCTCCTTGTAGTAGAGGAGCATGTAATTAATGAAATTCGCCAAGAACATATCCAGGAACTCACTGAACTCATCATTCATTAACCCCATGATGAAATCTATGGAACTATTCACACCGAAAGACATTACATCAAACTCATAATTCCCATGAAGACCACAAATTATAGACTTAAAGATATCTTCATCCTTCACACGCATTTGATGATATCTTGACCACAAATCAATCTTCGACAACAAACTTTCATATGATAGTAGATCAAAGGAATCACAAATCTATGGATGTTGATAGCATTAATTCATCATAACTTTTTTTATGAGATGATTATCGACACAAAAAAATAAAATTCTATTAGGTTTCTTCATGAATAAAATTGGTGCACCCCACGGTGACACACTCAGCTGAACAAAACCGCATTGTAAAAGACCATCGACCTATATATGCATCTCCAGCAACATAGAAGGATCTATCATATACACAGACATCAATATAGGAGACATGCCTAGCTTTATCTCCATCCCAAACTAAATCTCTCATCGAGGGGTAGTGTTACCTGTTCCACTGGATATACATTAGGGTACTCTTCCATGACCCTTGGAAACACAGATATTTTAACCTCCTACGAACTCAAAATCATCTCAGCCATAAATTATGGTAAAGAGAGAACACGCCTCAGACCTACCTGAGGGTATCTCTGACAAAAAAACTCTTGGATCACCATTAGTATCAAATAACACAAACTGTATCCTGAATCAATCCATAAAAGCATGCAAAAAATACTACCATTCAATGTTGAGGATGATGTCATGTGTCTTTATCCGCAAACATAATAAATATCCTCAAGATTAGTGCTACACGTGAACTACCTCATTGTCATGACATAATTCTATCAAATATCTTCTACGTCAAACTGTCATAGTAAATATGTAGGGAAATGTAATCCTCTCAGATATAAATATGAAAGAATGGAAAAGGTATGGTGAAATAAATAAGGGAAACCCTAATGCATCAAGAAAGGAATGTATCAATGTATAAAAAAAATGGGCACCTTTAATGGTGTCTGGTTTGACCAGATCTAAAATTGATAATGAATAATGTCGACCACGACCTGCACAGGGACCTATAGGACCCTATAGACAACCTCCTCCATAACATCGCTATACTCTTGGGTGATGGGGAGCATCACATGGATTCCCTCTACATGAACCATATACTATATAGAAATCCAAATCTAAATCAACATGGTACTACTACCTTAGCTTGAACTGTCGCAATGGAGGAAACTAAAGTGGAACAACTGGCACACACTGACTGCTTTGAATGTGTGGGAACTATCAATTATTATCACCTCATCCTATAAAATAATAGCATGCATCTAATCCATTATCATAGGTCTGAGAGCTTCTACCCCCTATGAAATGTGATATTGAGGCATGGGACCTACCTCCAAATGATTGGAAACTCTTCTTCCCAAAAAACAAGGAACTCCGGACCACACCTCTACTTCGTGAGGTATCATGACGACTCTAATCCCATAACGATATGGTTCTAGTTAATGTCCCCTTGATGTCCTCTACATCTTCCAGCACCTCCAAATAAATGTTTTAAATAAACGGGGTGGCCTACTGCTAGATCTATATATGAAAAGCCTCCCCAAAATTGCTGTCCATATCTCCTCATCATAAAATAGATCCAAATCATATCTCAGAAGGTTTCTGAAATGGATCCTGAACTCTCACACGCTATACCTCCACTTCCGATGCATATTTATATCCTGGTGATAATCCCACGTTGCATTTGAGGAATGAAACTCAGCTCTAAACTGGTCTCGGAGCTTCTCCCACTTGACTTACGACTCCTCACAATCCCCGTGGAAGAAGAACCACTGCTATCTCCCTTCCCCAACAGAGATCACCGCATCCAATGATAACCTTTGTTATTTCTTTCAACAAATCGAATTGAAATATATCTTAACCTCGTCCAACAATTATTTCATGACTACATATGAAATGGAGATTATATACTTCAGAAAGATCTAATGATGAAACTATTGGAGTGTCCACCTCCATGTGTTCTATATCACCCTTTGTACTACAGTGATCTTCTAGCGCAACCTATTAAACATATTCATCGCAAACCAGATGAAGGCATTGTCCTGAGGCCATACCTATGGATGATTAATGGTTCATGCGTCATATCATAGGGGCCCAAAATACCAATTTCTCTATTAATCTTTCATGTTTATAGTACTTTATAGCCATAACTGATAATGATTCCTTACAAACCCATGCAACCTCACATGTTCCTAACTCCAAACTCTATAACATATACAGAATCCCGCCTATTTTTTACATAACATTTCATTAAATTTAACAATCTTCTGATTTTTAATGTCTAGGGTCTTGGAAATCAGGAACATAATACATGAAAACATAGAAAATTAGTCTAATACACTTGAAAGGATTCATCATAACTTCATCCTATCTAAAAATGTGTCTTCTCATAACTCATAGACATAAATTAAAGGAAACAGTGGGTAAAATCCCCAGTAATGAAAATAATTGAAAGATTTTACATGTGATCTTGAGCATATATAATTAAGAACATGAGGGATATTGCAATGGAATCATAAAGAGACATATCATAACAATATTAATTTGAAACATAACATGAAAATTTGGTTACAACATTTAATTTAGACATTCATGAACTTATCACCATGTTCCAACCACATGGTGTCATATATATAACAATGGTTATTCTCCATGGTATCATAAAACATGTCATATATAGTGATTAAATTATTTACCCAATAAATTATAGTGATACCAGGTCACACTATTAAATTGTTTTTTTTCATATGATACACATAGATCATAGTAAAAAAATTCACAAATAACACAAAAATAATAAAAGAAATTGGGTTTATATCAAAATCACAATGTTTAAAATGTTCATAAAAATAAGATCATTATGTCATTTCTAACCCATGGAAAGGGAATGAGGGTTATATTTTGGTCAATTCTAGAAAAAAAAATATTTCAATTTTATGTCTTGATGAATACCACTACATATGTAATCGGTTTGGGTATTCACATAAATAAAATAAGATAATTTCCTGAGAAAAGACAGAGAATTTGAGACGATCATTCTACATCATAACGACAATGCAACCTGGTTTTATAAAATATTAAAAAGGGAGGGGATAGAGGTCAGCCATTCATAATAAAGACATAAATAATTATTACTACACAACAACATGGAGATAATAACATGGTATGTATTTTTAATGACATGCCAAATGAAATTGAAACATGAAATAAAAGAGGGGATGCAATTTCTTTTACGAAAATTCGGTAGCCTAACGTTGTCACGTAAAAATCTGTAAAATAATTTGATTAGAGTGGAAAGGGTCTCTAATAATTTTAACATAAAATGGTGACAAATATGTATATAGAAGAACATACCCTAACATAAGTAAATGTAATCTACAAAACATATCATAATGTAATTCGTGACTAAAATATGAGTGTGAATGGTACCCTTACCTTGAAGAGAAACATCAAAAAATATAAGGTTGGGACCATTGGGGGATTGAGGGAATCTTGAGAGGACTCTTTAAGTGGTTAAAACAAAAGATCATAGTTGAGGATGAATTTTGAATGAATGGAATGAAGGAATGAGTTGTTAGTTATAGAAAAAGAGAGTGAATATTTAATTAATTTCCAAGGGACACCTCATTAGTGGTATTTGTAAAACCATGGGCTTGACCATGTTTTTATCCACTTGTATTGTCCACTTGGGACACCTCATAACATATATTACGATACACAAGTCTAACCAAATTATTACATCATTATTACTTCATTAATGTTGTCATTAATGATGGAGAAACTCAAAACTGTATTTTTTTACTATTCACCAAAAATCAAAACATTTTATAAAACTATCATAAATTCACACTAAGATAATATTGATTCTCTTAATTCAAAAAAGAAACTATATTATATGAAAAAAATTTAAAAATTATGAGGAATTAAATTTTTATGAAAAACCACTATTTTCCCGAATGAAATACTAATTCATTACTATTAATTTCTAAAATAGTTTATTACTTATGGTATTTTATCACATCACAATTAAGGATAATATATTATATTTATAATTTATTATGTGAGGTTACTATTCCATTTGTCAAATTAAAATTCATAAGAATAATATTATTATTCATAAGTTACTATTCAAAAATAATAATTCGATCTTATTAGACTCTAAATTTTATACTAATCACAATTATAGAAGACCATTTTGTCAAAATTAATTTCACATTATTAATTATTTAAAGTATAAATAAATATTATTAAATTTCAATTTATAAAAAATCACCAATAAAATAGAACATCAATAAATTTATCCCTTATTTATTTTGACATTTTATATATAAAAATTTTATAGTAATAATAAATAAGAATTTTATTTATATAAAAGGATTACACAATATAACTAATGACTTAGGACATAGCCTCGTATAACACCTGTATAGAACCTAGGAGTGAGGTGTGCTGTGTTGATAGAATCGTGTTGTGTCTCGAACAACAACAATCGAGTGGTGATTTCTATCATCTTGAACTTATCTTTTCAGTTATTTTGATCAAGATTAATGTGTTGGAGTTATACTTGGGATTTGACTAGAGCAAAGCCCAGTGATGACACCACTTTCCCATGCTCTGACAGATGGGCTTTGTACATCCCGTGTCTACTGTATGAGGCCATCAAATCTCTTTTCTGTATTAATTAACCATAATCATTAGTATTTACTAACAATAATAATAACATTAAGAGTATAGTTTCAAATGGTCATATTGAACAATGGTCATATTGACCAATGATAATATAATAGTCAAAACCCATCATAATTATTTTGATTATAATCAATTCATAAATTAGATTATATAGTTTTGTTTAGTATAATATAAAATAACACAAAAATTCAGGAAACAAGTATTATTAAAATGTTCATGTCATTACATTCATCCACCCTTAAGAAACATAGGCCCGAAATGTTAACTTGTACCCTCTGATGAGAAAAGGTGTCAGTACTACTGACTCATAGACTTCCCTATTTCCCACATGGCTTCTTCACATTTTTGGTTCCTCTGTAACACCTTAACAAGGATGTTATTCTTGTTTCATATAACCTTGTCCCTATAATCCTAGATTTCCACCAAATGCTCCTCATAAAAAAGTCATGTACAAATTGTATCACCTCTGGATTTAGTACATGTGAAGGGTCAGGTATGTACATTCTCAAGAAGGATATGTGGAAGGAATTATGAACATATGCTATATTTTTATGATGTGAAAGATGGTAGGTCACCGCTCTAAGGGGATCAAGGATTTTATAGGGTTCAATATACCTAGGGCTGAGATTCCCTTTTGCCCAAACTTCAAGACTCTCATCCAAGGTGAAATTTGAAGAATGTATTTCTCACCAACATAAATCTCCATGTCCCTTTAATGGTTGTCGGTATAACACTTTTTCCAACATTGTGCACCCTTAACGTGTTTCTAGATGGCATGATCCTTTTCTATCATCTGTTGTACAGGATCAGTACCTAAAATATTTCTCTCACCAACTTCATCCCAACAAGTATGAGTTCTACATCGCTTTGCATATAGAGCTTCATAGGTTTCTATTTGAATGATCGAGTTGAATCAGTTATTTTAAGGGAAATAAACTCAAGGGAGACTTTGATCCTATCAACCTTTAAATTCCATTGAGAATGTTCATACCACATCTTCGAGAGATTGAATAGTCCTTTCTGATTGGCCATCAGTGTTGGGGTGATAGTACATAGTGAATTCCAATTCGGTACTCAGACCATGTTAATGAATTATCTAGAATTTTTATTTTATCCATGGATCATGATCAGATACAATAGAAAGTGGGAATCCATGAATCCTTACAACTTCCTTAACATAAATCCTGGAAAATTGATTAAGAGAGAAATCTTCCCAAATTGAGATTAAATAGGCTGTCCTAGTGAGAGAGTCCAAAATAACCCATATCAAATTATTACCTTTCGAAGTTCTCATGAGACCAGTGACATAGTCCATAGTGATATTTTCCCACTTCAATAAGGGAATAAGAAGTTGTTGCAATACGACTTTAGGATATTATCACTCCGCCTTCACTTATTGCCATACTAGGAACCATGTAGTGTCTTAAGAAGTCTCAATTATTCTATTATCCCAACAATAATGGTTATAAAGGTCCCCATACATTTTTTTTACACCCATGATGTATTTAGATCATAGAGATATGATCCTCATCCATCAAGTCCTTATATATTTCTGAAAAAGGTGGAACACACAGTCATGAATGAAATTTAAGAAAATGTTCTTGATCAATATTGAACTTAGGAAACATCCCATCCTTCACAGCCTCAATATTCTTCTGTAAAAAATGATATTCATTCTGAGAGTTCTGGATCTTATCTATTAATTACGATTTAGAAATAATTTGGGATATGGTTGATGATGTACCTTCAATTATAATTACAATGTCCATTTTCACTAGGTATTGGAACAAGGGATCTATTTGAATAATCATCATCGATAGTACAACTGGGTATTTCATACTTAATGCATCAATGAATTTTTTTATCTTTTGAGATGATAATGAATTGAACAATCATTGTGTTTTGGATGATCCAACCATCTCCTTTGTCTCATGTTCATATCCTTTTGTCTGATTAAATACTTAAAACATTGATGTTCTGTGTATATATTTGATTTTCCCCCATAAATATAGTGTCTCCATATATTTAGAGAAACATGAACATTTCTAACTCAAGATCATGCATCAGATAGTTCTTATCATGATTCTTCAACTTTTGGGATGCATAAGAAATAACCTTGTAATTTTTCCTGATGACGTACTCAATCCCTTTCAGAGGTGAATCACTCAGAATAACAAATCATTATCTTCCTTATGAAAGAGTTGTCTTGGGTGGGACCAATAAATCTCTTATTCATCTCTTGGAATCCTCCCTCACACTCTTTTATCAATATGAACATATCCCCTTTTTGAGTTTACATGGTTAATGGAATAGAATGTCATGGAACGTCGTTCAAAAAACTCCTACAATATCCAGAAAATCCATGAAAACTATAAATCTTAGTTATTATTTTAGGTTGAGCCCACTACTCTATAACATTTGCCTTTGTAGGGTCAACTATGACTACTTCATTGGCTACAATGTTCCCAATGATGGAAACTTGTTGTAACCAGAATATAAAATTTTGAACTTTCCAAAAAGAGTATCCTTCTATAGAGTTTGAAAAATTACCCTTAGAAGGTCCTCTTTCTCCACACAAATATTTTAATAAATAAAAATATCATTAACTAAAACAACCACAATCTTATCAAGGTAGTCCTTAAAACTCTATTTATAAAATCCATAAAAATACCAGGAGCATTAGTCAAGCCAAAGGTCATAAAAACAAACTCACAATGCCTATATTGTGAACAGAAAGTTGTTTTTGGAATATATTCTTTCATCACCCTCAATTGATTATTACCATATCAAATATCAATCTTGGAGAAGAATTGAGCTACATGAAGTTGGTCAAATAATTCCTCAATTCATTGATGTCGGTATTTTTAATTCACTGTGATCCCATTTAGATCACTATAATCAATGAATAATCACATCGATCCATCCTTCTTCATCACAAATATAACATGTGGTCCCCAAGGAGACACACATGGATGGATAAAACCCTTCTCCAATAAATCAGGGTGTTTTCTCCTTAATTCCTCAATCTCTGGATTTTCCATCATATATGGGGTCTTTGATATCGAATGAGATCCAGGTACGAGTCCTATTGAGAACTCTACCTCTCTATTGAGAGTAAGTTTGGGTAACTACACAGGAAATACATCAATGTATTCCTGGACGATGGAGACATTTTCTATCCTTATACTCTCATTTCCTCCATCTACTTCACTTATCAACATAATAATGTAGGATATGGGATTTTAATATAAACAAATATATGGGTGAGATATCTCTCCCTGTAAGATAATTGTAGTCTTTTCTTTCATGACTACTGAGATTTCCTTACTTCAGCATTTGATCATAGAATTATACTTTGAGAGCCAATCAGTCCCTAGAATAATGTCAAATTCTCGCATGGTAATGACGATTAGATTTGCGATAATATTGTTCTCACTATATTAATACTAATTTTTTTAAACACCCATGATGCTAGGATAATCCCACCATGAGTCATGACTAATAACTATACTTTTATTAATTCATATGTTGATTGTAAAATCTTTTCAAACATGGAGGAAATAAAGGAATCCGTAGAACTAGAGGCAAACTATGTATTTTCTATATTTGATATAACAAAAAGAGTACATTCCAATACATAATTTGAAGCTTCAACATTAATAGTCATGATAGAAAAAGCATGTCCTTTATCCCTTGGACTTTTTTAAGGCCGATGGTGGTTCCCCTCCACTGCCCTCATATTTGGAGAATGATTGAAAAAGTGCCCATGTTTCCCACATTTATAGAATTGGACATCATGTAGGGTCTGCACCATCTTCCCCTCTTCTTTATTTATGACATGATGAGGACTCACCTTAATATGTCAATTCAATGCAATATGGACATATCTTCCACACATGTAGAACTTCTCACTCCAATGTAGGTTTTTTCCCGAATGAATTTACAAAAAAAATTTACATGAGGGATGTTTCACATTCTTTCCTCCTCCTCCCTGATCAAATATCCTCCCTATGCTTGGATACATTGATCTATTCCTATCATTGGATTTATGAGACCTCCTTGTCTCACCGAAGTCAATTTCATCTTTAATCGTATTCCGCATGATCTCCTCATAGCTATCATAGTTTCGATTGGCTAGATTCTTCCACAAATGAGGTATTAGTTCCCCAAAGAAACTATAAACCTTCTCATTAGGATCCATGAAAATGAGTTATATGTAATGATAATTTCTTAAGAAGTTTATCTCATAGCTTTCAACGGATTCATTCTCCTTCTTATTTAGCATGAGATACTATTTCTCTATTTTGTTCTTATAGAACAGGGGAAATACAAATTCAAGAAGATCACTCTGAACTCTTCACACTCCATAGCTTCAACCTCCACTCTTGGACATGTGTTTTTAATCATCTCCCACCACTAATTAGCTTCTCCCTCAAAGCGGTAAACAACCAGGGTGACAATTTCTTGTTCCAAATAGTTGAGCACAAAAAAGAACTTCTTTATAAAGTTGACCAACTATTCAGAAATTAATGGGGTGGTAGAACCACTGATGGTTGGTGGTCATTGAAACATAAATGGCTCAACATAATGTTGTTCCATTCACGATGATATCAGTCTCTAACCTTGATTCATGTTATTTACCATAACATGAGTCAGTTGGTTCATTATTCTCAATAATTTTTCCATTCTGGCGTCCATCATAGGGCCGTTAGTGTATGGTCCATTGTGATCACCATTTTCATGATTCCTCCTATTTCCTAATATTTTCAAAAAGAATAAATCCTTTGTTTTAAGCTTAATTAATTTTCAAATCATTTAATAATAAATGATATTAGGTCTTAAAAATTCATGCTTAAACAATTCCATTTCTCTATCAATCTTTCATAATGATTCTTAAGAATTCTCATATTAAACAAACATGCCCTCTAGGAGCATCAAACCAGGAGTGCAACAAGGCCCTTTGTCATGTACTGGGACACCCCGAGTCAATCCCGAACATCCTTGTTGGTGTTTTCACTCCAAGGTACATTTTTTCCAGAGTCACATCAACTTGTTCGTATCCAGATAGGGATTTATTTACTTGGGAACCACTAACATAATATTACAAAAAATTACAAGGATGTTTTCCTATATTTAAACATTATATTTGGTTCTTCCTAATTTTTCATAGCCTAATTTCTACAAATAACTATACTATGCTTTGATACCAACTATTGCATCATGCCTATTTATTACTTAACTTTTCATTACATTATACATGCAGAGGATCTTTAAAGTACATTGTCTTGGAAATTAGAAACAAAATCAAAGAAAATATAAAACCTTATTCTAATCCACATGTAAGGCTTCACAATATTTTCATCCTAATTACAATTACTACTTCTCATAACCTTGAGACATACCTCAATGGAGAGGGTGATCAGAAGGCCCAGTAAGAAAAATAAGTGAAACTCGTTACATGTGATCTTGACCGATATCAATAAGAGAATGAGGGACATCATAATGGAATGATAAATAAGAATATAATAGAATTCATAACATAAAAAAACGGGAAAATGTGGCTACAACCCTTAATTTAGACATTGATGAACATATCACCAAGGTCCATCCTCACCGTGTCATAAAAATTACCAAAGTTATTCACAAAGGTATCGTAAAACTTATCATATGTAGATATTAAATACCCAAGGAATTGGAGTTCTATCAAGGAGACCCATAATATGTATTTAATTTAATTTCTTACACATATATCATAATAAAAAAGTTCATAAATATCCAAAATAGAATAAAATAAATGGGTTACATGTCTAAATCATGAAGTTTAAAAAGTGCTTAAAAATAAGATCATTATGTAATTTATATCCCATAGAAAAGGAATGAGGGTTATATGTTTGTAAATTATTGAATCAAATATATCAGATTTATTTCTTGATTAATTCACCTGCAAATGAAATAGGTTTGGGTATTCAATGAAATAAATTAATTTTATTTCTTGAGGAAAAGAGATAGATTTTGAGATGAAAATTCTACAACATAATGACAATACAACATGGTTTTAGAAAACATTAAAAAGAGAAGAAATAGAGGTCACCCATTCATAAAAGAGTCATAATACAATATAATGACATAATTACAATAAAATAATAACAAGGAATGTCCATTTTAATGACATACCACATGAAAAGGAAACCGGAAATAAAAGAGAAGATGTGATTTCTTTTATGAAAATTCGACTGCCTAATGACGTTACAAAACAATTCCGAAAATCAGTTGATGAGAGAATAAAGGGTCTCTAATTATTTAAAAAAATGGATGGCAATAAGTATATTAGAGAACATACCCCAAAAAATTATATGCATACTAGATTAAATAACAGGGGAGGGTGAACTGCTCCCTTACCTTGAATAAAAACATCAAATAATCGAAGGTTGGGACCTTGGGTGGCTTTAAGGAACTGTGGGAGGACTCCCTGTGAGGTAAAACGACAATATATTCGTTTATGATTAATCTTGAATGAATAGAATGAAGTAATGGGTTGGTATATATAGAAAAATTCAGTGAATATTTAATTAATTTCGTAGGGATGTGTCATTAGTGGTATTTTGAAAACCATTGGCTTTACCAAGGTATTTTCCCCTAGTATTGGCCACATGGGAAACCTCATAACATTTATTATTTTACACAAGTAGACCAAAATTATTACATCATTATAACTCCATTAACGAACTCATTAAACACACCGAAACTCAAAACTATATTTTTACTATTTACCAAAAAAACATTTAATAAAAATATGAAAAATAAACCCTAACATAATATCGATCCTCTGAATTCAAAAATGAACCCCAGTTTTCGAAAATAATTCTCTATTTATCATATTTTTAATTTTTAAGAAAAACCACTATTTACCCAAATAAATACAAATACTTAAGTAATTATTTCTGATGTTTTTATTTAATTAATCTTTTATATAACTTCACCATTAAAGATCCTAAATTATATTTATACGTTCTTAATTGACGATACTATTCTATTGTTCACAATACTATTCATAAGGGTAATATTACAACTCATAATTTACTATTCACAAAAAATAATGTTGATCTTGTTAGAATCTGAATTTCATACTGATCACAACTTAAGAAGACCATTTTGTAGAAATCATTTCACAATATTAATTATTCACTGTATAAAAAAAGTATTTTAAAATACTATTTTTCCAAAATTCACCAATTAAATGAAACATCTATAAATTTATCATATATTTATTTTGACATTTGATATCCTCAAATTTTACAATAATAAGAAATAAATAATATTTTTACATAGAAGGATTACACAAAGTAACTAAGGCCTCATTACATAGCCTCTCATAACAACTTTATAGGACCTTAGAGTACGGTGTGATAATCTTGGGTCACCTCAAAAAACATTTCCTGAATGGTGATTTCTATCTACTTGTACTTATCCCTTAAGAGACTTCATTCAAGATTAATGTGTTGGAGTTAGGCTACAGCTTCATCCAGAGTAAAGCCCAGGGATGCGACCTCATTACCTTGTTCTGGTAGATGGGATTCAAACAACACGAGTTTACTAGATGAGGCCATCGACTCTTCTTTCAGTATTAATTAACCATGATCATTTTTATTTATAATCAACAATCATAAATTTTATAGTATAGTTAAAAAAGGTCATATTGTCCAACGGTAATATAAAGGTAAAAACCCAATAGTCATATTTTAAGTATACTCATTTAATTAATTATAAGATATTGTATTGGTGAGTATAAAATAAAATAACACACAAATTTAGGAAATAATTATTATTCAAATGTTTGGATCATCACACCATCCCTCTTTCAGGGATCTGATACCACTCAATCATGACACCCTCCCATCAATGTGTACCACTCCTGGGTCGACAATGGGGAAAGGGAGAGAGTGACACCCGAGTACCACCTCTAGTAGTCCCTAGGTTGGTGACTATCACTAAGGGCATTGTAAACACACTGATGGGAGGAATTATCATATAAGAGAACACATGTGAAACAAAGAGATAAGAGAGACACCATCCAACTCCATCCCAGACCACAATAACAAAGAGTACCCAATTTCACAAATGTAAATTCATTCAAGAACTACTATAAACAAAAGGAAAAACTACAAATACCAAATGAATTAAATACAATAGAGACCATGAAGCACAAATTTGTCATATAAAAACCAAATCCAGTTTTAACCAGACATATCTTCAACCTAATCCAACTGACCTAAAAAGAAATTAACATAACATATGAGGAGTATATTAGTATACTCATTATGATCCCCCGGGAACCTCCCATGAAAATGCACAGAAATCATGCTAAAGCATAGTGGAAAACAAATGAAACTAACTCATCACCTAATCAGGCATACTATGTTCCCAAACTCTACATGGCTACACTCACCAATTTTCAAAAAAAATATCATAAAATATAATGACTAATATCAGGGGTATCACATTACCACTTCCCTTGTAGTTTGATAATATTCCCCAACGTCACACATCCTCAACATCTCCTTCCAAAGAGGCTTGCTTGAAAACACCAAGATGAAGAACCACAATATGAACCTCAGGCAACAAAACACCACATCCACACAACAAAATGTAACCAAGTAGTTTTTGGGATCCTCGACAACCTACATAACATTTATCATACATCGATTATTATACCTGAATACATTAAAACTCATACATTGTGTACATATAATAAAGATATCATGGAATATTCACGCTATACCTATAGTAGTCATTATGAATCTATATCTAGAATACATACGTGTGAAATAAACACAATAAATCAGTACCCTCTACACACTAATAAAGGGAAAACTAACCATACTTCATACTAGAATAGGTAACTTCCATGTGAATAAAGTAGGGCCATTGGGAGAAGTCATATATCCATCCCCCACCAGTATATTGATGGAAACACCCTCCAGGGCTCACAATCCCTGAGGTGTCAATTTACCAAACTGATATGATGGGGAAGTATATATAAACAAAAAAAATGTACATGATATAATATAGCTCACAAATACATTCTGGGAATAACTTAGTCTCTAAATCAACTAATGATAGCGTCTCTCAGACACTCAACTACCACTATTAAGACTTGATATCCTATAAAATACAATCATTTAAAGATCTACATTAAATTACTTTATTCCATTTTGATTAATTCAACTTTATGATAATTAATTATTAAACCAATAATTAACCAATATAATTTAACTTATTTCATTACATTAGCATCACAACGCATTCCATGACCCCCATGAAGATACAAATCATGTCCCCAACATAAAAAAATAATAACCTTTGCATTTCATCCCATAAATCTCCAAAACTATGGGTTAAACATTAACTTATTCATTAAAATCATTAAAAATGTCCATATTTATAGGTATTATATAAAAAAATTCTAGGTGACCAAAACAATTGGCTAAATACAGTGAGTAGATGAACTACCTATCAAGTATTTCCAACCTATAGCTGGATTGTAAACCCATCCAACCATGAGAAGCTAACCATATAAATTATGTATAATATCCTGCACATCTTCACCTCTCATGGAAGGATTGTGACAAATAAATATATACCTCAAGCAGTGCGGACATGAAATAAGATAAAAAATGGACACCATCCAATCATAATATTCAAAAAAGAATCCCAATTCACATCAATGGGTAAATCCAACTTCAACCTGTTCCATAATCTTCGGTGACCCCCTAACTCCCACATGCATACCCCAATGAATCCTACCATCATATGTGTCATCTAATACCACAAAAAATGGGCCACCCCACACCGCATACCACAATAGTCGTCATGGATCATCCATCCTAGACTAAAATCACATCTAGGCCTCTCTACCCCATATATCACAATAGACCTCTGGGGCCAACCTTCCCACAATGACATCACATCACATTCACCATGAAAAAACAATGTCACTGAGCTCTTGGACCAAAAGAAAGGAATTCAACCATTACAGACATAGAGCACTCATAACTACGAATTATAAGGTACATTTCCATAATATGAAAGTTGGAAAGTTAGGACCTACATGTTATTATCTTTTATCAAACAACTGGTTCATATTATATCATGAATTAACCAATTCATTATCATATCTTCCAACTACATGGAACATAAGATATTAGTTTTCACAACTATCAAAAATTAATTAAATAATTATTTTGACATGAAATTAATTGCATTATAAACAATCATCAAAATGCTTCATGTTCTTTGACAATTCAATTTATAAACATACTTGCATCAGTTTGATTATCATCCAATTGCAGCAAAAAATACCCCATTCATTAAACATGAATCTTTATACCGTTATCCAAATAATGATAAATTAATTCCAAATTTACATTATTTATGAATTTTTATCAAGAAAAAATTTATAATCCATGAATGGAATAGATATCACACTATCTAGAAAATCAAGAGGCAAATTGTTACTATGGTCAAAATTAGAAACATCATAATGTGATTGATATTATATCATTAATCTAGTTTATGTAATTGTTATGTCGATTTTATTGTAATACAATGTGCTATATCATGACAACTCTAAGGTTGCATGTAAATAAATAGGGATGTAATGAATACCTTTCCTAAAAAGGCCATTGTTGTTCTTCATACAACAATAGACCATGCAACGAATCTATGATAAAGTCTCTCATTAGATATGCATCCATATGAGGATTCCACAACACCACTTCACCCACCAGAATCCTATAATTATCCATTAGAACAATGGGAGCTCTTCCTCCATAGATTGATGAGAATATATGAGAGGAATAAAGAATAAATTGGATGTGACTGATAATAAATGAAGGTAAAAACATCTTGCATTAGGCGAGGACACCACAGATCGAGGTTGGAAGCTCCATATTGATTCTCATCGAAGGGGTCTCCAAAATGCCAATGAGGGGATTGTCGAGTCTTCGGGGATTATAGATAGGGATGCTACAAATATATGTTTTGACAAACCCATGCTTATGAAATGATTTAAAACATGCATCCTTATGGTATTACATGATGTGTAATCAACTTTCATGTCGTATAACATTATTTCATGAAATGAAAGCTCCCTGGATCCAGCTTCTAGGAACTGAATTACAGTATACATCCCCAAAACACCACATTCATTTAAAATAGGAATTGGTCGATCAATGGGGGCTTTCTTATTAATTACCAATGTAATATATAAATCAATAACAAAAAATTGATTTTCTTGAGGTATAATTCCAATTATCCACTAATCCCAAATAGTATGTATCTTTGAATTATAATATATTGTGTTGTTATGTATATCTATTGGACCTACAAAAATTCATTGTTCATATGATATGCCATTGTTTTTTCCATCTCTTTATTTTTTATTTTCTTAATCTAAATTGATACATTATAAATTTAATATTTTAATAAAATGCGTAATTATTTTATGTAATTATGTATAGTAGGATTAAAATTATTTATATATATTCCACTATATAAAAAATTTCAATAATAATCTATTGAGAGCATCATATAGATGGAAAATATTATATTCATATATATGAACTTTTTTTTGTTTTTATTTTACTAACATTATGGATTATTTCATTTTATAGCTAAATGACCCATTCCATCCTTATTCACTAGTAATGAAAGTGAGAATTTCAACTCACTGATCAATGTAATTTTGAAGAAGATACTCATAAATTAATAAAACTAATTATACAGTGAATAATTAGATTTTAAAATGATTTTATCACCCATATATGTATGAAATTTGAGCTAAAAAACATTTTTCGCCCGGACATAGTGATTGGGATTCACTATTTCATGTTGAAAACTATGATTTCTCAAATTTACATATATATTAGAAAACTATAAAATTTATTCCTACATTATCCCATTAATTTAATTATTCATTTATTAGACACTTTTTATCAAATTGTGGATGACAAGTCCTTTCGAAAATTCAAAATAGAGTTCTAATTAAATAACATTATTGATGAATGTAGAGGATATTCTCATTCGTTAAAACATTAATCAAATTTTTATTTGTATAAATAAAACAAATCATATTATTTCTATTCAATACATATGATAAATAATATCATTCAAATTAATCCAATCAATTTTGTAGTAATTGATTCATATAAAATGTAATCCAATTCAAATCACCTCACCTTATTCATTGATGTGGTTACAAGAAAACTCATCTAGTTTTTTCTAATGGTTTTCTATGTATGGACTCACAATAGTCCTCCATATAATATTTTCATAAATTTTTACAATAACAGTATACATATAATTGATGAAAATTTAATACAAAGTATTATCAAAAATACCATGAGGATTTACTAGTAGAATTTGTTTATTGTAGATATATATTTATATTCATTTAATCTTAAGCTATCTATTTATGAATATTTATTCACTCATCAATTTATACCGAGAATCAGGAAATTTTCATACCTAAATAACATATTCATCACCCCATTATCATATTATAAATCTAAATCAAAATCCACATTAATGGTTCCAAGTAAGTTGTTAAACTCAGAAAAACTATCTTTTATAATTATCTCTATGTTATATTGAAAACATTTTACATTATCTACAAAGGTAGAATCACGTTTCTCATTAACTTTTAATTATAAATTATTAATAATATTTTTTAGCCTTCTCTTAGATAAAGATAATATAAAAATTTATATCATACATAAAATTACATATCATCTTGTTTTTTTAATGAAAAGATCTTGTACTTTTTAATATTAAAAATAAAATCAATATTGAATTGTTAAAATGATATATTATGTTTCATTTAACTACTTCACTTGGATATAACCTTGATTTATTTTATATAAACGCTTAGGTGAAGACCCCATTCTTCAACAAACATATATATTACATTAATATTACTTTTAATCACTAAATTCATATTATAAATTCATTTCATCCTCCTCCAAATTCTTCCATTTTTCATAGTTGTATTCACTCATAAAACATGATGTATTATTCGATGTTTTTTACTATAATTTCTTTCTTATATAGTAGTTAATGTTATCCATTTTTTTACAGTGATTAATTAATATTTTGTTTTCAAACACCTTCCTTTTCAATATCTTATATTGTGCTATTAAAAAATACTCATATTTTTTAGTGACAACCACTAACCAAGTGATATTTTTATACTCATAAATGAATAATATATATTACATCTTCCCATTTTCTGAATTTGGAGATATTTCTCTATAAACAGCAATATTCTCTAACTCTGAAAATATTATCAATTTTTAGTCCTTTAACTAGTTTGTATTATATATTATATTTTCCTTCTATAAAATGACTTATAAATGAATGTTATATGATGTAAAATAATAAAAATCATGTGGTCCTTCATATTTCACCATATCATCCATATCTTTTTGGGTTATGTGGAAATAATTTTTTTTTCCAATTCCTTCGTTCATCATCCTTGGATAAATAGCATGTGTCTTCTTCTTCACTACTAATTTAAGAGAGTCATGTTTGTGTGATTTCATATAAATAAAATAAAATAATAATATTCCATTACTAAATAACAATTATTCATGATTTTTAACACATTCCTAATGTATATAATTTATTTAAATAAAATAAATTCTTCACAAGACCATCAAATAACCTGAAATATAATTTTATTATCCATTTCCTCTAGGTTTTAACTTCCCTAAACAAGTGATCATTAATCCATAAAAAATATGAATCCAAATTTTAATTATTTTATATATTCTATGACAATAAATAAATCCCTATTTCTGTAAATTTTATATTTTTCATCCATTTTTTTCAATACATACACAGAAATATATCATTCATCTAATATGCAATTTTCATCCCTTTAAATTATTAATTAACATAAATTAGGGGTTGATGTTATTATTCTTTCAGTATAAATGTTGGGTTGTCCTAATATTGTATGGTCATAAACCATTTTTTGGTTATTATATTGTATATGGAGTAAATGACATTCAATTCATTACCACATTCAGTCTGTATTTGTAGATTTATTCACATCATTCCCAACCAATACATGGTTTTCTATACATATATATTAATTATAATGAATTCTCTATTGAGAACATATAGAAAATAATAATTTATTTTATCAATTTAATTTTTATCATATTCATTGATGTATATATTATTTATGGAAATATGATTCATGTATACCACAAAATTCCCTAATAATAAAACCTTCTTTAAGGATATACACATGTTTCTTCCAGAAAACACTTGTGACCATTTGGTTTTCTCCCAAATATATCTTCTTATTAGATGTGGTCAATTGTGGTATGGACGTAGAAATGACCGATTTAATTTTATAATAAACAACACCACCTAATTTCTAATTTTTCAAAAAACACTGATGATGGAGAGAGTCATATATCATATTTTTTTGTTACCATGTTTCCTATTTACCCTCCCCTTCACCTATAAAATCTTACATTCTAACGTTTTTCCCTGAGGCATGGAAATTAAAAATACAATTTCCATGGATTAAAATTCACATGTATTCCTTGAGACATGGATTTTTCTTCATCCTCATACATTTTATTCATTTTTTTATAATTTATCCTTTATGATCAATGATAATTTTAACAATATGATTCAATTTTATGGTCAATTAATACTCATATAAATCTAATTAAATTAATGGGAAACATAAAACCATGGCTCCCAACCCTTCCTCATTAAAATAAATAAACTGGGACATTTTAATTAAAATATTTTTTATTCAACATCATATTTTATAAATGGAATTAGAAAAATTACGCATATTTTTTTTAATGGGATAAACTTTCACAATAATTTCATCTGATTACCTTAACGCCACTTCATGTGATTTATACATTTAGAAAATGACATAATAATTTTTCTTCAGTAAATATAAAACATAATTAATACGAATACTATCCCTTGAAAATTCCAGTGTGGAGTTTCCATCAATCACTTAAACGTATATATTTCAATGTGATCAAAATAATATCATGATAAACGTAACTAAACTGATATCATTTATGGTTTATCGAATTATATTTCATGTCAAGTATAACCACAGTCATATAATAAAAAACTACATCAATAGAATCATGTAAGATTACACATAAATACTTATACTTATTCCATAGAACATTGATTGTAGCTTCTCGAACCGTTGTGTTAATGAGATAAAAATTTCAAATCATTTCCTAAAATTAATTTTATAACATAAATGAAATTAAATGAATGTATATTGTTATAGAAATATTCCACTAATATAATTACTAAAAAAGAATAAGTATTCCATTATTTATGATAAATTTTAGATAAAGGAACAAAATCCATGTGACAGATACGTCGATGTCAATATAATTCTTTCACATCCATACCTATGTTTTAACATTAAAAAAGATTAATATTGATGTAAAGATGAATTTTGTAATAAAAAATTATATAATATTATGACACACCTCTAAAACCAGAATTTATAAAGAGGTTAAAATCATTAAAATTTATCATTCCATATGGTTTCCAATTTCTAGTTTAAACAATGGAAGATACCTTTAATGTGGGGGGAGTGGGAAATCACGTTATATAAAATAAAAGACTCACTTCCCAATAAACTAGATTTTTAATTATAAAACAAAAGTCTATATTCTTCATATAATGTGGATGGAATAATTAATAAATAGATACATCAAATATTATCTTTTATTAAAAACTAGTATTTTATGCCCATGGAAAATACATTCGGTGATATACCAGTGTAACAATATCCACATTATGTTGGTATTGTGTTAATTAAATTAGAAAAATACATTCAGTTTTTCACTATGTTAAAATCATTATTATCAATATTAATGCACCACCGAAATATATCAAAAGAACATAGTACACATTTATGTTATCACATTAATCTTCCAACAAATGAGATTAAGGATTTCACATTAAACGATGTACCTATAATCTCAATCATTAAGAACATGATGATTTCAAAATATTTATTGTAATATAACCATATAGAATAATTATTATTTATTCCAAAATGTTCTCTCCATTCTATTACACTATTATATAATTATAAAACTCATTCCATGAATCTCTCCTCAATTTATATAAGAAAATATTCTTTTATTATTTTATGTGAATTTTCATGTTGACTATTAGTTCATTTTTAAATAATCATTTACCACTATTAATATTTTATCTATTAATATCAATAAAATATGTAATAACGAAGTAATATTTTGGGGGAATGATATTTCTTAAATTTTTTGAAATATAAATTCATTTTTTATATAGTGTAAACCACCGTGGAATATTTATCCCTTAACTATGTTATGGAAAATCAAATTTCAAATACAAAATATACAATAAATAATTCTTCCAATTTATTGACCACCCATGATCTATGATTATTTTGAATATCAATTAATCATATCAATGACCAATATGGGATGATGTTATATTTATGATGACATATTTAGCCTCAATGTAAAATATTAGCCCAAATTATAGGATTTCTCCCAAAATCAATTTGTTTATTATTGATGATAATTAACCTAATAAACATTTTATGATTCCGAATTATTTATTTTTATTTTTATTAAATGATTCCTTTACCATGATGTCTGAAATGACTTTCTATATGACTATTGTTCTCATTATTGGCATAATTCACAAAAAGTAACGATATTTGGAATAAATTCATATTTTACATTAAAAAATTTAAATGTGAACAATTATCCATGAACTACCACCAGGGAGTATTATACACATGATCCAAATTAGAAAATATCGATGAACACTATGGGTATTACATGAGCCCTGCTACATTTTTTTTCAAATATGTGTTCCCTATTATAATATTTTTTACCTAAATCACAAAAACATGGACTTCATAATATAATGGAACTATATTTATTTTATGTACCCTCAATGTGTTCCAAATATATTAATAATTAATTTATATTTACATTATGTTTATTTTATACGATTTCAACGAACCTTATCAAAAAAAAGAATTCAAAAATAAAATTAATCATTACTTTCTCTTCATTTTTATAAATTAATTGGTTTTCCAATTTAATTTTCTCATAGAAGTATTCAAGATTCCCAAAAACTCCCCTATCTCATTGAGTACATATAAATTTATTAAAATTCATGATAAATTTTATTAAACTGAACTACTAGTTTTTTTATATTCTATGTTATGATATTAATGAATTGTTATGTCATAAAAATCCCCTTTATAATAATATATTTAATGATGGATAATGGTGGGTAAAATATTTGACAATAAAGTTTTACATAACTCTAATTCCTATTGAAGATAAATATTTAACACTAATATTGAAATATTCATTATGGTTATAGTGAAGATGAATTATATTTTCTTTTGTTATTTAGATGAAAAAAATTTCATTATTCTCATTGAAAGGAAAAATATGAAATATTTATAATCCAATAGAATGAGATGGAAAATATATCCAACATATAAAAAAAAATTATATCAAAATTAGTTTCATGTCACTAACTAATTTTGTTAATGAAATGAAATTTTTTCATCTATAGTGATGCTATGGATTATATACACTATGGTGGAAATTAGCAAATATATGGGTGGAAATTAATATACATTAAATTCCTCAAAATATTATTGTAATTAAACATTCTATTTGTGGATATATGATCAATAAAATATAATAATAATAATAATAATTTAGAAAATATTTTTAGTCGGAAATGGTATTTCTGGTTGAGTTAAACAATACCTACCCTCTAATGGTTATATAGACGAATTGAGGACAATCATTATCTCGAATAAAACACCTACAAAGAGGAAACATTATCAAATGAAGAATTATTTCTAACAATTATATTTTAGTTTTAAATAGATTTAATGAGTATATAAGACTTTTTATTCATTGATTCGTTTAGGGAACCTCAATTGTTGATTATTTTTTCAGGAACATTATAGATCGTAACATTAGTAGGACCACCATTATAATTGTATTAATTATTTATTTTATGGTGGGTATAAACTTTTTAGTAAGATATTTCATCATGGTTTTGACCATTATAATGAGAACAATATGTATTTATTTCAAGGATGTTTGACTATTTATCCCTATATAGAAATGACATAAATGACAATTAATGATCTATTATGGGGAGGACCTATAAAGATGGTATGATGTGTAGGATATTTTTCGTTTCATGATTCATTATCACCAAATATATGATCTATAAGGATTATTATTTTTTGATCACTATGAGGACCATTTTAGTGATTTGATACATCATCACGAAGAGAATATTTCTTCAATACTTATTCATATTATTAAAAACAATTAGAAAAAATAAATAAATAAATTGTATTTTTATTGTAATAAAAAAATTATCAGATACAGATTTGGAGTGTTTTTCATTTATATATATATTTTTTCAATATATTATATTAGTGCATATTTCAAATAATTTTGTACATATTTAGAAAATAATTTCTGAATATAAATCACTCATAATTGATAAAATGTGGTTGATCATTATTTATTTTAAAATTTCAATATTATTCCGAGTAATTTATTTAATAATTTGAATATAAATGTTATGATTATATTTTCTATATAATATTTTATTTATTTATATTTATAAATATTTAGCAAAATAAAATGAAAACATTATTGTTGTATACATATTAATAATGGACTAAGAGAGGTAGGAAATATTGAATATGTATATAATCAATACAGTGACATCTTTGGAGGGTATATACTTAAATTATAATATTAATGAAACTAGTCCAACACATAATATGTTTTCAATTCCTATTAAAAAATTCATAACACGTATTATATATTTGATCATAATAATGTGTCATAATTGAAATAAATGTGGAATTATATTACTTTATGATAGATCCAAATGAATAATCATGGAAACAATTTCATGGACACATCAATGAAATATGCTTCACCAACATAGATGTTGTTATTAATATAGTACCATATACATATACGACAATTTCTATATCCCATTAGCAATAGATTATTATTTATCTTGATAATATTTATCCATGATTTCAATATAGAAAAAAATAGACAACAAATTATTATTTTAAAAATAATATAGTGTGGATACTATATTTATCATGCATAGATTACATGAAAATATATTAAAAATTACAAGAACACAAATAAAAAAATACACAACTTATTATGTTATGTATTTATCTAGATATCCATATGGTTGGATAATCAAACTAGAGGATGAAAATGAAAACATATATTTTTAAGCTGATAATAATAAATGTTAATATATCCTCACACATTCAATGATCATATTCATATCCATTATAACATTGATATTATTCAACTGTCCTTTTAATAATGTATAAATTTGGACTATTAATAGGAGAATAATAAAAATTTCATGATGGAATCCATTGAACAATGAGTGTAGAACCACATCATATAATAGAAGGAGTTGATTTACTACAACATAATATATCCAATTGTGAGTGTTGTAGCTGGAGGATCACATTAAAAGTTTTATAAAGGAGTAATGGAATCATTCATGAGTAATTTAAAAACTATATTTTCCAATGATATTTATTCCAATATTTTATATTGTTTTTTATAAGGGATGCACTATGCTACTATAAAAGATATGGTTTATGACATGAAAAATATGAACATAAATTTAATTATGTAAATAGTGAGGAAATATATCAAGGGTTAAAAGGGTTTTTTCAAAATCATTAGTTGGTCACACCCCTCATGTCCACATCAACTAATCAAGGGAATAACTCATGGAGCATGTAGTACCATATCTATCTAGTATCCATGATCACACTTTTTGAAAAATAATTATGAAACTTGATTAGTCTATCGGTATTCATGTGATAGAATTAGAATATGTGGGTTATTATGATGAAGACATTTTATCTAATGTGGTACCACATCCCATGTGACATATTTTGGTTCTGGACATAAGATCTTTCAAAATAATCTTTTAATACGTCTCTACCTATTGATGACTCTAATAATTATTAACCGCATGATTGACATATTATACAACGGAATAAATTTTATCATCTAAAATGATATAAATTGTTAAAATAATTAGAGAAGTATCACATGATTAATCTATGGAGAGTGAAAAATACACAAATATACCCTAAGGTTTAGAGAGTTACATATATTTTTTCATCTGCATTCATGTTGATCCATGGACTTTTTAAGGGAATCTGATAAATAAATCTCAGTACAATTTTTTTTTCATGCACAACAAGAATTAATAGAATATTGAGGTTTGAAAAATAATTTTTCCTAGAACCTATTACTACATTGTAGGCTTCGTAAAAATATAAATGAATGAAATCGATCACTATATGAAGAGTGTGGTTCTTATTCTCAATGATGACAACATTTATATTTTTCTATGTTCACACAATGATGGATCTTGAAAATTCAATATGTTGGTTGTTCATATGATCACATTAGACATCCATAGTGTGGGAGAAACATGGGTCTTAAATCTAGTTTCAAGTCCAATGTCATATTCAATGATTTTTTTGGTGTTTTTTCAAATTTTTTTCCAAATAAAATGTGTATGTTAAAAAAATTATAACTGTGTATGAAAGGTGGTTGGCCCCCTTCTGCAATTCCACAAAATATTTTGTATGTGTACATGTTTTTATATTTTTAAATATATTGGTTTTTATATTATGATTTATATTTATATTATTAGAAATAACATATCCATGGTTTTTTTCTTCATTTCATTTAGTTAAATACTACATTTTCCATTATTAGATAACGATAATATTATTATTCATTAAACATATATAAATTATAATTACATGTCTCATATTTGGGAAACATTTTATGGTCTCTTATTGTCACGAACCAGGCCGGGTCGCCATCCGACCCGGTCCCCGACCAGGTCCGTGATATGGCTCGATGGGCGTTCCTGATCCCCACGGGCTGGCACAAGTGACCGGGTATCAAAACTAACCGATGGGAACGATTTTACCCGAAATAAAAGACAGAAAAACAACTAACCAGATAAATAAACTGAAACTATAAATAGACAACCAAAAACTCCTTTAAACTATGAACAGGTTTAAAGTCTACAACTCCAACCAATAACTAAAAAGAAAAGATGATAGCGGAAACTAAAACTATTACTCAATACTCAAAGCAACAGGAGAGGTGCGACATCCACACGTCACAAACAATAACCTGCATGAGAGGACCACCAATGACCAACCACCATTACTGAGCACAGCGCATCAACCTAGAATACACAGAGGACAAGGCCTACATACACCAAAAGTTGTATGTAGGGTGTGAGAAAAGATCCCAGTAGGACGTCACCCAACAAAAAGGCTCCACGCATAATTATTAAAGGACAAATACATTTGCAATATTAAGTAGAGAAAAGAAATAAAAACATGAACGGTTTAAAAGAAAACAGAATTAAAGAAAATAGTTTTAAATGGAACAACTTAAATTAAAACACATGGACCCTAATTTTTTTTTAAATAACCAATATGTCACACTGACGGTCGCAATGTAACCAATGAGCACTATTATGGGAGAGGCCTCATGGGTATCAGCTAGCTTGGGTCCCTAGATTTTTATGTCTCGGTGAAACGTGGCGTAGAAGGCCACGACCCTCAAAAATGTGTCTTAGAAGGACACGACCCTTAGAAAACGTGGCATAGAAGACCACGACCCTCAGAAATGCATATGTTTAGTTAGTGTTGCAATCGTCAGTCTTGCCAGGGAAACCGGGTCAAGTCACCTCTGGAACACTCGCTCACTAGTCTAGTATGCCCTCCTAGCTACCTGGGCTTCCCGGTTTTTGCTCAAACAAGTTTCAAGTTAATGTCACATTTCACACTAATACATAAAATCCAAACAAGGTACTCACACACGAAAAATCACAGTCTGAACACCCAAACCCGCTTTTAAAACCATACGCAAACCAAAATATTTTCAAAACACAATCTGCATATGTTACATATTCAATTAAACAATTTTCACAATAAAAAAACACTTCTCATTAAACAACCACCACATACACATATAAATACCTTTTTGAAATAAGGCACACACAAAAAAATCATAAAACTAAATCTTCTTCGGTTACACACCCAATTAAAACAACTGCACAGTAAAAGAAACCACTTTCAACATCAAACACACAATTAAAAGATTTTATTAGAAAATTTTCACAAACGTCGCACGACTTTACACACCAAAAACATTTACACAATTTACTCCAACCAATTTCCTTTACACCCTTAATAATTATTTAATGAAAAAATTCACATTTTCATAAACAAATTTTTTGAAAAGAGAGAAGACACCACTTTACAGGCTAAACTGACCCAAACTCTCTTACCCGACTACAGGCACACGACGTCACCTCCGGAACACACTCTAAATTAAGAACGCAATTAAATAAGTCACTCACATAGTTGGAATGACCATTACTACAGTTACACAAACCCCTAGAACAACTTTCCAACCCATTAAAAAAACGCCGCACGACTAAAATGCCAAAAATCCACTCAAAAACTCATTTTCGACCCGACACATATAGATTCTAAGCCAATAAACCACTGTCACTCTTTTCATGTTCTAACAAATAATTTGCACAATTATAAAACACTATTAAATAGTTCATCATGAGTTTTTCACAAAAAGAATTACCCACATGCAGCATAAACATGTTACTACCAAATCAAAGACGCATTAGATCTCAACAACAACCATATTCACAACATTACAACTAATAATTAAAAATGATAAACCAATAAAAATTGCTAATTAATTCATCAAACAATAAATATGTGTCGAACCACCTACTTTTTCATCGCATACTTCACAACTATGGTGCGCAATGACCGCCACACATCAACCGCAAATCAAACAAAACCAAATCGACCGTAAACAAAAAATTGAACTAAAACATCAAGAATTAACACAGAAATTTATTGAATTCTTCAAACGCACCTAATTAGCACCATAAACGAACCAAAGGTGATCCATAAATCATGATATTGAACCGATACAAAATAAGATCAAACCCTAATATCGGAACCTAAACCCGTTGGACAAAGAAAACCCCAAAAAAACAAGAGAAAAGGGTATACCATAAGGAGAGGGTGTCACGGAGCGACAAAGCTCGACCAAGGGGGAAGTGGGGCACGGCGCTAGGGCGGCTGGCGGCTTTGGTTCGACGGAGGGGTGTGTGGCGCCGGAGCAAGCTGAATGCCAGACGGAGCAGGGGCGGCGGTTCGGCCCGTCGCCGGAGGAAGGAGGAGGGCCGGTGGAGTGTGTTGCGTCACTAGATGAAGGTCGGCCGAGGGAAGCAGGGGGGCGATGGGGAGTCCGGGATAGAAGCAGGGGGTTCGGTGGTCGGTCCGTTGGATGGTGCGGCGAGGAGGGCTCATGTGGGGCGATGCGAGCAGTCGGCCGGGAGGGAGTGCGGGGCGTCGAAGGCTGCTAGTCCGGTAGACGACGCGGACGGAGAAGGGCCGGGAGAGGATTGAAATGGGAGAAAGGTGCACTAGGGTTTTGCTCACAAGGGAGATCCGACGGGATTTGGGAGAAACAAAAGAGGGGGGAAAAGGAAATAAAATAAATAAAAGAAAAAGAAAACTAAATAAAAACTAGAAACAAACTCAAACAATTAATACTAACCATTTTAAAAATATTCTAAATAACTTAATTAAAAATTATAACCAAATTAAAATATTAATTAAAACAATAATAAAATCTATATTACCATTCTTATTATCATTAAATATATATATATATATATATATATATATTTTCAAGAAACAGGCAGTCGCACAGTTACCCCGCGCAGCCAATAAAATTTTAATAAAAAGATAATGATGAAAATAAAAAAAAAATTATTATCATTAAAATAATTACTTAAAATTTCATTACACGTATTATTCATTTATTTATTATTATTATTATTATTATTATTTACATTTCATTATCCCTCTATGTTTCAACTCATTTGGAAGCTGGGCAGACTGTTTGGATCTCAAAACCATGCCTCGCCCATGCGTCCGGTGACGCAAAAACCAAACACTCATAATAAATATAATAATAATAATACTAACAAAAATAATAATAATAATACTAATGATAATAATTATCATAATAATAATATTAGTAAAATTAAAAAAACAATAAAAATTGTAATAAACTAAAATAGAAATAATAATAATATTGATAATCTCAAATGACATTATTATGATTATTATCATTAAAACAGACTCTAATTCATTTTATTTCATTAATTAAACATCAGCAAGGCATGCGGTGAACTGGGCGGGGCCGCGCGGCGACCCATGCGAGGTCGTGTAGCTTTGACCGCATTGCGGTTGGACAAAAACAATACCACAACACAAAGAACTCGAAAACATAATTCTGGTTTTGACCCGAACTACCCGACGCGTATAAAATTTATAAAATAAATAAATTAAAAAGGGTGGGTGTGACGATTCTCCCCACCATGATGATTTTCGTCCCTAGAAAGCCACAACCAAGACTGAACCCCAAACAAGAAACTGATACCCCAAAATCAACTAGTGAAATGAAGAAAAAGCAGCGTGCTCAGAGAAAGTTCCTCAAAGACAACAACAAGAAACCCATAAAAGACATTCTGATATGTGTCACCTACCCCAAAGAGCTAGAACTCCTCCAGTTGACTAACCGAGGAAGGGAACCCTCTCACCCACGGAAACCAACATTACAAGCCGAAACATCTCAAACATTACTAAACGAAAACCTCACCATTTGGCTTGAAACAAAACATGGTCAAACCACGTCCACAGAACACTTTTATCACTTATCACCAATCCATATTACAAAACAGAAGCAATAGATCCACATGGGGAGGCCCGAGGGGCTCCCCACCATTTGGAACTCACTAACGCTCGAGACGAGACTGGAAAACTGACACGGGGAGGTTCGAGCGGACTCCCTTCCATTAAAGAAAAGTCCAGCACTGATTCATTCTAGAGACATTTGTGCGAGACCCAATGTGGGTTTCCCCACCATTAAGAACATACCAACACCCAAGACGAGACTCGAAAACCAACATGGGGGGGGGGGTCCGGGTGGACTCCCCCCATTAAGGAAAGGCAAACACCTATTTATTCCAGAGACCTTTGTGCGAGACCCGTCTTGGGTATCACTAACATTAGAAAAAACAGAGGATACATAACTTTGAAAAAAAATTCTTGATGGTGACCAAACACCCCACCACAAGGGGCGGGGAGGGAGGGACCAGACTACCGGGGCATCAAAATTATAACCCAAGACAAATTAGAATTTCCACATTCCTGGATGAGCATTATTCAAGTTTGAGACAAATTTCTCCAACAGACTCCCATAAGGACCACTAAAGTGATTGTATCCAGTGGGACGCAATCCCCAAGACTTTTAAGGCAATGAGACGAACACGCCTCCACATGGTCACGAAAACATTATGCAACGAGACTGCTCATTCAGAGCGAAAGAACCTTTGAAACAATTTAAACTGCCTCTGGTTTTAACACTGGTGACAAAAATAAAGTCGGGGTCCCATACACTTCTGGGGTTCCTGCCACGCGCCAGCTTCACTCCGAGACCTATGGCTGGAGCCCTGATGTTTGAAGCATCTTCTGCCTCGCAGTCAAGCATTGATGACTCCCAAGTGGAGCTTCTCATTTTGGTTCCACACGCAATCATATTGCACCCGAGGCAACACCATCAAACACCACACATTATAGCATCTGACTGATCATATGTGTAACATTCACTAACACCAGAGTTGAAATGGTGCATGTGCATCACCCTTTATCACACTGAACGAGAACATGACACCACCAATCATCACCTGAACATGACTGTTGCTATTGAGAGGAACCTTACGCTGAGAAAGACTTTAAACCGCATCTTGAACAACATGTGATTCCTGAAAACGACCATAGCAGCCTCACACGACTGGGTCTGCCAAACTAGTAGCCTAACAAGAACCTTTCCTTAAACGAAACAAACCAAAGACCAGAGGTCATTTAGAACGATAGACCCCACCAACAACTTAGGGTTGCTTCCACATTTTTTCCACTGGGGTCTCCCTTGCTGCTTCCACACCACCGTTGACTATCAAAGGGACCTCACGCTGCAAGACGTCAACGAACATGGCCTTTGTAGCCGATGTAAATACTACAATGCCCTTCAGGACACTGGTCAACATTGATAATTCTGAACCACCTTCAACTTTCCCCATTGTAATTTCATTCACCGCTTCCAGGGGGACCCTTAAACACAACGATGTCAACATCATACATGATGAGTAAGACAACTCAAAAAGACCAAAACTCCCTTCATCTCCCCTCACATCTATCATTCCGTGGCGAGAGGATCCACTTCACTGAAGGAAAAAGTAATAGACTTAGCATTGTCAGTAAAATGGAAAAGTCGTTACTTTAGTCAACTGGAGGGTCGGCCAACAACAAACCATCTATGGTCGCATGTCAATTGCACATTAACTCTTTATTGGGGGTGTACACTATCGAAGAAAGAAAACCATGGACCTGACCGAACTGGTCCAATGGTCAAAACATACCTCAAGCGAACACCAAACGTGCAGGATAAACCACTGCAAGGGATCCCCGATGTACTATTCAAAGGAATTTACTAACCACACGCTTGCATACCAACTTACAAATAAGAACTCAAACTCGGGACACAAATCATTCAGAAAAGATCTCGGCTCAAAACGCCTCACATACGACATTTCCTAAACACAAGGACATGCCACACAAACACCGTTTACTAAAACACCAAATTTTGTTTTTCCTTTAACAAAAAATTTTAAAAATAAGCAAACACGGTGGATTGCACCAACACAAATGGCGTCCCATGAGCCTCGTACATGCATGTTCTCGTGCCGCACCGGAATCCACCTCATGTCCATCCAGGCCCTCATCCGCTCGTGCCATTAACCATTTCCCTTTTCGCATACACTCATGCATGTGGTTGCCCGTGATAGCGCCAAGGATCAAAACCAAACCATTCCATTTTTTTCAAAACCAAAACATTCAACCCACAGCTTTCAAACCTCATACCTCATTTTCTTTTTAAAGTGTTTCATTTGAAAACATTTTCCAAGACCGAAACATGTTTACTTAAAAACCAAATTCCCATGAATCGAAAATAAAGAGACATGAAATGACGCAAGAGAAACTTGTGTCAGCGGGTGACTGGAACATATGGATGGCGGCCATACGCCAATCACACCACTACCACGGAGGGTATTCCAAAACATCATCCCTAGCTCAGCATGGCTTTCCAGACCCTGCGAGATCACTAGGACCACTGACCTAACCCCTTTTCTTTTCCCTTAGACAAGATTTTCCACAAGGACCAAAAACTCAGACAAACCTCATCATACGTTGGTAACTTGAGTCCCGCCATGAGGTGTGCTGGCCAGGCATCTTACTCGTAGCCAGGACGTCGAGTCCCGACAACCTCAACTCAAGTCCACCGTGACTCTATCCCAAAACAAAATGACCCAAGAGAGAAAACATCCTCTGATACCAATTTTTCACGAACCAGGACGGGTCACCATCCGACCCGGTGCCCGACCCGGTCCGCGACATGGCCTGAAAGGCGTTTCCGATCCCCACGGGCTGGCACAAGTTCCCGGGTATCAAAACTAACACATGGGAATGATTTTACCCGAAGTAAAAGACAGAAAAACAACTAACCAGATAAATAAACTGAATCTATAAATAGACAAAAAAACACGCCTTTAAACTGTGAACTGGTTTAAAGTCTACAACTCCAACCAATAACTAAAAAGAAATGATTACAGTGGAAACTAAAACTCTTACTCAAACCTCAAAGCAACAGGATAGGTGCGACATCCACACGTCACAAACGTTAACCTGCACGAGAAGACCACCAATGACCAACCACCATCACTGAGCACGGCACATCAACCTGGAATACATAGAGGACAAGGCCTACATACACCCAAAGGTGTATGTAGGGTGTGAGCAAAGAGCCCAGTAGGAAGTCACCCAATAAAAAGGTTCCACGCATAATTATTAAAGGACAAACACATTTGCAATATGAACTAGTGAAAAGAAATAAAAACTTGAACGGTTTAAAAGAAAACAGAATTAAAGAAAATAGTTTTAAATGGAACAACTCAAATTAAAACACACGCACCCTTATTTTTTTAAAATAACCAATATGTCACACTAACAAGCGCAAAGTTACCAATGAGCACTATTATGGGAGAGGCCACATGGGTATCAGCTAGCTTGGGTCCCTAGATCTCTGTGTCTCAGTGAAATGTGGCTTAGAAGGCCACGACCCTCAGAAAATGTGGCTTAGAAGGCCACGACCCTCAGAAAACGTGGATTAGAAGACCAGAACCCTCAAAAATGCATATGTTTAGTTAGTGTTGCAATCGTCAGTCCTGCCAGTGAAACCGAGTCAAGTCACCTACGGAACACTTTCTCACTAGTCTAGTATGCACTCCTAGCTACCTGGGCTTCTCGGTTTGTTCTCAAACATGTTTCAAGTTAATGTCACATGTCACACTAATACATAAAATCCAAAAAAGGTACTCACACACGCAAAATCACAGTTTGAACACCCAAACCCGCTTTTAAAACCATATGCACACTAAAATCTTTTCAAAACACAATATGCATATGTTACATATTCAATTAAACAATTTTCACAATAAAAAAACACTTATCATTAAACAACCAACACTTACACATATAAATACTATTTTGAAATAAGGCGCACACAAAAAAAATCATAAAACTAAATCTTCATCGGTTACACACCCAATTAAAACAACTGCACAATAAAAGAAACCACTTTCAACATCAAACACACCATTAAAAGATTTTATTAGACAATTTTCACACACGTCGCACGACTTTACGAACCAAAAACATTTACACAATTTACTCCAACCAGTTTCCTTTACACCTTTAATAATTATTTAATGAGACAATTAAAATTTTCATAAACAAATTTTTTGAAAAGAGAGAAGACACCGCTTTACAGGCTAAAGTGACCCAAACACTCTTACCCAACTACAGGCACATGACGTCACCTCCGGAACACAATCTACATTACGCACACAATTATAGAAGTCACTCACATAGTTGGACAAACCATTACTATAGTTACACAAACCCCTTGAACAACTTGCCAGCCCATTAAAAAAATGTTGCACGACTAAAACGCCTAAAATTCACTCAAAAACTCATTTTTGACCCGATGCATATAGTTGCTAATCCAAAACACCACTCGCACTCTTTTCATGTTCTAACAAATAATTTTCACAATTATAAAACACTATTAAATAGTTCATCATGAGTTTTCCACAAAAAGAATTACCCACATGCAGCATAAACATGTTACTACCAAATCAAATAAACATTAGATCTCAACAACAACCAAATTCACAACAGTACAACTAATAATTAAAAATTATAAACCAATCAAAATTGAAAATTAATTCATCAAACAATAAATATGTGTGGAACCACCTACCTTGTCATCATAGACTTCACAACTGTAGTGCGCAATGACCGCCGCACATCAACAGCAACTCAAACAAAACCAAATCGACCCTAAACAAACAATTGAACTAAAACATCAAGAATTAACCAAGAAATTTATTGAATTCTTCAAACGCACATAATGCGCACCATAAACGAACCAAATGTGAACCATAAATCATGAAATTGAACCAATAAAAAATAAGATCAAACCCTAAAATAGGAACCTAAACCCGCTGGAAAAAGAAAACCCCAAAAAAACAAGAGAAAAGGATATACCATAGGGAGAGGGTGTCACGGTGCGGCAAGGCTCGGCCAAGGGGGAAGTGGGGCACGACGCTAGGGGGGCTGGGGGCATGGGTTCGACGGAGGGGTGTGTGGCGCCGGAGCAGGCTGGACGCCAGACGGAGCAGGGGAGGCGGTTCGGCCCATCACCGGAGGAAGCAGGAGGGCCGGTGGAGTGTGGTGTGTCGCCGGATGAAGGTCGGCTGAGGGAAGAAGGGGGGCGATGGGGAGTCCGGGCTAGAAGCAGGGGGTTCAGTGGTCGGTCCGTCGGACGGTGCGGTGAGGAGGGATCATGCGGGGCGGTGCGAGCTGTCAGCCGGGAGGGAGTGCGGGGCGTCGAAGGCTTCTAGTTCGGTGGACGATGCGGACGGAGAAGGGCAGGGAGAGGAGTGAAATGGGAGGGAGGTGCTCTAGGGTTTTGCGCACAAGGGAGATCCGACATGATTTGGGTGAAACAAAAGAGGGGGAAAATGGAAATAAAATAAATAAAAGAAAAAGAAAACTAAATAAAAACTAAAAACAAACTCAAACCATTAATACTAACCATTTTAATAATATTCTAAATAACCTAATTAAAAATTATAACCAAATTAAAATATTAATGAAAACAATAATAAAATAAATATTACCATTCTTATTATCATTAAATAAATAAATATATATATATATTTTAAAGAAATAGGCAGTCGCGCAGTTACCCCACGCGGCCAATAAAATTTTAACAAAAAGATAATGATGAAAATAAAAAAATTATTATTATCATTAAAATAATTCCTCTGAAATTTAATTACACTTATTATTTATTAATTTATTATTATTATTATTATTATTTTTTATTTCCATTTCATAATCCCGCTATGTTTCAACTCATTTGGAAGCTGGGAAGACTATGTGGATCTCAAAACCATGCCCCGCCCATGCGTCCGGTGACGCAAAAACCAAACACTTGTAATAAATATAATAATAATAATAATAATAATAATAATAATGATAATAATTATCATAATAACAATAATAGTAAAATTAACAAAACAATAATAATTGTAATAAACTAAAATAGAAATAATAATAATAATGATAATCTCAAATGACATTATTATGATTATTATCATTAAAAAAATTCTAATTCATTTTATTTCATTAATTAATCATTGGCAAGGTGTGCGGTGAACCGGGCGGGGCCGCGCGGCGACCCAAGCGAGGCCACGCAGCTTCGACCGCGTTGCGCTTGGACAAAAACAAGACCACAACATAAAGAAATCGAAAACATAATTCAGGTTTTGACCAGAACTAAGCAACGCATAGAAAATTTATAAAATAAATAAATTGAAAAAGGTGGGTGTGACACTTATGTTCAATATGCTCTTAAGATTTTTGACTCTTATTCCATGTTTTTATGTTATTCATTATAATCATTCCCTTCATTCCATTCTATGATTATTGATTGTTATGATGTATTATCAAATTTTATCTTATGAAAACATTAATAGAATTTATGGCTCACAATTTATTTAATGTATGTCTCTTTGATAATCTATGTATTTTGAGTAAGGTGAGGTTTAGGAGAAAGTATGTATATGGGAATAAAACACTATGTTATTGTTTATATCATGTACCCAATTCCCAAAAATGTTGAAACATAAGATTATTCAGAGTCTTATAGAGATGATTATTATAAATATATTGTAATAATATGGATATGATATCTAGGTCATCATATGAAATATTTTAATATAAATTCACATAAAAAAATGAGTAATTTTCTTCATCGTCAATACCATTAATTTTTTGTAACTGTTTCCATGATGTGTTATTTATATGTAAAAATCATGCTATACATATTATTTTTCACTTGAAAACAAATCATAAACCCTACGAGCCTAACCCAATCTAGTGCATCCACCGAGTTCCAATGTTTATTTATGTACATGCGGTCCATTTTAGAATTTATATATATTAACAATTTCATTGAATTAAAAGTCTCAATATAATATCAATAGTTATTAGGATTATCATCTATGAACATTAATTAATCATCAATTTCCATAATAAATACAAATAACTCAGACTCTTAATTGATCTTACTTGATCATAGATATTATTTGGAATAATGTTTTTTTTATGATTCCAAACCTCATTATGAAATTGACTTAACATCTATATCTTGAGATCTTCCTTTTTGATGGTCCTTAAATTCTCCAGGAGAAATATTTATCCCAATGGTCATAAATTAAAATATTCATTCTCAAGGAATATACGAGTTTCATCCAAAAAAACATTCTGATGTATTAGATTTTAAAAATTATATCCCAAAGTTTCCAAAAGTTATATGATAAATAAATGATTCACTAAATCATGGTTGTTTTAATGAGAATCCAGTTTTCATATGAGTGCTTCACAACCCCAAATATTAATAAAATATTTTTTGGGAAATTTACTAGTGAATATATAATATAGTGACTTTAGGACCACATTGAATGAAATTAGTTAAGTATAAACAAATCAACCAATATAGTATACTCATATAATGAAATTATTAGTTCATACTAAGTCAAAATTTGATAGAACCATGTCCAATCATGCATGATTCATTATTATGGGAACACTATTCATATATGGTTTTCCATGTGGAGGGAGTTGAGAAACAATTTTCCAATGCCTCATCAGATCATTGAATTGTTAGCTTATGTATTAAACGCCTATACTTGACCAGTGATTCTTAATATCTTTTCCAAATTGATTATGTAAATTATTATAAAAATATGCTAACGTTTCATAGGTTATAAAATTTTACCTTATCATAAACACATAAACATCCAAACTAATTCCAATAATAAGTTTATAATGTACCTGAATTAGCACATCAAAATTCATGAACGAGTACAAACAATGTTTATAGGTAGGTTTTTTTCCAAGAAATTGGTGTCTGAATCTGATTCTCATATCATGGTTGTTGGGCTTCGTGTTGGGGTGGAGTCTTAAGACCTAGAGAGAATCGATCCTCAGCCACTATAATGTCAACTATTTCCTGATCCACATATGTGTTAATAGGAGGAGGATACAACTATATTTCATAATTTTCCCTTGACCTTTCTCCCACTAGGGTAGTAGAAGGACCAACCATGGTTTTATTGGGGAACTATATAGGATGTGAAGGATCTTGACCAAAATCTGGATAAAACTATAGATACCCTATTCGGAATGATGTATCCCATGCCGCCTGATTCACATCCACAGTCGACTAATGCTGTAATACTAGAGGGTCGACCTCTACCTGTGGACTAAATGAGGGATTACATGTAGCATGACACGGCCTATGTCATCAATGTCGTGGTTACTCCGAATTAAAATCTACTAGAGGTGGTTCATGAGTAGGAACCTCCACTACCTGGGGTGGACAATTGAATATACTCATGTGAATCACTTGATATGATATCATCCTCCCTAGTGTTGTAGCAGAGATCACCTCTAGGATTGAAACTCCCTCCCCCTCTCAATTAAACATGGAGATAATCTACTATACACTAGTATGTTGTAAAGTGATTCAAAAAATAATTAAGACATATTACAATACACAAACAAATTTATATTTATTTATCAACCATATCATGAATACCTCTATCATGTTGAGTGAGATTTAGTATAGACATTAGTCAATACAATGGCTCGTATTCAAGATTCGCTGAAATATGGAATCACATCAATGATACACCAGGGATATGAAGCACTTCTATTCTTCCCCCAAAGTCAAGATACAAAAAGTTTCATCACTACTAGTCATATCCTTTATGTGAGCTTCAATCCATGAAGCCTCTCTATCTATCCCATTGGAAATGTAATTGGAAGAACACATCCAAACATGAACATGAATCTATCAGGCTGCTTCCACTAAATAATATGTAAGTCAATGAGAGGCATTACAACCATACCATAATGAATTATAGATGTTCATTATGACGAAAAATAGTCCAATTAATCCCAATATATAATCCATGAAATTTAAAATGATATATGATATTTGTAAAAAATGTTCCCAACTAAAAATGAAAATTAATGCTATTATTAAATTTTCAGGACAATGATATATTTTATCAACATACCTTGTTTAGTAGGAAACTATCCAACATGAGATGGTATACACCCAAATGATAAGTCATAATGTTGAAAGAGTTTTTTATGGCTCAACCATTAATATACAACATCAAAAGTGATTAATAATATAAAATTAAATTTAATAACTTCTTCTAGAATCAAAACCCAATAGAGATGACTGGACATACCAATATCCACATGCAGCATCTTTCATCACATCTATAGGTACTGGCTTACTAGAAAACAGAGGTCCGAGTGTGGGGATGTGCTCACATTCCCACATCTAAAGAAGGATGATACATCCCTCGAGATCTATGGGGTCTTTGTGTTATACCTTTCATAATTATCAGTATGTTTATAAAAAGTAGAATGATTCCCAACTACATGTCCTTGCCCGATCCAAGACCTCTAGTATCTCTATATTCATAATGTTCCAATGATTCTTGGAGTGATTAGATCATATGGTCCCACCAATGATCTGTAATATATATGTACAATAATGAAATGTGAAAGTTGGGTTGTCATTTTCATTTATAAATGTCAAAATTACCACTCAAGAGATGCCATTGATATTGACCCTACATTTGTTGTATCTGAATTGGCCTAAATGTCAACACTTAACAATTGATGAACAATGGACGGATTGTATGCATGGGGGGTATAGTAATGGATTCCCGCTGGATAGGAAGACCGAGAAGGGAAAAAACCTCAAGGGTGATGTTTATCTCTCCCTCATGTTAGTGGAATGTGTCTGTCCCTAGTATACACCTCTCTAGGAGGGAAGCATGTAAGTGATTGTCAAAAAATGTGAAATCAGATTCTAGACTTCCATAGAATCTAGCATGGTGTTGGTATGGTATAATGGTGGGTGGAGGTAGCATGTGTTGAAAATGGTTCACACAATTTACCATGAGCCGTAGAACCTCACTAACCTATAGCACAACCTGGGAAACATCCATATCATTCATAGTAAGTAGTTTAGTATCCTCCATATAGATGTAAAAATAAGAATTGAGTTGTAATTGTAAAATGTAAATATAACATTATAGTATGAATACTGTTTTTACTTCACCACTACAAAACCAATGTTTAATAGCACTGGTATTTATATGTACTAGAAAAAAGTGTTGATAAATGGAATCATTATCAGAAAGACTAAAATCACTGATAAATTTAACACCTTATCAGTGTTTTTTAGCACAGATAAAGGTCCCCCATTCTTAGTTCTTTATTTTTTGCATTCATAAATGGTACCCTTTATCAATGCTTTATTTTGAGCACTGATAATGGTTAAACGTTGTTAGTGTTATATTTTTTGTGCTCATACATGATTTTTATGGGTGTTTTTAGTGGTGATATTGGTCAGAATAAATAAAAAATAATAATTAAATAAAAATAATAATAATGTGTTTATTAAAAAAAATTAATTTATTTAATAAAATATTTATTGATAAAGATGAATAAATTTATTGTACTATATATAAATTATAAATACTAAAAAATAGTATTTATTAAATATATATATATGAAAAATGAAGATTAATAAAATTAAAATTTAAAGTAAGTTAATAGAGAAAATATTAAGTAATTTACTAATTAGATGATTATTGATAGTGTAAATAAATATTTTATATGCTAATATTTATAAATTGGATTTATATATTAAAAAATTTTTATGGGAAATATTAAATGAAAATTGTATATAATTAAAAATAAACATCAATTAAAAAAATTCCTAATATCATAGAGTAATATATATATAATTGCATGTCCTTCGATTGTTTAATGTAACTTAGATCTAATGTGTGTTATATTAGTTGAAAAAATACATAATTATTTCATTTTTATATACAACGTACACACACAAAACATATCCATTTTTCCAATATTATTAAAGGGGACTTATTTTTAATTTATTCTCTTTCACTAATTTTTAACACAGATTCACCTAAAATTAGATATTTATTAATAATTTCAACAAACGTTTTTGTAGAAAAAATTTATAAATTAATATTTTTCGAAATGTTGATAATATATTTATAGATTTATAGATTTATAAATACAAATAAAAAAATATTTTTTAACTATTGATCCAATTAGAAATAAATAATAATATATATTTTAAAAATTATTATATTTAATTTAAATTTACTTGAATAATAAATATATTTTTTATATTTATATTTATATTTATTTATTATTTATTTATTATTATATATTTATATTAATATTAATATTATATTTGAAAAATATTTATATAACTATAAATAAATAATTTAAAATATAAATAATTATAAAATTATTTTCAATATCATTAAATAAGAAATATATTTACTATATTTAATTTTATATTTATTGATTAAGAATATATATATATTTACAAATGTTTTAATTTATAATTATAATTATAAATCATTTATCAGCACTTATGTAATAGGTGCTCATATGATACATTATCAGGAATAAAAAAGCACTTTTAAATGTCTATTTCTCCGTGCAAAGACTTTATCACTGATAAATATGGATTTTATCAAAAAAAAATTGCACTAATGAAGACCTACCTATATTAGAGCTAGAAAAGTGCTAATATATATTTATTTTCCTGTAAATAAATAAAAATAATTTATAAAAGGAAAATATATCTACTCTTTTAATAAAGAACTGAAAAAAGGGTCCCAATCTAATTAATAAGCCTAACCTAAAATGAACACGTCATGATATTATATGTTTTCCTCAGAATCCACCCCCTAACAATGCTCCTTCATAGTGAACACAATCTCAAATCACACAAACCCACTCGAATCACAAAAACCCACATCCTCTAGTTTCTTGAACACCATAAAGCATTCGATTTGTGGTTGCAGTTCAGGTTTTCGAATAAAACATCAATAACTAGATTGAGGGTCTTGGGTTTTCATCAACTTAGAGAGGTAGGCCAATTTTTTTCTTTTATAGATTCTTAATTTCTCTCTATATTTGTGCAATATTTGTTGTATTCTGTTTCTATTTTGTTCATGATTCATTGTTATCATGACTAATGTTTTGGATATATTGTTTTGGCCTTTTTTGTTTATTAATCTGAATAAATTTTCTTTTCTTTCTACATATATAACATATATTTCTTTACTATTTTAAATCAAATCCATTTTTATGTTTTTATTTAATTATTAGTCCAAATATATTTATTTTCTTATTATTTTGTTGTATTAGTTCATTACAATTCATAGTAATGGTGATAAATAATTTATTTATTATCAATGGGTCTATATTTCCAAAATTACTATCGGGTCGTATTTATTTTACTATATTGTGATATTCTACTGTAAGGATTTCATATATTTTTATCATGTTTTTATTATATATATATATACATATATTCCTGTCTATTTATATATGTTTTAAGAGAATATAATGTAAGGGTAATTTTAAAATTATTTGTTAACAAATTATGGTTCTGGATTTCCAAATTAAGATGGGAATATATTTATTTTAATTAAATATTATGATTACACGTTCAGGTTTTCCAATTATTTGTATTATAAATTCCATGATATATATGGGTGTGTGTGTGTGTTTAAATGAGTATGGGATAGACGTTGCATGGGTTGGTGTGTTCTTCTTCTTTATTTCTGATATATGTTGTTGGTTTGTATTACTGTTTTATACGAACATCTTTATTAACCTCCCTAGAATCTCAAGTGTGGTTCAAAACATATAAGACGGGCTACCTAGAATCTCTATGTTGATACATTATTTTTTCCAAAAAAATAGATTGGAAGTTATCAAATTCTATATATTAGAAACTATTTTTAGGTATTCATCATTTCTTTTCTATATATAAATTTAATGTAGATATATATATATTTAATATATATATATATACATTTATTTAATTGTAATATTATTTATACTTAAATAACAAACTAAATATTATAAACTAATGTTACATTCAAAATAATAAAATTAGGTTACTATATATAAATTTTTTATGTAATAATTAATTTTTTAAAAATTTACATAATTATATTTCATACACAAATACCAAAAATAATAATTATTTATAAATAATATAATTTAATATATATTATTTATATGATTTTATAGTTTCATTGTAAAACATAGTATTTTATATATACATCAAATAATATATTTAATATTTAAATAAATTTAAATATGATAAATAATATATATATAAATATATTATAATAATGTTACTAATTTAATACATATATATAACAGATATATATATATATAATACATAAGTATATTTGTTGTCTTTAACTATGTATCGAATGAGGAGTGACCTCCATTTTATAGTTTTTGATGTTGGAAGGTGTGATCCCCATTCTGGTCTATTGCCTATCAAGTTATGTGTGGATGAAGTATAGACCTCTTTATACCTCTTTTTTAAATCATATAAAACCTTATCATTTTTATAAAATAAAACGAGTTAAAAATGATGTTTTACAAAAATCTATCTAAATAATTCTCAACCACTTATTTTATTAATGTTTTATTTGACTACATGTGGATAAATATGAGTACTAAAATGAATATAATTAATCATTAACACTGCATACACGTAAAATAAAATAAAAATCAATAACATACACTCATTATCTAAAACTGCGATTTAGAAACCCAAGACCACTGAGCTATGCATCACTATAGTTTCATATTCTGATTCTTACATCTCAACTCCCTCCATTACATTCCTTCCCTTTACTTTATCATTTATGTAGTTGTTTGGATATTTTCTCTAGAAAGAGTTAGTTACAATGGAGGAATCAAGTTAATAACTTGTTAAAATGGAGTAAATCATAAAAATGGGAGGTATTCCATTTTATATAACACAAAGATGACAAATTTTCATCCTCAAGTGTTTCAACACCTGAAAACTTATTATTGAATTTTTCTTCCTTGAGACTCATTCCTAATGCATTTTTTGTTTCTCTTACTGCTCTAAGCATTAGTCATCACACCAATCATGAATACATAGTGTATTTTAGGAAACCTTGGTGAATATCTACAAGCTTTTGAGGATGTGTGTCAAACAAAAAAATGTAATGATAAATGATTGAAATAGGAGTTGATGTGGATGACAATTGTGCGTCATTGTGTTCTCTAAAAGGGGAAATGCCTCCCTTTTGTTAACATTTCTCCATTGACAATAGGTATTTACAGAACTCCTCCATTCCCCCCAACTCCATAAAGAGAAATTCTCCAAAAAATAGATAAATGATAAAGTAAAGAAAAATAATGAAATAGAAAGGGTGGAGATAGAAGAATCCGAACATACAACTGTAGAGACGGGCAACCAGAAGTTCTTTTAGATGATACTGTGTAATTTTTACTGAGGAGTGTATGTTATTGAAATTAATTTATTTTAATTAAAACTCAGGAAGATTTATTATTAAATAAATTTAATTTTTATCCTAGAAGTTATCAATAAGGATACGAATATAAGATTAATAAACTATTTGGTTGAGGCTTTTTTATATTGTTTTTTACAAAAAACAACGTTTTTAAAATGTTTGATTTTATTAAAAACAATATAGGGTTCAATATGATTAATGAAAGAGGTCTACAGAGGAGTTTACTTTGTCTATACTTATTGAAATTATACATAAGTCATTTGAGATGAATTGTAATCAATCATACCTCAATTTGACACACGGTGTGACTAGTTGACTCAATGTGCCCAACATCAATTTGAAGTGGTCATTTTAGTTCAAAATATGTCACTAATTTAAAAAAAATAAAATAATATTATATTTTCTTTGTAATTTAGAACAACTATGAATAATTTTTTTTTTGATGTGTACAAATTGGACTAATATAAAACTGATACATGATGTGATCGGTATATGTCAATGTGTGTGTTTCTATATTTAAATGACATTTTAGTAAAAAAACAAGTGACGTACTCCAAACTATGAAAATAAAATTATTCTATTTTGATGTATTTGGAAAATAATTCATAAGTGTTTTGGAATGTAAATGAATCTGTTGAACCACAATCTAATGCACAGTGTGATCGGTATGACTCTAAGTGCATCTTTATTTAAAATTGACATCGATTTTATTAAAAAATCAAACTGACCTCGTAAAAAAATGAATTCATATAGTTTTGATAATTTAGTAAAACAATTCATAAGTTATTAGAGACGTATATGAAACATCCACACCCCAATTCAACACATAGTGTGTCCGATATGACTCCAAGTGCATGTTTTTTTATAAAATGGACATCTATTTCCGTAAAGAGACCACATAACCAACTCGAAATTAGCAATAGCCATTTTAATTGTTTAAATACTTTATAACAACAATCCAAATGTAATTTTTTATGTGTGTGAATCATCCACACATCATTCTGATACACAATGTGATTTGTACGAGTCAATGTTCAAGATTCAATTTTAAAACGTCATTTTAGTGAAAATGAAAAGTGACATACTCAAAATCACGAAATCACATTAAAATTGTTTTTATACTTTAGTAAACTGATTAATATTTCATTTGGGATGTGTAGGAATCAACCTACCTCAATTTGATGCATGGTGTGATTGGTATGACTCTAAGTGCATCTTTTTATATAAAATTGTCATCAGATTTAGCAAAATTGACAACTATCATACCCAAAAACTAGAAATCACATTATGATTGTTTTGATAATTTATTTAAATGATTTGTAGGTCACTTCTGATGTATAGGAATCAAACACATCCCAATATAATACATTATCTTCTCGGTGCGACTTTGTGTTTGTTCAACGTTTATAATCGACAATTTACTTCAAAAATTGTATCTCACTAATAACTGATCAAATGCACTTATTTTTTTCTTAATAATTTAGGACAATGATTGATATTTTATTTTTTGACATGTTGGGGTGGTTTTTTCAGCAATATCCTGAGGAGATATGGGATTAAATGACAATGTAGAATTTTTTTTGAATGTATGTAATAATTTGTATTTATGGAATTGTATAAACCAATGTTTGAAATGTGTTTAATATACAGATTTTATTATTTCTTTGTGTTTTAAATTACATTTCATTTAAATCCTATATAGGGGTTTGTTTTTGTGGATCTATGGTGTATTTTTAGTGTTGTGGTGTTATATTACGGCACAATATAGAATGTACCTTTATAAGTGCTTTTAAAAGAGTTGATAAATTGTTCATTTATTAGTGGTCTTTTTGCACCAATAAAATACCCCTTTATCAGTGATTTATTCACACAAATAAATGAAATGGTATTTTATCCTCACTCGTGTTGTCAGTGGTTCCCAATCACTGATAAAGTTCATTTTTTTCACTAATAAAGGCCAATTTTATAGTAGTTTATATAAATTATAAGACATTAAATATTTATTTTAATTGTATTATGAAGTTAGTTTTTAAAAAATAAAAATGGGTTGTCTTCATGTTTCTAAAATAATATTTCTAATGGGGTTGGGAGATATTTTTTTCCTAGTAAAGGGTGTTTTGTGAGATATATCTTCATATATTAATATATATAATAATTTTTTCTTCATTATCTAAAATTTTATTAGAAAATGGTGTTCTTTATAATTTTTGTATCATTTCACCCATTATGGCATCTTTCATGATTATTTTCTCACACTCTTACTTTACGGTTTATCGAGGAATTGATTGACTATGCATTAATGTCTCCTCGGATTCACTTTTCATTTCACTTTTAATGTGAATATAAGAGGCTTACTTTTATTTGATAATAGTATTTCATGATGTCATAAAGCTATAAAAAATGAAGGAAATTATGCTAACGACATATAATTTACAATATTAGAATATCACATAAGAGATAATAAATTATTGTTTTTGAGAGGGTGAACTCGATAGAGTAATGTTAGTGAATCATTTTTAGTTTTGAACTTTTTGATGACATATATTGTAACATCCAATGTAACTAAAAGAATAATAGATGTTCATAAATATATCTATTTATGAATTAGATAGTTCATTAAAGGCTTAAAATGCGAAAAATCCAATTTTAATCATAAAATACATTATTATTTTTATAAGTTAGCTTTACAGCCTTTTGATGGAAAAGCATTTTTTAATATAACTTTTGACAATTCAGAAATTGGAGGATATGCTGTGTGCTTGTTCTATGGATTATCAGTGATGTTGGGACCAACATATTTCATTGGTTGAGTTTTCATATAATAACAGTTTTCATTCCATTAAAGCGATGGCACTATTTGAGGCATTATATGGGAAGCGGTGCCAAACTGCAGATTTTTGGGATGAAGTAGGTGAAAGAAAGTTGATGGTACCAGAATTGGTAGAAGAGTTGGTAGAAAAAGTTCAGATGATACAGAAACACATGATAATATCTCAGAGTAGGCAGAAACGTTATGCGGACAACCTGAGGAAGGATCTCTCTTTTTAGGTAGGTGATCATGTCTTCCTCAAAGTTTCATCATGGAAAAGTGTGATGCAATTTGGTAAGAAAGGAAAGTTGAGTCTAAGGTTCATTAGACCCTATGAAATTCTAAATAGACATGGATCATTTGTATACTGAGTGGATATACCTCTGATTTTATCTCAGATACATAATTTTTTTCATGTTTCAATGTTAAGGAAGTATATGCCAGATCCATCTCATGTTTTGAGCCCAGAGCTAGTTCAGTTGGAATAGAATCTATCTTATGAGGAAGAAATGGTACATATTATTGACCATAGGGAGAAATTGTTTTGGAATAAGGTGATTCATCAAATAATGGTTTTTTGTAGAAAACGATGTGATTGAAGAGGCAACATCAGTATCGAAAAATACAATGAGGGATAAATACCCCAACTTATTCGATAAGTAAATAAATTGCGGGAACGCAATTTATTAAAGGGGGAAGGATATAACATCACGAATAAGTAAAAGAATAATATATTTCCATATCTATATCTATTTATGAATTAGATAGTGCATTAGAATCATAAAATGATTCGAAATCCAATTTTAAGCATAAAATACACTAATATTTTTAAAAGATTGTTTTACCGACTTTTGATGGAAAACCATTTCTAAATATAACTATTGAAATTCCTATAAACTCTATTTGTCAAAATAAACTTATTCTATATAATTGATACATTGAAATTTACTTTGGAAAATTTTTTGTTATTTTTCTGACAAGGTTCATTTTTTAATGAATAGTTAAAAATACTGCATTTTACTTCAAAACTGTTTTTTCATCTAATTTAATAATATTATTAGAATATATTCTTAATTGGTTTTAAAGTTCAATTAAAATATATTTTTACCATTTAATCCAATGGGGGTCATTATAATTAATTTCACCTTGATATTGGATATAAACAATTGTCAATCTTTTGATAGATATTGTTTTCAAAAACACGATATTTGTTTTGAAAACGATAAATATTTTTAATATATTTACAAAACATTATGTTTTTGGAATTTGGTAAAATGGATTCCATATTTGTAATAATATGGGAAAATTTATTTAATTAAGACATTTTTTTGGACTTTATGAATTATTACAACGTTGATTATCTTTAATTATGGTGATTAATTATTAATTGGGTTGTTATTGGTAATAAAATAATATCATAATAATATAAAATGAACCCAAAATGTGTCCACATACTCTTGTTTGAGTAATGGATGACCATGGTATTCTTTTTACCAAACTTGAGGGCCCATAGATTCATATGGGAGTAATAGTGACATTTATGACATTATTTTTTATTAAGAATAGAAATATAACACGAAGGTTTGTATATCCTAAGTAAAACAATTTTCATTTTTTTACATAAATGATCTCTTAGACAATAAGTATTCATTATAAATATAAAAATATTTCCTACATCTGGTATTTTTTTATAATTTTTAGACATTAAATAAATACATTTATTTATAACACCATGATGATGTAGTGATTGCCTCATTACTTAACAATTTAAATAAAATGAAAATATAAAGAAAAATCTAAGAGATAAACTTGTTTAAACCCTATTTTATGGGATTATTTCGAACCCTTATCACCATATCCTCAAAATATATCATTGTGGGACCATTAAAATCTGATAATCATTTTATAATAAAGTAACATTTCTAGACTTTCAAAAAGTGACCCTCTTCCCTCTTATAAAAGGCCCCCACCTCTATCCCCTTACCCACACCTCTCCATTACTTGGCTGGTACATCCTCTACCCATATTATCTCTCCACATACCTATATTACTCCTATATGCCTCACTTTGGGAAGAATTATTTCCAAGGAAGGCTCTGGCTCAAATAAAAAAGAGTTACCCGATTTAGAGGTAATGTCTTCTCTCGAGATTCTCCCTTTTATTTTCCTTCTTCACTCACCACTATATTATTATTATTTGATCCCATAAAGACACTAGTATCCACAATATACTAGGATGTTTTTATGATAAGTATTCTACCTTAACTTACACACACCTCCGCCTAATGGTTAAAGAACATATTGTTTCTATAGGTGGAAAATTAATGTCTCATGAAATGAGGATTGTTCAATATTCTTTTAACACCTTTCATGGTGGCTATTATGATGACAATGTATTTATATATGATATATATTACATTTATGTCCTCTCTATGATTCTGTATTTTATATTTAAAACATACCTGTATGCTTTGCAAGTTGCGAAAATTCGATAATTTAATCTGAGGAAGTGTGGACTACCGCCCCCTCAAGTGATTAGACTCGTTCATGCCAAACATGGAATGTATAAATAATGTAATTAATGAAAATATGTTACCTACATAACATATATATAATACTGTAATTATAATATATTTATTTCTTATTTAGTTTTATTTTTTTTAATATGACAAAGAAATGAAAGTAGCGTTCATGTGTACATATGTCCTACGGTCACCATGAACGGTGCATTTCATTTTTTATCTCCAAATGTTATGGAATAGTATAAAATTAATATATACTGGATATATATGATATTTAAACCATTAATACCATTGTGGAGATGATGTACTTATAACTACATTGGAAATTCTTTTCAAACAAGTTCATTTTTGACTCAGGTACCGAACATCGACAAAACGTATGTTATGAACTCATATAATTTACTAATTATTATAAATGATAAAATGTGATATGTATTGAATAATAACCATTAATTGATTTAATTAAGCAATTATAAATTGACCAAAGTTTATTATTCAGGATTATAAAGAAACGAACAAGACATGTTAGACATGAGGTAAGGGACTTCATTTCAATCTCCTTTCATTGAGGCATACTTCAATTTATATACGACCTTCTTTTATTGGTTGTGTAATAAACACTTTTAACTTTTAATTTCATTAAATAGTAATCTTTTTTACAAGAAGAGTTTTTCTAAATGACAGCAGAGAATGTTTTTATCTTACGTATCCGTAGATAACGACTTCTCCACTGCCATGACCATTAATTGAGTTTCAACATCCTCTACGAGCCATACCTTTTTTTATGTGAAAAATAAATACCATGTTTTACTTAATTTTGGTATTGAAAATGGTTTTGGTAATTTTTTTATATCAATGTGTTGTATTGATATATTGTGATTGAAATTTTTAAATGTTATGTTTCCTTTATGCAGGTTTTATTTGATATAATTATGTTATGGTTCTTGGGAATTGTTTATGAAGACGGGTGGTTCCGTGAAAAACTAAGGGCAGGTGGGCCCCAGATAGCTCTCCAATGCATTGGGTAACACGAAGGAGTTAAATGCTAAGGTTTCTCCAAAGATATTCAGGGAATATAATGTGATGGGTATTCAAAAAGTTACCATGAGGGTTACTCCCTACGTAAGAATGTTATGAATGCCTCAAGTTACCTATATGACTTAAGATTTCTATGAGTTACTCATAAATATTATGATATCATAAGGTATGTTAAAGTACTTATGTTTTATAAGTAAAGTAAGATTTTGTTGATTCATATTTATACATGGACTAATGTTCATTCCGTATTTTTATATCCCTTACTGAGCCTTTTATTCTAATCCTATGTTTTTGAAATGTTTTTCACAGGTCAACGAAAAGTACATAATGTGATGATAGTGTCAAGGTAGTGTCAAGAGTGAAACCATGTTTTATTTTAAATATGTTTCCTCTGGTGGAAAGAAATTAATACTATCTTTGATATAACCCCCTTGTTTAAAGGTGTAATGTAATGCATAATTTATGATCTAATTCTCTAAAACACTGAACCTGAAAACATCTTCAATGTGTATTCTTGAAATAACTCAAGATTAAGTAATGTTTAAGGCTGGGGCATTATATATACTGAACATTATACTTTTCCAATGATCTTGAGGAGCATCCATCACATTCCATATACTGTTGGAAAATGGTCTCCATCGTTTATGCAACCTATTGATGTCAAGTATCACTATTCGCTAGCCTTTAGGCACTAAGAAATAATAAAACTCCCCAATTTACATCTTTGGTGCAGCATGTAACACACAAAAACATTAAAATATATTCATTTCTGAAAAATTTGAATTTTATTTTTTTTGAAAAACCATTTTAAAAATATGGTACACACAAAAATGATTTGGCCTGCAATAAGCACATGTCTTAATTTAACTGAACAACAGTATATTAATAAAATATTATTATTTAATATAATATATATCATAGTCGTTAAATTAGAGGTAATGAAGAGTATTAAAAATATTTTGAATTTTATATATTCCATATAATTTTACCATTAATCTTATGGGATAAGTAAACATAATATAAGATGAAACTAATTTTTCTTTGATGAAATATGCATTTTAAAAAAATGCAGTTTTTCTGCCTTTTGACGATGTAGATGTTTTAAATCCTATATATTAAACCATTATACATTCAAGTTGACAAAATAAACTTCTTCATTTGAATCGGTATATCAATATTTAGTTTGTATGTTTTTTCTAATAAATTTCATAATTTGATGAATAGTGAAAAATACTAAATTTTAATTGAGAAAATTCTTAAATGAAATATTTTATATTTTTATATTATTCATTTGAATTGTTTTAAAGTATAATTAGATTATATTTCTATTATTTAATATAATATGGTTAATTGTAATCATTTTTAAATTAAAATTAGGTATAAACACATGTAAATCTTTTAATGGTTTTTAATTTTAAAACAACTATTTTCTCATTTTGAAAATGTGGAATAATTTAAAATTAATTACAAATACATCTTTATTTTAATGTTTAAAAAATGGATTACATGTTTTTAATCAACGAGTCCAAATTATGTTAACATTTTATTTTTATTATTTCTATATTATGAATAGTTACTATATTAATTTTTTTATTACAACAGGTAACGAGAAATAATTTAATTAAAGACAACCATAATACTATAAATTACCCTAAAACCTATTAAAATCCAATTTTATGAATAAATTATTCCCTTATCATATAATTCTATAAATTTAATGCATTAATGGGCATTTTTCCTTGAATATGACATGAATATTATAAATATCAATGATTTGGAAAAAATGTTACACACTCTTTTTATATAAGTATATTAATTTTAATATAGGGATAACAATGAGATATGATAGTCTATAAGTATTCTATAGAATTATAATAGATCTAACTAAATTATATAAAATTGTTTATAATTTTTATAGATTAAATAATTATCAATAACGAATTCTCAATAGTGAAGTGAAAATTATTTTATTAATAGAAAAATAAAATAATTTATATTAATAATATTAATAAATAATAATTTGAGTGTCTTAATTTCATCCACTAATTTTATGTATGACAATTAAGTGTTATTGATGTTTTAATGGAGTTTTTTTGAAGATATATTTATGTTATAACATTTTTTAAAAGTCAGCCAATGAATAGTGTCATAATTGAAGTATTGATAATTTAAAATAAATAATATTTTATTAAATTATATAACATTCATAAAAATATAAACCTCATCCAATGAATGGTATTATGTTAAATATGTAACTAATGGTCAATTTATGGATTCTAAGTCATTTTATATTTAATATATTAACATCTGCTAATCAAAATACATGTTTCCATGGTTAGAGTTAAGGGGATTAATAAAGGGTAAATCAAAATTATAAGGGTTATAATAAACTCAAAACATGTACAAAAAATAATTGTACGACTAATATTTAATCATTATCACAATAGGATTAGATTTTATTTTATAATTGACAATTAATCATGAAAATAAATTTTATATTTTTTAAATCAAAGATAGTTACAAAATAGCATTATCTTTTATTTTATTTTATTTTATGTGTCCACATTGGGGAAAAATTAAGATATGCAGGAATATAAATTTCTATTTTCATATTAGTTAAATTTTTGTAATTACATATATTTATTATTATTTTTAGATTTTATATAATTACCTTAAAATCCTATTCTGTTCTAAAACAATAATTTTTCAATTAACATAGAAATTGAATACAAAATTTTAATATTATTAATATTATTATATTTTGGATTATATAATGTGTAAAAAATTAATATATCTAATAGAACAAATTTTTTCATTTATTTAATTCTGAATTTCAATGTTTTTAATCCCACAATTTTTTTATTCCAAGAGAAATTTTCACATTTTATGTTTTAGGAGTATTTTTTAGCTTAATTAAAAACATGTCTTCTTTTGGATTAAAACCATTTTAATTTATTTTAATGTTTCAGTCATAACATTTTCTAATATGATCCAAATTGAAATATTCATATTTTTTGTGTTTCTATGTATGATGGGGTTCATTTTATCCCGTTGGACCCAGAGCACTATCCATTATTTGGAAGCTTAAATCGAGCTCACAAGTCAGGCCTCGAAAAGTTTGCACATAACTAGAGACTTTTATTGTTGGGACCATATCTCATAAATCACATAACCAATGGAGTTGAAAAAATACATTGAGTTGTAAGACCCACGAATTAGCATGTTTCAGTAACATTGGATCTCTTGATTATTTCATTATCAAGGCCATAAATTTGTTGGAACTTGATGGATTAGAATATGAACAATCAACCTGGCCAGATTGAATTCCAATATAAAATAGACTGTATCTCTCCCCACACATGGCCAATAAATCTCACATTTCATGAGCCGATAGAGGAGAAATAACTCAATAACGTATGAGATTGACCTGTTCCCAAATTTGGTAATTATAGAGCATTACCACGCGCATAATTGTGGAGGACGATTTGTGGAGCCAACCTTTCACCACATCTCACTATAATAGTGTTTCTGTTATTATTTTCAATGTGTTAGAAACTTAGGGGTATCCATTGTTGGACATTTAATGTAGTTTATTATTTTATTTTATTTTCATTTCATTATCTAATTTTATTTCTTATTTAAATTCTAGTGTTATTATTTTTATATTTTTTCTTTTTCTCTTTTGTTTTCTCCCCATGTTTTCTTCATCATTGTGAACTATTATACTCGTGATCATGAGAATCTAACCTAAGGAAGTTCCAAGGGGAGTAATATAGTGATGAACCCATTTATTTTAACATTCAATATTAATATTTAATTTTTTCTTACAGTTAGGCTGGGGGGTTTCTTAGTGTGCAAGGCACCTTTGTGCCACCACATGCCACTTGAAGCTTAACTTGCACTTCTGCAATATTTTTCCATAATCAAGGAGGCGGATGCATTGTCCCTCAGAAATATTTGAGTGTATCGTATATTCACAAACATATGAATATGATTTTGTTCATTCATACAATGTAGAATGTTCATTCTGTAAATTCAAATCAATTTATGAGATGATGAAGGTTCAATCAGGGTGATGCACTCGGGAATGTTTCCTTTCTTCTAACAGCATTCTTTTTTCATTCATTCTTTTTCATTTCATATACATATTTAATTTTAGTGTTTAATTATCTTTATAAAATTTCCTTTTATTTTATTTCATTTCAAATATATATATAGTGAATTAGATGTAGTGAGTGATTGATCGCAACAGCTCCTCAAGAGATCGACCAAGGACAACCCCTACGTGGCACTTAGTGTAAATATTTTCGAGAGCACACACAGAAACACTTAATCAAATTTTCAATATTTATAGGGAGTCAAGTGGTAATTAATAACTTCCTTTATTCAGATATTTTAATTTATTTTCCTTCATTTAATTTAAAAAAACAACAACAAATTCATAAATTTCAAAAACATTATAAAAATATTTGTTCATGATGAATTTCAATTCCAATTACCATGCATGGAGTGACCAATCATGGGTGCATGAAGAAGTTAAATATAATCATTAATCAAAAATTTAATAAATTAATGAAGAAATAAAAAACATAATGGAAAATCTAAAAGCGATGAAAAATACATTCTCTCATTGGTGTAGTAACCCGGACCTGATCCTGAGCCAGAACGAGTGGTGAAAGTGATTTCACAGATTATTTTCAAAGATAAAGAACATGAGTTGGTGAGAAGGAGCTACTAAAGGTGTTAATCATATCATCCCATAAGCGAACATTTCTCTAAGAGGTCCATGAAGAAAACATCTCAGCTGATATACATATGGGAGGTCAATAATATTTGGAAGTATACTGGAATAACATTGTTGAAGATAACCTGAAACATGATCTTCCCATCATTGATATTAGAAAATCAACCCATTTCCCCTCAATTTTTCTTCAGATGATGATGAAGAAGGTGCACATGATGATATGGTTTTGAAAATGGTCATGAATTTGGTGATTAATTTAGAAGCTGACTTACTTGAAAGGGATGATTCCTTGATTGATTCGTCGTGTTTTAATATTATTCAAACTAAATTGTTTTTTGACTTCCCCTTTCATGAAAATTTTCATACAACAAAAATGGAGGATACCTTGTATATTAATGAAGAGACTACCAACGTGGTGTTGGTCGAATTAGAAGAGCTGGGGAATCATGTGGTGCAACTGCCTCCTCTACAACAACTTGAATACCCTGTGGAGGAGGATCCCACAGTAGTTCACAGAGAGCATCCCTATATTCCGTACCCTCCCACTCTTAAACTCAAATTATATATTTCTTATTTCATGGGGTTTGGGAACATTATTATATTCATTGAGGTTCTCTATTATTGGTGTTTACTTATGGACACCGGGAAATTTCATATGTGTGGTTTATTTCAAAGAAACAACACCCACCTTCTAATTGGGGATAATCTGATCCAACTACCTAACTAGGGGCAGAAAAAACCTAGCACCGGATTAGGGGGTTAAACCAAGAATTATCCCTTTTATCCATTTATATTTATTTTTTAAATATGACTTGTCATTTCTTTCTTATAGTTTTTAATGTGGTAGAAACTCGGAGCTTAACTCAAGGATTCCACTGAAAAATAAATCAGGTTGTATCATTCCATTTCCTTATTTTGTATGATACCCAATTCAAATTCGGTGTTAAAATATTTCTTGATCTAATTATAGCTAAAAAGAAGGTAGTAAATGGAATAACTATGGGGGAGGTATTTCATCCTGTTTTTAGGAATTTGTTGTGTTCTTTTATTTTAGTTGGTGTTTTATGAAATTTTTTGTTTTCTTTTTTCATTTTTGGTCTGTTTATATGATTCTGAAGATATATTGAATACTTTGTAAAATTCAACCCATCTTGGTATTTTTGAAAAATTTATAGATCTGAGTATCTGAGGATTTAAATGATTTTTTATGGGTTCTATTTCATACTTCAGATCATTTCATTCGATGAAGTTTTGTTGATTGTGAAACTCATTTGCACCAGTGCTATCCAAATTGAAAATCATGCCCAACATGATAGGTTTCCAAACATTTATGACATAATTATTCATTTTTATTTTTCTTTAGAGTCTTGAGACATGTTTTGGGATCCATAACTATCTATTTTTCTCGTTTTCAAATCTTTTAGAGTTCATGGATTGTGTTATGTATGATCAATGAATCACATTTAATGCCCCTTATGAATTCAAATCATATTTTGTCCTACCTTTTCATCAGACATTATTTAAGCCCCCAGTAGTCATCAAATCCCTTGTTAAGAAGCCACATTAAAATTCATTTATACCTTTCCAACCTGATCTTGATGTTAAAAGCATGATTATTTTTGAACTCAAGTGTGTGGGAGGGAGAAGATGGGCTGTATTTTTCATTCCTAGAGAATCTATTTAAGATAAATTGGAAGTTTTTCCATATTTATTGCTACATGGGTTGATTAAATTCCATGATGGAATGGTTTATGGGTCACCAAAATATCATTACATATATTGGCTAGGTGTTCATCAATTTTTTAAGATCCAAATCTACCTCTCTTTTACTCCAAAACATGATTCTAAAGAGAAATGCACATCCAAATTCATAATGAAACAATGCTACAATTGGGGAAAAGAGGGAAGAAATTTATTTATGTTAAAATTAAATGTGTTAAATTCCCAAATAAAGAGTTTTTGTTATGTTATTATTTTTATGGGAAGATTGATGAGCACACCATTCTTGAGAAAAACTCTTTTCAAGCATTTACTTCACTTTAAAGCTTAACCCTCCTTATTCTGCCTCAGATGTTTTTATATTTTAAACCTTCCAATCCTCAAGCTATGAACAACACATGAAAAAGACCCCATGATTGATATATCTTAGACTATATGAGGTGGAGATACTAGGATGATAACAAGCCTATGGATATCACACATGTTTTCAGAATGAGAAGAACACTACATTAAATATCTTTGAGTGAAGATAGAAATATATTATCGGGGAGGTAGGTATGAACCACATTTGAGGATTAACATGATATTGAAAGGATTAATATGATTTTTGAGGAGTTATGAATTTTTTATCCATATATAAGGCATGAAATTTCCTTTAATATTATTATTGAGTTTTGTTTCCATTTATGCTTTGGGAAGTTTGTTTTGACCTTGGTATAAAATGATTTCACAGGAGTGAAATGTTTAAGTGTGAGGTAATCGATAGAAAAAATATTTTCAATTATTTTATTCTGAATTTTAATATTTTCAACCCCACCAATGTGTTCATTAATGGGAAATTGTCACATTTTATGTTTTATGATTATTTTTTATCTTAATTGGGAAAAATGGATTATTTTTTATTTGAACAGGTTTACATTATTTTAATGATTCCAACATAACATTTTCTAAAATGAACCAAATTTCAAAATTATTAATTTTTAGGATTCTATGTTTGATGGGATTAATTTTATCCTTCTGGTCCCAAAGCACAATCCAACATTTAGAAGCTATAATCCATCTCTCAAATGAGGCCTCAAAAGGTGTTCACAAAACTAGGGACTTTTATTGTTGGGCCCATATCTCGTAAATGGTCAAACCAATGGAGATGATAATGCCCATGGAGTTGTAGGACATCGAGATTAAAAAGTTTCATTAATAGGAGAGTGCATGATTATTTAATTCTCAAGGCCATAAATGCATTTGAACTCGGTGCATTGGAATACAAACACTCAACCTAGCCAGATTAAATGTCATGATTAAATCAACAATTTACATTTTTATACAATACCAATGAAGGCTAAATATTGCGATAAAAAATGGAGGCATATATAAACAACTATCAAAATGGACTATTTCGTTAATTCAGTATTTAAAAAGGTCTACCACATGCATAGTTTTGGAGGACGATTTTTGGATCCAACATTTCACCCCCTCTCCCAATAAATGTGTGTGTTTTGTTATTCTCAAATTGACTGAAATTTAGGTGTAGAATTTGTTGTACATTTTTTGTAGTTTAATATTTCATTTTATTTTCTTTTAATTATTTAATATCATATCATTTTTTAATTCATGTTTTCTTATATCTTTCTTTTTTTATTTCTCTCTTTTGTTTTCTGCCCCCATTTTCTTCATCATTGTGAACTATAATGCTCATGATCATGAGTAGTTAACCCAAGGAAGTACCTATGGGAGTAATCTAGTGATGAACCTATGATTTTTAAAATTTAATATTATTGTATCTTATTTTATTATAGTTAGGCTGATGAAGATCTTAGTTGGAAAGACTCCTTTGTGTCTCCACTTTCCACCCAAGGCTTAGCTTTCACTTCCGCAATATTTTCCCTTGATCGAGGAGGTGGATGTGCAGTCCCTCGGTGATCATTGAGAGTATCGTATATTCAAAACCATATGAATAGTATTATGCTCAATAATATTTCGGAGAATTATCATTATGTAAATTCGAATCAAATTATGAGATGATGAATGTTCGGTCGGGGTGACGCTCTTGTGAAGGTCTCCTTTCTTCTAACATCATTCTGTTTGCATTCATTCTGTTTTCATTGCAGCTGAATATTTACTTTTATTATTTAATTATAATTTCTAAACTATATGTTTCACATATTTTACTTCAAATATATATATATATAGTGAACTAGATGTAATGCCTCGACCCCAGTTACCCAGAGTCGGTGCATTATTACATAACATTGGCATGATCACAAGAAAGATCAAATCTCGAATGTCCGATTAGTTTAGTAGCCTTTGAAACACTAGATATATTCATAAGTATTACATTACATCATAAAAATGAAAACTACAACAAGATAGTCTCCATATCCCACACTCATATCCCCTTATATTATCCCTGTAGGTCATTCCTAAATTACTTCTTCACATCCTGGGAAAAATAAAACATAGAAAGGGGTGAGCTCAAATGTCTAGTAAGGATAACAATATAGCACAAAACTTCATAAATAAGCATAAACATTTAAGCCAATGTATAACTAAAACAAAAGCCTCTTAAAATTTTAACTTCAGCATAATATGGTAGAAATGAAATGAAATAAATCCATATACTTATTCATATGGATATTCTACTAGTCGAATAATCACATGCAATATCAATAACCACTTTCATAATGATGGAATGCATAATGCTAGACTATCATAACCACATAGCCAAGGCCTCGTGCCAAGAATACAAATATGATTTTGTCAAGGCCTTTTTCCAAGACACTAGTATGTCTCATGAGACCTACCGATGCATCGAGGAGCTATAGCGGGCTTCACCCGTCACTTATTAAGTCCAGTGCATTCCTCATTTGAACAGGTTTAATCATAACATAAACATTCGTATTAAAACTAGCATACGAAAATTAAATACTTTCAACATAAACCATGAATGGTATAAAAATAACACATCTGTAGTCAAACATATCATAAAACCTTCAATACAATATGTAAGTTTTGTATCATAATAAATCAACTTCAAATAGGCTTAAAATCCATCAAAGGATGTTGACATATATGAAATCAAAACTTTTTGAGAGAAATATCTATTTTTTGAAATCATTTAAAAGTCAAATAATTTTAAAATAAAACATTTACATTGAAAATATCCTTATAATCATGTAAGAGACGCTTCTAAGATTTTATAATGGCAAAAAATAGCCACACCCAACGTATATGTTACAAAAAAGACATTCTTACCTTAACTTTTTCAAAAAGGTTAAAAAGGACCTTGTTTGAAAATGATGGAAATATTCCTTTATAAACTTCCTATAAATATTCAAACAAGGGTATAAATGTATTTAACCCATATTCTATAAAATAGAAATAATGTTTTGAAATACATTTTTGAGAAACATTGATGTGGATGATAAAGAGGTCCCAGTAGATAATTGCGTATAAACAACCTCGGATAATGAAGAGATTGTGAAATCACCCTTACCTATTTGGTAACTTACGAAACATTCACCCCATGAAAGAGGTATCATAAAATGCATATGTAAATACACATAAATTAAAATTTATTACACAATGAATACAATTATGGGCAGTACACACACCACACAAAAGTGAATAGTGGCAATATGGCATGAATCTCAGAAGAATAAGGAGTTAGATGAAAACCCCTTACCTTGTACATTTCCTTAGTCGATGTTATGTTAACCTACTGTATAATAGTTAAAACATTGTTATTAAATTATACAAGAACCATATACCTAATCATTAAATCATATATGATCTTTTATCATTTATTTGTTAATAATATCTTAGTATTATCATTGTTTTGGGTGTTAACTTACTCGTTTTCTTTTATATGTTTTGTTACATATGTCGTGTTTGTTATGGATAGGTTGTACCTTACTCATATCCAGAATGATATCATGTCCTTAAAAATTATTTTTAAATCATCAAATGATAATTATAAATGAATGGATACGATGGAGAATTAATCTCATCGCGTTCGTGGAGACGGTAATCCGTATGTACGCACGAGCGACAATATCAATGTTTTGATATTAAAATAATATATAATTTGATGGTATATCATATATACAGAATCATTATCATGTTATATTTATTATTTACATGAATTACACATCATTATTATACCCATCCAAATAATAATTTATTGAATAACAATTACACCACGACGTGGAGACGGTAAGTTGTACGTACGCACATATGGTGACATGTTATTCAAAGGATGGATAGAATACAGAATTTGGTTGTACCATATTTATAATAACATCACAGTATATATAAGATACTGGGGTTATTATGTTAGAATGGGAATAACAAAGAAAGAAGAAGTAGAAGAAGAAATGAACTTGAAAGAGGGTGGTGAAAACTTTACCTCTTCTTCGGGTTATTCCTTTTGATTTGATCAAAATGGCTCTGTAGGTTGGATATATGATCAATCTAAGTAATCTAAGTTGAATTGAGGGATGCTGAGAGAGTATTTGGGCAGGGGTTGGTGTAGAGACCCGAATCTTGACGTACATGGACATTACATTACTTTTGCGGAATACTTGGTACATAACAAAAACACACACACAAGGATAGTAATAGTTTAGTGTCTTTGAAAACTCGGAACGTAATCTTCTAATCGTGGTGAAAGATATTCAATATCTCCCATAAAGATCTTCTATTTTTTTTACCTAAAACCTTTCTTTATATCCTGGGGAAAAGAAAACATAAAAGGGTGAGCTCAAATGCTCAGCAAGGGAAAATAAAGGAAATAAAAATCATATCATATCTTTTTAAAAATCATATCCTGCAAAAGAGATCATAATATCTTAACATGGAATAAATCATATAAGTGAAAATGAGATCCCCATAATTATAACATGAAACTTGAAACTTTGTGGCATGCACACATAATCATGGAAAATCATTTCTTGTTAGTCATGACTCATTGCCAAGACTATCTTTGTGGACAAAGTCCCTTTCTGAACCGAGTCACCCTCGTTCCAGTCCTGTTTCACTGAACCGGTATAACATACCGTTCTAGCCATGTCTATCTCATGAGATATAAAATCTTTACCCAATGCATTGGAGGGAGATATAGGTACCACCCATCTTATAATGAATCCTTTCTTATGTGTGCCACATAATCATAAATCATACATCATCCCATAACACATGTAACAAAAATGGGATTCTTGAAACATCATGACATCATAAAACAAATCACATAAGGTTAATTACTACATAAAAATAATTCCCTTAAAACAAACCAAATCAATGTAATAAAAGGGATAAATACAGAACCCTTTATTATCATAGATGGAAAATAATTTTGATAAAACACTTGAACTTCATTCTTGAGGAAAATATACTTTCTGATTCAAAAATACTTTTCCTTTCTTAACATGTCGTACAATTATATACTAAAAGAAGTTGATTAAAAATAAACATGAAAACTTATAAAGTAATATTCTTGGAAATAATGTTTTAAAAATCCATTCATGCCTTATAAGTTAAAAAAACATTCTTCGTACTTTTGTCGGAAAAGTCAAAAAGTACCTCGTATGAAAAAACGACAAAAGATTCATTTCATATTATTTACTAAAAAGTCACCAAAGGGTAAAATTGGATATAAAATATTGTAGAAGGATGGAAATAATATTACATATTGAGGGAACATGAATGTGGATGATAAAATACACCCTAGTAATTATCAAAGTAAAAACAATCTCAGATAAAAGTGAGATTGTGATATTTTCCCTTACCTTAGGTACGACTTGATTTGTACGTGTCCAAAACTCCTGTATAATGATTTAAATCATGTTATTGACTTATTCCAGAATCATATTCATCGTTATTATATCATATATGGTCCACTTATGACTTTATATTACCCGTTCTTTTGTAAATTCATTTTAAAGTAGCGTTTTGGGTAAAATCGTCTAATTTGTCGTTCGTGTTTTTAACTTGTAATTATTAATATGATTACTTGGATCATGATTACTTATATCCAGAATGTAAACCATGATTTATATATAATATATATATTCAGAATATACATATATATAATATATTGATAAATGGAATGAGATACACTGTTCATGGAGACGGTAGTCCGTATATACGCATGAACGCTGTTTTCGTTTCCTTATTGAATTGAATGGAATTAAGTAGATGACATACATATAAATATACATAAATCAAGTATCATTATTCTGTCATATTTTTCATTAGTACTTATTATATATACTTTATAATCATTCATGAATGGTTAATCATTGAGAATGAATCTCATCGCGTTGTGGAGACGGTATTCCGTACGTACGCACGCGCGGTGATTTCATTTTCCGTAGGATGGATAGAAGGTTAATAATAGTTGTTTCATATTTATAATAACATATCAGTATGTAAGTAATAATTATGTTATTACTTTATCTTGAAACAACTAAAGAAGAATATGTTGAAGAAGAAAGAAATTGAAAAGATCGGTAATGGATATTACCTCTTCTTTGGAACGCCTCTTTGAATCCTCCACTTAGGGAACTAAGATTGTTCTTTGAAGAAGACCAGGACCTCTAGGATTATTCTAGGGAAGTGGAGAGGATAAAATGGCAGGGTATGGCCGAGCTTGAGTGCTCAATTTGGTGTGAGGAGGATGGGGAGGAGGTGCCCTTTTATAAGGGAGGAGAGGGGCACCTTAGGAATATCTCAAAATATTATTTTATATTAAAGTCAAAATCGGTTTATAATGGTTCCAAAGGGTCTTATTTCGAAGATAAAGTGGGGATGGGTCGAAATCCTATCAACCAATAGGATTTAGACAAGTTTAGGGTATTATTTTGACCTTATTAATTAGATTTAACTCTAAGTTAAATAATTTATCTTTTACCGTGTCTTTTTGTTTTCTTTCACTATATGGTTAATACACTTACTATAACATGTCAAACAAACCCCAAATTGTTTATTATTAATATATATATCCTTGTCTAAGTCATTTTGCCGAACCTTATATTTTTAGGAATAAAATAACAATTAATAATATAATATTTTCTTTAAAACTATTTTGTGTCAATTTTGACACTATTTGATATATGATTTTTTTGAAAGTCATAACAGAATTATATGTTCGAACCAAGTTGATTAAATCAACAATAATACATCATAGTAACCTATAAAATTATTGTAATTCATAAAAAGTCTCAAATTACATTTATTTTGGTGTTTATAACATCAATTATGTCAATATTTCATAAATAAGATAATTACTGCATAATTGTTGTGTCATAAATAAATTAAATTATTTGATGTCTAAAAATTACAAATAAAATACCATTATGTAGGAAATCCTTTTATCTTTCTAATGAATATTTACAATCGAATTTATCTTATGTACAACCCTAATTTAAAAATGTTTTAGTAAATAAACTTTGATTTTAACTCTTTTAACTCTTCTTTGAATTAAATAATAATAAATGTCCTAATCTAATCCATGTGGGCCTAAATGATAATAGTTTACACTTAAGGTTGTTTTTGGTCGAGATACACTTGTCCAATAGAATTAGGACATTTGTTAGGGTAATATTAATATCATTCGTACCCTTAATTACCCTCTTTACTTTTATCCGTGGTAAATAAAATTAAAAAGTTACTATTCACCAAAAATTATTTTCATCTCATTGAACCACATTTTACTTACTGACATCAACCGTGTCTCTCGGATTTTTGAAATTCCATTCACAGAAGCGGTAAAATTAAGTTATATGAAAAAATCAGTTTTTTAACTACCACTTAGTAGTTTCACTATTCATCAAAAATTGATGTTTTTCAGAACAATGCCAAAATTTCATCCTAAGCTATATTTCATATTCTGAATTCAAAAATGAAGCCTATTTTACCAAATTCATAACATATAAATTTAATTAATTAATTTTATAATTAAATCCCGCTGTTAAAACAAATACCGTGTTTTTAAGAAACAATATCTATCAAAATATTGACACTTGATTATGTCTGTTTAAATGTGAAATTACAACCAATGACCAACATTGTATTAAATTTTAAAAATATATTCTAAATATACTTTAAAACCACTCAAATTAATAATTTATCACTATTAATTATTTCGATTAAAAAAGTTGTTTTTAATTATAATTTAGTAATTTTCACTATTCATCAGAATATGAGAGTTATCCGAAAAGTACCAAAATTTCACCTTAGGCTAAATTCAATACTCCAAATCTAAAAATGAATTCCATTTTGAAAAATAATATTCACAATATTTCAAAAAGTGGTTATTACTATTCACAGCGGCTAGTTTTAATAATATTTTAATAGCATATCGTTGTTTCGTGAAAATCAGTATTGCGTACTACACACGCTATCGAGGACGGTTGTGATTGCGTGTAATGAAAGGCAAGTCAAGGATGCGTGTTGTGAAAACTCCTTTTGGTGTAGCGTACAACACAAGACATTAATAAAATTAAAAAGAATATTTTTCATAAAATCTCGGGCTGTTACATTCTACCCCCCTTAAAATGAATTTCACCCTCAAAATTCGTCGGGGTTATAAATGGTTTACTATTTGAATGTTTCTTTAATAGAAACCCACATAGTAAAAAGAAATATCAAAACCAATATTTAAAAACAAATGTATGAAACGTAACGGTTACCCAAATAAATTAATCACTGGGTTTCCACATAGGTGAAAATATGGATATGGAAGTGAAATCTAACCATCATGTTCTGATGGAGAGTGGTAGAGAACATGGCTATGGAAAAGCCATCAATCACAAAGCCATAAATTTGTGACGATCTAAGGTACCATATGATTCATCATATATAAGATCACTAGGACAACATTTTTGGTTTTCAAGATCGTTTCCCTAAAGTTAAAGAATTTGAATTAGAATAAATACTTACTTTATTTTGGTACAATCTCACTGTTGTTCGTGCCTTTAACAATTTCCAATTCATCTGTTAAATAAATGAAGATGAATTCGTTATTCGTGAAGTGTTAGCAGATCATGTGATAGAATGACGGGTCATTCCATCTGTCTCAAAAAAAAAGGTTAGCAAAAATTATATACATAAGTCGATCTATAGTGAGATTAATCATATATGGTTCTTAAAATGGACTTTATACTTCATATATCATACTGCTTAATATAATAAAACTAGATTCTAATAAACAGGGACATCATGTAGGCCAGTGGTAGGCGATAAAGGCCAGTCGCACTTCGATTGTGGGTTCGATTCCCACATCCTTGTCCGACGCGATGGGCTGTCGCCCATCCTGCAGGTTGTCCTTTTTCTAAAACTATATCATCCCGTCAATAATATTGAGAAAACTTCTATCCTTAAACAATACTAACTTATTTCCAACATAATCTATTGCAATCTTTAGGCTTATCCATAATACTGCAGTCCACTCCCATATATCATAAGATATGTTTTGTTGGTCACATTCCAAACATTCAAAGTCCTTAATCATGTATTCTCTTGAATACCTTAGTGAAAACATGAATGCAGTTAAAATTTAACACTTTCCACATACCAAAATCCTCAAAATTCTATATACTCTAACCATGATATCACTTAGTCCTTATATCAATCATTAGCTCATGAATACTGTTAAACATTTCATTTTCTCATTTTCCCTTCATTATGCGCATATCATCTTATTTCCAATAATATCTCAATCACTTTGAATACCACATTAGACGAATACATAAATATTCCAATACTCCATGATACAATATTATTATGGAATCCCATTACATAAACACTTAATCATTCCACCACATTGTTGTCATATTCAACATCACCAATAGTGATCGCATGTGACTTCCCTTTGTCCTTTGCCTTCAGTGGTTTCTCATGTTGATCATCTCTAACCCTTGGATTAGGGAATTTATTAACATAATGCCCCATTTCCTTGCACTTGAAGCATTGAAGTGTTGGTGGTGCGTTCTCTACAGTGTTTTCTTTATTCACATCATTAGAAAACCTTTTTCCATTACTTCAACACTCAGCTGCTCGATGACCTTCTTTTCCACACTTAAAACATTTTCTAGTCCCTTTAAGACAATCTCCACCATGCTTCTTTCCACACTTTGTGCATAAGTAAACATTCATCTTCTTTTCACCATTATTCTGAGATTTATCCTTGAACTCCATATTTCGTTTCTTGTCAAACCATGAGATGGATATGTAACACCAACTTCCATTTCTACCTTGATAGCACAACACACAATTTCTTCATAGCAACTGAAGTCTCTTATAGCTAATTCCCTTCGAAGACTTGGTTTTAAGCCACTGAAAAATCGATCAACTTTACTTTCAGGTTGGATGATAATACCAGAAGCATACCTTGCAAGTCTAGTAAAATTTGATTCATAGGTACCAACAGATTCATCATCCCTTTGCTTCAGTTCAAGAAACTCTTTCTTCATCTTTGTTAGAAGAATACTAGGGAAGTACTTACTGAAAAACAAGTTCTTGAACTCGTCCCATTCCATGGACTCAAATTCATCTCTTTGCCTCGTATTCTTGATAAGATTCCACCATTGATCTGCTTTACCTTCCAAATGATATACTGCTAAGATGACTTTATCATGCTCAGAACATTGAAGAACTGAAAATATCTTTTCAGTGATACTGATCCATTGTTCAGCAACAAGTGGATTAGAAGACCCACTGAAAGAAGGTGGACGTTGCCACATGAAGGACTCAATAGAATATTGTTCCCTTATCTGCTCATTTGGAAGTCTAGAATGATTCATAGCTTGTGTAACTATAGCAATAATATTTTGCACTCCATCTACCATAACATTTGTTTGTTCAGGAGGACAATCATTGCATTGTGCATTGCATTGATCAACACGGTTTCTTCAGGTTCCATCCATCGTCTAAAACCCAAAAACAATAGTGTGAGAGGCAAAAATCATGCTAGGGAAAACAACATTATAAAGGGGGAGTATCCTTAATATCTAACTTCTTAGGTTAAATTCTATGATCGTTACCATTGTTCTAGGACTGTATCTTATACGTATACTTATCCTTATGGACATCCCTAGACATACCATAGAAATATCTCTAGGTATCTCACTAACGTTTTCGCATCCTAGTTTCCAAAGGATGACTAAACCTCCCTCTGATACCAATTGTAGAGACCCGAAGCTTGACGTACATGGACATTACATTACTTTTGCGGATTACATGGTACATAACAAAAACACACACACAAGGATCGTAATAGTTTAGTGTCTTTGGAAACTCGGAACGTAATATTCTAATCGTGGTGAAAGATCTTCAATATCTCCCATAAATATCTTCCATTTTTTTACCTAAAACCTTTCTTTATATCCTGGGGAAAAGAAAATATAAAAGGGTGAGCTCAAATGCTCATCAAGGGAAAATAAAGGAAATAAAAATCATATCATATCTTTTTGAAAATCATATCCTGCAAAAGAGATCATAATATATTAACATGGAATAAATCATAGAAGTGAAAATGGGATCCCCATAATCATAACATGAAACATGAAACTTTGTGGCATGCACACATAATCATGTAAAATCATTTCTTGTTAGTCATGACTCATTTCCAAGACTATCTTGGGGGACAAAGTCCCTTTCTGAACCGAGTCACCCTCGTTCCAGTCCTTTTTCACTGAACCGGTATAACCTACCGTTCCAGCCATGTCTATCTCATGAGATATAAAATCTTTACCCAATTCATTGGAGGGAGATATAGGTCCCACCCATCTTATAATGAATCCTTTCTTATGTGTGCCTCATAATCATAAATCATACATCATCGCATAACACATGTAACAAAAACGGGATTTCTGAAACATCATGACATCATAAAACAAATCACATAAGGTAAATGACTACATAAAAATAATTACCTTAAAAAATAATCAAATCAATGTAATAATAGGGATAAAAATATAACTCTTTATTATCTTATATGGAAAATAATTTTGATAAAACCCTTGAACACCATTCTTGAGGAAAATATCCTTTCTGCTTCAAAAATACTTTTCCTTTCTTAACATGTCGTACAATTATAAACTAAAAGAAGTTGATTGAAAATAAACTTGAAAACTTGTAAAGGAATATTATTGGAAATAATGTTTTAAAAATCCATTCATTCCGTATAAGTTAAAAAAACATTCTTTGTACTTTTGTCGGAAAAGTCAAAAAGTACCTCGTATGAAAAAACGACAAAAGTTTCATTTCATATTCTTTACTAAAAACTCACCAAAGGGTAAAATTGGATATAAAATATTGTAGAATGATGGAAATAATATGACATATTTAGGGACCATGAATGTGGATGATAAAATACACCCCAGTAATTACCAAAGTAAAAACAATCTCGGATAAAAGTGAGATTGTGATATTTTCCCTTACCTTAGGTCCGACTCACTTTGTACGTGTCCGAAACTCCTGTATAATGATTTAAATCATGTTATTGACTTATTCCAGATTCATATTCATTGTTATTATATCATATATGGTCCACTTATGACTTTATATTACCCGTTCTTTTGTAAATTCATTTTAAAGTAGCGTTTTGGGTAAAATCGTCTCATTTGTCGTTCGTGTTTTTAACTTGTAATTATTAATATGATTACTTGGATCATGATTAATTCTATCCAGAATGTAAAACATGATTTATATATAATATATATATTCAGAATATACATATATATAATATATTGATTAATGGAATGAGATACACCGTTCATGGAGACAGTAGTCCGTACGTACGCATGAACGTTGTTTTCGTTTCCTTATTGAATTGAATGAAATTAAGTAGATGACATACATATAAATATACATAAATCCAGTATCATTATTATGTCATATATTTCATTAGTATTAATTATATATACTTTATAATCATTCATGAATGGTTAATCATTGAGAATGAATCTCATCGCGTCGTGGAGACGGTATTCCGTACGTACGCACGCGCGGTGATTTCATTTTCCGTAGGATGGATAGAAGGTTAAATCGAGTTGTTTCATATTTATAATAACATATCAGTATGTAAGTAATACTTATGTTATTACTTTATCATGAAACAACTAAAGAAGAAGAAGTTGAAGAAGAAAGAAATTGAAAAGATCGGTAATGGATATTACCTCTTCTTTGGAACGCCTCTTTGACTCCTCCACTTAGGGAACTAAGATTGGTCTTTGAAGAAGACCAGGACCTCTAGGACTATTCTAGGGAAGTGTAGAGGAGAAAATGGCAGGGGTTGTCCGAGCTTGAGTGCTCAAATTGGTGTGAGGAGGAGGGGGAGGAGGTGCCCTTTTATAAGGGAGGAGAGGGGCACCTTAGGAATATCTCAAAATATTATTTTATATTAAAGTCAAAATCGGTTTATAATGGTTCCAAAGGGTCTTATTTCGAAGCTAAAGTGGGGATGGGTCTCAATCCTATCAACCAATAGGATTTAGACAAGTTTAGGGTATTATTGTAACCTTATCAATTAGATTTAACTCTAAGTTAAATAATTTAACTTTTACCGTGTCTTTTTGTTTTCTTTCACTATATGGTTAATAAACTTACTATAACATGACAAACGAACCCCAAATTGTTTATTATTAATATATATATCCTTATCTAAGTCATTTGGCAGAACCTTATATTTTTAGGAATAAAATAACAATTAATAATATAATATTTTCTTTAAAAACTATTTTGTGCCAATTTTGACACTATTTGATATATGATTTTTGTGAAAGTCATAACAGAATTATATGTTCGAACCAGGTTGATTAAATCAACAATAATATATCATAGTAACCTATTAAATTAGTTTAATTCATAAAAAGTCTCAAATTACATTTATTTTGGTGTTTATAACATCAATTATGTCAATATTTCATAAATAAGATAATTACTGCATCATTTTTGTGTCATAAATAAATTAAATTATTTGATGTCTAAAAATTACAAATAAAATACCATTATGTATGAAATCTTTTTATCGTTCTAATGAATATTTACAATCGAATTTATCTTCTGTACAAACCTAATTTAAAAATGTTTTAGTAAATAAACATTGATTTTAACTCTTTTAACTCTTCTTTGAATTAAATAATAATAAATGTCCTAATCTAATCCAAGTGGGCCTAAATGATAATGGTTTACACATAAGGTTGTTTGTGGTCTAGATAAACTTGTCCAATAGAATTAGGACATGTGTTAGGGTAATATTAATATCATTCTTACCCTTAATTACCCTATTTACTTTTAACCGTGGTAAATAAAAGTAAAAAGTTACTATTCACCAAAAATTATTTTCATCTCATTGAACCACATTTTACTTACTGACATCAACCGTGTCTCTTGGATTTTTTAAATTCCATTCACAGAAGCGGTAAAATTATGTTTTATGAAAAATTCAGTTTTTTAACTACCACTTAGTAGTTTCACTATTCATCAAAAATTGATGTTTTTCAGAACAATGCCAAAATTTCATCCTAAGCTATATTTCATATTCCGAATTCAAAAATGAAGTCTATTTTACCAAATTAATAACATAGAAGTTGCATTAATTAATTTTATAATTAAATCCCGCTATTAAAACAAATAGCGTGTTTTTAAGAAACAATATCTATCAAAAGATTGACACTTGATTATGTATGGTTTAAATGTGAAAATTACAACCAATGACCAAAATTGTATTAAATTGTAAAAATATATTATAAATATACTTTAAAACTACTCAAATTAATAATTTATCACTATTAATTATTTCAATTAAAATAGTTGTTTTTAATTATAATTTAGTAATTTTCACTATTCATCAGAATATGAAAGTTATCCGAAAAGTACCAAAATTTCACCTTAGGCTAAATTCAATACTCCTAATCTAAAAATGAATTCCATTTTGAAAAATAAAATTTACAAAATTTCAAAAAGTGGTTATTAATATTCACAACGGCTAGTTTTAATAATATTTTAATAGCATATCGTTGTTTTGTGAAACTCAGTATTGCGTACTACACACGCTATCGAGGAAAGTTGTGATTGCGTGTAATGCAAGGCAAGTCAAGGATGTGTGTTGTGCAAGCTCCTTTTGGTGTAGCGTACAACAAAATACATTAATAAAATTAAAAAGAATATTTTTCATAAAATCTCGGGCTGTTACAGTTGGCCAATACAAAAGGCTTTGATTGTGTGAATTAGTGGGAAGGGGGAGTGCCTTTTTATAAGAGGGTTGAGGGGCATATTTAGAAAAGCTAGAAATATTATTTTATAATAAATTCATATTCAGTTTCTAATTACTCAGAAGTGGATTATTTAAAGGTTAAGGTGAGGATGGGTCAAAAAAAACTCAACCAATAGAATTTAGACTGGTTTTGGTCATTATATTAACCTTATCCTTTAGTTTTAACTCTTAGTTAATTAGTTTGACACTTACCATGTCTCATTGTATTTTTATATTATATAGTTAATAAATGTACTATATAACTCCAACCGACCCCAAGTGGTCCATTAATGATACACCTATCATGATATAAGTCTTTTGGCCGAAACTTATATTTTTATGAATTTGATATCAATTAATAATATAATGTGTGTTTTAAAAACTCTTTTATGTCAATTTTGACACTATTCAATAATTGATTTTTGATAAAGTCTTAACAACTTTATTAATTTGAACCAAATTCATTTAAGAAATCTTAACATGTCATATTAATCTATAAAATTTGTGTAATTCATTAAAACTCTCAAATTATATTTATATGGGTATTTATAATATCAATTATTTTAATATTTCTCTAATAAGGTAATTACTCCATAATCATTGTGTAAAAACTAAATTAAATTTTTTAATGTCTAAAAATTATAAACAAAATAAAATTATGTAATAAATCTTATTAGCTTTATAATGAATATTTACAATCAAATTTATCATTTATATAACCCTATATTAAATTATTTTAGTAAATAAACATTGATTTTGACGCTTTTAACTCTTCTTTGATTTAAATAATAATAAATGTCATAATCTAATCCAAGTAGACCTAAATGATAATATTTTATTCCTATGGTTGGTTTTAGTCGATATAAACTTTTCCAATAGAATTAAGACATGTTTTATGGTAATATTAATATAATTTTTACCCTTAATTACCCTATTTACTTTTAACCGTGGTAAATAAAAGTTAAAAATTACGATTCAACAAAAAATATTTTCATCTCACTGATCCACATTTTACTACATTATATTAACCGTGCCTCTCAGATTTTCAAAATTACACTCATAGAAGCGGTAAAATTATGTTTCATGTGAATTTCGAAATTCTCCTAGGAGGTGGGTAAAAGACGGTGAAAAGTTCAATATAATTTTTATATATCTAAAATTATTCTAAACTAACTCAAATGAATTACATTGAAAATATATATGTATTATGTATCTATTTTTACCATAATTAAATTTAAATAAAATAAGTGATTATTTAAATAAAAAATTCGGTTTTAAACTAGAACTCAGTGTTTTTCACTATTCATCAAAAATTTAATGTTTTCAGAAAAATACCAAAATTTTACCCTAGGCTAATTACGCTATTCTGAATCCAAAAATGAAGTCCATTTTGAATGATAAAATTTATAAAATTTCAAAAAGTGGGTATTAGTATTCATACCAGCTAGTTTGATTGGTTGTGGTGTGTTTGTTAGAACTCGAAGTTGCGTACAACACACGCTACTGTATTATTGAAAGGGAAGCGTACCATGGAAGCTTAGGGTGTTACATTCTCCCCTCCTTCAAATAATTTCTTCCTCGAAATTTCTAGAATACTACCGCATGAAAAGACTCGGCTAGTTCTTCATCATAAGTTCATCGGGTTCCCACGTTGCCTCTTCCATCTTATGGTTTATCCACAAAACATTTACCAGAAGAGTTGTCCAGTTTATCAATACTTGTTCTCTTGTATAAATATTTCTGATGGGATCTTCGCAATAAGACAGATCAGGTCCCAGTTCTAATTCCTCATAAGTGAGTACATGCATTGGGTCAGGAATGTATTTCCTCAATAGTAATACATGGAACACATCGTGTACTTTGGAGAGACTTGGCGGCATTGCCAAATGGTAAGCTACAACCCCAAATAGTTCTAGAATTTCGAAAGATCCGATGTACCTGGGACTAAATTTACCTTTCTTACCAAAACGTATAACTCCCTTCCATGGAGATACCTTCAAGAAAACATGATCTTCTACCTAAAATTCCAAATCCCTCCTTCAGTTATTGGCATAAATCTTCTCCCTACTTTGAGATTCTTTAATGTGGTTTTGGATTACATTCACCTTTTCATTGTTTCCTCCACCAGTTCTGGGTCTACAAGTTTTCTTTCACAAACGTCATCCCAACAGGTTGGTGTGCGACATCTCTTTCCGTATAGCGCTTCATATGGTGCCATCTGAATACTCTAATGGAATCTATTGTTATAGGAAAATTCCACCAGAGGTAAATATTGATCCCACATACCCTAAAAGTCAAGAGAGCAGGATCTCAACATGTCTTCTAAGGATTGAAAAGTCCGTTCTGATTGTCCATCGGTTTGAGGGTGGTAGGAAATGCTCAATTGAAGTTTAGTATCCAGGTATTTCTGAAGATTCTTCCAGAATCTTGAAGTAAAATGGGGATCACAACCAGAAACAATCGATAGGGGTACTCTATGAAGTCTCACCACTTCATTAATATATATTATTACTAGACGTTCTAGTGTTAGATCTTCTCTTATAGCAAGGAAATGTGCTGACTTGGTAAGATGACCAACAATAACTCATACTGCATCATTCCTTCTAAGAGTTTTTGGTAGCCCCATGAAAAATTCCATCATAATATTGTCCCATTTCCACTCAGGTATGGGAAGAGGTTGCATGAATCCTCTAGGATTTTGCCTTACATCTTTCACTTGTTGACAAACCATACATCTTGACACAAAATCAGCAATCTCCTTTTTTATGTTGTCCCACCAAAAATGATCCTTCAAATCTCTATACATTTTGGTGCTCCCAGGGTGTATAAGGAAATTGGAACTATGAGAATCTTCCAACAATTCTCTTTTTAGATCAGGTATATTGGGAACAGAGAGTCTCTCCCCAAATTTTAAAATTCCATCTTCATACACAAAGTCACTCAATCTCCCATCATTCACAACTTTAATCGTCTTCTGAAACTCCTCATCATCGGTCTAACAACTCTTTATCTTTTCTAGTAAAGATGGTTTGGTAACCATTTGAAAAAGAATTGATGTTTCACCTTCCATGTGAATTCCAATATACATCTTCACTAGATCCATGAAAATTGGATCCCTTTCAATTCTCATCTTGGTCAAAAATCCATGATCATTTCTGCTCAAAGCATCTGCCACCTTATTTGCCTTCCCCGGGTGGTAGTGTATCATTAAATCATAATCCTTGAGTAGTTTAAGCCATCTCTTTTGCCTCATGTTGAGTTCTTTTTGTGAGAAAATATACTTCAAAATCCTGTGATCAGTATAAATATCACATTTTTCACCATAGAGGTAGTGCCTCCATATCGTCAACGAAAATATCATATCTGCTAACTCGAGATTATGGGTAGGATAGTTTTTCTCATGAATTTTCAATTGTCGTGATGCATAGGCAATAACCCTATTATTCTGCATAAGGACACAACCATGTCCTTTCTTCGATGCATCACTATAAATAACGAACCCATTATTCCCCGATGGTAGAGTCAATATAGGATCATTGACTAATCTTATCTTCATTTTTTCAAAAAAATCTTCACACTCTTTTGTCCAAACAAATTTAACCCCCTTACATCTGAGTTTTCTTAATGGGTTAGCCAATCGGGAAAAATTCTGGACGAAACGTCGATAATAACTTGCTAAACCAATAAAACGGTGTACCTCAGTTATACTCGTAGGTTTTGGCCTGTAATGTCCCGTATTTTTTCATGTAATATTATATGGGAATTATCCTGAGACTAGAATCTGAGGCGACGTGGAGTTCCGAGGCCCGGTGAGCCCGGAACAAATGTTTTAATTTTAATTTAATAAATAAATTATGGGCGCATTCAGTTTTCCTGAAAAAGTGGAATAACTCTTGAATGGGTGCTCGGATCAGAAATCCGAGGGAACCATTGCGTTGCGAACAACGATTTTACCTTAGGCGAGGCCTAACTTTGGCCGGCGTAGGTTATTGGTGAAATCTGGTTTGGGATGCAACAGTAATAAAATATTTAACAAAAATATTTTATTCTTGCAATAAGATCTTTTAAAATATTATATCTTTATCCTCATTAAAAAGAGTCTTGCGCCAGGGTCCAGGGTTACAACCCCATAACCATGAAAACCCTTGGTGGCCCTGGTGGTTCTGGATCCAACCGCCAACGCGGCGGCGGTGACGTTCTTGACGGATTTCGGAGAAGACGACGCAGCGAGGGGATCTTCGTCGATATATGCAGTGAATCCAGGTAGGATGTTGATTTGATTTTCCATTCCCCATTTTTGATTTCCACAACAAACGCAGACTATTCCACGAAGATATTAGCCTGCAAATCGATCATTCTCGCGGGATGGGATTTTGTAAGGATTTTGGGGATGTGATTCTTGGTTATGTTCAACCTTCTTAATGGTGATGGACCATGATCGACACGAACATCGATCGTGGTTCGTCCCTCTCAATTTTTTGTGTTCTTCTTCCCCAATTATCATGTTCTTCATGAGCGTTCTTCGTGTTATTCGTGGGCCAATGAACAACGGATCGTTGTGCATCTATTCTGCGACGCAACGATCCCAAATTGAAGGATCAACACCTCAGTGATCTCGTAGAGGTGCGATGACAGTTTCGGTGGACGAATCGAAGTGGATCAGAAGAAATCGTTCTTCGGACAATTTCCGCTTGGATGGCCGGAAACAGATTTAGGAGGCGATTGAAGGCCCGGAACCCATGGATTCGACTTCACGAGGACGAGGCGACCCTGCATCTGGAATTTCATGGCAAACAGACATGAGAATCGAGATCCGAAGATTCGGCCAAGGCGTGCAGAGGAAGACGCGGTTTTTGGAAATATCCCAAATACACACCGTGTAGTATGGGCTACACGGGGTGTGTTCATCGGTAGGGTTACCCAGCGTGTACTCTGGGAGTACACAGACACGGGCATGATAGATGGCCACATACATGCCGTTTATACCCCTCCCCAGCCAGACCCGGCCAGATACACGGGATACCCCGTGTACTGTTGCACGGGCAGGTGACCTGGAAACGGGCAGAGACCGTGTACGGGCACATGGACAATGTACACAGAGTGAGCCCAGGAACTCGAACATGTCTTGTGTATTAATCTACATGTCGTGTAGTTTCTTCGGTCCGTCAAGGAGAGGGACACGGGCCGTGTACACGGGCAGTACACGATGTCAAAGAGCACGGCGTGTATTTTTATACATTTCATGTAGTTTCGTTTTACACGGCTTGAATGAACGACACGGTCTATTTACACGGGCAGTACCCAGGGTCAAGGAACACGGCGTATAATCATACTACACGCCGTGTAATTATATCATCACGGCTTGAGATACTTTCCTTCTATGACTTGGACTTGTTCTTAAGGTTCGTACCCTTGGTAATTCCCCGAATGTTTTTGTATCAATTCCTTTATACCGGAGTATGATCCCTTCATTAGAACTTCCTGAATAGAGTTGTTGGAATCCCCTCTATGAGACTTAGATCCAGATCCTCTATTCATTCCTGGAACCCTAGGAAGAGTTCATGGCATCGATGTGACCATCTTTACCCGGGTGCCGATCCTCTACTTAGCGGATTAGCTCAGACTGAGTTGTTGGAATCACCCCATGACATGGATGTGATCCACATCTGAGCATCTTGATCCCAAGGTACTTATGGAGTGTGTTCTCCCGGAACGAGTACTTCGTATCTCTCTCTTCAAACCTAGTAGAGTGTTCTCCCGATGGTATGCTTAGTGGAATCTTTGATCTGGATCCTAGTGGCGGTTTCACAAAGGTCGTTTGTGTATGAGTATATCTGGATATTCTTTTTATATTTTCCATAGACATATATTGTGTAGAGTTGATTGTACCTTTCTTTGTGGTATTTTCCCTTCGTTGTATTTCCTTTGTGGTTTTCGGGGGGTCATACTGGGTATTGTTATACTCACCCCTACACGAGCTTTGCATGCACTTGTTGTGTCTTGTGAAGATGAGCGAGCCTTTGACAGGATTCTAGGAGGACCAGGACCGGATGGTGTTCAGTGAGATCGGACAGGCCGAGGTGTGTTCCATCGGTGACGGGTTGTAGTCCCAGTACCTTTCTCTACAGGTTAGAATTTGTTGCAGACTTTCTTTTGGTGGGCTTGTACTTTTGGCTCAGGGTTTTACTTTACAGTACATTACTTTTCTGTCGTACTCTTTTGGTTGGGTTTTAGTGTAGGCATGTATCTTTTCCTTTTAGTAGTTTTTACGTTTCAGCTTTTTGGGATTGGAAATGTGTGTGTGTGTGTGTGTGTGTGTGTGTGTATAGGTTTATAGGAAATGCCTCCCATGTTAGTAGTATGCCTACTCGGTGCTAGTCACCATCCCCTAGAATATTGGAGTTAGGCTTGGGGAGTTGCGGCTTGGGCCCCACCGGGATGGGTCGTGATAGAGTGGTATCAGAGTTGGTCGGTTCTACCTTAGGACCGAGAGTCTGTGAGTTGGTTTGGGGCAACAGTGTTAAGTGTTTTGAGTTCGGCACTCAAGCCATGGACCCTAGTCTTGGTGTGGCAGCTGACGTATCCATACACCAGGACTTTGATAACTTAATTTTCGACTCAGAACATGAAAACAGTAGTTGCTTGGGGAAAAATAATGGTACATGCATAATAGAGGAATGGGTTGTGGTTTTTTGTCCTTCTTGAGTCAGCTTTCCAGATATACTCACTAACTATGATACGTCTTGTTTCTTAAACAGGATGCATCCGCGATGCGTACCCGCTAGGATCCTGCAGTTCGATCATGAGGATGACCCCCTCAGTGATGAAGCTTCGATATAGGGACCAGATCCCCCAGTTCTACCACCAGGTGGCGTGATAGTTATTGCACCACCGGTGGGGAAGTGTTTAGAACCCGCTGTACTAGTGGAGGAGGAGCGCGGGCTGATCAACCTCCACGAGATTCAGAGACAGAGAACCCTCAGGTTTCAAGGTGAGCCTGACCCTCAGGCTGTAGAGGACTGCCTTGAGGCAGTGACCAGAGTCTTCCGTTTGGTCAGGACACCAGTAGACTAGACGGTGATCCTGGCAGCGAGCCTCCTGCAGGGCCTGGCAGAGTGATGGTAGAGTTTGGCCATCCATACTCATGACGAGGCAACTCTTCCATGGTCAGAGTTTGATCATCTGTTGAGAGAGAAGTTTTCACCGGTAACCCTAAGAGAAGTACGTATACATGAGATTCTTCATATCCAGTAGGGAACCATGATGGTGGATGACTATTCGTCGAGGTTTACCAACCTCTCATGGTACTCGATGTATATGGTCAGAGATTAGTACTTCAGAGCTCGGACTTTTGAGCGGGGTTTGCACAGAGATATCCAAGCTAGCATCATCCCTATGAGAATTCCTACTTATGTTTGGGTTCTCGAGGGGGATTTGGTGGTCGAGAGATTCCTGGCGGAGTAGGGACAACTGATAGTGGTCAGTAGTTGGCGAGCTGGAGTAGAGACCTCAGCGGTAGGGAGCCGACGTCAGGGACCTAGGTGTGGGAGACGTTTCCAGAGGAGATATCAGGACATGGGATCGGCCGTACAGGGCTCACAGGGCGCTGCTAGCCATCCTCGAGAGATGCGATGTTACTCATGTGATGGCAGAGGACATCTCGCTCGAGATTGTCCGACCTACCGTGGTACTGACACGGGAGTAGTGGATAGACCACCGAGGCAGAGGCAACATGTGGAGTAGGAAGATCATTGAGGCAGCAGACGTGGAAGAGGAGCTGGGATAACAGCTGGAGGTGGTCAGTCGTTCGACCCTTTACCACCACCACCCCCAGGAGGTCCACCCCAGGCACAGGGAGCTGGTGGACAGAGGCAGGGGTAGCTGCTGGCGGCAGAGTTTTATGACCCAGGTACTCCCGGAATGATTAGAGGTACTATATGTTAATTTTCTACTTTGGTTGCCGTATTGATAGACACGGGTGCTAGTCATTCATTTCTGGATGCTTATCTTGTTCGAGACCTTGAGATTCCAGTTGATCCATTGACTCGACCATGACACTTAGAAACACTGACTGGAGATGATTTAGAGATCACACACCTTTGCAGGAAGGGTGACCTGTCCCTTGGAGGCGAGAGTTTTGGTTGAAACCTCTTGGTGGTAGCGTCGAGGCCTTACGATGTCATTCTTGGTATGGATTGGCTATCCACAGTTCATGCCCAGATTGATTTTTTTAGCCGAAGGGTGCGATGTGGCCGCAGTAATGGAAGGAGGTTATCTTTTATCGGTGAAGGAGAGACCCATGCAGTGTAGGATAGACTCGTTCATAGGAGGTCACAACCGATTTCACACCAGATGGCTAGCTTAGCCCTTGGCGTGACAGATGTTACGAGTTTCCAGTTTCCAGCAGTGGTGGCTGAGTATGAGGATTTCATTCCGGAGGATGTCCTCGGGCTACCTCTTTGACGGGAGATAGATTTCTGCATTGAGTTGCAACCCGGGACGACCCCGATATCCGCATCGTCTTATCAGATGGCTCCTGTAGAGCTTCGTGAGCTGAGTATGCAGCTGGATGACTTGTAGAGGAAGGGATTTGTGAGACCCAGTTTTTCACCCCAGGTGGACCCATTGCTGTTTTCCAAGAAGGCGGACAGGAGCTTGAGGCTATATGTGGATTACCAGCACATGAATCAGGTGACCGTGAAGAACTGGTATCCACTACTAAGGATCGAAGACCTCTTCGACTAGTTGAGAGGGGCACGATGGTTCTCGAAGGTTGATCTACGATCAGGCTTTCACCAGTTGCGAGTACGGGTGGAGGATATACCGAAGATGGATTTCATATGTCAATACTGTCACTATGAGTACTTGGTGATGCCCTTCGGTGTGACGAACGCCCTGATAGTGTTCATGTGACTCATGAACCAGATCTTTCAGCCCTATCTAGACCTGTTTGTAGTGGTCTTCATCGATGATATCCTTGTGTACTCTACATCCGAGGAGGAGCACGCGAGACACCTAATGATGGTTCTGGACACACTCGGAGTGCACCATTTTTATGAGAAACTCTCGATGTGTCAGTTCTGGTTACAGGAGGTCCACTTTTTGGGGCACGTTATCTCAGCGGATGGTATAGCAGTGGAACCATAAAATGTGGAGGCAGTGCTAGCATGGGAGGCACCCCAGAGCGTGATGGAGGTGCGTAGTTTCCATGGGTTGGTAGGCTACTATCGGAGATTCATCCATGATTTCTCCATCATTGCAGCACCTATGACAGCTTTGACCCGAAAGGGACAGCCTTTCCTGTGGAAAGTGAAATTCCAGCAGGCTTTCCAGCTGTTGTGACAGAGTCTGACGAGCGCCCCTATCTTGAGATTACCGGAGGAGGGTGTCGAGTACGTAGTGTTATGTGACGCATCGGGAACCGGTCTTGGTTGTGTCATAATGCAGAGTCCAGTGGTGATTGCCTATGGCTCAGGTCAGTTGAGACCACACGAGCAGAACTACGCGACCCATGATCTTGAGTTGGCAACGGATGTCTTCCCACTGAAGATGTAGCGGCACTACCTGATGGGAGAGAGGTTTACCGTCTAATATGATCACAAAAGTCTCAGATATATCTTTTCTCAGAAGGATCTGAATTTGAGATAGAGGCGATGGCTTGAGTTCCTCCAGGATTACGACTTTGAGATCGTTTATACTCCTGGGAAGGGGAACGTGGTGGCAGATGCTCTCAATATGAAATCTAGTTTGCAGTTGCTGGATGAGGTTTCAAGGCAGTTGGGATCTTTGCAGTTTTCTTTTGTGGATGGATATGTGGGACCTTACCTTTAGTTGATGGTTGTTACACCTCAACTCTTACAGTAAGTCAGGGAAGCACAGCGCGAGGATGCTAGCTGTGAGACTCTATGTGCTCAGATATCCATAGGTGATGCTGCTGATGGATATTCAGAAGGTGGAGAGCACATTTTCCTTCTTAGAGGATGCACGGTAGTACCAGGGACGTTGTGTGGGGAGGTTCTGAGGGAGTTCCATACATCCCCTTTGGCGGGGCATCCAGGCATGTCAAAGATGTACCGGGACCTCCAACGTCAGTTCTGGTGGCCCGGAATGAAGAAGAGTGTGGCAGAGATCGTTTCTCAGTGCCTTACTTGTCAGCAAGTAAAGGCTGAGCACCAGGTTCCAGTAGGTTTGACTCAGCCCTTTGAGGTGCCAGAGTGGAAGTGGGAAGGAATATCCATGGACTTCATGATGGGTTTACCATGTACGTCTAGGGGACACGATGCCATCTGTGTGATCATTGATCGACTCACCAAGTCGGCCCACATCCTAGCCATACGGGAGCATAGTTCAGTAGAGAGCGTGGGATGCCTATACGTGTAGGAGATAGTTCGGATTCATGGAGTACCATCCACGATCGTCTCATATCGTGATGCCCGTTTCACATCCCAGTTGTGGAAGGGATTGCATGAAGCTTTTGGGACTCAGTTATGCTTGAGCACAACGTTTCATCCCGAGACTGATGGTCAGATAGAGTGGACCATCCAGGTCCTGGAGGATATGCTACGAGCTTGCATAATTGACTTCGGTCGTAGCTGGGAGGATCACCTACCACTAGTGGAATTTTCTTATAACAACAGTTATAATTCCACTGTGGGTATGGCACCATTCGAGGCTCTATACAGGCGACCTTGCAGGTTGATACTTTGCTGGACTGACCCGGGAGAGTCAGCAATCATGGGCCCAGAAATGGTGAGAGCTACTACAGAGAAGGTGAAGCTCATCCGGGAGTGGATGAAGACTGAACATAGTCGGCAAAAGTCGTAAGCCGACCAGAGGTAGAGGCCTTTGGAGTTCGAGGAGGGATACCATGTGTTTCTTCGGGTCTCACCTCGATAGGGATTGCGGTGATTTGTCTGATGTGGCAAGCTATCTCTGAGGATCGTTGGCCCTTTATAGATTTGGAGTAGAGTTGGCAAAGTTGTGTATTGCTTGGCTCTACCTCCCCAGATGGACCTATTACACAACGTCTTCCATGTGTCGCAGCTATAGAGGTACGTGCATAATCCATCGCACGTCATCGACTGTGGTGAGCTGGACATCGACGATGGAACGACCATTGCTGAGTACCCGGTGGAGATCGAGGATCGACATGAGAAGATCCTTTGTGGATGAGCTATTCCCTTGGTACGTGTCCGGTGGCAGCATGGGAATCTCCAGGAGATCACGTGGGAGAGGGAGGCCCAGATTCGCATGCAGTACCCACATCTTTTTTAGAAGCCCTTGTTTTGGCATTTCGGGGACGTAAAATCCCTAAGGTGGGTGTGATGTAATGTCTCGGATTTTTCCATGTAATATTATATGAGAATTATTTCGAGACCAGACGCTGAGGTGGTGTGCAGTTCCGAGGCCCGGTGAGCTCGGAACAAATGTTTGAATTTAATTTAATAATTAAATTATATGCCCGTGCTTGTTTCCTGAAAAATTGGAATAACTCCCGAATGGGTGCTTGGATCAGAAATCTGAGGGCACCGTTGCATTCAGAACAGCGATTTTACCTTAGGTGAGGCCTAACATCGGCCGGCGTAGTTTAGTGGTGAAATCTGGTTTTTGGATGCAACAGTAATAAAATATTTAACAAAAATATTTTATTCCTGCAATAAGATCTTTTAAAATCTTATATCATTATCCTATTTAAAAATAAGCTTTCTCCAGGGTCCATGGTTATAACCCCATAACCCTGAAAACCCTTGCCGGCCCTGGTGGTTTTGGAGGAAACCCCAAACGCGGCGGCAGCGACGTTCTTGACAGATTTCAGCGACGATGACACAGTGAGAGGGTCTTTGTCGGCAAACGCAGCGTATCTAGGTAGGATGTTGATTTGATTTTCAATTCCCCATTTTTTATTTCCACGAAGAACACAGACTAATCCTCTCACATATTAGCCTGCGGATCAATTGTTCTTGTGGGATGGGATTTTGTGGGGATTTTGGGGATGCAATTCTTGTATTAATTTTGTTTTGTTCAACCTTCTAACGGTGACAGACCAAGATCGACATGAACATCGATCGAGGTTCGTCCCTCTCGATTTGTTGTGTTCTTCTTCCCAAATTATCGTGTTCTTCGTGAGTGTTCTTCGCGTTCTTTGTGGGGCGATGAACAACATATCGTTGTGCATCCGTTCTGTGACGCAACGATCCCAAATTAAAGGATCAACACCGCAGTGATCTCGCGGAGGTGTGACGACAGTTTCGACGAAGGATCTAAGTGGATCGGAATAAATCGTTCTTCGGAAAATTTCTGCTCGGATGGCCAGTAACTGATTTAGGAGCCGATTGAAGGCCATGAACCCATGGATTCGGCTTCATGAGGACGAGGCAACCCTATATCTGGAGTTTCGCTGCAAAAGGACATGAAAATCGATATCCGAAGATTCGGCTGAGGCATGCGTAGGAAGACGCAGTTTCTGGAAATTTCCCGACTACACGGCATGTAGTATGGGTTACACAGCGTGGGTTCATCAGTAGGGTTACCCGGCATGTACTCTAGGAGTACACAGACACGGGCAGAATACATGGCCACATACACGCCATGTATACCCTCCCCGGCCAGACCCGACCAGATACACGGGATACCCCGTGTACTGGTACACATGCATGCGACACAGACACGGGCAGAGACCGTGTATGGGCACATGGCCAGTGTACATGGAGCGAGCCCAGGCACTCGAACACGGCATGTGTCATCATCTACACGTTGTGTAGTTGTTTTCTGTCCAGATAGCCGAGGGACACGAGCTGTTTACACAGGCAGTACCCGGTTTCAAAGAGCACGATGTGTATTTTTCTACACGCCATGTAGTTTGGTTTTTCACAGCTTGAACGAACGATACGGGCCATTTACACGGGCAGTACCGGAGGTCAAGGCACATGACGTGTAATCATAATACACGTCGTGTAATAATTTCTTCAAGGCTTGAGCTACTTTCCTTCTATGACTTGGACTAGTTCTTAGGGTTCGTACCCTTTGTAATTCCCTGAAGGTTCTGGTATCAATTCCTTTACACTAGAGTATGATCCCTTCAGCAGAACTTCCTGCATATCGTTTTATGAATCCCCTCTATGAGACTTAGAGCCAGATCCTCTATTCATTCCTGTAACCCTAGGTAGAGTTCTTGGTATCAACGTGACCAATATTACTCGGGCGCCGATCGTCTGCTTAGCAGATTACCTTATACTGAGTTGTCAAGAATCACACCATGACTTGGTTGTGATCCTCATCTGAGCATCTTGTTCCTAAGGTACTTGTGGAGGGTGTTCTCCCGGAACAAGTACTTCGTATCTCTCTCTTCAAACATAAGATTGTGTTCTCCCGATGGTATGCTTAGTGGAATCTTCCAGGTGGATCCTAGTGGCGGTTTCGCGAAGGTCGTTTTTGTATGAGTATATCTGGATATTTTTGTTATATGTTCTGTAGTCATATAAGGTGTAGAGATGACTGTACCTTTCTTTATGGTATTTTCCCTTTGTTGTAATTCATTTCTGGTTTTTAGGTTGTCCTACTGGGTATTGTTATACTCACCCCTGCACGGGCTTTTCCCGCTTGTGTCATGTCTGGTGCAGAAGAGTGAGCCTTTGACCGGATTCTAGGGGGACTAGGACCGGACGATGTTCAGTGAGATCAGACAGGCCGAGGGGTGTTCCTTCGGCGACGGGTTGCAGTCCCAGAACCTTTCTCTACATGTTGGGCATTGTTTTAGACTTTCTTTTCGTGGGCTTGTACTTTTGGACCAGGGTTTTTACTTTACTGTACATTACTTTACTATCGTACATTGTTGGTTGGGTTTTAGTGTATACATGCATCTTTTCCATTTATTAGTTTTTACTTTTCAGCCTTTTGGGCTTAGAGATGTGTCTGCGTGTGTACAGGTTTATAGGAAATGCCTCCAATGTCAGTATCATGACTACTTGGTGCTAGTCACCAGCCCCTGTCCTATTAGAGGCGGGCTTGGGGAGTTACGGCTCGGGCCCCACAGGGACGGGTCGTGACATGGCCATTCTTAGATTGCCTTTTTTTAGAAGAATCAACAGAGAATCCATCTTTAGAGACAATATGGCCAAGAAAAGAAATCTCCTAAAGCCAGAATTCACACATGATAAACTTCCCATATAATTCTTGTCTTCTCAGAGTTGTCATGATAATGAGAAAGTGATTTTCATGATCTTCGTAGACTTTGGAGTATACCAAGATATCATCAAAAAATACCACCACAAATTCATCGATATATTCCTTGAAAACTCTATTCATCATATCCATGAATACAGAGGATGCATTATTCATCCCAAACAACATTACTGTAAACTCGTAATGCACATACTTGGTTCGAAATTATATCTTCAGAATGTCTTCTTTCTTCACACACAACTGATGGTATCTAGATCAAAGGTCAATCTTTGAAATGTATTGAGCTCCATATAGTTGGTCAAATAAATCATCAATGCGAGTTAGGGGATACATGTTCTTTATTGTCATAGCATTTACCTCCCTGTAGTCGATACATAACCTCATAGATCTATCTTTCATTATAACAAAAAGAATAGGGGCTCCCTATGGAGTAACACTAGGGAGAATAAATCCCTTATTACTCAATTCATCTAATTGTTTCTTTAGTTAATCTAATTCTGAAGTGGTCATTCTATAAGGGATCTTCGATATAGGCCTTGATCTAGGAATTAAATCAATTGAAAACCCAACATCTCATTCTGGAGGATATCTAGGTAAATCATCCGGAAACACATCAACATATTCATTCACAATAGGTACATCCTCTATTTGAACATTCCTTTCCTCACCCACAGTTAATTAATTCTCTTCCTCCCCAATAATTGAATTTAGTTGAGCTACTGGGTGTGGATAAAGAAAAGAATTAGGTGGTGAAGATTCTACTCTAAAGTTAAGGTGTTCCTTATCATCATCATCATCAAAAATTGTAACCTCCTTCTTAAAATAAATCTTCGCAACATGGTCCGAAAGCCAATCCATACTGAGGATTATATCAAACTCAATCGTATGTATGACAATGAGATCAATGGATAAAAAACATTTATGTGCTCTAATGGGGACAGATTCACAAAAATTTTATGCAATGATACTTACCTTAGGAGTTTTAACTGACAACTCCCTTGTTAAATAAAATTGGAAATATCTAATTTTCGTAGAAAACTGGGATGATATGACATGATGCGATGATCCAAAATCATATAATGCATTTTCTAAACTTGAGGAAATCATTTTATTACCTGCCACCACGTCTTTCAAAGCTTCTACCCCAGCAGTAGTGATAGCATAAGCTTGGCCTTGATCCCTTGGCCTTTTTGAGGTAAGTTCCTCTGATGCATAGGACATTCCTTTTCATAATGTCCCATCTCCCTGCAATTGTAGCATTGGACATCGGTAGCTTCCTTCTTCACCTTTCAATAAAGAGCTTGGTGGCCTTTTTCACCACACTTTTAACAACCTCCCATTCCTTTTATGAAAGTACCAGGGTGTTTCTTCCCATATTTACTACAGGATGGTTATTAAACCTTTCCCTTCTTCCCCTTATTTCCATTCCCAGATTGATCAATAGATCTCTTCTTCAATTTCTTTTCTTTAAAGTCATTAGACTTAGAGAATTCCTTTTCTATTTTTATAGCACATGACACAATGTCTACGTACGAAGAGAAGGATTGTGAGACTAATGCTAGACAGAGAAATGGGTTTAACCTATCAAATAAATGATCAATATTACTTCTTGGGTTACGTATAAAATCTCCATCTTACCTTGTTATCCTTGTAATGTTAGCCTCATACATTGAGACATTCTCATCCTCCATTGGTCTCAGACTCAGAAATTGCCTTTCCATATCTGATCGATGGTCACGAGGAACGTATTTTTCTAAAAACAGATCTTTGAAATCCCTCCATTCCATGTCTGATACTTCATCATCTTCCTTTGTGTTTTTAATCAATGACCACCATTGATCAGAATCTCCTGTGAGGCGATAAACTACGATGACAAATTTTTCCCTTTCACTACTCCCTAAAGCCTGAAATATTTTCTATAGGGAACATATCCATTGCTCAGCTACTAATGGATTTGTACTCCCATTAAATGTTGGTGGTTTATGCCTCATGAAGCGATCTAACATTGATCATTCATGCTATGGATCAGGGTGCTTCATACGGGTAAGGTTATTATTCATAACCTGAGTGAGTTTTCCCAGTATGGTGATTAGTTGATCAGCACCAGTTGCATCACCAGCTCCACTATAATTATCTTAAGCAGGATGGAAACCCCTACATGGATTGTGTGCATTGATACAATTTCCATTTCTTCCACTAGGTTCCATTTCTAAAAAATGGCATAAACTAGATCAGTTTATGAATCAAAATACATAATACTGTACTAGTAAAATACTTAACATAAATTAAACTATTTTAGGATATAATCCATAATCATAAAAATGTTTTCTTTGAGGATGTATATACCCATAAACCCTTCATAATGATTTTTAATGAAAATGAGAGTTATCATAAGAAAATCCCCTGGAAGTGTCGTAACCAAGAGTGCAGCAAGGCCCGCTGTCGTGCACCAGTTCCCATTCAAGTCTAGCTCAAAGTGGTGTTTTCGAGTTTTACCCCTAGGTACATCTGTGCCAGATCCGCCTTTACCTGCTCGTATCCAGATAGGGATGTATTTCTCGAAAAACTCTCAAAATGTCTACAATACAAAAATTATAGGAAGTTCTTCTATACTAATCCTCAAATTCCATCTTAAATCTATGTTCTCTAATCAAAGTTTATCTAAATCTAGCTTCCAAGGTGTCTACTAAACTTCTTCTTATACCAACTATAATGCCCCGACCCCAGTTACCCAGAGTCGGTGCATTATTACATAACATTGGCATGATCACAAGAAATATCAAATCTCGAAATACCGATTAGTTTAGTAGCCATGGAAACACTAGATATATTCATAAGTATTACATTACATCATTAAAATGAAAACCACAACAAGATAGTCTCCATAGTCCACAATCATATCCCCTCATATTATCCCTCCAGGTCATTCTTAAATTATTTCGTCACATCATAGGAAAAATAAAACATAGAAAGGGGTGAGCTCAAATGCCCAGTAAGGATAACAATATTGTGGAAACTTTCATAAATAAGCATAAACTTTTAAAGAAATGTATCACTAAAACAAAATCCATTCAAAACATGAAATTCAGCATAATATGGCAGAAATAAAATGAAATAATTCCATATACTTATTCACATGGATATTCGACTAGTTGAATAATCACATGCAATATCAATAACCACTTTCATAATGATGGAATGCATAATTCTAGACTATCATAACCACGTAGACAAGGCCTCGTGCCAAGACTACAAATAAGATTTTGTCAAGGACCCGTGCCAAAACACTAGTTTGTCTCATGAGACATACAGATGCATCGAGGAGCTATAGCAGGCTCCACCCGTCACTTATTATGTCCAATGCATTCCACATATGAATAGGTTTAACCATAACATAAACATTCGTATTAAAACTAACATACGAAAAGTCAATACTTTATCCATAAACCATGAATGGTATAAAAATAACACATCCATAGTCAAACATATCATAAAACCTTCAATAAAATATGGAAGTTTTGTATCATAATAAATCAACTTCAAATAAGCTTAAAATCCATCAAAGGATGTTGACATAGATGAAATCATTACTTTTTGAGAGAAAAATCTATTTTTTGAAATCATTTAAAAGTCACATAATTATAAAATAAAACATTTACTTTGAAAATATCCTTATAACCTTGTAAAGGAAGCTTCTATGATTTTATAATGGCAGAAAATATCCACACCCACCGTATAAGATAAAAAAACACATTCTTACCATAATTATGTCAAAAATGTTAAAAAGGACCTTGTTTGGAAAACGACAGAAATATTCCTTTATAAAATTCTTATAAAAAATTAAAACAAGGGTATAAATGTCTTTAACCCATATTATGTAAAATCGCAAAAAAAAATTGAAATACATTTTTAAGAAACATTGATGTGGATGATAAAGATGTCCCATTAGATAATTACGTATAAACAACCTCGGATAACGAAGAGATTGTGAAATAACCCTTACCAATTTGGTAACTTACGAAAAATAAACCCCATGAAAGAGGTACCATACAATGAATTTGTAAATACACATAAATTAATGTTTATTACACAAAGAATACAATTATGGGCAGTACAAACACAACACAAAAGGTAATAGTGGAAATATGGCATGAATCTCACCGGAATAAGGAGTGAGATGAAACCTCCTTACCTTGTATTTTTCCACAGTAAATTGTACGTTCACCTCCTATATAATTGTTAAAACATTTAACTAAATTATAAATGAACAATATACATAATTATGATATCATATATGATCTTTTATCATTGATTTGATAATAATATATTAGTATTATCATTGTTTCGGATGTTAACTTACTCGTTTTATTTTATATGTTATGTTATATAAGTCATGTATGTTATGGATAGGTAGTTACTTACTCATATCCAGAATGATATCAAGTCCATAAAAATTATTTTTGAATTAGAAAATGATAATTATATTTTAATGGATACGATGGAGAATGAATCTTATCGCGTTCGTGGAGATGGTAGTCCGTATGTATGCACGAGCGACAATATCATTCTTTTGATATTAAAATAATATATAATTGGATGATATATAATATATAAATAATCATTATCATGTTATATTTATTATTTAAATGAATTAAACATCATTATTATACCCATCCAAATAATAATTTATTGAATAACAATTACACCACGACGTGGAGACGGTAAGCCATACGTACACACATATGGTGACATGTCATTCAAAGGATGGATAGAATACTGAATATGGTTGTACCATATTTATAATAAAATCATAGTATATATAAGATACTAGATTTATTATTTTATAATGGGAATAACAAATAAAGATGAAGTTGAAGAAGAAAGGAACTTGAAAGAGGGTGGTGAGAACATTACCTCTTCTTCGGGTTCTTCCTTTTGATTGGATCAGAAGGGCTCCATAGGTTGGATTTCTGATAAAACTAAGGCCTTTAGGGTGAATTTAGGGAAGTTGTGAGAGTATTTGGTAAGGGGTTGGCCGAACCAAAAGGTTTTTAATGTGTGAATTAGTGAGATGGGGGAGTGCTCTTTTATAAGAGGGGTGAGGGGCGCCTTTGGAAAAGCTAGAATTTTTATTTTATAATAAATTCATATTTGGTTTCAAAAGGCTATGAAGTGGTTTATATAAATTTTAAGGTGTGGATGCGTAGAAAACCACTCATCCAATAGAATTTAGACAGGTTTGGGTCATTATATTAACCTTATCTTTTAGTTTTAACTCTTAGTTAATTAGTTTGACACTTACCATGTCACATTGTATTTTTATATTATATAGTTAATAAACATACAATATACCACCAAGAGACCCCCAATTGGTCCATTAATGATACATATATCATAATATGAGTCTCTTTTCCTAACCATAGACTTTTTGGAATTTAATATCAATTAATAATATAATATTTGTTTTAAAAACTCTTCTATGTCAATTTTGACACTATTCAAAAATTGATTTTTATTAAAGTCTTAACAACTTTATTTATTGGAACAAAATTCATTTAAGCAATCCTAACATTTTATATTAATCTATATAATTCTTGAAATTCATTAATAGTATCAATGTATATTTATTTGGGTATTTATAATATCAATTATTTTAATATTTCACTAATACTGTAATTACTGCATCATTATTGTGTCATAAATAAGTTAAATTATTTAATGAATAAAAATTATAAATAAAATACCATTATGTAGGAAATTTTATATATTTCTAATTAATATTTAAAATCTAATTTATCTTACGTATAACCTTATATTAAAAATGGTTCAGTAAATAAACTTTGATTTTAACTCTTTTAACTATTCTTCGAATTAAATAATAATAAATGTCCTAATCTAATCCAAGTGGACCTAAATGATAATATTTTATTCCTAAGGTTGTTTTTGATCGAGATAAACTTGTCTAATAGAATTAGGACATGTGTTAGGGCAATATTAATATCATGTTTACCCTTAATTACCCTATTAATTTTAACCGTTGTAAATAATAGTAAAAAGTTACTATTTACCAAAAATTATTTTCATCTCATTGAACCGCATTTTACTCCTTGTTATTAACCGTGTCTCTCGGATATTTGAAATTCCACTCACAGAAGTGGTAAATGGAAGTTTTATGTGAATTTCCTAATTCTCCTAGGAGGTGGGTAAAATACGGTGAAAAGTTCAATAAAATTTTTATATATCTAAAATTATTCTAAACTAACTTCAATGAATTACATTAAACATATATAGGTATTGTGTATCTATTTTGACAATAATTAAATTTAAATAAAATAAGTAATTATTTAAATAAAAAATTCAGTTTTAAACTATAACTTAGTGTCTTTTCACTATTTATCAAAAATTTAAAGTTTACATTAAGATACCAAAATTTCATCCTAGGATAATTTAGATATTCCAAATCCAAAAATGAAGTCCATTTTGAAAGATAAAATTTATGAAATTTCAAAAAGTGGGTATTACTATTCATAACGGCTAGTTTGATTGGTTGTGGTGTGTGTGTTAGAACTCGAAGTTGAGTACAACACACGCTACTGTGTTATTGAAAGGGAAGTGTACCATGGAAGCTTGGGGTGTCACAATAGAATTATTGAGTGATTGATCGCAATATCTCCTCACGAGATCGACCTAGGGCAGCCACTATTATGCACTTAGTATAAATATTTTTGAGAGAGCAATGACAATGCTTCATCAATATCTATATGATATTTTATATGTGTTTTAAGAATTATAATTGAATTATCACTTTTCATTATTGTATTTTAAGTCAAATATAATTTATTTTTTAAATTTGTTAATAATAATATTTTATTGAATTAAAATTTATTACTATATTATTTAAAAATTCAAAAAATGTAAATAATTAAAAGGGGATTGTATATGGGTTTACATGTATTCTATTTATCATTTATGTTCCATTTTCAGGTATTCATATCTAAAATCGTCTTATTATATGTAAATATTTTTTAAGTTTCCTAAAGTGCCCCTCCCATCTCTTATAAAAAGGTATCTCCTCCCACACTTCCTCAAACAACCATGTGCTTTCTGTCTCAACAAAAGTATACCATATTCTCCTATATACATTCATATATAACTTCTATTGGTCCAAGGATTCCAAAAATACCAACACAAGTGTTCTTAAATGGAGATCAAAGGAAGTCCAACGAAGAATAGGTAACCATTTTACCAGTTCAGTTCAATTTATTTTATTCTTCTACATCCTATTTATATGTCTTTCCCATAATAATGTAATGCATATAGTACCTAATTTATTATGAAATTCTATTATAACTATGTTAAACCATATTACTCATTTTATCCCTCCAACTAATAATAATATCATGATTTTTGTGTACGTACGTCTTCCCGTCTCCATATTGTAGTGTAAAATGTTATTGAAAACAAATTTATTATAATAAATATGATGATGAGTGTAATGGATATAAATAATTAATATAACATGGTAATGATTTTTGTGTGATTTTTATACAATCCAATTCATTACTATTTTACCATCAAGAGAGTGATAATGTTGCTCGTGCATACGCACGACCTACCATCTCCACAACACGATGATACTCATTGTACCTGATAACCATTCAAGAATGATTAATTCATATAATGAGTAAACATAATATTTATGAACTTAATATCATTATGGAATTGAATAAAATAAGTCTTAGTCAAAAGAAATTGGACTTACATGAGAAAACCATAATAGGATAATGAAGTAGTTAACACTCAAAACAATGGTAATACAGAAATAAAATTAACAAAATTATATAAGAGGATAATATATGATATAATAAATATGGATATGGTCCTTGTATAATTTATTACCATTTTTCAACCATTACACAGGAGTCCAACTCACCCTTAAATAAAGGAATGTAAAAGGTTAGGGTTTATTTCACAATCCCTTTATTATCTGATATTGTTTATATGTAAGTATCTTTGAGGAAATCATTATCATCCATGTCCATGCCTTTTAAAATATATATCAAAATATTATTGGCTTATGATTATTGATATTTTTACACATGTTGTAATTTTTTTAAACTTTTTCAAATGAATCATTCTGTAATTTTTTATACAAGGTACTTTATATCCACTACGCTAAATTAAGGAAAGATTGTTTTTTATAAATTATATTGTGAAATAGTAAATTATCTGATTTTAATACGCCATAAAAATTTAAAACATTTCTGGTATGTTTATAAGTTTATTTTCAAAATAAATGTATTCTTTTATAATTTTTAGTCTTCAAAATGATTTCAACATAAAAAACGGAATTTCCCTCAAAGAGTTTATTTAATAAATTATTTTCAAATATGTCAACATTATTTGTTGAATTTTATTCATATTTTAGGGTGACTAATTATGATAAAATATTCCATATTATATTAATTGTTTTATAATATGTTTGACTATGAATATGATATCTTTATAACATTCATGGTTTATGATTAATGTATTAAAATTTCATATTATTGTTTTAATACGATTATTAATGTAATGAATCACCCTTTAAATAATAGGGATGATTTGGACGTAGTAAGTGACGGGTGAGGACTATTATAGCCCCTGTATGAATTTTTACATATCTTTAGACAAAATACTTTCTTGTCACATGTCCTTGATAGTATGAAAATTGTCTTGGAATGTGGTTGTTGTACTATAGTGATGATGTCTAACACTATGCATTTCTCATTATGAGATTAGTTATATATATTTCATTTGATTATTCGGCTAGTAGAATATCAATGTGAAATTTTTAAATGACTTATCTGATTTATTCATTCCATATTAAGCTTAATATTATGTTAAAAAGGCGTGTGTTTCAATTTTATGTCATTATATAATTTTTTTCTTATTTATGATAGATTTTTCTATATTGTTTTTCCTTACTGAGAATCTGAGATCAACTCTTTCTTATGATTCATTGTTCCCTAGGATGTGAAGAAGTATATTATGATTGAACTATAGGGACAGTTTAGGGGATATGTTATTTTTCAAAGGGGATAATATGTTTTTTTATTTCATGATGTAACGTAAAACTTATGTTTATATCTAGTATTTATAAGGATACTAAATCAATTGGTACTTTGGGATTTGATTTTCATATGATCATATCAATGTAATAAAATAATTCACTGAATATAGGAAATGCGGGCGAGGGAATTATTATTGGTATTATTTTTAATTTTAGTAAAAACCTTGGAAACTAGATTTAGAAAAACATTGATTTGGGTACATTACACTAACAATTATTTTGAGGATAATTATTGAAGAACATCCTAGAATTTTTTTTAAAATAGATATTATGAGGGTATTCCATGAAAATAAATCCTTATATATATACTATAAGTGGAATTGTTTCTCAAACATATGTACATATGAGTAACAACTCAGAAAAGGTATTCTGAGCTTGAATCAGGGAAACCTGGTAGTTGAAAATGGTCCTTAAACCACACCTAGATTGTCACTCCCAATGGAAATGCATAAGATAATTCACATTTTATTAAAACCCTTTATGGAGGATTTCCGACTATGTATTTCCCAAAAAACAATTTTTATTATTATGAGAAATGATACATGTAAATATTCAATTTTCATTCAAATTTTTCTAGTTTTTTTATATACCTTACGATATGATCAAACATAGTGTATGTATTCATTTAAAAATTGAACCTAGTAGAATGAATGTGAACCTCACCAATGTTGATGATCCAAATAGTAAGGAGGATCATAACATTCATTGTCTTAAGTATACATTTAAAAGGTATATAGTCTCCCATGTATTCTCATAATATGACAAAATAATATCACGTGTTAATAAAATATCTAAATAATTATTTGAAACCTTTGTCTTTGAAGGGAATCCAGAGAATGAGACAATGGAAGTGAAAATTTTAGATAAAGGGAATAAGAGAAGAATGATTTTCCACCTATGATAAAGGTGGAAATAATCGCCTTGGTAAATGTTTAAAAAAACTGTGATTTTTGTTATATGTTTGGATAAAAATGACACCATGTTCATGATTGCATGGGTAAGAAGAAGTTTTTCAATGTACAATTCTTCAACTACAAGGACATGGGACACAATGAAAATCTATATCTCAATCGTCAACTGAATATACAACAGATGATGCTAATGGACAATGATCAAGTAATGGATCCACCATAGATGAAGATGAATTACTAATATGCCTATTAAAGAATTATTTTATTCAAATTATAAATATATAAGTTATAATAATTGAAAATTATATAATAATTGTACTTAAATATTATTTCATTATGGATTTGAGAATGTATAGTAACATGTAAATTGATATAGTTGCTAGTTAAACTTTTTGGAAAAATATGGTTGAGGGAAAGATAACCATTAATATGTTTCTAATACTGAGATAAGGATGATGGAATAAAGATATGAATGATTAGGATAAATTATATTTGATATTATTAACTACTTTGGAACTGATTAATGGTTGTTCATTCCATCATTATTAGAGTTTACAACTTTTTTGGATTTAACGAGTATATCCAATATTCTATTCTTAATATACAAAATAAGGAATCACATACATATTTAATAATTTTTCATAGTAAATAAGGTTATTATAATGTTTAAATTAAATACATTATGAAGTTGTTAACATTATTGTTATGTGATAAAATAGAAAACACTATATTATATTATGTTTCCATTATTATAACTTTTTGCACTGTGATTTTGGATAGATGTATTTTGTATAAGACTAAATGTTTGAATGAATTAAATTTGAATTTTTATATTATTGATTGAGGTTAAAACAATTCATAAGTTTATATATGAAATTCTATATTAATATTTTTATAATAAGGGGACAAACCGCAGGTCAGGTGACAACCTGTCATGTCCAACAAGGATGTGAGAATCAAACACACATCCAAAGTGCGACAAGGATTTATCACCTACCATAGGCCTATAGTTTTTCCCTTGTTAGTATGACATAGTTTTATTTATTTAAGTGGTGTATGTCTTTTTGGAAACTTATACGATTAAGATAAATAGAATATTTTGGAGTTATATTATCTTTTGAAGATAATGACGAGTTTTTGGTAAGAATTAGTTAAGGGACGAAACTCTACATGTCTACTAAGTATGCATCATTGTTTTTTGTCTATAAATTAACTTAATTATTCAACTCTAGAGAATGAATTCTGAAACAAAAAATGGTATATGATTATTTCTCCAATGAATCAAACTATACCTTATATTATCATAGTTTTGTATCTTTGTGATTGTAAACTTTATTCTCATCATGTTTTTTTATGACTCTCCATCACAACATGATTTTTAGATTTTTATTTCATGTTCATGTTTTCATACATGAATCCATTGTATGATAAATTTCTGGTAACGTTCATACATCCCATTATTTATATTATAGTGGGGGTCCTGTTAATCCATTCCAGATATAGTATTTGAAAAATGTTTTTTTGAAATGTCAAACCCCATGTTTTTGATTGCGAGTTTCAATTGCGAGGATGCAATTAATTGAAGGAGGGGAGAATGTAACACCCAAATAAATTAGAATATTTTAATTTTTGAATATATTTAATTTCATTCTTTCTTTTTGGGAAACAAAATTTTATGTTTATGCTACACAAAATAATGAGATTTCTTGCTTTACACGGAAGGCCCAGTTTTACCAAACAATAGTATATTAAATAAATATTATTATTTAACATAATACATATCATTTAAGTTAAATTATAATTTCTAAATAGTGTTATCTACATTTTTAATTTTATATATCACATAATTTTAACATTGGTCTTATGTGTTTAGTAGACATATTATAAGAACAAATTAAATTTTCTAGGATAAAATATGTATTTTAAAAAAAATGCAGTTTTAGCGCCTTTTGACAGAGAACCCATTTTAAAAACAATATTTGAATCATTTATATAATAAATTTTATATATGAAACATAATGTTTTGAATTGAGACATCAAAATTTATTTTGGATATTTTTCTGATGCTTTTAAGATAACTTTTATATTTTGATGATGATTGAAAATTACTAAATTTTATTTGAAAACAACTTTTTTAATTGAATTAATTTATAGAGTTAAATTAAAAATTTTAATTGTTTTAATGTATAATTATATAATATTCCTATAAATTAGTATAATTTTTGTCATTGAAATTATTTTTAGATTATAATTAGATATAAACACATGTCAATCTTTTGATTGGTTTTACTTTTAAAAACCAGTTTTCTCATTTTGTCATTATGGAATAATTTTAAATTAATTACTGAATTTTCTAGGTATTAAATTATGAGAAATGGATTCCATATTTATAACATGTGTGTCCAAATTATGTTAATAGGTTACTTTAATTTTTGGATTTTACAAATACTAACTTTTAGTAATTTTTTTTACCGTGGTTAATGGTAAATTAGGTAATTAAAGATAAAAAAATATTATAAATTACCATTAAACTAATATAAATTCTATTGGAACACTAAATTCCCCCTATTATAAAACATTCTAAATGGATTCCTTTAATGGTTATTTCTCCATGAATATGACATGAATATTGTAAAAATCAATGAAGGTGACAAAATGTTACTCTCCCATTTATTTATGTATATTAATTTAATAATAGGGAAAACCATGAGAAAAAATTTACAATAGGTAGTATATGGAAGATAATATTGTTACATAAATCATATTAATTTTTTATAATATTTAAATATTAAATAATTAGCATTAACGATAACACAATTTTGATGCCTAAATTATTTTATTAATAGATATATCGAATAAATGAAAATAAAAATATTAAAATAAATATAATTTGAGTGAATTAATATCATCCAAGGATTTTATGTATGTATCTAATTTATTATTGATGGTTTAAAGGAGTTATTTAGGGCATATATATTTTTTATAATATATATTAAAATTTAACTAATGAATATTGTTAAAATTGACAGTATAGTTATTTTAAAATAAATATTATTTTATAAAGATATATAAAATTGAAAAAATATAAAAAATTCCCAATAATTATGATGAAGTTAAATAAATCACTAATGGTCTATTTATGTATTTTTTTGAATTTTATAGTTAATATGTAAACCACTAGGAATAAAAATTCATGTTGTCATGTTAAGAGTTCAAGGCATTAATTAAGGGTAAATCAAAATTATAATGTATAAAATAATACCAAAACTTGTACAAAAAACTATTTCATGAATAATATTCAATACTTATCACATTATGATATATTTTGAGTTTTTTAATTTACACATGAACACGAAAAATAAATTATATTTTATTAAATCAAAGATAATTAAAAAATATCATTATCTTGTATTGTATATATTTTATGTGTCCACATGAGGCCAAAATCAATACATGAATGTAAATAAATATTTATTTTGATATAAGTGAAATTATTTTTATTGTATAAATTTATTTTTATATTTTATGTTTTATTTAATTACCTTCCAAAGGTCATCAATTTTAAAAAAATATTAATTAAATTAACATAAAATAAAAGAAAACATTTTAATAATATTAATTTTGATATATTTTGGATTGCATAATGTTTATAATAAATTTAACAGATATATAAGAAATATTTTATATGTTTTAATGATTTATATGATAATTACTACTTTTTCGTATAGAATTGAAAGTCAGATTAAATAAATAGTATTAAATTTGGAAATAATAATAACATATTGAAATAATTTATTATTAAAATATTTAAAAATAATAAAATAAAAACTAAAGAATAAAAAATAGGATAGGATTTGGTATTTCATGTATAATAAATTTCATTTATGTTCCATTTTTTAAATTTTGATCTATAATTGTCATAAAAATGTTTAATATTTTGGGAGTTTCTTAATGTTCCCTTGACCTCTATTATAAAATAGAATATCCTCCCACACATCATCACACTACCTTGATCCTACTATCTCAACCAAAACCTACCAAATTCTTCTATAAACATTATTATTTTACTTTTGGAGGCCTTGGTTTTCCTAAAATACCATCCCTAGTGTCCCTAAGTTGTGATCCCAGGACGTCCAACTAAAAAGAGGTAATTGTTTTACCAATTCAATTCAAATTATTTTCTTCTTCTACATCCCCTTTATATATTGATTCCATAATAAATTACTAATTCCAGTACCTAATATATTCTCAAATTTTATTATAATGATTTTGAAACCATATTCCTCATTTTATCTATCCTATGAATAATAATATCATTGTGCATGCTTTCGTAGGGCTTACCGTCTTCATGTCATGGTGCAATTTTAATTCAAAAAAAATATATTTTAAATGATAGGATGATAAGTATAATGGATATTAATAATTATTATATCATGATAATAATTCTTTATAATTAATACACCATCTGATTCCAAACCATTTAACCATCATGGGAATGATAATGTTGCTCATGCATAAGTACGGATTACCGTCTCCACGATGTGATGAGACTCATTGTCTATGTCAACCATTAAAGAATGATTAATTCATATAATGAGTAAATATAATATTTTTGAACTTAATTTCTTTCTGTATTTGAATAACATATATCCTATTCATAATAAATAGAAAATACATGTCAAAACGGGTATGGGAAAACTAAGTAGTTAAAACTCAAAACAATGGTAATTATGAAATAATAATAACAAGATGATAATAGAGGATCATATATGATATCATAAATATGTATATTGTCCTGTTATATTTTAAAAACATGTTTTAACCATTATATAGGAGGCTAAATCACCCGCAACTAAAAAAAATTATAAGGTATGGCTTCATCTCACAATATATTTATTATCAATGATTGCTTATATGTATGTATCTACTGGGATATCCTTGTCATCTATGTGTTGTTTCTTCAAATTTAATTCAAAATATTATCACTAAATTTTTAAATTAATTTTTACCAATGTTTATATTTTTAGAAAATGTTTTGAAATGAAACATTACATTTTTTTTCCAATGAGTTACTTTTAATCATTTCAAAAAAATAAGGAAAGAATGTTTCTCAAATTATATAGATCCAGTGGCTATTTTCCATTTCCAAGAGGACATAAAATTTTGAAGAATTAATTACAATATTTTATGTTGTTTTCAAAAGAAATGTTTTGTTTTAAAATTTTGAGGCTTATAAATTATTTTAATGAAAAAATGGATGTTTCACTCAATGTGTTTTAAGGAATTTATTAAATTATTTTCATCTATATTAATATCTATTATTGTATTTTATGCTTATTATAGGTTGAATTATTATAAAAAAATATTCTATGTTGTATAACTAGTTTTGTGATATTTTTTAATTTTGATGTATGGTGTTTATACCATTCATGGTTTATAGATAAATTATTAAAAAAAATTAGGCCAGTTTTAATATGACTATTTATGTTTTGTTTTACACTGTTCATAAGTGGAACACATTAAACATAATAAGTAATGGGTGGGGCCAACCATATCCCCTCGATGCATTAATTGGTCTCGTATGACCATCTATTGTCTTGGTAAAAGGACTTGAAATTATGGTAATGGTCATGGAATGGGGCCTTGACGATATATTTATGGTGTCCGAAATGATACATTTCATTGTAATGAGATTAATAATTGATATTTCATAAGATTATTTGACTAGTAAAATATCCATGTGAATGTTTAAATGTAATTATTTAATTTATTCTTGAGATATTATGCTGAATATTATTTTTAGAAAGCTTATGTTTCAGTTTTATACAATTCCTTAAAATTTTATCCATATTTGTGATAGCTTTCACTATATACTTTTATCCTTTTTGAACATCCAAGCTCACCCCTTTCTTATATTTAATTTTCCTTAGGATGTGAATAATTATATTATAATTGAAATACAGGTATAGTTTAACGTATATTAGTGTTTTAAAATGGGTTAATATTTTGTTTTTCATTTCAAGATGTAATGTATAACTAATGTTTTGTTACAAGTATTTCCAAGGCTACGAAACCGAACGGTCCATCGGGATTTGAATTTATTGTCATCATTCCAGTGTAATGAAATAATGCACTAACTATGGGGAACTATGGTAAGGGTGTTATGCAGTATAAAATTTTGAAAATGTTTTCTTATTGTACACTGGATCAACATATGCCTCCCATGATATGTTATCAAAGGAACATGATGCAAAGTCATGTTTCATGGAAACTGTATGGATTGGATGTTTCAACATAATAATAACCTAACATATAGTAATACCCCATTTCATTATCTGTTGTTATTGGGATAGAATAAAAATTCTCTTAAAAACTAAATTGAGAGTCTTCTCAGGGGAAAAGTTAGTCATGATAACTTGAAGCTTCTATTTTTTCTTCAATCTCTCAGTGAATGTGCCATCGACCATAGCCCCCAATGAATCCCATACAAGGATAGTATTTATCTATCAAAGATATAATTCATGAACCAATGAAATTTCTCATGAACTAGGGTAGTTATAGGTAACTTAAGAAGGCCCTTGATGACACTATTTATGCACTAAATAATCTACATCCTCTTCTTTCCGTACCTCTTCCCCCCATCACATGATAATGTCCATTTATCTATTGGAATTTTCACCATGTAATCATACACTTCATGATTATAACTGGGACTGGTTTGATATTTTCATCAAATCTCCATTTATCCACCTTATATTCAATATATAAGTGACCATATATCACATAAATTTATTATATAATTATGTCAAATTAAAAAAATAACAAATAAATTTCATAACATGCGTTGTTATTTTATTCTTCATAGGATACTTATGGAATGTTTTTCAAACATTTCTAGAAATGTGTCGAATGAATTTATGATGATGTGAATTTTTGGGTCTCCATGTATTAGTTTCCAGATTGAATTTATTATTGATTACTCAATGTCAATGAGACATCAAATAGTCACCCCGACTCTGGGTGAAATGGTTGGCTATAAATGATAAAATCCTACTCCATGATCTGTATTTTTCCTTCACTAAAATGGAAAAGGATAGAAGAAGAGGTGAATGGTTTCTATATTGGGTGTATATGATAAAACATACACCCTTGTATTTTCCTTATATAATTTTTCATTCAATTTTTATTAACTTTTTGCTGAAACAAATTGTGGTGATACATGAGAGGAATGGCCAAAACAACTGATGAAATTGAACACGGGATAGATCAAGTTTGTTATCATGGGACCTATGTTCTTTCATATATATTGGTAAGATATCTTGGTGGATTTTATTTATTAGGGCTCTCAATTTTAAAAAACCTAATACGAGTCATCCCAATCACCACAGACATTCAAAATTTCTTTTTGTTCTTCCATCCTATCCATATTATAGGAATTCCTATAACCGAATGTTTGTTGTATCATCTATAGAAAAAGGTATATAGGAACATGTTGGCATGTCTTAATCATATCAAGAATAACGGATAACACAAATTCATATCCAATGAGGTATTATATTTTGTTAGGATTGGATGAACACAAGTATGAGATGTCCCAATCTTCAAGAATCTCAAACCTCCAAATGTAATGTCCACAATTTCCCTAAACCAGAATATACATTCATCCCCATACTTGTCACACCATATGAGTTATTATTAATGGTTTTATTCGTCACCAATATATCTGCAATGTCTTTCAATGTGTAATCTCATTTTCATTTTTAATGAATCTTTACATGCAAAATCCATTCCAACATATACGGTGTATTCCACCTCACTAAACTGTTCTAGTACATATCCAGGAAACTCAGTTGTGGGTGTTAGAACAATGTAGTCTAATTCTAGAACACATTAAATTAATTCCAACCAATATGAGAAGAATGTTGAATGATATATTGCATGTCAAGGATGATGTACAACAAATGTTTTTCAAAAAACCTCCTCCCCAAATTCTACAGCTCCCTCCTCCACATAAATTTTTTCACCCTCTGTTACATCATTACAAAAATCATCATCGGATGCTGTATTTACATATAAATCTTGGAGATCATCTCGGTTTTCCTCTTCTGCATCACATATAATAGCCCTAATTTCTGGGGTAGACCTTCTTCAACCACTCAGGTAAGTATACATCTTCATACAATAGGTTACTGTTGTTATATACTAAAAAGATCAACATATAACTATAATATGGTACCATATGTATTTTGGGTTTAATAAAATTATTACATGGACCGATTTCACATCAACAACAAATTGACACGCAATATTTCGTAGTGTTTTCAGGATGTAAAAATATCTATACCACATAGACTAGATCTATTGATCATGTCCCACATTTATGGAACCAAAAATTCATTATTGAAGTTAAATTGTGGTTAAAAACTCATATTTACATAAAAAATATTGTTGGTTGTGTACTATAAGAATCTCATATCATAGTTTGAATAACATCCCTACAGCAGTACACCCAACCAAAAATTAATCTCTATGTCAAAATTAGTTTTTTATCTAGATTATAACAGTGTAACTAATATTGACAATGATGGATGACCATATAATCTTTATTATAATAAAATTTTTTATAAACATATTATAACCTAAAATATGATACTAATTTTTCATTATATAAATTATTATTAAAACATATGTAACATATTTTTTTGGAAACTATGTTAAAAAAAAGACAAAAAAATTATTATATTTATCAATGATAACTTGAAAATAATGATCATATAAACTAAAATGGAGAATAATAAACAAATTAAATAATATATTAATTCATTAAAAAATTAAATAAATACAATGACATTTTTTAAATCAACAATTTTTTCATGAGATGAACATAACATCAAAAGGGTGGTAAATCCCAAAATATTTTCAAGTGGTATCATTATGAAATCATCCAAATGATGAAATAAACTTTTTGATTTTGAAAATAGTTTTTCCATCTAATAAAATATATTATATTTTATCTTTTATTTACATATAATACAGATATATTTTCAAAATTCAAAAGTTTTGAACATCCCTTTTGAAGATGTTATTAACCTGCCACTTGAAAATTAGAAGGAATTTACTTTACTTAATAATATATGATTATATCATCAAAACGATGTTCTCTTTATAAATTTTAGTGTATTTCATGTATCGTGGAAAACATTCATCTGTTATTTAAGGTTTTTTACTTTCAATTTCAATTTATACGATAAAATTTTTCATTTTATCAATGATAAATAAACTTATTTAGTGTTTTATTTTATTTTTTACCTCAGTTTCAAAAACATTCTATGAGTATTATTAACAATTATGGGTCACCATATAATATTTATGATACTATTGTATTTAAAATTATGTATTATTAGAATTAAATTCAAATCATGTTATTAAAACATAGGTAAATATAATATAAAACATCAAAGTATTTTTTTCATAAATGATAAAATGATAATTACGATTCTATAAAGGGAAATGGAAATAAAAAAAAACATTAAAAAAACATGAATTCATTAAAATAGATATGATAAACTGACAAATTATACAAAATAACTGGGTTTTGATGAGAAGATTTTATCTTAGGAAGTGAGGTAAAATCCATGATATTTTCATGTTGTATTATAATAACATCATCTAAGGGGATGTACATATCTTAGTAATTTTCAAAAAAAATCCTCATTTTAATGATATATATTATATTTCATTAGAATTATACCTACTTTTTAAAATTCATATTTTTTTACATCCCTTTAGACAATGTTGTTAAGCTACCAGTTAAAAATAATCTTGATTTTACCACACATCTAAATATAAACTCATCTCATCCAAAATCAGTTCACTTAAAAAATTTCCGGGTAATATATGTCTATCATAATAATTCGTGATTTATTGAATGTCTGTTTCCTTCACTATTTTACTTTATATGATTGAAATTTCACATTATCATTGAAAATTAAATTTATCTGATGTTTTATATTCTTTTTACATCTATTTTGAAAATATTTTTTGAATACTGTTGAAGATGAAGGTTGACTATATAATATAGATGATACTACAATTTTATAACATATTCTTAAATAAACAATATAGAATAATAATTTTTTAGTACAATTTTTTAACATCGTAATGTCATTTTAGTAGTTTATAATGAAAATATTAATCATCTAAAGAATATCCCTTGGGAGTGTAAAATTATTTATGTAGTAAGTATCGTTTTCATGCACTATCTTACCCCGATTTAGACCCATAACACCTTATCGGTGTTATTACTCATAGGTACATCGGTGTAATGGCAACACCCACTTGTTTGTATCTAGTTAGGGATTTTATTGTTTAGATAATCACGTAATCATTCTGCTACCAAATTTTTTTAATGTTTTATGTTATCATAAGAGACCATAGTAACCATTAGTTTAACATTTTTTATTCATTATTCAATTGTTAGATCATCATTAGTTAATCATTTCATAAACAATAGTTAAACATTAGTTAAAAATTCATTACGGATTATTTAATCATCCATTAATCATTATTTAATCATCCTTATATCATTCATTAATATCACCTCAATGATTATATAATAATTACTTTATTATTCCTTGATCACTATTTAATTATTTGTTAATCATTACAAAATTATTTTTTAATTTTGTCTTAATTTGTAGATTTAATTACATAATTAACAGTTTATCATTACATCTTTATTCAATCTGTAATCAATCATTAATTTCTACATAATGATAATTTATTAATATTTTAGACAATACATAATACTTATATAATAATTACTATATTATTGTTTAAACATTCTATAATCATTACATAAACATTACTTAAAAATTATTTAATTTTTCCTTAAATAAAAAGTTAATCATATAATATTTATTACATTTATCTAATTTATATATATATAATCATTTTTAATAATAATTTTTTCATTTTTTAATCTATACATGATCATTTATAATAATTATTACTATTTATAAACTATATATAACTAACTAAACAACATAATAGAAGTCATATTTCAAACTAAAAAAATTAATTTAGTAAAAAAATTAAAATTAATTTGAAAATATACCTCTAAATAATGATTTAAAAAAAGGTGGGACATCATTTAGGTCACCAGATCCACCATTCACGAAGAAGAATTCTATTGGGGAGAGAGCCTATAATTTTGATATATGGGTTGATTTTTATGTGAGGATGATGCAGGGTTGAATTTTATAGGGAGTTAATAGAATGGGCGAAGGGGGTCACACCTTTCTCTGATACCATGGGTGAAAGGTGGCCCCAGGCCAAGTTTCACATTCTCATTAAGTGAATGGTTCCCACCCCTCCCCCAGAAACCATTTCCATGTGACTGGTCTGGAGAAAAGTTAGTATGTGGATTGAAATATGGATGTGTTCCTTCCTTCTTTCATACATATATTTTTTTAAACAAAATGACCTATACAATAAAAAAATCGTCATACACATAATAAGATATTTGATTAGACATATTTTTAACTTTTAAACCCTTTCCATGTTAAAAATAATTTATAATGATATTTTTTATGCCCAAAAATATTCCTTATTAAAAAATTTGGTATAAATAATTTCAAATTTTAAATCCATTATATCATATTTACTTTCTGAATGGGTTAAAAATGATTTCAAATAACCAAAACCAAAAATACATAAAATACAATTTTAAGAAAATGTATTTTCAATGAATGATATGTGTATATTCACATTAAAATCTATATAAAAAATAAAAATAATTCTATTTTATTAGATGGTATATATTACTAATAATGATTATTGAAATTATAAAAAATTGTTATTATATTATTTTATTGATTATAAAATTACTTTATAAACATAATTAAATTTGAAATAAAATTTTTTACCTTTAAATTATTTTATCATCATTTATATAAAATTGGATGTAATTTTATGAATGATTATAAAATTATTTAATTGTGAAAAAAATATTTCAACCAAATATATCATAAATAATATGTGAGACTTATATTTAAAAAACATATATTATATATTTAATATAGTGGTTATAAAGAGAACATTTTAGTTAATCAATGAATTATTATATTAGTATTTTTTATCATTATATAATCTGTTTGTGGATATTATTAACATATTTTACTCCTCATAAGAATAAGTTTACCTATACATTTTGTTAATATCATTTCAAAAAATGCAATATATTTATAAAAAATATTTATTCCATCAAAATAGTTTCTCAATAATTTATTGTATTTCTGTATTAAAAATAAAACATGTTTAATTTTATAAAATAATATATTTGTCACTTTAGTATTGCTTTAACTACCACATAATGTCTATCATTCAACATTATAATAAATAATTATTCATTTTAGGTTAGTGTTGTGTGTATCACAAGAAATAATATATAATGCTTTCTTATAAAGAATAATAAATAAGAGAACAATTGGTTATCACATTATTTTCTAATGAATATAATCATATAATCAAATTTCTATGTTGTTATTAAAAAAATTAATGTTTCTTTTCATTGTTATAATCTCATATGTATATTTTATTAGGATAACTATTTCTATATTACTACTATAAAATGTACTATTTCATAATTACATATTTTAATAACCTTATATATATCATTAATGGAATTTTACATTTAAATGAATTTAAAATATCATATATCAAAATATGGGTGACATTTTAAACATAAGACACAAAAAACCTATTTATTAAATTTAGTAATTTTGAGAATTTATTTTACCAAAAAGATAGAAAATATGAAAAAATATACTGAATACATTTATTCACATTCAATAAATAAAATTTCTTCATTATGTTGTGTTCTTTTTTAATTTCCCACCATTAATTTATATCACAGATAATAAATCATTAGAAATGATGATTTTATCATTTGTAATAACTAAAAACACATGTTATTTCTCAAAATATTAAGAAATCAGATGTTTTTCCATAAATTTGTATCCCATTACAAACTGAAATGTTTTGGAAAAGTAATGATAATTCTAAATAGGAATAAAAAAAATATAGGGTGAAGTTACATATTAATCTCCACAATAATTAAAATAACACACAATGGTCAATATAAATCACTTCAAAAATCAGTATTAAATTAAACTATTTTCCATATACTTGAAGAAATTCATATCCCAAATAAAAAACAATTATTTGATTCATCTATTATCTATATATCATCAATCTCTAGTAATATTATACATGAATAATAAATTAAAATTACTGTTATTCTATATTAATCTAAAAAACTGTAGAAAAAAGATAACCCCAAAATTAAACCTAAATTTATCACCAAAAATAGTAATAATAGAAAAATTAATCATATATATTCCCAATGAGTTGTTATTAATTTTCATTAGTTACATGAATTATATTTCAATCCCAAATGATATTTTATCTTTAATTTCATTAGTAAATTAATCAATTATACCACTTATGAATAATTGAAATGACATTAACTCACATAGAAACTATAATTCCAATATATATTCTTCTCATGTATTCTTTATGAAAACCTGTAAACAATACAAAAATATCTAGTACTCATCACACTATTCACCAAACTAATACATCAAAAGCTGCATCAATTCCATTTTTTTAAATGATTCATTAAATTATTAATAGATGATGGTGTTGATAACAAATTAAGTATAATTATATCATTACATATAATGTTATCTAAAATCATATCTTATACAAATAGGGGAATCCAATTCTCATGCTAAAAAAATTGGTGTTGAAAACATATATATTACAAAAAAGGTTGGATACAAATTAACTTCATCTAATCATGTATATGAATAATTAAACAAACATTTAAAAATATTTAGTCACTTGTATTATGAAATATTTTTAGGATTATAGATTTAGATAATTATGAAAACAAAAAAGGAAGAAAACCTATATTTTTCTTACATAATAGTGATTTTCCAACTATACATACAATTTTTTATTCTATATTAAATCATCATCATATCCCTCAGATTTCACCATACATGACATCATTATAGGAACATAATTCATTATAATATTATAAATAACATATTAAAACCAATACATAATAAGGTATTAAATCAAACAGTCAATAAGGTTTGGAATATAGAGGAATATGTCATGTAATAATCATGTAATGATAAATAATTCATTAATAATTAATTATTAAATATTCTATAATAAATTGATTATGAATGATATATTAAGATAACCTAAAACTATAAATAACCACATGGAATTAAATAACACAATACATATTGATCAAATTCATAATATTTTACATATTACACCTCTCATCATGACCTCATGAAAAGTCAAAAAAATTAAATATCTATGGTATACACCCAATACAGAATCATGAATTTATCATGAGACATACCAACGCATAGATTCACTATATAATTATTTACCCCACTTGTCATCAATGTTGTATAATTCATTTTCCATATGAATTTATTGACTGAGGATACCTTTCATAACCATCTTTCCTTATACATAAATAAATATATCTAAATGAATACAAATTATATATCTTGTAAAAAATTTCCCAGTAAATAATTTTTTTTCTAATTGAACACATTTAAATAAAAAAATTGTTATTTAAAATAGGAATGATATTGGAATTTATGTTATGATTATAAATTTTATATCTTTTGGAATGAGAAATTCTAGAACATATAAATACTAATATATAGATTACATTTCCATTACTCCATAATTATGTAAGAAAATTAATATTTATTCAAATGATTATTTTGAATAATATGAAAATATATTTTAGAAGAGGGTGGGATACATGACACATTTTAATTTTGTTACAGTTGCCGTGTTAAAGCGTTGAATCATTTGACACCACAATATTAATGGTTCATTAAGAAGAATGAAAATATTAAAATAATATCCCCACAGAATATCAATCATCAAGTGTAGTTAGGAAAGCTAGTTTTACATCAATTTAAGAACAGATTAATACCTAAAAACCATTTTCAGGTATATTAATCCATGGGGAATATGTGTTAGAGCCTAAATCAACTCATTTATATCTATAAAACATTATTGTTGTTAATAATTCATATATAATTTATATTCATCCAATTTACGATGGTATCATTTATTTGGAATCATCTCTACGGTTCAAAAATTATATTCTTATACTAATTATATAATATAATTAGGCCATGAAAATAAATAAATATAAAGATAAAATATGTGTTGTGGAGGATGATGACATAAGTTAATTGAAGTAATTTTTTTATTTCATCAAAATATTAACCTTCATTTTTATTATAAAAAATTCATATAATAATGTGACTTTTTATGTTAAAAAAATATAAAAACATTGAAAATAATCATAGTCAGGGATAGTGGTCTTGATTGTGGAAAAAGTCAGTTGATCAGCAAACAATAAGACACATTATTAGTCACACATAGTAATGAAATAAATATATGAAATATGAAGAAAATGATAGGATTATCAATTTTAATACATGGTAGAAATATTAAAAATTATTTGACAATAAGCCTAAAGAATCATTAAATTATGGTTAAGAACATTTTTTAATCAAAATAATGAATATGGATATAGATAAAATTTAGTTGTGTAAAAACATATAAACTCTTATGTTTTATTTTTACAAGAAACACAACATATCAATTTTCATATATTTTTTGTCAAATAAATTGAAATATTTATATATATATATAATTAATTACCACTAACAATATAAAAACATGATATTAAATGGAATGGATGTATCATATACAACCTTAAAATTTAATTGTGTTCATAAAACAAAACATGTATCAAATAAAAAAATATATGAAAGTTGAATATTGAAGGATAATGAAATGTAATATTGAAAGGCCTTAGAATGGTTAAATAGAAATGGAAGTGGAATAAAAATGATTAACGTATTTGAATTATATAGTAATATATTTAAAAAAATATGATAAAAATAGATTCATAATCTCAAACAGGTCGTATGGAAATGGTATTAATATCAAGAATCCCTCCCCTTTAATCCCATATTTCTCAGATATATTATAACATAATAAATAATAACATTATTAATTTATAATTTATTTCATAAATTTATTCATTATTATTACCTTTCATATTAATATGTAAAATTCATTTATGACATAGTAATTACTTATTTAAATTTATTTTTGTTCAGCAGTTATTAGTAGTTCAACTCTATTGTCTCTTTCACGAGGAAGATGTTCTGATAATCACATTTTATTGAGATGTTCATCATATCTTAAATTATAGATTTATTAAAAAAATTATTATACATGTATATTAGTGAAATATTTATCAGTATATTTTCAAAAATAGATTCAAATTTTGAAAATGTATTCATATACTAGTTTTTGGTTTATCAAAACTCATTTTATCAATAAATATTAATATTTTTAATAAATTTTATGCAGTAATCATGATATAATATTAATCATGACATAATATATAATTTATTAATTAAATGTATTAATAAAAAGACTTATGTGATATTGCGATAAAAAATAAATTACACCATCCATTGATGGTATAGGTTTCACATTATAGGGGAAACACTTCCATTATTTTAGAAAAGGTGTTATGATGAAAGATAATGTGTATCTAATTAACATATTGAAATTTCATTATATTAATTATACTTATATTATTATATTGAAATTTCTATGATATATTTATAGGTGGTATAATCATATAATATAATTGAATTAAAATTTGTCAAATTAATTCATGGGAGTGATCCATTACTATGAATTTTATCCCTTCAATGGTCAGTCTATTGATAAGAAAAAAATTATAGGATTTGGATAATTGTGTTTTTATGTGTTTTAAAGTATTTTGGTCATTATATGATGGTGAAATATTATGAAATATTGGGTTGCATAATGGATACTTTTATAAGTATGTGGATTGACACCCTTAAAAATACATAATTTCTTAATATATTATAAGATTTATACTCAAGTAATGAGCCACTAAATTGGATAATTTTAAGATATAATATATTAATTAATGTGAATCTACTGAAAATGATATATTTACTATATAATTTTATTTCTGATATTTCAGTTTATCCCCATTCTTTGTCTCATTAACCATTATTGTAGTGGGTACGTTTTACCTTGATAACATATTCTTGTGAACAAAAACAAATCCCTTATAATTTTGTAAATATAATTAATAATAACTATATTTTTCATGAAATCTATTTCTAATGTCGTAAAACATTATTTCTAATATTCACACCAAAAAATGCATAATAATGGTCGTAATGAAAAATTCATTTTTAAAGCATAAAATAAATTTCTTCTCATTTATTATCATATAATAATAATTAAATGAATCCTAATTTATTTAATTCTATATATTTTTAATAAATTTTACTACCCCCATGCCACATATGTTTTTATTGAAATTTATAAATGAAAATTTATATTATTCAAGAAAAATAATTTTTATGAAAATTAACATTTTAACATTATAGTGCTCTTATTGTCATTTATAAGATATTGATAAGTAATTCGAGAATTATTATTAATTGTTTGAACTATTTATAAATTTATTTTAAACTAATTTAAATATAAAAATAAGATAAATTTATCCTTTATATAATCATATTATATATAATAAATATAATGAATTTTTAAAAAATTCTTCTTGCCTAAAAAGTATTTGATTACTATTCCTTATCGTTAGATAATAATTGTATTGATTTAATTTTATGTTTTTTAAATTAATTATTTTAATTTATTGAATATATTTTATTAAAATTATTTACCAATAATTATTCAATTTATAAAAAAAATATAATTTATCAAAATGGTTTTCAAAAATTAGTTGTATTTTCCAATGAAAATTAGAATTCGTATATTTTTTAAAACGTAATTTTTTTCACTCATGGTTTATTTAACTATCATATAATTTTTACCATTATTTATTTCAATATATAAATATTCATTTTAGTTCGGGTTTTATTTTTCATAATCCATAAAAAAATATTGGTTTTTTTATAGGTGGATACGTAAAAATATTAAGGGGAATTATAGTTTTCCCCTGTATTATATGATTAGTCTTTTATGTAGACACATTAAAATATAATTATCCCTACATTCCATAATAATTGTTAATATTCGTGATCTAATCATATGATATTATCATGGGAGGGAATTCTCTATTGTTTTATTGGTGCATGGTTTCCATTTTGGGGAGATAATTAGGTAATTCCAAAATTTAATTTGGTATGAGAGTACCAATAATTTATTTAAAAATATTATTAGCTGATTTAACTCCTTTTAGAAAAACTTTCTATAATAATATTAGTTGATACAAGGAAGAATCGATCATTTTAGTTAACTACATTGTGGACATACATTATAAAAGGGAAAATAGATGTGGTAGAATCTATTGATGAGATAGATTAAGGTATGTTATATTTAGTGGCCAACTCCTATATGATTTGTAATACCATTGTGATTTTATTAGTTTAATTTTGAATAAAATTAAAATTTCATTACAAACTACCTATACTTAAGCATAGAAAAACTAAAAAAATCATTTGGTTAAACATATGTTCTTAATTATTTATTATGATATTTAGAATCTAAAAAACACCATGGATATGGTTTCATGTGTTTGGAAATAGAAAAAACATTGATTAATTCCATATATTGATTGGTGATAAAAATAATTATGTGAAGGTCGATATTTATAAGTATCGATATAAAAAGTAAGATGATAATATTTAAATTTACCTCTTGTAGAAAATTAAATTCAATATATGTTATATTAATGAAATTATTTTGTGACATGGATATTAGAAATGGGTCTCCCATTGGATTGTGTTTTCAAATTTTCAAGGTGATATTTTTATTTCTCACATGAAGAAGTGTCAATATATCCATTTTTATCAGCTTATTTTGATAACTATTAATTTTTTTCATTGTTTCTTCATTAAATATATATATTTATATATAATTATATTTTTATATATGTTCTATAGAAGATGTATTAGTGTTTTGATTTGTAATTTATTCTAGTGGAAAATGAAAAAAACTATTCATTGGAATTTTTTGATAGCTCATTCCATTATAGGTTTGTTTATGTCACGATGGAGGTTAAAAATCATTATATTTGTAGAGTTATATCACTTCACACCCTGACACACGTGTTAGTGATGCGAAAAAGACGAGTGGACCTAGATTATTATCTATATATGGTTAATTTTATTAATTTCACGAATTTCATCCTTTCATTTTTTTTTCACTGTCTAATGGTCATCTGAAGACATACATAAACATTCAATATAACTCATGTTGTGAATAATCATTCACAAAAGGATTAATTTTAGAATAAAATAATTTTATGGTATATAAATATTATTCAATATGTCTTTGTTTTATCATGAAATGGAAGGAGATATATTTTATTATTGGATTAAATCCATGGAATTATATCATAATGACACACATTACACATCTCCAACCAACTATTCAACAGTCAATGGATTTGTATCATGACAAATCTCCAAAATATTCCATGTATTTTTACATAGGGAGATTTTAAATATCTGAAGTTATTCATTGAGGTTTACAACATGAAGTATAGTTTCAACCATGAAATCTTTGGGGAATTTTATTTTTATAGAGGTTGTATTACCCTCTACAACGCATTTATTTTATCTTATCATGAATGATTCAAGTTTCCCTGGAAGAAAATATATAATTTTCACTATTATTTTGAGATTTGATGATATATTTACATCACTTTTCAAAATATTTCTTGAATGAATGTAAAGGGGGGTTTTACCCATTATATTATGGGGGGTTCAACAATTTTAGGAGGCGATGTTGACCAAAAATAGAAATAAGATCATGTTTACAATTTTTTTCAATTTTATAGAGAATTTTTCTTATTTATAAAAATATATATCTTAATATTTTTTTCATTATTCACTGTCTAATCTATCACATTTATTCTACCTACGAAATTGTTAAATCAATCTATAAGAGAAATTGGTTCTTACAGGAAAAGGATTATTTAGTATGTTATAATTCTTTCATTAATTGAGGGATAATTTCATGAGAAAAGTGTTGTTATAAGACTATGGATTAATATATTTATAATTGAATAACTAAACTATTAAATTTTAATGTACAAAAAATCTTGATAAATATTATAAATCTATAAAAATAAATATTATTATTATTATTAATTTTAAATAAACGTAATGATTTGTAGTAATTTTTTCTATTCACATCAATATGGAAATAATTCAAGAGAATATTGAATATTAACTTACCCTAATTAACACAATTAAAATCAATTGTTGGTTGTGAAATTTTTACATATTATTATCATATGATTGGCGTGTAATTATTAATTATTATGAAATCCATCCATAGATTATGATTCCTCCACATTTTTATTTGAATCCTGATTTGATTTACATTCTTTGATGGGTTTATATTGACTATTTAAATTGTATAAAATTGGTTTCCAATATATTATGAAGACCATGATTAAATAATACAAGTTTCATATTTTTTATTTGTTTTCCCTATTCCTTAGGGTTCGACCTCATATCTTATGGTGAAAATACAACTTAATTATTGTTTCAGTGATTCAGGATCTCGAGATATATGTTTTTAATCAATTGATAGAGTCTTTAAGAAGTGACGTCTCCTGTAGACTTGATATGTTCTTGTGAATATTAATGGAAAACATCAGAACAAATATATAAACTAAAGAACTATTGTTTAGGTTGCATTTATTTTAATCCACTTCAATTTACTGTTTTTTTATTTTTAATATTTTAATTATTTTTCATTATTTTGGTCACATGGTTTTCTATAATGGATTTTAGGATAGACAAAAAAATTTATATTTATAATTCCCCTAAAAAATAGACATTAATGGTTATCTATAGAATCATACCCCATGGGAGGATTACGAAGCTTGTTTGATTTAGTCATAATCAGATGGATACAATGAATTATACCCATAGAAATATTTTGATGCATATTATCGACACTGTGAAAGAGAATCCAAATTATAGAGTGCTGAAAATGGATGTTTGTTTATAGACAATTAGTAAGGAGAATATCAATTTCAAGTATGTTGACAGCTAGATACATATGAAATGATAAGCCAATTTTTTCATGGATTACATAATATTTTTTTGGTGTAATATGTATGATAAAGGGTCATGAATAAGGTAATATGGAAAATTTGAAATCATATTTATTTCATTATTTTAATGTTAAATTTCATTGTCAGTAACCTATTCATGAATAGTTATTTAATGAATAAAATAATTAATTATGTGGAAGAACATAAAAGGGAAAAATTAATGGATGATGGAGAGTAACATATATGAAATAATGGATCATTAGGAATTCAATTAAAGAGATAAACATATTACATATAAATGAATAAATGATAAAGTTAAATCATCTATTCTTAACATACAAGTGGGAATAAAGAATAATTTACTCCCTCGTGCATTATAAATTATTTATAGACGAATAAACTCTCATTAATGAAATAGAAAGAACAAAATTTTAAATTTCCATGATTATTGATGAAATTCTTATGAAAAAAGGATGTATATGTATTGAAGGAATGTAGTCATGATGAAACTATTAATGATAATAAAAATAGCCATCGCCAACACTGAAAAAAAGAGGGATAATCTATTTGACTTAACTATTCAATTCCAATTGTAAAATAGATGATGGAACATATACTAGAGGAGTTCAATAATGTGTTGTCAAATTTAAATTTCCCTTTTTATTCATTAATGATTAAAATTAATTTGATTCTTCTATAATTTTATGTCATAAATAACCAATAGAGAAGGTGGAAAAGTTTTATACTAGATTAGTACAATTTCAATTCATTTTTTTAATAAACCATGTAACATTATACAATTATAATGTTATGGGAATCTATTTTAAAATTTATTCGTTCAATGTATTTATAATAAAATTTCTAAGACACAACCTTGAATTTTAATTTCATTTTTGGACATAGTTTATTTAATTAATTTTTTATAACTCTTATTTTCAAATGATTTTATCCTATTCATATTGAATTTGAACTATACATTCCTTTACAATTATTTTTAGATTCAATAGGTTTCACATATGATTACAGAACTCAGTGGTCTGATGGATAGAAATGAGAATACATCGTGAGAATGGTAGAACTATTCTTACATGATAGCATTTTATTAATTTCGAATTTCAATAATTTTATAATGATAAAATTTAAGAATTTGTAAATTAACTGAATGAACTAGATTTCCCCATAATTATAAAAAATCCCACTTTTATTTAATATAATAGTTATCTATGCCTAATAGACATGTTTTTAATCATTATAATATTGGAATAATCATTCCCATAAATGATTTATATATCTATGTAAATTTTTAAAATTTACAATTTTATGATGATTTAAAATTATTTGAAAATAATTTCTATTTGTGTTATTGATTCTTAGAATTGTTCATTTTTGTAAACAAATATATTTTTGAAAATTCCATGAAATTTTAATCAAGTATTTTTATATCCCATTCCATAGAGGGTTTTGAGCGTACATTCTATACTTTTTATCCCTCTAGACTATTTCATTAGTGGAAATTAAGTTTTAAAACTAGTCAAATTTATTTTGTAGTAATATTTAGTCATGATGATTTAATCCACACTAATATAGTTTTGGATATCAATTGAATTTATTTGAGTATATTTGTTCATGAAAATTACCCTATTTCATATCATAGTGAAACACCTACATACCAAGGGATTCATTCATAATAGTCTATACTATGATTATGTTTCTATATTACCCATATAGATTCATGTGATTTCTTTTATATTGTTTTTTAATATCTAAATAGTATTTTTATTATTTTCGTTGTATAGATGGTTGATTGTTCATTGTATTTGTTAGGAAAATGTCTTCTATATTTATGAAAAAATTCATATATTTTAGTGATTGGTATTAAAATTTTGTCCTAAATATTATTATTAAAATAAATAAAAATAAGAAGTTAAAATAATAATGATGAATGAAAAAATGGGTTTTTGGAATACCTCTCATTAAACATTCAGTAGAAGCACCTTCCCCATTCATGTACTAAAATTTCATATTTGAGCTGATTTAAGATTGATATTGTTGATTGTGGTTATTGGGTATGAATTACAATGTTGAGGGACTTGGTATTTCTCACATTCATCTAAAATTTATAGTATTAAATATTATTTTCTTAAACATTATATTTTAATCATTATATGACATGTCAAATTGTGAACAACATTTAGAAGGAGAAGAAAGAAGTGGTTGAATACATATTTTTAATGGGAGTTGAAGGATGAATTGATTTTAGTGAGATTTTAAAAAATATCATGAATTATGATATAATAATTTAGACTCGTTTTTACTAGTAGATTTTAATTTTCCCATCATTACCCAAATATCTATACACTCATATTCATTTGAACCAAAAAAGAAATGTTTTCTCTATTTGTGTGTTCTGATTTCTAATTATGTATGTTGATTCATTCAATCATATAGATATATTTCATAAATCAAAATTTTAATAACTCAATATTATATGTTATTTAGTTAATATTTAAATGTAAATGTTGAGATGAAAGTAAAAGATGACATCAAGATTAATCATACATACATTCAGTTGTCTAAATTGTGAAAAAATATTTGAATTGAGAATTTTACATGAAATAAGATTCTGAAATACTTATTAAGAATGTTTTTTAGTATTATAGACTTCATTAATATATTTTTATTTATTTTGAATAGTAATTTAATTCATTCCTACACATTATATAGACACAATGCTTAAATAGTATAGTCAAGTTTCATCTAGATGTGATAATGATTGAATATGATGCAACTTAATATATCTAATTTATATAGATATATTAATCTAAAATTTATATATTATCATATAATATTTATTATAAAAAATGATATTACATAGTAATTATATTATTTTATATGTTTTTGTGGACGAATTACATGTTCAATGAATTTTAAATTAATTTTGGGAAACAGAAGATAAATTGATTTTTTGGATGTTTTTGATATCTCATGCCATGAAAGGCAAATTAACATCATGACCGGTGTTGCTCAGAGTTGGAAAATCAAGTGGGGGTGAATTGAGTTCCAATAAAAAATCTAGATAAAAGGCTTATTTAAAATATTCAACCAAATATATACATTACATGATAGTTAGTCAAAGTATTGAATATATTATAGTTTGACTGTTCAAATAATTTCCCATAAGATTGATTATTTCTCAGTTGTAACAATATGAGATATTGAAGAAACTTTTGAAACTAATATATTTATCCAAAATATTTATAAACAATACCCAAGACTAAATATCAATGTGAAATTCCGTTTTATGAAATATAGGTAAAAACAGAGTAATCTAAAGTTGAAAACACATTGGATATAAAACAAGAGGTTTAGTCTCATACCGAGACATAGTCTTATACACATTGTGATCACCTGCAATCATGTAGTCTACATAGATAATGGTTTTGATCCATGCCCTGGATCACAGTTTACTCAATAGTTTACATCTATCCAGATCACCTAACCTCAAACACATTTATACGTGGGAACAAAATATAACTAGGTCACAGATTACCACTACCATAGTACTACATGGGGATAAAAAAGTGTAAAAAATAGTTATGTGAGGATATACAGTACCCACCAGTTTATTTGGGGAGACAGTGTGGGATTAACAGATAGATACAGGCACTACTCAAAAATGTATAAAAGGCATAAAAGAGAAATAAATATTTGATAATATATATAAGGCTTTATGTTTTATGAAGTTTTGATTTGGAATCATTGATATATCAATGATGAATATGGAGTCCTCTTCTGGAAGTAGAAACTGAAACAGAGTGTCATGGAGAACTATAATCTATCTTCTAGAGAGATGAGAGGTTCTTCTCCTTAGGTTCATTTTAATGCTGCAGATATAGTGGAACATTAGTGGACAACAATTCTCTGGTTTACAACAAGCATGAAAGATGATTTATTCATGTTTTCATCATTTCATTTTGTTTCTCATCTATTTTTGTTACTATATCTATGTATATATTTGTTTTGGATTCAACAGGATATATTTCCTCTTTTTTATTCGGTGTCTTGAAAATTTTCATATTTTTAGGTTGGTGATGTACCTCTTAATTCTGAATATCTCATTAAAAATGACTATAAAATGAATTAAATTAATCAATAGCATTAAAACTATAAAAATTTTACATTTTGAAATATTGTTAAAAAAATAAACATAAATAGTTTATTGATGAATCTTTTTTAGTGAATAATGCATCGGCAACTCACTCCATTATTGAGTAATTATATCTGTATCGATGTATCGTTTTATCAGTGTCTCATTATATTGGTATATATGTGCATTGATGAGTCCTTGTGTTGGTATAAACATGTGTTTTTAGAACCATGCATCAGTAGTATGATGCATCAGTAGCCCATGCATCGGTAACACAATGTGTCAGTATCACCAATGCGTCAGTAGGTTAGTCCTCCAATCAGTGAGATTATTAAACTTTCGATGGCTCATTTGATCTAACGGTGAGATATTCTATCTGTTGGTGTCTGTGACCCATTGTGCTGTTAGAAACCATGAGTAAGACTTCTTCTTTCAGAACCAGTGACCCAATTTTCTGTTGGTGCCAGCTTCTCAGACTTAGGAAATATTTATATTTGTACTGTCATACAACATCAATATTATCAGAATGTGTTAATCATATATGTGATCATATATAATCATAAGTAAACATATCTAAACATAAATTAACATGATTTGAATGATTAGACATGATTAATAAGATTTCAAATGATTTGTTATTATTAAGACCAGAGTGGGTGGCCCACAATCTCCTAGGGGACAATAAACATTCACTTTTTTATAATCACCAATCATGGAATTATAATGTACAATTATTTTATGTGTCTTATAATCTCTATACTTATCATCTGCCATTACTGATGAATGTGCTCATTATATAGATAAGGTTCAGAGGAAAAAAAAATAAAAATCTAATCAATAGAATAAAAAAATGTTATCTAAGACTAATGCCTTTTCTTACCACATGTAATCCTATGCAAGGAAAATAAAATGAATAAGTGTGGTATCAAAGGTAAAATAAATAAGGTTAATGCCAAATTATTCTCCCCCATTTAGGGATTATAAAATAGTTCATGGTTATAAAATGATAAAATCAATAATGATATGAAATCAAAGGAGTAATCAAGAAGGAAACATGTATCAAAGGAATAAGTTGTATCGAATAATAATAGATATATCCCAAATAGATTAATGGAAATATCATTAGATTCCCTTAAACTATAAATTACAAGGAATTAAAATATTCGGTGAAAGACCTCAAATGTATAATTCATCATCCCTATCAAAAACAATCCACCATAAATATTATGGTCATGAGGGGTTTCCCATTCTTTTAGGGATCAATAAAATGTCCATAGGATGGTGGCTAGGAAGCTAGAGGGTCTGAATAAATCGTTATAGGAGGTAGGATTACTCCTTTTTTGAACATTAGTTGCAAGATTGGGATTGTTTTTAAAAACAATGATGAGGTTCATCTTGTGCTATGATAACTAGCTAAATATCATTGAAAGCCATAGTAACTACCATATGAAGTAGATGTAATGATCCTGAAGGTCTAATAGGTGTAGTATTAGGCACCAAAATTACATCACTCTCCACATGAAGGTATGTATTCAACTGAATGATGAAATATTCATTGATTTCACCAACACACTCTATAGCTTTCCCAAAATCATCTTCATTCACCATGAACATGTCAAGAAGATGTGTGATGTCCTTAAATTTTTGAACATGAGCTTTAAAATATCTTTTTCATTGGAGGAAATGTCAAATACTCATGCAAATATTTTAAAAGGAATGTCAACTAATTCTTGGTAATAATATTCTTCAAATAATAATCCACTTTCTCCCTAATCGGTGCCTTGGTAGTATCAGCACTCATGGAATAGATCCTATCCATATCATGAACATAGTGATTATTCATCTCAAATTTTTCAAGGATATCAAATCCAAAAGCACCAAATAGAGCTTTCAACACTTCCTTAACATCATTTCTAACTAAGTCAATTTTCAAAGCCTGAGGTGACTTACCAGAGGTAAGAGGAGTAGTAGGAGCTGAGTTGTTGGTCTTCAATGTTTTCTGAATAGTCTCCAGAAAATATTTTTACTTAGAGGTCAGTTGATTTATTGCAGATACAATCCAACTCATTTCTTTTTCTTAACTTGGTGGTGTTTGTAAGTGTTATTTCATCCATTTTGATTACGATTGGTTGAATCATGGCGATAACCTTCTCTAAAACTGTAACTTCATCAGCCTCATTCTCACAAAATATTTGAATTTTAAAACTACAAGCTTGCACAAACTACTTCATCGCATATATTGAATATTTTAGAGAGTGTAATTCATCACTCAGTTGAGTTTTTTACAGTCTATATTTTGGAATCTCATGATCAATATGAGATTGAACAAATATTATCACAGCTAAACGTATTCCATCTTTTAACTTCTCAAAATATAATCTCATTCTATAGTCTCAAGGAACTGAAACACAATTAGTAGGGACTGAGGAATATTCCACTTCTATAGGAGTCTAAACAGGAACATGCTCTTCCACCTGTGGTCTCTGTGGAACTGTTTCACTTTCCATTCCATCAGAGTCAGAAAAACCTATGTCAAGGACAATATACCCAGGATGCCTTTTCCATTCACATAGCACAGCAGGTTCCAAAAGAGTGAGTGTGTTAGCTATCACTCTTTCAACATGAGCTCTTCTATCTCGAATATCCCCCTCAATTTATTCTCTACCCAATTGTTTTTCACCCACAACATGAGGTCTCCTTATTTCATACCCTAAATGAGGTGATGGTAACTTTTGAGCATCCACTTATATTTTAGTTTCATCTACTCTTCTTTATTCAATAAGATCTATAGAAGGTTATACAATAACTTTCTAATCCAAAGAATCAACCATCTCTATATCTCCACTATTCTCATCCTCATGATGGTCACCTTCACTTTCATGGCCGTCATCACTGCTTTCACCACCACCATCATCATCTTCAAATATATACTCCTCACTTCCATTTCTATCATCATTTTCTTCATATCCTCTTTCACTGCATGAACTGTAACCACGTGCACTGGAAATATTATGTTAATCACTACTAGATTCTTCTTCTTATCTCTCATATTATTCTCCTACATCTGATTCATTTTTATAGCTACCAGACTTTCTGAAAAGCTCTATGATGCCTAATAAATAGGTATTATCATCTTCATTAGTGACAAGAGTGGTTTCATTTGATGGTAAAGCAATTGGTGGAATTAGAGGTCCAAAATATAAATCGTTGGGTGCTCTTATGGAGTCATGACCACTCATACCATCGACAAGTGAACCATGATATTTGACAAGTCTAGTAGTCTCTTCTTCCACATCTGAAATGGAAACAACATGAGCATCTGGTCCATGGCCTAGATCCATCATATTCCTTAGCCTAATAGGGTGGTCCATATGGTTGTAAATATCATATAATTTCTCTTTATCCCAAACCCATTTTTTATTCCTTGGGTTCCAATTTATTTTCATTCATTTATAGATTTCATTTCTTAGGAAAACTCCAAAACACTCAGAAAAAATCTAATCACATTCATCTACACATCATTTTTTCTAAAGAATGGTTGAGAAAATTCTTGGGTAACAAATATAGTTGGTCTTTCAAGAAGGCATACTAATTTCACCTATGTGAACATTATGGTATATTAATAGATTTACCATAGTCCCTTTTCTTAAAAGATATATCAAATAAACATCTTGATACTTTAATGATGCAAACTCTCCTATCCTAGGACATATTTGATTCTAAATTCATTTGAAGAATATTTTTCACTCCCATTCGAATTATGCAGCAATATTCCTCTTATGCTCATTATTTTTAGTAGTCTTCATCAGATCTATCTCAATGCAGAATATATCAATCTCAGGTGGAGGGGTACCCCGGTAATCATCAAACACTCCCACATGAGGGATGTTAAGACACTCATCCCACTACCATGATGAAAAATAATGTCTCTTTACTTTCACTATATACTTAATTGAGCACACATCCCTACTCTCCAACAAAAATAGAGAATTTGTTTTAAATTTATCCACTAACTTTGGGTAATAGTTACTTTCATTATCTAAGAACCACTAAATTCATCCCTGATCCTACATCACCCCGAGAAGAAAATACTTGCTTTCAAACTACCATTCTTTACGGAAATCCTCTAATAGAGTCACTACACTGCTCTCCAGGGTAGGATTCACAATTCCAAATGATTATCTTGATTCCCCTTTCAATTTCTTATCTACATGAGACTTGTTTCCTAAACCACCTTCATGATCCCGCTTCTTATGTTCCATTACAATAGTTCGGTTTGATATTCGGGATGTGAAAGTTTGAGGGTAGATAGATCAATGTATGATTGAGTGTAACGATAAATGAGTGGAGTGGATTGACACAAATTTATAGCATTTAGGGATTTCGAGATCGGAAAATCGTGAACTAGGTTCAACAAAATAATTGAAACATCATCATATTGGTAAAAATAGAAAATAGATATTAAACAGTATGTTGTAGTTGTCAGCACGACAAGTTATCTTTGTCCTCATGACATTGCCTCACTGTTGATATGATAAGGGATTGGTATGAAGAAGGTGTCAGTGTCCGCATGACAACTATGTTAGAATGACATTGCATCGGTGTCGGCATGACAAGGTATCAAAATGAAAAAGGCATTAGTGCCAGAATGAAAATTGTGTCAGCATGACATAGCGTCGGTATTGCAAAGTTATCAGTGTCTGTATGACATTGTCAGTTTCATACTATTAGTGTCATCATGACACTATCTATTTGACATTTCAATTTTGTGTATGAAAACATCACATAAAAATTATCAAATAAATTACAACATAAGGTCCTATAAATTTATCATTCTTAACTCATTCCTGTTGTAGTTCACTCATTCAAAATTCAATGGCCTATTGAAAATGATAGCAAGATGATGTTCAGTTCTAATGAATTATAACATTATTTCACCTTTTATAATGATTTCTCAAAAAATGGTATCTTATATCAATGTTTTTTGTCGAAGAATTTTATAGAACACATATTCATATCACAAATCCCATAATTACATCTTCATTAACATTGAAATCCATGGTTTCCATTTTCTGATAGTTTCCACATTCTTTTGAATTCCAACATCATTTTTTGGAGAGTCCGCTAACCTTCCCAAAAGTTATGGTTGACAAGTATTTTATGAACGGATTTATGTTGGTCCCTTATTTATGATTCACATTATCATCTTCATAAAATATAATATGATTGGATCCTTTTCAATTCTCATAAATTATAGAATTTCTATGTCCATTATACATAGAGAATCTTCGACCTTGATCAATTTCCTTGTGTGGTAATGGATTGAGAAGTCGCAGTCTTTGATCAACTGTAACCATCTTCATTTGCGCATATTCAACTATTTTGGAGTGAATATACTCTTGAGGCTTTTGTGTTCCGTATATATTTCACACATCTCCCAAAATAGGTAATGTTTCTAAACTCATAATGTGATGATCTCTGCAACAAACTCCAGATCAGGTGTTATACAGTTTTTTCATGAACATTCAGTTTCCTTGAAGCATAGTCAATGAATTTTTCATTTCTCATAAACACACGTCCCAAGACCTTATTAAAAAATCTCTAAATACCACAAAATGTTCTCCACATGTGGGTAATGTAAGAACATGTGTAGAGATAAGGCTTCTTTCTCACACCATGAAGTTATATTCTCATTCATCATTACATGAATACTTTACTCCCTTCCAAATTATCTAGGTATCAGTGTTAGGAATTCCTGATAAATATATCAAAAATAGGTGATAATATCCATCTAACCATGGGAAGCTAATGATATTCCTCTCAGATGTTGGACTCATCCATCCCTCAATTGCAACTATCATGGAGGGATCCATAGATATCCCATTTATTGTGATGATTTAAACCATGAAGGAGACCTCCATCAACTAAATCTCTCGTTATTGTACTTTAAATAGATCATTGACTATCACAAGGTCTCTACCACATTCATAGATTCTCCCAATTATCCTTTTGGATTTTGAATTATATTATAATATCATATATAAAGACTACCAAAAAATATTCGATGTAATATTTAATGACTATATTCATAAAGTTAATTAATATTGATGGATAATTATTTTGTCCTAAAGGAATTAATATGAATTCATAGTGCATGTATCTTACATGAAATGTAGTCTTGGGTATATTCTCTTTCTTTACCCTAAATTGTTAAAATACCAAGCGCATATCCACATTGGATATGTACTGTGATCCACATTGATTATTGAACAATTATTCAATTCTTGTTAGAGGATACTAGTTCTTTATCATGCTTTTTATGAGGTCACAATAATCAATGCAAAGGTGCATTGACCCATCATTCTTCCTCATGAAGAGGACTGGTGTACCCCATGGTGGAGCACTTGGTCATATAGACCCTTTATCTTGATTCTCCTATAGTTGATTAATTAGCTCTTCATTCTCCACAACAGAAATTATATATGGAGTCTTGGATATTGGAAAATCCTAAGGTATAATATCAATCAATAATTAAACATATCTTCTTAGAGGAAGACAAGGAAATTTCAATTGAAACACCTGAGTGAATTCCCTCACAATTGGCATGTCTTCATGGATGGTTTCTTCCATATACTAAATTATTTGAAAACAATAAACATACTCATTGGGTATTAATATCCACACTTGAGATGATGGTGCTACAGAATATTCATCATCATCCTTCAATTTGTAAAAAATTAGAGGTCGATTCGCCATATAGAGATAGATTTCCTTCTCAGGGAATGTTATGTTGTCTACATATAGGGAAACCCAATCAATGCAATGAATTGTATCAAATTCCACTAGAGGGAGTATGAAGATGTCTGTTGGTATGTTCAATCAAAACATTGTGACATGGAAATATTAATATTCATGAGATACAATTATTTCCCCATTTTCAATTATAACCCTCATCTTTACTTCCATGATTTGTGGTGGTGTCGGTATTGTTTTACTAAATATTGGGATTTAAAAGAAAACATATATCTAGAATCAAAAATATATTTTAAATTCTTGAATGAATAACTATAATACTATTTTCGACGCTTTCGTCGGGCCATGCGCGTCCTTCTACTTGGGCGCGAGAGGCGCAAATTTTTGTTACCCCACATTCCTTCTTTCCAATGGTGGGCGTAATTCACTCTTTATTTAGGGACTTCAGCACCTTCATCGAAATGGGATGATGGGATTTCAGATCTTCCTTCTATGGATTCCTCCTTGGAACTTGTCACCTTGTCTGGGCCTCCCTTATATATTTAATATGTTATTCGTGAAACACTTCCTGGCACCATACTTTCATGGACACCAGTTAATTACGCTAATTCTGTCTGGACATTCCAAGTGTTCCAGTCTGGGCAGAAACCTTCAGTTGGGGGAGTAGTAATGTTGAGACATCACTGGAATGTCTGGACGTTGGGGAATTGGCATGTCTGTCTTTTGTCCATTATTATAGGGCTTCTCGAGGGCGTATAACCCCAAGGAATCCCACATCGAGCACCGGGAATTATATTCCATAAGCATTTATCTGAGGTTTTCATTAGCTTCTCATGTTCAACATAGGGTGTGCCACAATTTTAACGTCCAGCAGAGATGGATTGAGCTAATAAGAACATATGTTTGAGTGGATCAGATTGAAGCACCCCCTTAAGGGAACACCTATATTGGGACCAGCACGTCGGTGGATTGCTGAGTCCTCTGAAGGGGAATGTGGAGGGAATGACCTCACCGGGATTTGGTGAACCGTGTGAGAATTAATATAGATGATGATTTTGGTTTTGAGCCTCGAAAAGACTTCCTACGTACCATGCCTTAGCACAGATCAAAGTCCTCGTAGTTTGGATGGAATAGGGGTGTTGAACCGACATGAGGGGGTGTCAGAAGAACAGGATGGTGGGCTCACAACAGCTTACTCCGGGATTGGGATTCAATTTAACTTCTTGAAGGATGGGGGTGTGTCGGAGAACTGACGTGAAGAAGGACCTTGGTCCATGTGGATGGTGGGCTTGAACCTTAGGGAGGCTTCTTATGTACCATGCCTTAGCTTGGATCATAGACACCATAGTTCAAAAAGGATGACAGTGAACCAAAGTGAAGGGGGACCATGGTCTATTGGGTGTTGGGCTTGAACCTCGTGGAGGCTTCCTACGTACCATGCCTTGACATGGATCAAAGTACTCATAGTTCGGGAAGGGATTTGGGTGTCGGCGAATTGACATGAAGAAGGTCCTTGGTCTGATGGGTGACGGGCTTGATCCTCAGGGAGGTTTCCTAGGTACCATGCCTTAACATGGATCAAAGTCCTCATAGTTTGGGAAGGGTTTCTTCAGTGAACCGATATGAAGTTGAACCAAGGGGTCCACTGGTTGTGGGATTGAACCTCATGGAGGTTTCATATGTACCATGTATTGACATGGATCAAAGACCTCATAGTTCACAATGGATGAGGTTGGGGTCAGGGTCGGTGCTTACTCTAAGCCCACGTGAGTAATGCACGGTGTGAGAAAGGAGGGGAAGCAGAGAACCGATGATCACGATGCGAAAGGAGTTTCTGTGGGAAGCGAATGGGGGATTACGCATTGGGCAGCCCATAGTGCTGGGACTTACTCTAGGATGGAGTCTTGAGGGAGACAAAGTGCATAGGTAGAGGGTAATTACTAAGGTTTATAGGTGATACATCCTGCAAGAAAGTCTAGGGGCTTACAGCAAGGAGGTTTCTCCTTCCCCCATAGAAAACTCCAATCCCAGAAGGAGGATATCATCCCCTATGGAGAATAGGGGGTGTGGAGAATATCCATGGTTTGGAGACACCATGTGAGAGGCACGGGGTGGTGTCACAGTTTATCGTCATGTGTTGAGGACGAGGGTGCTTGGAAGTCTAACGTCCTGCATCTCGGATGAGGTGGGTTTACTCCACACCCCTAGTACATACATAACTGGTACCCTATGATACTTGTGGGAGGGAAGGTACTGGAAATGTCGTTCTGAAGAGGGGTCGTAGAGAGAATCATCGAGGGGTCCACGTTAGCATGGCATTGTGAATAAGCCATAGCCATTAGCGTGCCTATGCAAAGAAGAATTAGGCGAAGCAATGCTACGGGGGGTATCATCCAGGGGGACTTTGAAATCACATCGTGTGAGCTTGGAGGGTCGCACGAGAAAAGGAATTTCCAGGCATAGGGATCCATAGGAGGGGGCCTTATGGAGCTCAATTTCTCTGTGTGGTGAAGGGACATTCCGAAGGGGTGTGCTTCGCGATGTGGGGTGCCTTAGACTTATCATGGGGTAGAGGTGCACATGGAATCTCCTTCGTGATGTGGAAGGGATTTCACGGATCACTTCCTCGCAGAGTCAAGGTGCCTCGTTAAGCGATGTGTCGTGATGCAAGGTGCTTCTCGAAGTATAGTGGTCCAGCCTTGTCATGTGGATCATGTGTACGTGATGGGTGTTTCGGGAAGCATAAACGCTCAGCGACAACCCAGGTCCCCTTGGGGATCACATTCCATCACAAATGCCCTTACGCTTCATGAAGGGCATCCCTATCGGAAGAGGGGATCAAAATGAGGCAATGCCGAGGAATCTCACGAAGCAAAAATACCTCGTGTAGCTCATGGTTCGCAGAGAAAAGGGTACTTCATGATTTGGGATCTCAGAAGCTGAATGGTCGGATTTTCCGTCTTCACGGCTCAGGGGGAGCTTGGTATTTATATGCAAGAGGCGCCATGAAGCATATCATATGCGAAAAGAAGAGGGATTGGGTTGCTTCACAGCGAGTTCGCGAATGTCAAGAGCGTTCACGGAGGATCCCGCCTCCCTTGCTTTGCGGTGGGGTCGCGAACGTCAGGGGAATTCATGGAAGGTGCTGCCTCCATTTCTACATGGGGGGCTTGCGAATGTCAGGGGAGTTTGCAGAGGGTCCTGCCTCTTTTGCTTTTCGGTAGGCTCTTGAACGGCAGGGGCATTCACGGAGGGTCCCACCTCCTTTGGTAGGCGGTGAATGCGTTGCTTGGTGGGACTCCGTGCCAAGGCTTCTCAAGGAAGATCCCATGGCATCTTTTTAATTGTTCTTTTCGTCCAACATTTTGGTGCCAAAAAATGCCCCCCCCCCCCTCAGACATGGAGATTCGGAGGGATCAAGGGTCAAAGTATGATGGAAATCATCAAAGTCATCAGTTGTTCGTGGTACTGACTCGCGAAGAGGGCGCGCGAGGAGGACAGGGCCCATGCCGGCCGGACGCGCCACAAATCACTGCATGGGTTGGACGTGCCGCGATGCTCTGAGGGCAGCTGCCTATAAATTTATGGGCGGACCTCTCTTTTTTCCTTTCCATTCTCCAAGATTTTTTCCTTTTTCACACTCGATTCGTGAAGCTCCATGAACTCCATGACAGCCCCTTGTGAATCGAGCTTCACGGCGAACCCCGAGTCTCTAACTCTGTGACAGCGCCATGAGAATGTGTGCTTGCAGGCTGAGGTAGGCTCCGTGACTTGGCATTGTGAATGAGCTCCGCGAACGTGCTCTATGAACGAGTTCCGCGACCTAGGACTAAAATTTTTCCATGTTCTGAAACCCAATGGCCCATCAAGAAGCTGCTCTAGGGGTGCTAGTAGACGCCGCCCGGTGGGATGAGATGGAAAATTGCCTGGGCCTAGGAGTTTTGTTCTGTAGCCATTCGGATCATAATTTTGTGACGGGACCGCTGTCAGAGAGACAAAATAACAATCCACTATTCAAGAGGCTTCCCTTGTATGGAATCAGGCTGAGGGATGATATCGTCATTCCTGAGGCGAGTTGGGACGAACCAGTTCACTGGTTCAGAAGCATGCTATGCCAACGCCAATGGTTTAGGGTGGATGATGGTCATGCGCGAGAGGACTTCACACATGTCACCACTGACTATCTATAAAATCACCTAATAAATGATTATGGGGAGCCCTTATATGCGGAGACGTCCCCTCCCATGTACCGCACAATGTTGAAGGCGACCTTCAGGGATTGGAAGAATGGGTGGTCCGATGAGTGGGACCTCCGCCCGGGCGGCAATTTCACAAATGATTTGGCATGGGCCTATTAGGTAGGTTCCTCATGCGAGGAGTTTAGATCTTAGAATAGGATAGTGGGTTTGTATGAGGTGTCATGGGCCTTCCCGTTCCACATTTATCAACCGAAACACTTGATGCCGGAGCTACTGAGTAGATGGTCGTCTAGGACCAACACTTTTCACCTGCACCATGGGGAGGTTGGCATCAGTCTATGGGATATCCATCATATTTCTAGGGTCTTGATCTTGGGGGATATGTATGATTATTTCCTCCCAATCATGAGTGCGTGGGAGGATCCGAAGAAGATGTCGCGAGTGGCGCTAGCACTGATGAGACTAATCCCTGGAGAAGATAAAGATGCGGTGAGGGATGTCCACTTTAAGAATTGGTTCAAGCAGTTCCTGAACTTCCCAAAGGATCAAAAGTTTCTCATGAGGCCTATAACTTTCACCAAGTGGGATCAACGGGGCATTGAGCACTTGAATTGGTGGATCTTGGAGGACAGCCAATGGAAGTCCTGGGGTTTTAGTGTCAATACCGAGCAGCAGCGAATAGTCAGATTGGCGGCGTTTATCGCTGCCCTTATCTGTGGTTGGATCCTACTAGTGAGGGATACCAACATGGGAGTGCGGTCCATCTCATTCATCATGGAAGCCATGCTGGCCACATGAGGGCTGGTCAATCTAGGGATTCTGATGCTCGCCAGTTTGTACAAGATGTTGTAGCATGTTAGCGAGGGCAAGAAGCCGTCGAGGATATGCGGGCCCTTCCATCTTTTATATGGGTGGATCACGGATCACATCAGGGGGATTTATGAATATCTGAACTCCATCTATCCTCTAGGGTAAAATATCCGCCCATCCATTCTGAAGGCTGTCGGGAGTTTTCCAACCAAATTAATCGTACCACCAGTACTAAACTGGGTGAGGAAGGCGTACAAGTTTAATTTCCACCCATTTCTACAGCCTACAGGGGTACATACTGACGACAGTTAGGGGATGTAAGAGCATCTGGGATAACTCCCGGCCTTCCATGGTGGGGTCTCGGTGGAAAGGGTGGATCGCGAGCCTCTATGCGAGTCGTACAACCCACACCGGTTCGCAGGGCAATTCTAGTGCCCGTAGAGGCTAACCCCGTAGGTCTACTGGGAGGTGCACTACGAGGAGCAACATTGCGTGATGAGAAAATTATGGCTCATGTTCACATGGGAAGATGGTAAAATTTGGAATACACTGCCTCCGCCTACTGCCGCCTTTGGACTGGTAAAGGAGTATGCCATAAGTTGGGAGGTAGCCTATCCGAGGGAAATTCTGAAGCATCCAACCATTCGCGCTGGTGATGGCGGGACTCCCCAATCCCAAGGTCAGGGTCGGAGGGCGGCAAGGGCCTCTCGTGGTGGCGAGGCTGCCATGGAGAAGGGGCCATCACCAGCAGAGGGTGAGGCAGAAACATTGGATTCAACGACGGTAGTGGACCCGGTGGTCCCAGGAGTGCAGAGCCATCCTGAGGGGTGTCCACCAAAGGGAATTCTGCAGGATATCCACTCTGGATCTTGGGAAACTCTAGAGCCAAATCGATATTCTAGAGAATTTGGTTTACCTAGAGGCCTGGGACAATTGGGATGTCAACTGGAAATTCCTCAGCTCACCCGATATGTGAGAAAACCTGAACTGCATCAGGATGGATTTACCGGGTATAGGCCCTATCAGGGCCTGTTTCCCAGTGTCATCGGTGGCGTTAGAGAAATATAAGGATGAGCTGGAGGACTTTGTACATTTGAGTGGTGCCCCGCGTCCAATGATAGACAGGGTGAGGGTACTGCTGGATTAGACGGTTCCCCCACAACTGTCGGCCACCGAGATAGGGGAGTGTTTCCCCCTACCGGAAGAATCAGACGAATCCTCTAGGGGGGATGAGGTTGGTGGAGGGAGCCTATTGGAGTAAGGTGAAGTCACCAATCAAGACTCGGGTCTCTATGATTTCACGGAGGCTCTCGAGGTAACATCCCATGTTTCTTTCTTTGGGGTCTGCTCTCAGTCCATTATGGACTTCTTTCCAATGTCTGAACTGTGCAGGAGGACCTTGTACATAGACCTCGCTCTCACTCCTTGGGGGTGATGATGTAGGACCCTCAGAACCCGCATCTATTGTCGCATCTAGTTCTGCATCTGGAGGGGATAGGACACCTGAGGTGGCTTCTCTAGTGTCTCCAGACCTTCCGACAAGATACGGAGTGCCACGCATTGGGGTCCCGTCAGCATCAACTCAAGAGAAATACCATGAGTTCAATCTCTGTTATTCCTCTACACTGATTTCATTTATTCAATACGTTGATCGTGAAAAATGACGTCCATTACCTTCTCTATTACGTATGGTTCTTCGACTAGCATGGGCTACTGCAGCAAGGCTGGTTTGTATTTCTAGTGGTGTCCCCTCCTAGAATAATTACATTAATCTTGGACATAGTTAATGCTCACAAACGATCTCCAGCTCCCCCCATCATTGGGGGGACCACTAGCGGTGTCGTGACCGAGGTCATTGAGGTGGGGTCCATCAATTAGGATCTGACGGTCAACCCATGTTCTACTGTGTCTGACCCAACGCCAGATGTCGCGCCTGATCCCACAACAGATACAGATCCCGCTAAAGATTTCCTGAAGGTGTACCCCGCATATGATCCTTCCAACCTCGTGGACTAGGACGAGACAGCCTCTAATGAAGAGGACACCAACATAGTTCACCGCCGATCATAGAAGCTGATCGTGCGTTTTATCGAAAAGACCCCCTATAAACTATGGATGGATGAGATGGACAGACTTCACTCGCGGCTGTGTGATCTATGTGCTAGGGGAGTGGATGCCTAGTGCCCTCACCTGCTCATCTACGATCTTATGGCAGATAAAATCTGAGAGTATGATCGCGGCCTCAGCGTGGGCTGGCAGCGGAGGAAGGAGATGAACATCATGAAGCTCTAGGAGGCTAAAAATGAGATCCAATGGCTACGGATCTGGGTGTATGAGAACTCAACCTCTCTTAATGCACAATCAGATCTGATCTTGCATTTGAAGACCCAGCTGGTAGAGGCAGAAGAGTATCTAAGGAAATCTTGGAAATAAATTACCGACATTCAGGCTGATATAGAGCGAGCCTGAACTGTGGCTAATGAACTGTGCCCCATTGCTACTAAGGAGGAGTGGGAGTTGAGCCAGTGACAACAAATCCTAGATTCCACAAGTCGAAGGGTGTCGGAACTGCAACATTATTTAACGGGGTCAACCCGTCTAGGGGAGGGATAAACCCCCGAGTGTTGTAAGCAGCACAAACACTCGAATGCATGTTTTGATTTATTTGATGTCATATCATGGATGAGTTTTGTTATCGAGGTTGGATTCATACGCGTCTGTTATATTCATGAAATTTTCAAAGGTCAATCCCTAAACTCATGCAGGTTGAGCCCAATGTGAAAAAAGGGGCGATCAATATGCAATTCCATCTGAATATAAATCGTCGACCAAGCTTTGGGAACTCAGGGTTTATGTAACCAATCCAGATCTTCTGGAAATACATGTAAGAGGACCGATTGGAGATTTAGGACCTCATAACAATTGATGATCCAATCATTCAATGTGTTCGTTTGCACGAATGGGGTAACACTAGGGGCGTTGTGATTAGTCCGAACATAGGGAAGTGGGAGGTGTGAATCACGATACCCAAAAATCTGGAACGCTATGGGGGGTGGCGTGACAATGAATGATAATTTTGACCATATTCTAAACTATGTACCCTTATTGAGTTAGCCTGAAATGGAAATTACAGATGAGGGACGACTGTTGACCATGTTCAAAACATAGGGACTGACTCAAAATTTCATATGTTAATCTTCCAGAATGCTGGCTCAAGATAGTAGGTGGGACACAGGCCGAGAATCCATACTATTATGGGGTTCCATTAGACATGGAAGTGTATAATGGTCTGAATAAGTGGCATGCAAAGCATGGAACATGGAGTGAGGGTTTGTTCAAATAGAATCTGAAACACTTGAAATTATGCCACCGTGGAAAAAGCACATTGGATGGTCACATCGGTTTGATCATGGATCATTCCTTCTTATAGACATGACCTCTATGGTGAGGGAGCCTTCACTTCCCAATGTATCCTTGGGGAATCCCAGACTTGTTCGGGGTACAGTTTCAGTTACATAGTCCCTCACGGGGGTCAGGCCATGTGCCGGAAATGAGGAGGAAAATGATCTTATGATTCCTAAGGCTGGACCCGAGGTGAAATGACTGGGTTTCCCTACGTATCCCATGAGAATGGGAATCAATCCATACATAGTTATGGAAGTGCATTATTGTCAAGGACCGACACAGACAGGTGAAATCTTCTTTGGGAGAGGCTCTGGTGCATCCCATGACTAATATGGGGCATCCTGAACTTGTTTAGGGAATAACTACAGTTTAGTGTCATGCATTGAAGACATATGGCCTCTGGAAGTTAAACATCATGCGATAGAACATGAAATGGAAGAGCCTAGAAATCATGTGGCACAGTATCTATGAAACAGATGAGAATGAGGACAAGGAGTCCAAATCACACCACCTGCCCCTAGAGGCAACTCGTTAGGTCGAGGGATCAAGATAGAGAATTAGTCTGGGCCCGAAGCAGAGCATTCAGGCATTCCTATGTACCCCTTGAGGATGGGAATCAAGCCATACATAGTTATGAGAGTGCAGTTTAATTTCATGTGGGATGATGAAATGCATGGCCATGTTGGTATACATCCTACCAATACTACTAATCCCATGGGAGTCGTGCTCGGTTTGGTAAAAAATAAGTAATGGCGGGAAATTACCGACACAGGAAGGGGAATGCTAGGACGAAGGGACACTCGGTGAATACCTACCCAATGAAGCTAACTCATCCATGAAGTGCACCTAGACGCGAGAAGAGATAGAGTGGGGTATATCGAAATTCCACTTTAACATGAGGGTGTGGGAATGTGTGAGGCTCGATATTTGGAACACAATGATGGAGGCGTGAAGATGGAGGATAACCGTTAACAGTGGAAGAAACACAACATCCACATCATGTTAGCCTGGAATTGGGATAGACAGATGATGGTCGACCGTTGACCATGTTCGAAACACAGGTCCATGTCGCAAATGTCATCAGATATCCTTAGGGACGTTGGCTCGAAATGATGGGAGAGACCCTAGGCCTAGAACCAAGGATATCCATTAGGCCTAGCATCCATGTCTTCCATGGATCCTTTTGGATGTGGAAGAGAATGGGGATATAAATGGTGATCTCACAAATCTTGGGCATGGAACAAGGGGAATGTCTCCACGAAAACTCCACATTTCATGCTCTTTGTCAAAATGCATATGAATACATTAATGAGACGTATTAGATAGAGGGAGTCGAGTCCCTTATAATAGGGAGATATTAGTTTTGGGTCATAGAGTTCACAGCATGGATGGGAGGAAACACAAGAGGCATGTGGTGGGGTAACTCAAATACCCGGTGAATGGGAACTGGGGGTTCCAACAACCACATGATTCTCGAAGAGTTTTTAGGTTGAGGGACCAAAAACCAGAGTTTTCCTAGGCCTGAATCAAAATGTAAATGTGTTCCTATGTACCCCATGGGGATGAGGATCATGATGCACGTAGTTATTGAAAGGGTCTCAGTTTAAGGTCTTATAACTCGGACAATGAATGGGTAAGGATAGAAAAAGACACATGGAAAGGTGGTTACAAAACCCGACGTGATTAAAGACATAATCCCTACCTACCATCTGTTCTCTAGGGAAGTGTTTGAGTCGATGGATTGAACACGAAAGTTTGGCTGGGCCCCCGGGGAAGTTCCCAGGTGCTCCTACGTATCTCATGATGATGTGAATCAAGCCATACATAGTTCTTGGACGGTGGCACAACACGATAAGGTACTGGTGAAATGGATGAAAGGTGTGCAGGGTTATAGCCCTCGCAACAAAAGAATTGGTATTTGATAAATCTTGTTTTCACATTAAGGTGAGTTTTTTTTGAAGCGACAAGCCTAGTGTAGCAGGCCCTGGAATCTCCACAAGGATCAAGACACAGTGGGCATTGGAAAATGGCATGGCGTATGACCAATACCCAACGTAATGTCCTCTATGATGAGGTCATCATGATGCAGTGATGTTTTTCGTCGTGTGGCTAGTATGATAATATCACAGTTTAGGGTCATGTGGTGGGACCCAACATGAATTTTAATATCATCCAGCACAGACGTAGTAGAGACGATGCTAGGTAGGGAATGTATACGGAGTAGTGAAATATAATCGATGTGAATGGGGACATGATCTCACATCACACCGTATTCAATTCTGAGAGGAGAGCCTCGGCCCATGAGGCATACATAGAGGTAAGAGGAGTAGAGACTAGCTCCCAAATGAGATAGAACCAAAAACGAGACGTCTGGGAGGTCCTACGTATACTATAAGAGTGGGAATCAAGACATATGTAGTTCTGGAGGATTCTTTTTAATGTCGTGCAGGAAAAGCAGGACAAGAAATAGGAGAGCTAATTTTAAAAAGGGGTGCACGTGGTGCGACCATTGCAAACCCGATGTGAAAGAGGACAAAATCTCACACCATGCAACGCGATCCTGTAATCAAAGTCTAGATGTTAGGACAGAAAAGAAAAATTAGAAAAACTCCGGCTATACCCAAAGACAAGAGGTATGGGCATTCCAACGTATCCCATGAGGATGGGAATCAAGCCAAACGTACTTCTGAGGAGGTATTAGTTTACGGTCTTAGAGCTTTGACCATAGGTGGATGGAAACCTTCCTAGTAAGAACAAACCTCAACCTGATCCCTAAGACCATGTGAGTGAAACTTGGTGTGGGAAACAAGGGAGGAAGTTGACTATTGCAGCACATGGAATGCACACCAAAGGGAAATCGGTGTGGAGCCCCTACCATGGCTCTGGTCCTCCTAACGCGTAGATGTGCACTTAGGAACAGTACCATGAGTTTCAAAATTCCACATGGAAATGATGAGATGGAGAGTGATGTGATTCATGTAACCGATATTTTGGGCTAAAATGGGGTTGGCATGGCGATGGAGGACAACTGTTAACCATGGTGGAAACATAGCATCCATATCGCATTAGCCTGAAGTAGGAACAACAAATGAGCATCGAACACTGACCATATTCACAACGCGGGATTTTTATTGATTTGTTGTCCATGATCATTGGAGGTATTGTCCCGTAATGGTAGGAGAGCCCTTAGTCCTAGCATCCATGCTACTCTGGGGTCCCTTCGGGTATGAATGTTGATGGAAGCCCTAGTGAAGAGAAACACAAAGCCTAAAAAATGGCTGGAAGCATGTCTGAAAAGAGTCTGACATTCTAGGAACTAAACTAGAGGATGATTAGTCAAATTGATAAATTTTCGAAGAGGGTTGAAGAAGGTTTTCAGGAAGGAGAGTGTAGGCCAAGGGGCCAAGGTGAAATGGAGATTTCTGAGAGATGTAGCTGGACCTGAAGTCTAGACATTCGGGTGGTCCTACATATCCCTTAAAGATAGGAGTCAAGCCCCACAAAGTTCTTGATGATTCAAGGTATGAAGTATACCCTAACTAGGACGTGTACAACATGGAGATTAACCCAACGTGAATGATGTCATAGTCACGCACCACACCGCACAGTCCCGTAAGATAGAACATGGTCCAGGGGCCCGAGGCTGTGCCACGTTCAGGAAGGCCTAACCGGCTTTCAATTTAACGTAATGTAGTGAGGACGGGGGGGGGGGAGTAGGATACCCCCAAAAAGGGAGTTTTAGGGCATGGAGAATAACCTGATGTGAATGAGGGTATAATCCCATACCATACCGCACAATCCCATGAGAGAAAAAACATGGGCCAGGGGACCGAAAAGGCCAAAGGGCCTTGGTCAGGGAGGCCTGTCCAGCTTGCAGTTTAATGTCTTGTAGTGAGGATGAGGGGGGATAAGGTGTACCATCTGGAGATGTCTATGACACGGCGGGTGACCCGACGTGAAGGAGGACATAATCTCGCACCATATCGTATAATCCCATAAGAGAGAATCTGGGCCTGGTGCCCGAAAAGCCCATGGGGCCCAAGGGTTGACATCAGCCAGAGGAATTTCGTCGCTTGGAGATACAACGGGGAAGAATGAACCACTGTACTCGATGCTTTTGACATCTTGGGGTATCCCCAACGATCTAGGACAACTTTTGACCAAGTTCGAAACATATCATCCCAATAGTAACCAGAAATGGGAGAATAAAATGGGCATCGACGGCTACCATATTCAAAATGGAGGACTTGTATGAGCTTGTTGCTTTACATCATCGAGGGCGTTGGCCTGAAGTGGTAAGAGAGCCCTTAGTCCTAAAATCCATACCATTTAGGGGCCCTTTCAGACAGAGAAGGTGATGAAATCCTAGTCAAGGAGTGGGTGAAGCATAATTGTACACATCTACAAAGGAGGAAAACATCTCCAGGGAGCGATATGTACAGCCGGATCGAGGCTTTCAAGATGTGAATTGGGGAAAATGTTTTCACCCCTACCATATGTCTTAACCCAGGGGGGAGATTCTGGCATTTGGGATGGGACCACAGACAAAGTGTCTGGGCGTTCCTATGTATCCCATGAGGATGGGAATCAATCCACACGTAGTTCTGGAATGTCATGTAGTTTAGTGTTGTGTGGTGAAGACATGATAGGATAGAAGAACCATAGAGGGCGTAAGGTGCGACCCTTATAATCCTTGTATTAGTGGGGATATGGAAGCCTACACCATATCATGTGAGGATACTCTGAGAAATCTATACCCTGGGGGCATAGTCGAAGAGAATAGTTTGGGAATGGGCTCAAAATGAAGCGTCTGAGTATTCCTACTTATCCCCTGATGATGGGAATCAAGCCACACATAGTTCTAAAAATGCAGTTTAATGTCATGCGGGACAATGCAAAGTTTAATGTCTTGCAAGACTGTTCAATTTAAGGTCCTTTCGGACCGTACAATTTAATGTCATGGAGAACCATAAAGTTTATGGTCTTGCAAGATGATACAGTTTAAGGTCATGTAGGACCAGAATGGCTCAGGCAATGTATTACTTGAGTGACATGGAATTATTGGGAGGATTAATGCGCTCGCTAGCCATGGTCCCCAAAGAGTGTACTTCATTAGAGTAAACCTTGTGAATGATGTAGGGTCGCTCCCATTTGGGCTCTAGATTGTGTGGTTTCCTGTTAGTGATCATTGGCGCATGGAGGGCCAACACTAGGTCGCCTTGTAGAAAAGTGTGGAGGCGGACCTTCTTGTTGAAGGCTCTATCTATCTTATTATGATGCCTTTCCAGATTGTGCAAGGCACGTGGCCTACTCTCTTTGAGTGATTCCAATTCATCTAGACGGATTTTGGACACCTTATCTGGTGCATACTGGTCATATAATACAGTGCGTAATGATGGAATCTAGATATCGATGGGTAGGATGGCCTCAGCCCCATACACCAGGGAATATGGGGTCACCTGGGTGGAATTGCGAGTTGTCGTCTGACAAGCCTGGAGGGAATTGGGGAGTTTTTCCGTCCAACTATTCTTGTTCTGGCCAACCATTTTCTGCAAAATTTTATAGAGGGTTCTGTTGAACACCTCGATCTGTCCATTCGCTTTCCTGTGATAGCAAGAGGTATGGTTCAAATGGATATTGTACTTGGTGTACAATTTCATTAGCTCAGGCACTTTGAATTTTGTGCCATTATCAGTGATCATGATGTGAGGGACTCCATATCGGTAGATGATGATGGAGATCACAAAATCGACAACGGATCGAGCCTTTACTTCCTTTAGTGCGACTACATCTTCCCATTTGGAGAAGAAATCCGTAGCGGTCAGGATAAACCATGATCATGTTCAAAGGTGGCATCTATCAGATTCTGAAGGCCTAGTCCTACGGAAAAACATGTCCGGAGAGGACCGTATTCCTGGATGGACCATAGACAAGGATAAGATCTTGTGATTCAATGAACGTGTAGTGGATCCAGCAGATATACGCGAGGAGCTAATGTGGGATTTTCATTCCCCAATTTGGGTTGTTCATCTTGCTGTCACCAAGATGTTTCATGATATTCACCTCCATGATTAGTGGACAGGTATAAAGAAAGATGTTTCTAGTTTTGTCATGATATGTTCTACTTGTTAGCAGGTAAAGGAGGCACATCAGCGACCAGAGGGGAATTTACACAAGTTACCCATTCCTGAGTTGAAGTAGAACGACGTGGCGATGGATTTTGTGACGGTTTTGCTGAGGACTCCTCATGGGAATGATGTTGTATGGGTCTCCATTGACAGACTTAAGAAGGTTTCTCACTTCATTCCAATCATGGAGGCCTTCAACGTTTATGATTTATGGTGATTGTACATCCGAGAGATTGTACAACTTCATGGTGTTTCACGCTTCATTGTTTCATACAGGGATGTGCGTTTTACATCTCGGGTATGGCATGGGCTTCATAAGGCATTGGGTACACATGTACTTATTAGTAAAACATACCATCCTCAGACAAATGGCTAGTCTGAGTGTATGATTCAGGTGATTGAGGAAATGCTCCGAGCATGCATTCGGGATTTTGGAGGTTCTTATTAGAATCATAAACCTCTTGTGGAGTATTCCTATAATAATATTTTTCAAGCGACTATTCAGATGGCACCTTTTGAGGCCTTGTAAGATAGGCCATGCCAATCACCCTTATGTTGGCTGGAGGCAGGAGAGGAAGCTTCGTTGCGACCTTTTATTGTTCAGGAGTCCACAGAGTAGATAAAGTTGATTCAGAAGAAGATGGAAAATGCAAAGTCTCAACAGAAATTGTCTGCTTATCAGTGGAGATGACCTTTGGTGTTCGAGGTCAGGGATTTGGTTTTCCTGCATGTCACACTGAGTTTGTGGAACATGAGTATTAGGAGACAGGGTAAGCTTTCACTGCGGTAAGTCAGACTGTGTGAGGTGTTGGAGAGAGTTGGGCCAGTTTCCTATCACTTGCAGATACCTCATAGGCACCGGTCTATGCATGAACGTTTTAATGTTTCTCAGCTCCAACATTACTTTTCAAACTTCTCTCATGTCCTTCAACCCAAATATGTTGAGCTTGATGTGGATACATCATTCGAGGAGCATCCTATTTGGATTTTATATCGTCGTACAAAGGTTCTCAGAGGCCGGTCCATTCCTTGGGTATGGGTACTATTGCAGTACAAGACTTGACATGAGAGGGGGAGGTCAATGTACTATCGTAGTGGCTTGAGTTGTTCAGGGTTTCTTCTTCTATGCCACACTAGGGAAATTTGAGGTCAAATTTCATAAAGGGGGGAATTTTTTAAGAACCCAGATCTTATTTTCAGGTATGTTTTTCATTTTCTTGTTGGTTTTGAGAAAGTGATGAAAATATGAAAATTTTCAATGTACGCGCCCTGTACTTTATAAGTACACGCCGTTTGCTTCGATGCTGCTGGAGGCCATGTGCTAGCCGTGTCATGTCCACACACATGGCCATGTAGGGTTGACTTGGTGGCCTCCTAAATCAGAGTACAGAAAAGGAAAGTACACATTATTTAATCTATAAGTACATGTCGTGAATTGTTTTTTCATTAATCGCACTGGGTTCGCGTCTAATTGCCAGAAACGTCTCCTTTTAGGTATCATTCGTTAGAGAGCTCCCAAACGGTCACAGATCTTTGACGAACCCCCGATCGATCATTCATCCTCTGAATCAAACTCTATCGATTATGCTGGTATCAGATCGGTGCATTCTCTCTTTTTTTGGAACGTCATTTCATGATTGATTCTCTATTCTATGTTATCAAGGGATGACAATTTTAGACATTTTTGTAGATATTTGACCTTCTAAGGACATTCAATCCCCATGGATCAAGTATATCAATATCCTAACATCAAGGTAGGTTTTTTGTGTCTTTCTGTAGAATGTCATTGAGTATTATATGCAAATTCCACCGATACCCATGAATATTATATTGAGTATTTACCGTTATAGCCCTATTGATTTCCTGATTTGATTTTATTCTAGATTAGAGGATTTTGATTGTGTTTTGGGCTAATTTTTAGGCTTTGGTAGTGTTTTCCATTCATGTTCTTTCCTGTATGAACTATTGGGTCTAGATTACCATCTTGACTACTGTTGTTTTCCCATGCCCAGTATTGTAGGATGGTGTGACTCTTGTTTTCCATTCTGAGATGCTCTAGAATTCTATCCATGTAATTCTTGATGTAAGCTTTTTTAATATGTGCTCTATGCTTATTTGACTTACATAGGGCTGTGAGAACATAGTATAATAGACCACAGGGAGAATGGACATAAAGGCTTTTCCAATGTGTATTTATAATACAATTCGAGACCACAGGAGGAATTGATGTTGATTGCTTTCATAGAGTGTATGTAGTTCCATGACAGGAGACATAAGGGGAATGACCCATTGTGTGCTTCCCCAAAGTGACTTTAGTACGATACGATGCTATAGGGGGAATTGACGTTGACTGCTTCCCCAGAGACTCTATTGTTTAGTTGAACCAGAGGTGTGGGACTGTGTGTGCCTCCCAGATGGTTGCTAGTACTTGTTGGTTGAAACATATGGGTAAGGCCATGAGAACTACCTAGAGTGATATCTGTTTTTTCCACATACTTGTTTGTAAATTATATGCTAGAAACTACGGATTTTTTCTACTGTGTACTTTCATGTTTACTGCTTTCTGTACTTTTACATGCCATATATTCACTGACTGTTAGGCACAGATCTTCGGGGGGTGGCCTATTGGGATTCTGTCTCACGCCCTGTTTGGGTCATGCTTTTGGTCCCAAACAGATTATATTGTTGCAGGTATAGATAATGGAAAGTTCACCTCGACTTATAGTTCTTCATTGTTGTGGAGCTGGATAGCATGGGACAAAGCTATGGCTTGCGATTTTGAGGAGTTTATCTACATTCTTTTTCACTTTGGTTTAGCCATGTTGTATTCCATCATTGTGATTTGTTTGGCTGTTTTCTTAGGCATATATATATCATGAATCATTTAAATATATATATATCTCTCTCTTCTCCAGTTGTTTCCTTAATCAGTCATGTATTGTTACTGTTTTAGGGTATTTACTACTTCCGTTGTTTTATATATTTGTGTACATCAACTGTGTACTCTGCCAATGGGGGCATAGTTTTCCTATTATCACACACATGGACCTTGCTACTAGTCTGTAGCCTCTGGAATTTAGGGAAATGCGCTTGGGGCTATGTGACCAACAATGTTTTGGGCGTCTCTAGGTGGCTTCAGGAACCGTGATGTTACCTGTGTGCCAAGAAATCATAAATCATATAACATTGCATAACCCATGTAATAAAAATGGGATTCTTAAACTTCATGCCATCATAACATAATCCATATAAGTTAAATGGACATCATAAAAATAATTCCATCATAATCAGATCAATGTAATAAAAGGGATATTAATATAACCCTATATCATCTTAGATGTTAAATAATTTTGAGAAAACACTTGAAATCAATTCTTCTGAAAAATATCCTTTCTTGTTTAATATCCTTTTATTTTCTCAAAATGAAATGCAATTATAAAAGAAAACAAATTTTGTTGAAAATAATCCGGAATTCTTGTAGAGGATTATTTATGGAAATAAGGAGTTCTGAAACCATAAAAATTTATTAATTCCATATAAGTTAAAAACATTGTCCTCGTACTTTCGCTAGAAAATCCAAAAAGTACCTCATATGGTAAAAAAAAGAAAGACTCTTTCCATACCATGTGGTAAATGTAAAAAAAGTATAAAAATGAATTTAAACATACATAGAAGAATAGTAAAAAATTTATGAATACATTTTTAGAAAACATGGACATGGATGATATATATAACCCTAGTAAATACTTATGAATAAACAATCTCAGATAAGAACGATGTTGGAATAATTATCCCTTACTGTAGGTCGAATTTCTTCACTATGTGTCTGAAACTCTTGTATAGTGGTTTTAATTATATTATTAACTTGTAACACAATCATAATAATATTAATGATATCATATATAATTCACTTATTAATTTATATTAACTGTACTTTTATCAATTCCATGTTAAAGCAGCGTTTTGGTTAAAACCATTTCATTTATCGTAAATGTTTTGACTTTTAATTATTCATATGATTACCTAGATCATGATTACATATTTAAAGAATGTAGAACGTGATTTATATATAATATATATTCATCATATAATCATATATAATAGATCGATATATGGAATGAAATACACCATTCATGGAGACGGTAGGTCGTACGTATGCATGAACGCTGTATTCATTTCCTTATTTAATTGAATGGGAGTAAATGACATATATATAAACATAAATCCACTAGAATTATTATGTAATATATTTCATGATTACTTATTATAATTACTTTTTAATCATTATTTAATAGTTAACATTAATAATGAATCTCATCGCATCATGGAGACGGTAATCTGTTCGTACGCCTGAGCGATGATATCGTTCCTATAATTATTGAATGGAATTGGAGTGGATGATATAATATCTCAAAATTATAATTATGTTATAATAATCATATATAGCTATTATTTCCACCATTATACCCATCCAGGTAAGGTGGTGGTGGGAAAATAGATTACACCACAGCATGAAGACATTATTCCGTACGTACGCACGAGCGGCGATTTCATTTTCCGTAGGATGGATAGAAGGTGAAATAGGTTTGTTTCCTATTTATAATAACATATCTTTATATGATTGATACTGATGTTATTACTTTATAATGAAACATATAAAAATGGAAAGTAGAAGGAGAAATAAATTTGAAATAATGGGTAAAGGATTTTACCTCTTCTTCAACAAACCTTTTCTAAACCTCTATTAGGGCACTAATGATGGTATTAGAAGAACATCAGGAAATCTAGTATGTTTCAATGAAAGTGTAGAAAATAAAGGTACTAGGTTTGGGTGATCCTAAAGGTTCAAAGTTTTGTGGAGGGGAGAGGGAGTAGGTGGCCTTTTATAAGAGATGAGAGGGGAACATTTGGAATCCTCAAAAATACTAATTTTTAATAAATTCAGACCCCATATAAAAACCACAAAAAATGACTCAATTAGAATATGTGTTGCGATAGGGTTGTAATATCATCAAACAATAATATTTAGAATTTTTTTATTTTATTATGAACCCAATCATTTTGATTTATCCTTATTTAATCTATTTAATTTTATTTTTCGTAATTAGATTCTAAATTTTATATTGTTATAAATACTTACTTATGTGTTGTTAATTTTCTATATTTGGATATTTTATGACATTTTAGACCATATAAATTTAATTTTATAATTTTTAAATATTGTTTTGATTTTTAATGAATTTAATAATATGTTATTTTTATAAAATACCAATAGTGTAAATTTTGACACTATTCAATTATTTGAATTTAAATAAATTCCACATAGATGATAAATTTGAACTAAAATATTTGATAGATCCCCAACATGTAATATCTATCTAAAAAATTTGTGGAACACATAAAATATTTCTTATAATATTTATTTTAATATTTTTAATACCATTTATTTGATATTTCAATCAATAAAATAATTTCAACATCACAATTGTGTAACCATTAATGATAATTATTGAATCCCTAAAAATTCTAAATATTTTTACATGATGTCGATAATGTTATTAGCCTTTTGGTGACTATTTTTGTTTGATGTGTTATGATGTGTATCACTAAATTAAAATTATTACACTTATAACATATAATAGAGTGACATGTTGTAACTTTATTGGGTTTTAATAATAATTACATCATTTTCATTGTAAAAAGACCATGAAATGAATCTTTTCTGACCCTAAGGTGATATTGGTTGACTTTTATTCATCCAATATAATTTTTTCAGGTGTTATGATAATTTTATAATATTATTTTTACCCTTAATTATCCAATTTACCTTTAACTGTAGAAAATAGAAATTACGGTAGTCACTATTCATAATATCACAAAAAATTAACCTATTAACATAATTTAGACCCACAGAATTCATATTTGAAATCTATTTTTCAAAATAAAAAACACATAAGTTGCAGAATTTAATTTAAAATTAATCCCTTTGTTAAGAAAACAGGTTTTAAAAGAAAAAACATTGCAAGTGATTGAAATGTTTTTACCTATGAATTAAATGTAAAATTAATGAAGAAAACTTAAATTATATTAAAGGGTAAAATTATATTCTCTTTATACTATAAAACAATTAAATTTTTTAATTTAACCATATAAATTATCTTGATGAGAAAAGTTATTTTTAAGAAAAATTTAGCATAATTTTTACTATTCATAAAATATGAAAGATAACAGAAAAATATAAAAAATTTATCAAATGTAAATTTTTATATCCTTATTACAATGAATATGTATATTTTTTCTAATTGAACTTATAAACATGTCAAAAACTAGATTTAATGTGGGTGATTCCTGAAAAGGAGGCAAAACTACATTTTTTAACAATAATTATTTTAAACCAAAAATTAATTTTGTCCTCAAACCATGTTCTAGAATATGTGTAAGATGAATTATTATTTATTAAATCTAATAATTTATTTAATACTATTCCTAACGTCTAGTTCATAACAATATATCATTGTTTATTAGAACTTGGTATTTCGTATAACACACTCTGTTGAGGAAGGTCACTCTTGTGTGAAACATACGCCAAGAATAGTGTTACTTATACTAAAAGCTAATACAGTGTTGCGTAATGTGATAGCTAATCATGGTGTAGGGTACAACACAAGACATAAATGAAATTAAAAAAAATATTTCTTATAAAATCTTGTGGTGTTACATGTTTCATGTATCACTATGGAGTAATTATATATGACAACCCTCACAACTGGTGAAACCATCATTTCTACCATTAGATAATGAAATTTTATATGAGGATAAATTTTTTAATAACATAGATCTTAGAGACAATGTTCTACAGATTAAGACATTAAAACTTCTAAGAGTGATATGGTGAAATCAAAATTTTGAAGATAATAAGTGGGAACCAGAAGTGGTGATGAATTATTATTACCTTCTTCTATTTTAGTTTATGAAATGGATATTTAAATGGAGAATGATATGAAGGGGTGATTATTATTACAAATCAGACTATTATAAATAAAACTATGTATGAGAATGAATAAACACCCTATTATGTATTTTTGTTAAATGTAACAAATGAACATATTTTTTTATTGAATCATATATCCTATAATATTTAAATGTTAGTTATTATTCATTACCTTTTAGTATATATCCATTGAATAATTAACCTATGATTTGTATAAATATTGGGTTATGATAAATCCAATTGACATATATAAAGGACACGAGGACCTCGATCAGTAGGATCATACCCTATGAAGCCAATTTATCAGAACATTCAAGGGAGATATCATCACATGAAATTTTCTATGACCAAGACAAATCCAATATCCAATAAATAATACATGATAAAATCATTTTAGAGGAGAAGTTCAGGATCATTGAAATCACATACCAAACCATGTATGATGAACCATCATATAAAAATCTCACCATCTCAAACCTTAACCTTTGAGAACTGTATGATGTAATGAAGGTATATGTATTTATAACCTAAGAATATGTATATATATGTTTTATTTTTAACAATATAATGTTCATATTTAATTATAATTTCTGTCACATAAAAAATTATTTTTATTTTGATACGATAAAACACAAATTGTATTTTTGCATAATATTAATGTACAATTAATGCATACCATTTTGACGAAGTATTGACTAAAAAATATTAAGTATATTTTAATTATATAATATATTTTTATAAATATTATTAATTATAAATGATAATATAAATATTTTGAATTCAAATGTTATTTTTATATGGGTTCGAAAAATATTATTGTCAAAGAGAGAAACACTTCAAAATACATTAAAATTCTAGTTTTAAAATTGAAAAATAAAAAAATTATAGGAATTTTTTTATAAAATGTATATTATTATTGGAATCATCAAATCAAGAATATTTAAGGGTTAGTATTTTATAATTTTCTTAGGCAATCCTATTTTCATCTAAAATATAGATACAATATAAATAATCGTGTGTAGTATGATATCATAATATCCAAAAGGAGTTGTAAGAAATTTGTTAAAATTTTATTAAAATATATATATGTTTCCCCTTTAATTTACTCTTTTTTATGTTATTATATTAATTTTATAAATAAATTATGAATCTTCTAAAAGCTTTATTATATTTTAATGTTTCTAAATCATATATTTTTTACATTACACACTTCCATATCATCATGTGTAATATTTTATTTTGATTTTACTGTGGGGTGATAAAATATAGAAAGCCACTCATTTTTGGAAGATACCATGGGACAAAATCCTGAGATTGGTTGTGTTTTTATTACATTTTTATATAGATACTCAAAACTATGTTAGGTAAATAATGAAGAAATTACATCCCTCATACTAAATACACCCACCCATGACACCATCCCATATCACTAAAAAACCAAAGAGAAAATCCTTAGTCGATAATCCCCTCATTATTTTCTCGTATTTTCCCTCAATGACAAAAGAATATCCTCTCGATCTTTTGGAATTACCATCTTATTATAAGGAATTTCCCACTATTATTTTCTAATCATGAACCATGTTTGTAATTTTACTTCTTAACATCAATTATTTATGTTTTCATGACTTTATATTGAACCTTCTAGAGTGAAACCTATTACATATTAATTAAACGTAATTTATCATACTCATTAATTAATTAACCAAAACTGTTACTATACATAAATTTAGTAAGATATAATCTCGTTCTCCTACTAATTCAACCATATTCTATAATTTCATACATCTAATTTAAAATTATGAATGTTGGGATATGATATTCAACATCAATTGTTGTGTTCTTTTTATATTAAAATTATAATATACACATTTTACACTTGTTATAAAATTTTATGAATCTTAATGTACTATTGTTATGCTGCAAAAAATACACAGTGATTTTTTCATGAAAAACAATTGTGTTGTGAATATACACCCCTATTTATTTTAAAGGGAATTCAACTAGATATACATATCCTTCTTTGTATTTTTATTTCCATGTATTTAACCCGAACTATTTTATATTGGGTTTAAAATTGATAAAAAAATCATTCTCATGTATGATATATAGGGAACACTTATGAATGTACATGAAATGAAAGGGACGAGTGGGTCTGGAATTATATGGTACACCAGTGCATTCAATAATTTTTTATTCTCTTGAGACATCATATATGGGATTGGTGAATTGTCCAAATCCATTATGGTATTTTTTACAATTTCAAGATTTCTATGTGGTAATCCCAGACTTATGTATATGATGTCATGTTTAATGTTACATCTTTATTCCCATGTTGAATTTATTTCATCACTGTATATAATGCCTTATTTTTTATGTCTATGAGTACCAAATCTTTTACATCACATTCCAATACCTATTGTCTAACTGACCATAATTTATACATGTTATGATTTGTTTATTCTCTTAAAGGGATTTGTAAATCAACCATTTCTTATATATGTCCCTAATTAAACCAACGTTGTTTTATGGATTATGGAATAGTATTTTATTTAATCTAAATTTTTAATAATTAAGATGTACCCATAGTGTTATGTTGTCAGATAATGTACCAAATTACCCAAAAAACTCATAATGCCAATCTTTTAGGTAATATTATGTGTATTCTTATTTAATAAATCATGAATCAATGTGTAATAAAAACACTGGTTTTCATACTATATGATGGGATCATCTACCTCTTCAAATGACTCAAGCGAATCCCACTATGAGAAACATCCTCAAGAATCTCCCCAAAGCCCCCAACTGATCCTTGATCAATCCTCTACTATAAACGGAATCTAAAATCCACACAATGTCATGAATTTATTCTCCATGACCAAATGCACAATCCAATGATCACTTGACCTGATACCAACAGATATGATATTGAATTTTCATCAACTAATTCATTGTATTCATTAAACATACCTCACATTATAGTTCAATTCCCGTGTTGATAGTGTTTTCTATTGAACATATAAAATTAAAAAGTAATTTTAAATTGTCAATAAGTATGATATTTATTTTTGAATTAATATGATGGAATTTAGTTATATAAAAGTAAATCACTATGAAAAAATTTGAAATTTTCATGGTTGAAAATTTCAATTTATATGATTGATCAAATCATCTAAGTCCACTATGATTACTATAGTTAATGGTCATATCATTCTCCTTCATGGACCCACTATAACGCAGTAGACCTGATGATCATGCCTTCACCATTTACTAAGAATCAGTCACGTACACTTTACCACTCTACCACACCACATTTTTTTGTTATGTCTCCCTATCATGAGTACCATCAGCTGACCATGTGATGAAAAATTAAACATTAGAAAAAACAACTACCAGAATATATATAATTCATTTACCACAAAATAATTATCATAGTGATTTTCCTACCATTATCCCATCATTTTCAGATGACAACTCACAGTCAACACACAAACCGTGAACATCATGGTATGCAAGCATACCATACGAATTACCCATATACCCTACAATGCATTCAAAATTTTATTATTTCATTAATGAAAAAAATAATACACATCCACTAAAGAGAAAGATCCCCATTGAGTGACGATTAAATGATATTTAGATATGGGTTCCTTCTACAAAAGTCACTACCACCATTTATGTAACTCCCTATGGAGAAACCTGATTCCACCTACACTACTCAAACCACAATTTTTCCATCCATTGATTAGCGTTGATGATGGAGTGAAGAAACATTATCATGGGATCATAGATAATACTCTTTTACAATATAGTATTATCTTTGACTAAAGCTGAGATCCAGCTAAACAAACAAACAGAAAGGTCACCCTTCCTATACATACTCTAAGGGAGATATAAAATTCAACTATGTTGCAATTTAGATTAATTCATGTCGACACTATATATTCCATTAAATATATCAGTCTACCATATATAAGAATTAAACTGTGGTGTAAACTTGGTTTTTAGGAAAATACTTCACCACTAAATAGACATATTGACAAGTGTATGTTTTGAATGTGAGGTTTGTAGGAAAATATTGTCTGTTATGAAGATGTAACCCCAATGAAAATAATACATTTGGCTTCTGTTGGACAATAATAGGTGAATATGTGTTTAAAATAATGGATGATTCCTTTTTCATGGATAAATATTATTTTACATAGGTGCCACACGGAATAATGAGGCCTAAAATTTAATCCCTGGGACGAATTATTTTATTAAATTATATGAAACATGAGATCATTTCACTATAAAAATGATATTGGTTGGGTTATTGAAGAGAAATGAGGAACAATAGAATTCTTCCAGACCATAGTTATAGATGCTTGTCATCCATAAATCAAAAATAAGTCCTATTAACTACATAATGATTCATTTATGAATTTTATGAAAAATAACATTCCCCCCATGTAGGGAGAATAATGACACAAGACATTGATCTCTATATGGATATAAAAACTAATAGTTGATAAGTGATGGGTTCCCCCCGAAATGTTTTCGTTATATCCGTCTAGGTGTCGAGTAAAATTTGGAATTTAAACTTTATCCAAAACATTCACTAACTAAAAAGGTGCAATACAATGTTAGTGTGGGGTCAAATATATAGGGAGACTACCATTTGATTTGTGGAATTCTAGTTTCTAATCCCATAAAGGATTCGATTTTAGAGGCATTCGTTTGGAAGATTTGATCTATTTTCTATTACTAGGGTGAAATTAAATGAAAAATGAGGGGATGGGAACAAGTAGAATATCAAGGGGAAGGCTGACCCTTAATTCAATCCTTGGAAAGGTATTGTGTATTAGTCTATGAAGAAAACTGGGTTCAATAGTTGAGTGTCCTTGTGGTGAAGGAAGTTTCCTAAGCTAGTGGTCATAGCTAATTCTACACCAATTAGGATATGGTTGTTTTTTTAATGTCCTTGTTGTGAAGGATGTTCACATAAATGGGATATGCCATTTGTTTATATCCTAGTTACTAATTCAATGAGACATTCCATGTTTAGGATTAGTGGTGTATTTAAATATGAATATACATCGGCCTTGATCCCTACACTAAAGGAATCTAGTTACTCATTAGGTATTGATATAAATAAACAAAAAAGAATAGGTCTGACATATTGATTACTTGATGTGAAATCATAGAAGGGTTTAGGGATGAAAAATGGAATGAAATATTCAGAATATAAAAATTAATTAAAAAAATACTTACTTGGAAGAGGAAAATAGAAATGGAATTCAAATGCAGGATGGATTTTGAAAGCGTTGATGAACAGAAATTCCATAGCAGTTGAATTAAGAAAATATTTTAAACACAAAGTAATTTAGAGTTTGGAAATGGAAAGGGATAAATAATTCACCTGGAATCAAGATGAAGAAGAAGAGCTCATCCCAACATATGTCAAATACTCAACCAATCCAATTCTTATATAGGCATTTCTCTATATGGCATGTACCATAGGTAGAAGATCTGTATCCTTTATTCACTTCAATCTACATAGATTTTTGATCTCCAACATGGAACAAAAGTTTCTAGAAAATTTAGGAGGATTGACCAAGTACACGATGTGTACTGGTTGTTCATAACATGTACTCCATTTCTAGTTGAATTTTTCATGGGATCCTCATGACATTCTCTCTAACTTGTTTTTCTAGAATCATGACATGACCAGGCTACACATGACATGTAGAGTATTTTTTCCTTATGGCTTCATGTGATGGTAATTTATGGGCCTAAAGACATAGTTGAGGCTGTGATCCTCAAGTAGATGACTTGGTACTAGAAATCACAATGTTAACTTGGTTTTTTTTTGCACCTTTTCTGTTCTTCTTCCTTGGAAATCTATGAAGCTCTTATTCCAAAACAATTTGGCACATTCCATGTGTATTATCAAATATTTTAATGTGTAAAAATGGATAATTGATATATATATATATATTAATAAGGATTATAAAATCTCCCCACACTTGAAAAGTTACTATTCCTCAAGCAATATGTCTCAATAAAGATTTCACAAATGATAAGAAATTTTCAAAGAAAGTAATATTCATTATGTATGATAAACTCAATTGAGGTGTAAATAGAAAAAGAGTCAAGTTCTAGAATTATCAATTCATATAATGTTAGTTAATCCTAGCAATCTAGGTTTTCAAAAACCCAAATCTTATATTCTTTTAATTTCAACATTTTAATCATTCTTTAAGCTATATTCCAAATTTTAATTTACCACACCAGTATTTTCTCTCTTCACTCAGGGATAAAATATAAGTATAGATATGCTAATACCCTGAGTACATGTTCCTAACCGTATGATTGCACTAGTTCTATCATCTAAACTAGGTTATGATAGGTATAAGATAAATCATTAGGGCTAATGAAATTGGGTTCTGACAACTCTAAAACTGTGGGTATGTTGGTTAAATGTGAAAAATTATTCTCTAACTGGATGGTATACTGTATAGTATAATGAAAAAATTAAAAGGATAAGTGTGTGGACATTCCTTCTTCTGGATGGTCGAATCCATTCTCTATGAGATCATGTTGGATCTATATGTACAAAAAGTATGTGTAAGATGAAATTATTTTGTTCGTCTCCATTTTATTTCTTTTTCTCCTAAATTTTTATTTTTCAAAAGTAGTTCCTAGGATAGATCTCACATCCATCACCTAACCACATATGCTATATGGATGGATTCATTGGTATAGAAAGTTTTGATTTTTGACCATCCTAGTACATAACCCATATGAGTTTTAATATATTATTTATATATTTTTAAAGAATGGAATATGAATGAAATTAGAAATATTATATATGGATCCCAACCTTGTTGTCAGGTGCGCACACAATACATCTCTAAAATTGTAATAATCCCATGTTTTCAGAATGCCTCCCCCACACTTGTTAAAACGTGACTTTAATCAATATCAAAGTAGATGGGTATGAATGGAAATAAGATTTAACTAGATTCATTATAACATTCGAGTCATGAAAACTATAAGCTAGACGAAGGATAGATGTCAGGTTGTTCTCCGGAAAATTGGAAATCAAAGAGTGCCTCATTGATTTTAAATTTATACTTGTGCAGTCATCGTTTCAATGATATCATAGTGAATGTTCTAGTTGATTTACCTCACTATGTATCTATCATGAAATATAGCTCAGATAAGTGTTTGAAATTGAAGGCTTAGAGTGATCTCATGTGGTGAGAATCAAATAAAAACATGAAATAAAACAAGGAGGATATCATAATTAGTGGTTCAATAAATCATAATTTCATATCATTTTAATTTGAATTAATTTTATAAACTCAATAATCATTCTAAACATGTATATGTACGAGTGAAACATTTTTTTAACATTTTTTCACTTAACATTATCATTAATTATAAGGGAATAATTATTTTCAGGTTTAAAGCATGCTTATTATTCTGATAAATGTCTCTTATAATGTGAGAATAATAAACATTTATTGTGTATTAGGAGTGAAAATGTGATAACCCCACAAACATAAATTGAGAAAGTTTCCCCACAATCATTGATATATTGGTGGGATTTGGTATGCATTTTTTTAAAAGGAATGGAAATGGATTTTGTGATTGAATTGAAATAATAGGTAATCGAGAGCTCTATGGTAAAAAGTGGTATTCCATGGGGGTGTTTGAATATTTCATAGTAATCAATCCAATCCACCTGTAATGTGGTTAGAAGTGAAGATCCTACAATACGTACATGACATTTTCTACATGGATACGCATGTATAAATAGATGATAAAACAAAACTGTAGGGAACAGAGTGAGAAATAATGATAATCGTTTTATTCAAATTTTCACTATTTATAATGACGATTGATGAATGAAACTAAATCAGAAATTACATGAAAATAAAAATGAAAAGGAAACGATGAATCCACTACATATGAGATGAAATATGGGTTTCCTCCAATAAATCGCCAACAACATGTCGTCAACATGAGGAGTGGACTGAGATTGTTGTCAGAAGGTCCACCAGATCTATTTCTCTTCTTATTCTTACAACTATTATAGGTTGTGTTAGTATGTTCGTGTTGTTTTTCTCATGGGTTAATCACATCAGGCGCAGTCGCATGAGAATGAATGAGGTGTGGTAAAAATGTAATAATAGGTCGTGGTTGTCGCTGCTACTAGTTAATTTCAAGTGAAAGAATGTGAATTTGTTGGGAAATGATGTTGACATGCTCGAGTACCATTTCTTTAAAGATCATTCTATGGACTGGAACATCAAGGATGGAAGATGATTCTGAGGAGCGTGACATGCTAAAGATATAAAGAAAAGACACAGTAATAAAAACACCATAGAAAATAAAAATATAAAATCCCATCTATATAAATATGCAATGTATGTACCATGGTGGTAAAAAAAATTATGAAACAACAACCATACCAACTACATGAAAAGTCTCAAAAATCCCAAAAGATATATCAATTTTAGATAAGGTATCCTCACCAAAAAATCTCATTGAGCGTCATCCTGATGCCTAGTGTTTCGACCAACTAGGTAGCCGCATCAGCGTCACTAGAAATAGCAGTAGAGGATGGATGGGAAGATATGGTGGATGGGGTTGTATTAGAGGTAGGGATATGGGATGGGGGGATGGTGGGGATGTACCGATCTGTACTGGGGCCATGAATCGAGTAGCTAGATCAATTAATAGAGCCATGGGGATGGACTTAGTGTCAAATCTCTTCCCCCACCATGCCTACTAAGACAAAAAATCTTAATGGGTGGCAAAGTCACTCAGATCGAGAGGGAGTTCTAGCTGGTCTAAAGGGTGTGGGGGAATGGTAGAGGATGAAGGGCCAGTTGGGGAGGGAGATGGTGAAGGGGTAAATGTAGTTCACTCAATGAATGAGATATGGAAGTGGGTTGATATTTGTCACAGATTCACCAAAATGCATTGGATGTCATCCCGGTGCTCAATGAGGGTGTGAAAGAATGGTGGTGGTATGGTCGATGAGGTGGTAGCTAAGGTGGTGGTGGGTATGTATAGAGTTGGTGTGGCTATATGATGAAACAAGGGTGGGTCTTTTGCTACTGCTCTGGCTGGTTTCTTCGATGGTGCGACCATCTGGATTCCAGGTGCCAAAAAATTTCAGTCGTCCTCCTTCACCAGCATTTTCATCTTGTAGAGTAGCACATGATATATTAGCTTGGGTGGTCCAATGGAGGTTAACCTCTATAAGGAATAAAATAACATTAAGGTTCGTGGAATGGTTGGTCATGAAAGATCTACCCATGAGTGTGTCCCGCATCCTCTGTACCCGGACATTAAAGTATGAACTGAACTGGGTGGCCGTATTATTGGTTGGCCCACCCATGGATGTTGTGAGTATCAAAACATCAATTTGTATAACGCTAGCATAGGCCTCTCCACATAAAAATCGTCCATGAACCATGGCACTATGAAATATGCACAGAGTTGAACCCCTAGGTAAGTCGATTTCATGAGTCGAGGGTTGTGTCGCTACTAGGGGTCATGAGCGATGTGGGGATATAGTTCCAGGGCTATGTCGTAGGTTTTCTCGGTATATATCATGAGATAAATATCAGAAATGAAAAACTCCATAGTATAGATAGTAAGATCAACTCCGAATTTTGAAAAAACAAGCTGGTGAAGTTTTCCACCAAGTGAGAAACACATGTAGTCCACAACGATTTCAAAAGAGGACAAGATTTCTAGAAATTACCCAGAGTATATCAAATCATGCCCTTATATAATTCTATTGATATGTAAGGTCTCCATGAGGCTCAAAACATTTTCAACAACATTCACCCTGGCAACAATGTCCATGTAGAAGTTTTTGTTGGTGCGCATCATCTTGGCTTATAGGTAGAAAACGTTAACCCAATAATGAGGGTTGCTGAAGCCGAGCATCAGGTACTGGTGCAGTTTCTCATTGGTGGATGGGGTGGAGTTGTCATCATATGAATATGAAGTATTGAATGAGACCTTATTACCTAGATACTTCGAGCTCTTAGAGTCTGAGGAGGCATAAGAGGAGGTAGAGGGGTCTGGCTAGGGTCACTTAGTGCACACCATGCATTCAGGAGGGTGGTTCATAGTTGTAGTGTAGCGTACTCATGAGGATACTAGGGCTGTAGTGCTGGAAGGGAAAAGTGGATGGGAGGGCTCGAAAAAAAAATATTGAAGATGAGGGTACATTTATTGGAGTGAAGGAGGGAAGGGTCTGTTGGGTCGGTCGAGTGGGAGTGGGGAAGATGAAGTAGATGAGGGGTTAGGGAAAATGATTTGTCGGGTCATCATGTGTGGGTTGTGACTGGAGGGTTGTGGCCTATGATTTTAAAAATAGAACATACCATGTACACGATGTGTGATGGTGAGTGACATCATGTATGGTGAAATAAAATTATTATTTTTGGGTAAAAGGGGACACATTGTGTAATGAGTGTGCATGCTGTGTACGCAGTTGTTTTGTCCCTTTTTGTTATTTATTCCATGCATCCTTCTCACGTGAATTCAAGACACTTTGATCAAGATCCTATTCTAACATATCTAGTAATTTACTAATCTATATTTTCACCCAGTCAGTGATTCCATTAATGTCCTGATCTAAACTCCATTATAGTGTAGTGTATGTTGATGATGACAACATTACTTTCATGTACTGGTTCATGAAATATCTTCATCCTCTGACAATTAACCTTGAATGGTGGTCCTCAATATCATTTATTTTCATTCATCCCATAAGAAAAAACTTGGGTAACCTCAAAAGGACCAGACTATCATGTCTTCAGATTTCTTGGGAATATCTTTAATTTGAATTGAACAGAAAAACCATATTCCTTGGGATAAAGGTACAATTTGTATTTCATTGTTCATGAAACATTTTTATTTTTCCGTTTAAATCATCTTCCTCTCATAGGCATCCTTATTTATTTCTTCCATCCAAGTTAATTGAAATAATTGTTCATCTATGACATTTTATATGCCCAAATTCAAATTTTTAATCTCCCAGAACAAATGAGGTTCTAGATCCACTAGAAGATGATTGGTTTTTCCTTAAACGAGTCTAAATTGGGTGGTGACTATGGGTGTTTTGTGCACAATTCTGTATGCCCATAATTCATCATCCATCTTTAGGATCTAATAACATTAGCATGTTCATATCTTCTTTTCTATGATTTTCTTCACCTCCCTGTTGAACAATTTGACTATCCCACTTAATTTTGTGTGATAGGGAGTTTTTATGTCAGAGATAATTCAATATTATTCAATAATATTCTGAACCAGTTGATTTGAGAAGTGTGTTCCGCGATCACAAATGAGAATTCCTAGAAATCTAAAGGGTGAAAAAACATTTTCCTAAGAAAGTTAATAACAATATTATCTCTGTATTGAGCCATGAATTCGGATTCAACCCACTTAGATACATAATCTACTGAATCCATAATGTATTTTCAACATGTGACATGTGGAATAGACTCATAAAGTTGATTCCTCATACGTCAAAAACCTTAAATTACAGAATAGGGTTCTATGACATTTCATTTCTTCTACTGATGTTCCTCATTCATTGACTTCTTTTACAATGAAGGTATAATCCCCTTACATCGAGTTGAAATGAGGGAAAAAAAGTTCTATATGGTATCTTAGCCACTATGCTCTCTGCTCTAGGATGCCCCCCAAGTGGCATTGTGTGGTACATTTCGGTCACATTATGCAATTTTTCATCCAGAATGTAGAGTATTAAAATGCCATCGAGATGAAACTTGAATATCATAGGTTCTAACTAGAAGTAGTGCTTGACATCTGATAAAAGCATTTTCCACTGCTAATATGAGAGGTCCTAATGACGAAATCATATGGAAAGATAGTTGGCCATGTATGAGAACTAGTATTTTTCCTTGAAACTAAATATTGTCTCATCATGGATATCTAATTAAATATCAGCATACTCTTCTTCATTGGTGATCATAAGTGTTAATAAGTAGAGGTTGTTTCAATTTCATTTTATGTTCCCTTGATTTCCTTGATTAATATATATATTTATTGCAGAAAAGAATATCTAGCACATCAATTTTGGTTTTTCATATTTCTAGTTCATCAGGTATCGAAGGGAATCATGATCTCTAGGGAAAATGGCTTTTGAAAGAATCAAGTACGAAAAAAACCTTTCATAGTTATAAATGAAGGCTAGGTGCTTTATCTCTGTTGTCATATAATTAATCTATGATTCATTAAATGGTAGGTTGGCATAATATATTGGGTAAAAGATGTTGAAAATGCATTGTATAAGCACAAATCCTATAGAAAGATCAATGGAATCACGTATAAGTTCAAACTCTTTTTTCCCAATTTGGTGTAATGATATTCGTAGAAGCAATAAATCAATTTTTAATTGTTTCAAAAACTTGTCAGCTGCCCTCATTAAATTTGAAAGGAATATCTTTGTTCAAAAATGTTATAAATGGAAGTGTGACTTTAGTGAGATCTTTCATTAAGTGTCCTTAAAATTAAAAATGCCCATGGACACATCAAATTCCTTTAACAGTGAATGGTTCAGGTAGATCTTTGATTACATTCATCTTCACAGGATTATCCTCAATGACTTATTTGGAAATATTGTGTCCAAGTTCAATTCCACCATATAACATGAACTGAATTTTTTTCTAGTTTTGTAAAATGATTCTCTGTTCATATCATTGAAGAACCACGTCTATATTTCATAAAAAACATCGAATGCTCACTTATAAACTGTGAAATCATCTATGAATATTTTGATAAACACATAATCTATATCATCAAATATCCGTGTCATTAATCACTAGAATTTTCCTGGTGCATTACACAAACTGAATGACATGCGTATGTATGTGAAAGTACTAAATGGGTAGGTGAAATTGGTTTTCATCCAGTCAGCAGGGTCGACTGTAATTTTATTATATTGCGAACAGCAATCCAGAAAACAGTAGAATTATTTCCCCGCTATCCATTCTAGTTTTTTATCTATAAATGGTAATGGAAAATTGTCTTTTTGGGTTGTTGTGTTCAAATATCTATAGTCCACACAAACTCTCCATCCACTTATGGTGGGTGTTGAAATGAGTTCATTATAATATTTCCTTTCTACTATGAGTCCTCCTTTCTTTGGAATGACTTGGAGGGGTCTCACCCATTCACTATTTGATATAAGAAATATTATTCTAGTATCCATGATCTTCAACAATTCATTCTTAAAAACTTCTATCATTACTGGTTTAAGCCTACTTTGAGTTTGATTTTTTTGGTTTTTTATCCAATTCCAAAAAAAATTGGTGAGTGCACTCTATAGGATTAACCCCATTGATGTATACCACTCACTTGGAAATTGGATGCTTGTGTCTTATTAGGATTTCAACCAATTTTTTCTCTTGAGCCTGGTATTGTTCCGAGTTAATGATGATGGGAAATGAGAATGAATCTCTTGTGTATGAGTACTTTAATGTGTTGGGTAGAGGCTTCAAGGCCAACAACGGTGGCTCAATAATGGTTGGAACAAATGGACACATGAGATACATGGTGAGTGGCTCAGTAAAGATGAATTATTTTATTTCTTATTATTATTCCTTCTAGGAATATGATTGATTAGTCCCTTCCTCAATAGCCATGTTCTCCTCTCCTTTTTATGTGAGAGATGTGTTGTTGCAGTCCACAATGTCATCAGAGTGTTCTGCATCCATTATCAAGTTTAAAAATACCTATAATTATCTAACTCTAATGTTGAGACTTCCTTGATTGACATAAATCAGGAATTTTCCTATAGCCCAGAATTGTCTCCAAATAAAGATCAGTACATCTCCTTCCACTTTCATGTCTAACACGAGAAGTTCTGCTGCAAAAATGAATTCTCTGACCATACCCAGAACATCTTCCAGAATAACTCATGGGTCTGTAACCAAATGATTTGATAACCGAAATTCTACCCTTTCTTCCATGATATCTTGGAGTCCAATGTAGTGGAAAACACTCACTGACATTAGGTTAATGTTGGATCTATTATCACAGAGTGCTCTTCCAAATGATCATTATCCTATCACACATGGAATTGAAAATCTTCTATGATCTCTCATCTTTGGTTGTATTTTCTACTATGAAACAACATAGAATTCATAATTTAATGATATGACTCCCAGATCATATATAGTTCCCGTGTTTGATAGCATGTCTTTAAGGATGTTTTCATAAATGTTCATTTGGATGAATGATTCAGCAAAAGAAATATTGATACACAACTTTTTTATCATTTCTTGGAGATTTTTGTACTGGGCCTCCTACTAACCTTGTGAATATCTTTCTAGATAGGGAAAAGGTTTATTGCATAGAGGTGGGGAAATATAAATTGGTTTCTTTTATATTTATGTCTCTTGTTCCTTCACAACTGGAACTGCTTCTAGTGAAGATGTGGGAATGAATTATTCTACTTCTTCTTGGTGTTTATTCTTAAGTTCTTCTTTTGTCATTTCTTATTTCGGTTATTGAAAGTCCATCACATTTCTTCTCCTCAACACTATATCCTTAGCCTTATTCCAAGGGTTTTCTCAGTACTACAAGGTAGAGTACATGATAATAATTCAGATATGGTCATCGAGATTTCACCAATTTGAATCTCCATGTTTCTCAAAGGTGATCTCTGATTTGGAATTTCTATATCTTGTGTTTTTATCCATTGATCATACTTATGAATGACGGATATTTGGAGGTTATCTGAGTTACATTGAAATAGTGGAGGCGGTTGTTGTGGTCATGGATGGGTGGGTTGAAAATGGTTTATTTTTGGGGGCCTCAGAATGGGTTGCTATTCATATGCCTACTATTGTGGTCTCAGGATAGGGTACATTGGTGGATACATTGGTGGTCCATGGTTGTGGAACTGTTATTGATCACTAAGATGGTAAAAATATCCTTGATCGTTTTGAGGCAACTATGGAGCAGGCCTCTGCTGATAAAATGGATTTGGTTTCTATTGCTGAAATGGCTAATTTGGATGATTGTAATCAATTATATATAATAACCATTGCTTATCTGTGATAACTTGTTAATATACAAATCAACCACATCACCTAGATTTGATAATTCATCCTTTCAAAGTTAATAATTCCTCGATGGGCATTCCATATCACCTGTGAAACATCATTTCCTTCCTCTAAATTAGAGTTGTGTCCTTTCTTGGGTAGTATTCAATAAGGATACTAGGATCAAACCAGATTCAAGCCATCTCTATTATCATAGATCCCACAATACTCCAGATCTTTCCTCCATCTAATGGTTTCCAAATCATCTGTCACGACCCACTAGTCAGGTATCGAGATGCTTCCATCTACATGTCCATCTCTCTTCATTCTTGAAGATCCCGCTAGACCTAACTCTTCACATATATTGTGTCATGAATCTGTCACCACATGAATACATGTTTCTACTCTTCATCGCCTTTGACATATTCCGATTCATTCTTCTCATGAAACAATATTCTTGAAATTTTCCACCTCTAAATCCCTATTTGTTCTTCTGGTAAAGCCTCTAAATCCAGTTTCATTCTTATGATAAAGCAAGTCGTCAAAGTATCTTTATCAGTTACAAAACCATGTGTTAGCTTCAACACCAGGAAACTTCCCTATATTGAAAAACTATTTTACCACTATAAAAATTACTAACGGAAACACCACTTCTATTTTAGTATCATTTCATTCACCCGATCACCTTCAGATCACAATTCTGGTCCTTGAAATTTAAAGTCACTGTTGATTTCTATTGTAACAAAAAATAGAAACTACAAAACCACTTTCTATAGTATTAAATTTTTACTATAAGTACAATGGTCTTATGTTTAATCTACTGTTTTTCCCACATTATACTTAATATATCAATTTTAGGTGAAATATCTCATGACCGACATACTGATCATCATATTAAACACTAGAGGAGGTGTTCTTGACGTGAAACAACCGGAAGGAGAATCAATGGTACATCAATATATTCTGTCCAAATTATTTAAGAGGTTAAAAAAATTACATTTTCTCAAAATACCATGATGAATACTTTTTGCAGTAACAAAAAATTACACACATGTATCAAAACGTTTTTAGTTAATTTGTCATTTATTGATTTATCAAGAAATATTTTAACAATATACATTAATTATCTAGAATGATTTATATGTTGTAAATTGCAATTAAAAAAATATATGTTTCAATATATTTATGCAAGATAAAAAAATTTCTTCCCATTATATGTTTAATTTAATCTACCAACACATAAACATAGTATGGTTTCATTTTGAACTTTTATAATTCAACAAACGGAAAACCATTACAAAGATGCAGAAACCATCAACATCAATAGATGCATGGTTGTAATGGACAATACGTATGAGAGAAAATAATATATAGACAAATGATGTACCTTTTTTAATTATTCCATAAAGTTAGATACTCATTTAGAATTTTATAAATGTACATGCAATTCATCTTCATTCTACAAGAACCTAAGTTCCAATTCAACGTATGATGCAGTACAAATGACTTCTAATATTAACAGAGGAGCATAAATACCACTATCTCCTTTATCTATCGATGGTGAGTTCCATTTCTTTTTCAAGAAACATTAACTATAATCTATATATTACTTCTAAATAACATTGACTACTAACCTAAGTCATCTATTAAATTTACTATGCCTGAATAATATGGAACTTCATCACCAAAATTAGCTCTAACAAGCAATATAAAATGCTTTCATTAATATATTAAATTTTCATGAAATAATAATTTCTTATTTTTATTCATTGAATATCAGTGATTACGTTATTAAAATTATTTACGTGTATTGGAAATTCACCTCCGGTCTATACTTTCCTGTGTTGTACTAAAATATTTGAACTACTACAACAAGTCTTCACAACCATACGACAAGCACACATATTATTGACAAATTTAACTTTCAATGTGGAGTTCTATTATAATTTATTTGTACATTGACATATAATATTTATTTTTAAATGTCATATAATTTATTAATTAGATAACTATCATATTTTATGGATAGATCATCATTACTGTGAAATGTTGTAAACAAAATCTTCTTGATATAGAATGAGAAAATAGATATACAAATACAATGAAAAAAATGATGTCCCCTTAGGTAGGAATGATTTCAACGTATTATTGTGAACAAAATTCTGGTTACATATCCCTTGTACTTAAGAATTAACTATATCTTTATTACTTATGATATCTCTAACAACTGCGGGAAACATTCTCACCTACCCCTCGTCTGCCTCCTCATTTGAATGTCCACAACTCATACTTTCAAATTATTTTCAATATTCACATAATGTAATTAGTTCCATACTCTCTTTACAATAGATACTATTTTCCTAATTCAACTGTAGGAAACCAAGCTTATTTTCTTGTAACAGGTGTGCTGTAATGTGTTGACAAGCATTATTATTTATTTGTATATATACATAGAAATATTCTTGCTTTCAGTATTCAATAGTAGTTTAATAGAATGTTGTTCCAATGAACCATAGGTGTCAACTATATTAAACTAATGTCTTGAAAAAAACTAGTAAAAATAGCTGCTGAAATACATGATGAAAGAAATCATGGAGCTTAATTTTTAGTTATGAGTTTCTACCTGTTCATTTGATAGTGTATAATAATTTCACATGAATTATCTTACTCCCTTTAGAAAATTCTACAGAAAAAATTACACAACTACTTAAACTATCAGAAAATGAATGTTACTAATTTTTTTTGATCTATCAGTATACTACAATTCAATTCATGACACATTTATGAAATTTATAATTCCTTTTTTATTAAAACATTTTATTTAAACATTATTAACCTATATATTATATGATTAGTGGAAATCCTTCTAATGTATGTCAATACTATGGTTCATTCTTCTGGTATGACGGGAAAAATAAAAAATTCATCCCCTATGAAAACCCATGATTTTCTATATGCTTCTATCTTGGTAAAATTTGTTTGGAATTAATACAATCATTTCCTCAATACCTTAGAACACTAGTTTTTAGTGAAAAATACATTGAGGAAATTGAATTCTAGGAATATATCCATAGATTCAATTAATTTTTAGCATTCACATCAACAGGTGGGAAGGATGAAAAGTCACTCAATAATGGTAGAGCTCCATATAAATTCAGATTGAATGGCCAAAACTAGCATCACATAGGTAGTTTGACTCCTCCTGAGGGAGAACCACCAAGAATATCCTAGATATATGCGTATGATACTGATAATGAGTCTCAAAATAGGATTCCGAACATCAGGTAATATTTATAGTGGTAAGCTAACACATTGACATGATTGTGGTATTTTAAAATCATTTTTTATTTAATTTAACGTGCATTTATGATAGTGCGAATTCAAACACATCATTCAATTTTTATATGGTTTTCAACCTAAATAACATGGTTCATGAAACAGTTTCTTTATATCATTATTTCAAACTTCAATGGATGTTTCTTGATCCTCAAGAAATTCAAAATTTAAAGTTGCATCTACTTAAGGGAAGGAAAACAGATGCATCGACATTCAACTTGCCTACTACTTCTGAGATGTTTATGCTTATTGTTGGTGACATTGGACATCTCAACAGTGAAAGAGATATTATCATTCCAAGAAAAAGTGGTGAATAACAGTGCAATGATGAGCTTAATCCCCTGTATCATCCATTGGAACATCCAATTATTTTTATCGGTGGTCATGATGGATACAATGATAACATATTACATTATTCTACATCATTGAGTACAAGTAGAAATTTTAAGAAGATTACAATGTGAAAATACATCTATTATCACTTATAATGGCATTTCAATGATAAATAAACATTAAAACATTCAAGAAGGCTGTTGAAACATGTTATTTTTTATGCTTATAAAATGACAGAGTCCGAGAGAGTTTTCATTATTCATTTCAATACAAAATTCTTGAGGGTTGAGTTATTCAATGGGGTGGAAGAATATTTTCGTTGAGGGGAATGTGATGGGAATGCTTGTGGGAAGTGAGTAATTTTACCTTCTACATTTACCAAGATTCTTTTTCAATATGTAATTGGAATGGATATCCCTATTTTTTATTATATTTACATGTAATGCTCTATGGTCTGAAATCAGTGGATTTGTTTGCAAATACATTTTTCATCCATCAGACTGTATGCACATTGTATCAAGATTTTTTAATATTAAGATTTATCATTTAATGAATGATTTATGAGATGGGTGTTTCTTTGGGATGTCACGAGTAGGAAACTAGATTTATTCTAATTATTCTTTTAGTTATACATTTTGTTATATAATATATCAGTTAGTGATTAGTTTCATTAACATTAATATTTTCATTGTAGTTATTCGTACAAAAGAATTTCAAAAACATTGATTGCCTTATGTACAAACTTTATTGTTTCTATATCGAGAAAACCAAATATTTACTCCTATGTTAATTAACAAAAATGTTGGGGATGAAGATCCAAATAAAGGTGAATTCCCAAATTTTCATGAGGCTGTGAAAAAGTCGATGTTGCATGGACCTTATGGTGATTCAAATTGTAACTCACCTTGTATAAATAATGGAAAATGTACTAAATATTTCCATGATTTTTTTGATAGTACACCAGTTGACCATAATGTGTATATTCAATTCCAATGAAGAAATTATGGAAGCACGATTGTGAAAAATGGTATCCCTTTGGATAATCGATATGTTGTTCCATATAATCCTTTCTTTAAAATGAAGTATCAGAATCATCTTTATATTGAAGTTTTAAATAAATCAAAATCCATCGAATAACTGTTTATGTATATTAGAAAAGGTAATGATAATGATACAACAACATTGTATCAAACCAACAATCAAGAGTTGTCAGGAAAATTTTTTGATGAGATTCAGATGTATTAGGATTTGATGATACATCTCTCATTGCAAGGATTCATGGAGGGTATTTTTTTATGATACCCATTATATAAATCCTCCAATATATTTGTTTCATTTACATTTACCAGAAAAAAATAACATTAAGTACACTGACACCGATCATATTGAGGATTCCTTGAGTAAGAATAACTTATCTCAATCAATTCTTACATCTTGGTATCAGGATAACATTTCATACAATGAAGGTTGATGAATAACATATGCAATATTTCCCACAACATTTTTATTCCACTAATGAGAAAATATAGTATCCAAGAAAACATGGGTTCTGTGTAGGTAGATTTTATTATGTGCTGCACAGAACTGGATAACTTTATTACCTATGGTTAATGCTCAAAAATATCATTGGTTCCACTTCATATAAAAATATTAAAATTTTGAACAATATTACACATGGTATGTTTCAGGAGGCGTGTTCATCATTAGAACATCTAGACGATGACATGGAATTTATTGACGAAATAAAAGTGGTTTAATCTTGGGTTATAGGATATTATCTGCGAAAAATGTTTGCCAACATTTTGTTCTCATACAATATGTATCAGAAAGATATTGTGTGGCATGACACATAGAAGATACTCCATGAAGACATTTATTATCTGCAATAGGAGATGCTACAAATTCCAGGTATATAATTGATGTGTTCATTATATAGATTCATATCGATGAAATTGTTCATTCTAATAATTATAATTGATTTAATAAAACATTATAATAAATATGTAACATTATTTATTAATTTCATATATATTTGATACTCACAGATCTTCAAAAATAGATGTATAATTTTATTGATATTGAGAACTTTATTCGAAGGAATGGAAGATCTCTTCATTATTATACACCATTAAAAGTTCCAGAATCTGAAATTGTTTCTCAAAAAATCAATTAGGTGAAGATGAACTAAATTGTAACAGCGACATCCTATAGAATGCGTATTTGACTTTGCAGAGTAAAATTATTGATGAACAGAAACAGGTGATGACTATCATTATGTCTTCATTAAAAACATGTTCTGGAGGTTTCTTTTTTCATGCGTGGATATGGAGGCACAAGTTATTCCTTCATTTAAAATATATATAAATCTATAATATCGTTTGTAGGTAATATAATTATAGCATATTCATCCAGTAGAATTGCATCATTACTGCTACTAGGTTGGATGAAAACACATTCCGATATCAATTTCTAATAACTGTGTTTGTAATATTCAACAAGGGAGTGATGTCACAGATCTTCTTTAGTGAACAAAACTAATTATTTGGGATGAAGAACATGTGATTCATAAGTACTATTTTGTATCCCTAGACTGTAATTTAAATAATACAAACTCATTAAAAAGTGAAAGCGCATCAAACATACCATTTAGTGGAATAACGGTTGTGTTGGGTAGGGATTAACGGATAATACATCCTATAATACTAGGTGCCAACAAAAACGAACTAGTGTTTTCTTGTATTTCATTTTCATAATTTTTCAAAAATTTTGTTATTCTAACACTGACAAAGAACATGAGATTTCATTCCAATTCTTCAACAATTTCATATGATGATCATGAATTTTCGATGTGGAAATTAGATATTGGTGAAGGTTTCATTGGAGAGACATTTGATAAAGAAACTGTAAATAAAATTCCTTCATCATATATTCTTTTCTTGGACTAGAGATCTGATTTTGCAATTTTTGAACACATCTACCTCAATTTCATCAAAAAATCAAGTTGTGAGGGGATGCATGAGATTTGGAACATTTTATATTTTTTATGACATTAGTTTCTTTGACCTGTAATATATATCAATTTTCAGTAATGTATTTCAAAACAGGACCATGATCATTTACAAGACTTATCAGCCCTCTAATCTAAGGTCTTTATATTTCATTCATTTCATTTGTTAAATTACACATTTAGAGTTGTAGTTGACCAATATATAATGATCATTATAGTATTCCTTCCTCTTTTCGTATAGGTTTAGCTAATATTTTTCATTCTTTCACATCCATATATGTGTCTATATAAATTTATGTTGAAGCAGATTTTAGTTGTAGGTAGTCTTACTAACTCTAAATGTGTTCAACTTAATTACAATCATCCTGCCTTATTTCATATAGGTATAGCTTACATTTTTCATTTCCCTCACACACAGGTATGTGTGTATTTCTATTTATGTGGACGAGAATTCCAGTTTTAGGTAGACTTACTACCTCTAAATGTGTTCAACCTCATTTCTGTGATCCTGACTTTTTTCATCCAAGTATAACATACATTTTTCATTTTCCCATATCTATGCCTACATGTATATCTGTTTGAATTGAAATAGATTTCAGTTCTATGCAGTCCTACTACCTGTAAAAGTATTTAGCTTCATTACAGTCATACTGCCTCTTTTCATCAAGGTATAACTTACATTTTTTATTTTCCTAAATCAATGTATGTGGGTATTTGTAATTATTTTGAAGAATATTTCAGTTGTAGGAATTCTTACTACATTTAAATGTGTTCATCATTATTACTATGATACTACCTCTTTTCATGTAGGTATAACATACGATTTTCATTTTCCCACATCCATGTATGTGTGTATTTATATTTATGTTGAAGTGGATTTCCATAGTAGGTAGTCTTAATACTTATAAATGTGTTCAAATTAATTACAACCATAATTCCTCTTTTCATGCTGATATAACTTACATATATCATTTTCACACCTCCAGGTATGTCTGTATTTCTATTTATGTTGAAGCGTATTTCATTTGTTGATAATCTTACTGGATCTAAATGTGTTCAACAATATTACATTAATCCTAGCTATTTTCATATATGTATATCTTACATTTTTTATTTCTCTGCATCAATGTATCTAGGTATTTCTGTTTATGTTAAACATATTTCAGTTGCAGAGTATATTAGTAGCTCTAAATTTGTTCTGCTTCATTACTATCATCTTTGCTCTTTTCATGTAGGTATAGATTAAATTTTTCTATTTCATATTAATAATGACTATTCCATTAAAATTATGATTATTTTTATGAATTTATAAATTTTTCCATTATTATTTTCACTTTACATATCCAAATATAAAATGAACATGCTATACATGTTTCGTAAGACTAGTTTTTTCAGTTTGTAATCAATTTAATAAAATTGAATATCTTTGTTAATTCATAACTATCTTGGGATTCCTATAATCAAAATTTAGATTTGAATGGTGTTCATTCATTATTTTATTTGTTTTTTCCCCAATTATTAATTTCCATTGGACTAATGTCCTATTTTTTGGGAATTGGATCACTTTATTCAATTATATTTTAGTTATCATTGAGTTTTAGAATAAATGGTCTCACTTCTATTTTTTACCTGATATTGATCTATTATATAGCTTGAATCAGTGACTCACTTTCACCACTGTATTCATGAAGAAAGACAACACTGGTACCACGACATGGAATGACATTCAAATCACTGCAACAATTTCTCTCATAAACATAATTAAAAGCAATGTAATTTATGAAAATATATTTTTTAATGTAAAAAACTAAATGAATCTGATTGAAATGGACCGATCATGTTAATAAAATGTATTGATCATTTTGTAAGTGGAAGAAATTTTCATTTATCTTCATGCCTGATTATGTGTTAAGGGGGATCAAATTGTTTTTATTGAAAGGGTGTGATAAAAGGTTTTCATTGATTTAATTGTTTCATATTGACTTGGTTTAGATGTAAAATCAAAGGAATAACACTTTTCACTTTTAACATATTTCATCAAACTAGGGGAATGATAGAAGAAGATATCCTTTCTTAGCATGACCCCTTTCCATCCCATCATTCCTTTTATTCGTGTATCTACCGTCAGTTTTCCACAAACCTTATCCACTATTAACTACTGATTGATTCAGTGTCTGTTCATTGATGTCTACTGTGCTATTACCAGTGATTCTATTTGTAGTGCACTTAGGTGATTCTATGGGCCTCGTGTGTTTTTTATTCATGTTCTTTAATTGACATTCCCCCCAGGTTACTCTCATTGGGAATTGAATTCACAATGATTTCGTTATTCACATCCATGTTATTTAGAAAGGAATATGAAAGAAGTTAACGAAATTGAAATGTTCTCTTAGATATGCTATATTTTTTTAATAAAAACAAGTTTTTAATATTCAAATTAGATTGTAATAATAATGTAATTTTAATTCCACAATAGGTTTTTCATTTTTATTAATATCGGGGGTTGAAATGCATGCCTTTATGATTTTTAAAATATAACGTCTCTTGTTGATCAAAGAGTTTTCCACCAGAACATCTGAGCTACCCATCAAAATAGATGTTAACAAAAATGTACTTGTCTCCAAATCCACCAAAATGCTTGAGCTCCCCCCTCGAAATATACCTGCATTTTATAGGTCCATAAGTACCATGTAATATGCATCCAAGTTGAATTTTAATATTAACACTTTTTGGAAGAGGATGAATACACATCACCTTGATGAATTCAGTACTCTGTCATTACTACATCCTCCATCATCGAGCATGGTATATGACATGTCCTTTATATTGTTTATTTTATTAATATCTCATCATTTATTATCATGGACCATATTTTTTTGTCATTTCTCTTAACAGGGGATCAACACATGTTTTCAAAAAATGAAGGATTTTCATGATAACTATGATAATTGTAATGATAATCCACTATATGTTTGCTATGGATTGATTCACAGGCAACTTCAGAGGTTGCAATATTAAGAGTAAAATTTTTTATTTCGTACTAATTAATAAAAGGATTAGTAGAACCAAAAATATTGAGTTTAAAGAATAGTTGGTGATTGAATGACTTTACATCTTCTACTTGATGAATAATTACTCCATATCTAAACATCTGAAAATCTCCATTTTGTGATGAATTATTTGTGATTATGTATCATAATTAATCACATACACATATTAGATTTTTTATTAGAACAACTCTTATTTAATTAATTTCTCTTTCACTTTCTATTTCACCATACACAATATTGTTTTCCTAAATGAAGTTGATAATAAAATGATGGCTCAATTTTCATTAATTAGAAATTACGTCACCTTAAAATTATTGTATCATTTTTGAACGATTTTAATGGTGTCTCTATATTTTAGTCACTTCTTTATCAATATTATTCACAACTTCTTTGTTATTAAAATACATTCAATGTTACTTATTCTTCTTAAATTTTACAAAAATTATCTCTTGTTAAAAAATAACATTTTTTTTCATATCACTGTGTCTGTGCACAGGAACGTACTAGTTACCAAAATTACAACTTATTTGTTCCTCAAATCATGCCTATCAATCTTCATACAAGTGTAATCCACCAAACATTTCACTAGATTTAATTTCCATAACTGGGGATGGGGGTTTTTGTGGTTGGTATATGAAGAGATTCAGGCTTTTGGGCTAGCGCCGCAACTTGCACTGCTTGTTGGGTGGTCTCAATAATATGGTGGATTTCATGTCACAGTGGTCCATGATCAATTTGCAACTGACATGCATTGGGGGATACTTCGTCCAAAATAACTCTTCCTTATTTGGGGGGTTCTAAACATCAAATATCCATCAGTGGGATCATTAACAATTTTTCATTACAATGTCAGGGTTCCATGATAGAAATTCTCTAATTGAATCAAGTTGTTGGGTATGTGATGTGGACACATCCCCATTTGTTCTTTGAATCCATCTTATGCTTCCAATGTGGACTCTCCATCAACTTTTGAAATTTTTTTAATGTAATTATAGAGTTTCTAGGTCTTAATTCATGGGATGTATTTGTATAGAAACATTTTAAAGATCCCATCCCGCGTCATGATTGGCCAGGATCTTAGATTTTTCGAAAATATTTTACTTGATCTCATAGTGAAAAAGGGAATAAAAAAAAATTATCGCATTGAATGAAACAACCTTGTCTCGAAAGGTATCATAGACCTACATGAAGTTAGAGATATTTTTTTCTGGGTATTCACTATGAAGACCGTTGAATTTTTGATGTTTGAGATCATATTCATAATTCCAGGATTGATATCGAATATATGGGGTGGAATATGGTGGTGAACTATGTTGGGTGTCACACCATGTATCGATGGTAAACAGTCGTCCATGGTGGTATTATCTAGGTTCATCTAAGGTTCTTGTGGTATTAGTTGATGGTTCGGTGGGTTAGGACATATAGGGTGGTGTTTCTCAGCCATTTCTAGATGAAAAAATGATGAAAATGCATTTTGATATCAGAATCGAAGGCCAAGGGATCGTGTTCTTTAAGGTTACTTGACCAGGTCAGAGGACCTTGATACATGCACTAAAAAAATAAGTTGATGCAAGGGGATCTAGAAAAGTAGATGATGAGGGAAATGTAATCCAAGTGTATAAATATGATTTCTTCCTTTAAAAAATTACATTGCCTCCACAATAATATTGCCATAATTTTACGGCTTCCCCCTAAAAGTGATTCATTACTTCCCTCAGGGTGTCAGTTTAAATTTATATTTTATACAATGTCGCAATATTTCACTAACTAAAATGGTGAAATACATTAGGAGTATTTGATCGAATCCGTAGGGAGACTACCATTTGATTTTTGGAATTCTAGTTTCTAATTCGGTAAAGGAGTCATTTTGAGAGGTCATTGTTTGAGATTTTTTTATCAATTATCCATTTATATGGTGAATTTAAATGAAAATAAGGGGTCTGTATCACGTAAAGTATCTGGGTGAAGGATGACCCTTAATACTATCATTGTCATTATCTTATGTCTTAGTATGGGAAGCGAACTGGGGTCAGTAGTTGACTTTGGTCTTAGTCTCCTAGTTCTGCTTAGGATGTAACTATTCTGTGATAGGGAGATAATGAAAGCCTATGTAAATTAGGTTTGGATTCATTTTGACTGGATTTTTCGTAAACTAGTGGTTGAAGCATAGTCTACTCCTGTTAACATATAGTCATTTTTTTGAATGTCATGTGGTTAGGGGTGTTCACACAAATGGTATGGACCAATAGTTTATATCATAATTACTAATTCAATTAGATGATCCATGTTTAGGATTAATGGTCTATTTAAATATGTAAATTCATTGGCCATGATTACTACCTGTATAAAATTTATCTACTCATTAGATAAGGATAAAAATAAACAAAATAGAATATGCTTGAAATAATAATAAATTGATGTGAAATCATGCACGGTTTTGGGGATAAAAAATGGGTTGATACATCAAAAAGGTAAAACTTAATTAAAAAAACACATATACGTCAGAGGAGAAGAGAAATTGAATCAGATTGCAGAATGAAATCGGAAAGGATTGAAGAACGGAAATTCAACGGCACTTAAAATAATAAAAATGTTAAATCATGATGAAATTTACTGTTTGGAGAGGGAAATAGAAAATGAATGCGTATAGAATCAAGTGTTGGAGGAAGATATTTTCATGAAGTGTGTCAAATTCTCTACTGCACCAATGCTTATATAGGTGTTTTTCATAACGGCATATACCATATGTACACGACATGTAACCTTGAACTGCTTCATTCTCTATAGATTTGTGATCTCTAGTGTGGCACACTATTCAAACAATAATTTAAGAGGCTTGACCAGGTTCAAGACACATACCAGTTGTTCACGATGTGTAATACACATCCAAATGGATTTCTTGGGGGATCCTCGCAACTTTCAAACTAACTAGAATGATTTGCTTCATATCATGGTTGAGAAGTACATGAAGTGTATTGGGTTTTTTATTTTGGCTTCATGGTATGGCCATGTCATGGATTCCTGACTTGTGTTAGGTTGTGATCCTCTGGTACATGAGGTGAAATGAGGAATCAAGACTTCTACATTTCCGTTTTCAAATTTTCTACCTTAGTTCCTAGCAAAACTATGAAGCTCTTATTCAAGAAAAATTAGACACATACCACGTGTATTATCGAATATTTTAATAAAAAACAATTGATAAATTACAACATTATATATATATATATATTAGACTTATCTATATGATACTTATGGATTTTAAGAAGGGATAAAACATACTATGCATGGTTACCATAGTCACCACCAAATGAGACCCTTTTCATTTCATTGATTTTTATAAAACTGTAATGATGGAACAATAGACCCTCTATGGTTCCACAAAACATAATCCCCTCACCCCCGTTGTTGATAATGATTGTTTTTTATTTTCTATTACTAGACCCTATATAGTTTTTAATGATTTTTTTATAGACGAAGATTCTTTTTATTTTCTCTTTTATGTTATTTTTCATGGATCCAGTATTTCACACACAAGAAACATGGATTAATATTACTAAATGACTTAATAGATAGTTGGTTAATTAGTGTGGGAATAGGTTTATCTAAAAAAATTAAAGGAAAATTAAAAATTTAAAATAGAAATTATAAACCAATATCTAAATAGAAATTACATGATATAGATAATCAGTTGGATTCAATCGCTGAGAGGGAAATTAGAATCCAAATGAATAATGACTTAAAATTTGAATGTGATAATAATCCACGGACGGACGACTAAATAATACATTTATTTTAAAACAAATATATTTTAATTACTATATAATTAAATTTTCATCCCACAAAACTATGTCTAAACACACATAGAAAACTATTTTATTAGGAGAAAATCCACGTACAATTTTAACTGAAAATCTCTAAATTTGAAAAATTATTTTTCTAAGAACCCAATGAAATGCATGAATCATACCAGATTCCATTGACAAGGAGGACACAATTTTTTTAATTTTTTAATGATTTCAAATGACTAGATCTTGTTATCTCAAACTTATTGTCTTTGATATAGAGGATGAGAGAATGATATTGGAAAAATTAGAAACATTATGAATGAAATCACAAGATGAAGGAGATTTTGTCACCATTACATTGGATGATGAACGTGTTTATGAATTCTATCATTTAGGGGGAGAAAAGGAGGCTCCATGTGACTCAACAGAAGACATTATTTTTTATGAAAATATAGTATACAACACAACTACAAATAGGAGAACACAAAATACTGATGTGTGTGAAAATAATATCATTGGTGATCAAATATTTAAGGTTTAATATAGAAGATCAATGTATCAATAGAAAATGAATTTTAAATCTTAGGTGGACACATAAAACATTTAATAATCTCTTAGGGGTGAAATGTTTTTCAAGGATATACATGAATAAATAGAAAAAATTTAAATAAATGGTATATGTGATGTTTATCCACGTTTGAAGGAGAATAATTAAATTATAATAAAGTGGATCATAGATAATAAACATAATAAATATAGAAATGTGTCTAAAAATAAATAATTACTGCTATTCAAGGGCCATGTTGAAATATAATTCATTATTGTAAATAAAAACATTTCACTAATTACTCTTCATTAAAAAAATATGGTAATGTTTTTTCAATAGTTGTATAAGAATGATTTCAATTATGTCAAATGGATATAAAATGTGATATTCCAAACTCCAAATACCCATAACCATACAAAATAATAAATTATAAGTACATTTCAAAAGATTTACCTGCTGATTAAATAATTTAGAAGTCTTTTAATAAAAAATAAATACATAAAATACATTTCAAAACAAAAGATACAGTATAAATAATTCTTGAGAACATGAATAGTCATTGCTTTACATCACAGAATATTACTCATATTCACCCTCTATTTTACATAGGGAAATGAATAAAATATGTATGATCTTATATTCTCATTAATGAGTAAAATACAGCCGAAAATTATATAAAATGAAAATATAATAAGTGACATTTCAAGAATCAATGTAAAAAATCAATTTATATTCAAGATAATTTAATGGAGTTATTTATCCACAGAAATAAATTAAAACTTAGATATTAACAATTAGTTATATAACACTAATTGAATGAATAATACCAAACATAAAAAACATCGATTTCAATGACTTTTTTGAAGACACATATCCTTTCATACGAAGAGGTATACACATTAGTGCATCATGTTTTATCACATTAGATATGTCAATGAATCATGGTTCTATATTATTCAATGCCCCACCCCTCACCTAATTAAGTTCATTCATTTTCTATTAGAGTAGATAAGACATTTCATACTAATCCATAAAGAACCTACTAATAAATAAAAAATGTATACTGACATATTTGGAAATATAGTCATCAAATACTTCCCCATTTAAAAAAATAATATGGTTGTATATAATAACATATGTTAATCAATTTGGATGTTATGTGTAATAATTAAAGTAATAGGTTGTACACTTTTCATTGAAATTTAGTGGTGATGTAACATTCAATGTGTTGGGTTATCCATATAATATTATAATTGGGTTTAATAGTTTTCATTGGAAGGATACTTCAAAAAGGATTGGAAAATCATTCCTCATGTTTCATTATGAAGTTTTGAGTATTCCAGAACATTTCCCCTAATAGTGAATTTTTCTAGTATTAGCCCCCTATGTAATGAAATTGTTTGATTATTGATTAAATGAACAAAAAACTTTTATTGGGATGATTACCCATAGGTGTATATTCTCCACAACCACATCCACATTCTAGTATCTAGTATTTGGTGTATTTTATTCTAAATTATGCACAGTTTTTCTTTATAAAAATAGGTGATTTGTCTTTAAAGGGAATATATAACTCTCAAATTAAGTGAATATTATAGATTCAAAAGAATATATGTTATGAAATTCTATAACTTCCTTGTGTAACATGGATAATTTTATTCCATGGAAGTGTATGAACCATACAAAAATTATATGTGGTTATTATAACACAAGACCTAAAGAGTGAAAAATGATTCGAAAAAACTCCACATATGGAATGATAGGAAATTCAATAAAATTACATAAAACAGAGGAATTAATATTTTTCTTCTTATACCATTAATACTTTTATTTAATTATATTAAATCTCAAATATGGAATATATTAACCAAACAAATGAAAATAAGTACATAATAGAAAGTATTTCTCAAATGGATGAATTTGAGAGGGAAACCCCTTACCACTAATACCAAAATCTATGAACATATATTAAAATCCTATATCCTAAACAGATAAATATCAATCACTTATTTCGTAACCATAATCATATAAATTTGTGTTCTCACTAATCATAAATAACAATTTTCTACATGAAATCTTCTTATTTTTCAAATATATCTTCATAGATTTGATAATTTGTAATAGATTCATAATTTTAGAGGTTTTATTCATACATAATTAAATTATAATTATAATTATATAATAAATATTAATATGAAATATTTTTTATAACAATTTAGTAAAAAAATCTTTTGAGGAGTGTTTTAGAACATATCGTTGAAGACTAATTCAATAAAATGATTGTCTTGGGGATTTTTTATGAACAAATATTAATACAAACATTACATAAATAACTGTTTTATAATCATTAATAAAAAATTATCCTCTACAATTATTTTTCAGAGTAATTTATTATATAAATTCTTTTTTTGTTCAATTTGGTTGTTAAACTATCCCAAACATAAAGATACCCACATTTAATGAATGATTATGACATGTTAATGTTATTGTATAATTATAGGAAAATATTAATTATGTAATTTATTTTTTATTAATATGATACATTATAATTTTAAGTATTTATAATAATAATTTTTTTTTATAAAAACAATATATGATTTTAATAATATATTATCTTCCTATAATGAATATTTTCAAATAATAAATATACAATGATTGTATGATGATCATATCAGTAATAGGGTCTCTAATTTTAATTTCAATAACCTTATTTATATAAAAAAGAATAATTATAATTTAATTACATCCTTATATCCAACCACGTAAATCAATTCAGTAAAAAGAAACATCTTAATTCTTGTATGTGGTAGTCAACTGAATACAGGAAAATGATTGATTTTTTTTCATAATGGATATGGTATATAATTAGTTATTGATAATACCATTATTATATAAACATTATAGTATATAAATGATAAAAATTTCATTATAAATTTGTGAGTGGAAGGAATTTTATATAAGATTATTAATAAAAAAACAAGATATTTGAAAGTACACATGCCCGGAACATTATTTTTCATTGGATGTCTTCTAGAATTAGAATAGCGTAGGATGAATATGAGAAACTGGGGGATTATTTTAATGGTTTTGAATTATGTGAATAGTAAAATGAAAGTGTTTCATGGAGAAATTCTAATGATAGGTGTGTTTTAGAGTGGTGAATATGTTCTCCTTTAACAATTGAAGTGGATTGTTTTTCTGGGAGTGAACCATATATTTTCACTAATGTATTGGTATTATTAATTTTAGAAAGAAAAAAATGAAACAATTTTTGGGTCAACATATCCTGATAGAAAAAAATATAAACCGTTCAATATAATGTCTTTAGATAATCATTTTTAGGTCTTTCACAGTATGTTACACTCAATTTACCCCTTTAACATTTTTCGTGGTAAATAATTTTTATCGTTAAAAATTATTTTTTATGAATAATATTGTGATTCTATATTTTAACTAATATGATAGATCTAATTCAAAAGTATAATATGATATTATCTAATAAAATTTATATTAATGTGAAAATATTATCTTAAATATTAATTCAATTAATATATATGTTTTTGCGGAATAACGTTTTAAGATTTATAAATTCTTATATGATAGAATTATATTGGATATTGATTTTAATGAAATAAATATATTTATTATAAAAATATATATAGTAGGAGGATTTAATGGATACTAAAATCTATTTTTCCTTGAAAATACATGATTTAAAGAAAATAAATAACATAGTTGTTTTATTATAACATCTTAATTAGTAATAAAAATGTTGGGAAAATTATTTATAATAAAAAAAAATATATTAAATATAACACTATTATTGGAAAAATTAAAAAATTATTGAATATTTTTTTATAAACCTCTAGATCACTCTTATATAACAATAAAGTCAACTAAATTACATGTTTCATGAAACTAAATTTTTTTAGCTAAACAACACAATTTATAGGTAAAAGTGACAAAATTCTACAAATATAATTTTTATTTGATGAATAAAAAAATTAAAATTATTATATTAATTTTATAATAATTTAATTATTATATTAAATAATAAGTAAAAAATGTAACTTCAAAGGGTGCATTTTTTGATTTGATTTAATATGTTGTTTACATGATAATATAAAGAGTATGGAGTTACATTTTACACCTATTAAGTAATTTCATCCTAGAAATTTGGATTTATATGTATAAGTTATTAAACAATAGTTAATATTGTATCATTATAACTTCTTTAAGCTCATAGTTTTCTTTTTAATGTTTCAAATTTTTACATAGTCATTCTTCAAAATATTTTTTCTATTCCACAACACTTTTTCAATATTTTTATGAATGTGGATATGCTCCTCATTGGAAAAAGATTCCATAAACCTCTCAATTCCATTGGATTTGATCAATTTCATTAGGTCATAAATGTATTTCCATAGTAATGAAAAAAGGAATATGTTATTCTATTTAGAAAGGATGGTAGACATTTCCTAATAGTAAGTCATGTCCCCAATTCATTCTAATATATATAAAGGCCAAATGTACATAGGACTAAAATTCCCATTCATACCAAACAAAATCCCTACCATTGAGATACCATAATGAATATATCATCCAAAATAATAAATTCCATTTATTTCTATCAATTTTAAAAATAACTCTACTATATTTTATATGTTAGATAAATATGATCTTGCATTTTTCATACGTTAACATTCATATCATTTATAATCATTGGACAACTAAAAAATCATAATACATATTCTCTCCCATAAGTTGGTTTGTGAATCCTCGTTCAATAGAATTTATTTTTCTATTATAATTGGATGCTTGAAAGGAAGCTGTTGTTGTATAAAAATTCTATTTGAGGTAGATTAAGGTCTCATATACCATGTAGTTCAAAATAATTTTTTTTATACACCTTATGAATTTTGGATAGTCCTTTTTGACTGGAAAAATGTATTGGGATGATAGGTAGTGACTATATATATTTTACTGTTGAGATCACTTTATTGATTATTACAAAATTACAAAGTGAATCTTGGGTCACGATCAAATAAAATTGATAGATGTTCCCAATAAATTGTAATGATTTAATTGATATATTGCTAGGGAAAATGATAATAAACTAGATATCCTCTTATAACTAATAACTGGGAAGACGTAGAAAGAATAAAAATGATGACACTTATAAATTTTTTTATTTATTATATTTCTTAGTAGTCCTATAAAAAATATAATTTTAATATTGTTCTCTTTATATATAGGTATAGTCATATGATGCTTGAATCCCATAGGATTTTTTCTTCTATTGTTTTCCTACAATAATAAAATCAATCTAGAAAAAAGTCAAAAAATTAAAACTTCATTATATCTAACTAAAAATTTTCTCTTAGATGACAATACATCATTGTGATATGAGGGTTTATGGGGATATTTGCGAAAAGTTCATCAATTAGAAGATACAAATTCATTTTTTATTTTTATGAAACCAATTAAATATTCACAAATATCATTAATCCATCTCAATATATGATGTTTTTGAATTTATCATCATTCACTAAATTATTCTTCCTATGCATGTTATCATCATTATTATATGAATTCCCCATCTTATGTTGTAATTATGGTTTAATAATTTATTTGAAAAAGGAATGGTGGTTCCCTTCCCAAGAGTTAACCATATCCATTTAAGTAGGTCTCTCTATGTTGGATTATTGATAATCCTTAGGATTGTAATAACATTATGATCCCTCCTAATCAATGCCTAAGATACAATGATTTACATTATAGTGTTTTAGTTTACAATGAAATCATAGTCCTTGAGTACTTCTAACCATCTGCTTTGCATCAAGATTGAGCTCATTATTAGTGATGATATACTTCAATATCTTATGATTTATATATATACCCAATCTTTCACAATAAAGGTATTCCATAAATATTTTAATAGAAAACATTAATCTTTTTAGCTCATGGTCTTGAGTTAGACCGTATAATTCATGGATGCTAAATTATATTTATTCATATGTAGTCACCATATCATTTAATATATAGACATAAATATATAAAATAATTGGTACATATATATAAATTATAAATCCTTCATTACTTAATATAGATTCAAATTCATTGAATTAATAATAATTATCATCCACTGTTCAAAATTTCCACATATTCCATTGATCTTTTCAATTTAAACACTTTGTGTATTAACATCAATAATCAAATTGAAAAATATGAGAAATTAGAAAATAAATACTAATAGTAACTTTCTAGAACCCAGAATCATAGTATCAAAATTTTCATCATTGGTACAAGAAATTATTTGGATACATTTATCATTGATGGGTCAATAGATATTTTATATATAGAGATAATATGTCCCAGAAAATAAAATCTATTGAGCTAAAATTTAAACATAATATACATCCCATATAATTGCTTTTTTCTGATGGTCTTTAGAATTATTTGAATATGAATCATCTACTATTCATAGATTATAGTGTATTTAATGATATCATTGATGAATTATTCCAATAATATAACAAGATACTACTAGAATATTGTATCAAGGATAAACATAAAGATTAAAGGAACATTATTTAATCAAATAATTGTTAATTTAAGCTCATAATTTCCATAACATATACAAAAAATCCCCTTACATATGTCATAATTCATCACCCTTATTTGGTAATAACTAGAGTGAAGATATATAAATCAAAAGTATTTGGATCCAGGGATTTGATAAAATAATTCATCAATTCATGGAAAACGATACTTATTATTTATAGTAATGGAATTTATATATACATAATAAAAAAATCTTGTGGATCCATATTTCCTTTTCTTGAATATAATAGGTTCTCCCCTTGGAACAACAGTGGATTGTATGAGTCTGTTTTATCTAACATTATACCAATATTTCTTTAACTCCACCAACTCCATTGTTTGTATTATATAAATATATTTATATATATTTCATTCACATAGAATGAGTTCAATGGAAAACTCAATTTCATGCTCTTATGTATGATGAGGTAATTCATATATAAAAACATAATGAAGATTTTATTCCCCACATATATCATTGATTAATAGAATAATTTCATCATCTATATATCTAGCTTGATCATCCTTCCTACTGGGAATTTCATTATCTAGGGCTATATGGGGATGATATGGACATGGTTTATGTGAAGATGTATCCAATATAAATAAAATAAATTCCACTCCATCATTATGAATCATAATAAAATTATATTAGATTTAAATTTTTAACTCTAATTGGAAATCCAATATATAGAAGTATTTAAATAAATTTTACAATATGTAGGTAATTGAATTTTCAAATTCAGTATGCAAATGATTCATTATCGAAACTATATGAGATATATTTGATTCCATAAGACTCAATTAGGGTTCCTTATTTGATATCTACATAACTAGGTTTATTGGGTAGTATTTAACATTTATAGAAAACATTGAATAACATAAAAAGTGTGTATATCAAGTATAAAAAAAGACATTAACAAAAATTTAGGTAATGATCAATGTACCTTAAAACACATCATTTGTAACATTAACATAAGTTGTGGTAATAAAATAGTGTTAGACATACTATTGTATACTTTTGGAGGTAAATTAAGTTAATGTTTTTATAATTGGTTTGCTTAATATCCCTTCTCTAAAATGTTAATGCATTGAACATAAAAACATTTCAGATTTCCCATTCCTTGGTGAGCATGATTGACAATTTCATAGAAATATTAATAATATTTTGTTCCTTTCGAATATGCATAGGGTCATTTTTCAATAGTTTTCACATTTGGTATATCAAAATCCTCTTTTCTTCCCCTTTTCAATAATAATCATCCATTAATGCTTATTTTCTTCTATTATGTTCCCTTGAATCCACATTTCCTTTGGGAAATATTTTCTATCATAATTCCCCATGAGAATATATCATCATATGAAGAAAAATAATGAGTGATCCACACTATTTGGAGGCTATGTTTTATCTCATTAAGTTAATTTTCATTCATACTTAATATTTTACACAGATACCACAAGATAAATATATATCATTGTAAAATCATCCATATTTTCAACAATATTTCCCTCCTCCGTTTATCTACTATTGGGGAATTACCATTAAATATCCACTCATTACACATGAGGAATTTATTTTTTTTATAATACCACCTTGTAATATCCCAATTCTTTGAGAAATATCCCATCTTTTTAATTAATGATTCAAAATATAAACCTCTATTGGTTCACATATCTCTTTATATGATGTAATTTTATAATAAATTTCTTGTTTCGATTATATCCCGATGTGATAAAGAGAATATATAGGGACATTCTTGATTGAGAATTTATGAATTTATTTTTAGTATAATTAAATAATAGTGGTTTTTGACTCATGAAGTGAGCTATAATTGTTAAAAAACATTGATCATCCGGTCGCTCTATGAGTATGGGATTATTTTACATAACCTGGGTCAAATTCCAAAATATTGTAATGAATTGATTATCATCAACTCTAGTATCATTACCTTGTTCAGGAAGGAATATAAGGTAATTCACTATGGGTTTTCATATGGATCCCATTACCTTTATTAGTTTCCATCACTATACAATAGAAAACACACAATTAGTTCATAACATTTAATTGAGTCATATAATTCCTATGCTTCCATCTATAGTGTTTTCTTCAAACATCGAGGGTTTTTCATAGAATTTTCCAATGTACTGTGGTTTATCTAAATCCATTCTCAAGGGATGATACTAAACTTTCTTTTATACCAAAAACTATATATAATTCTATATAAATCCCTAGATAATATTTATATCCTATTATTTGTATAATGAACAACTGTTTATAAAGGATTTAATAATTTTATATTCAAAAAGGAGAAAATATATGCAAACAATACATTTCAAAACATATGATATAAGGTTAATATATTGTCATTACATGAACTTAAATTTCATTATATTCAAAAAAAATTAAAAATATTCCACGCCTAGGTTTCATAGTAATAGGAAAAAATGAGGGTGAGCACATATTCTAAAAAAGGTGTTACATATAGTGAATGTTTAAATAATAGAAACACAATATAACTGATATGGAATGAATCATTGAATAATTTATATCCATAATCAACTAAAATTAATTTAATTCTATATTCATTATAACAAATGATAGCTTGGATAAAAATAATTATTTATCTCATAGTAAAGGAATGTATAATGCCAGATAACAAAAAGTTACAATCATTGAAATGTTCTAAGAAATATATCAAGTTCTGGGAAGAGGCATACACAAAAACACCACATTAATTTTATCATGATACATGTCAATGTTTTAAGTATATATATTATTATATTTCCAACATATCAAATTAGTATGTCTTATTAATTCATTATAATATTTGTTAAGACCATTCATACAATTCCCTAAGAAACCTATTTATAAATAAAACACACACACACACATATATATATTACAGAATACATACATCAAATAATTCCACATCCTTTAGAAGTATTTTGAATCTATTATAAAATACCATAATAAACATTTAATTCACAAGGTATAATCGATGAAAATGTAACTATCAAGTTCAGTATAAAAGAGAGTGGATACATTTAATGTTAGATGATATCCCAGGAAGATAATAATTTAGTAGACTATTTTTGTTGTTGTAGGAAACCATGTAAATGGTAGAAAATATCCTTAATTATAGTTGATTAACTGAATATGAATATTTAAATGAATATCCCATGATAGTGTCTAATCATGATTCTAGTCATGGGAACACTTTATGTTCATCAAGGTGACGATTGAGTCAATTCTCAACCATTAATATTTTGGGTAATTAATGTCACAGACCAGCCCAGGTACCCTAGTAACCTGATAACCAAGATTTATCTGACATAGCAAGAAGTGTGTTCCCAATCCCTATAGGTTTATGACTAGCACCTGGAATCATAAAACAAACATGTCAGGACGATTTTTTCCATAATAATGTGGAATAAAATGAAAACAAGAATAATATGAATATCAAATAAAAACATTACTGTGTGCAATGTAATAGAATACAATGAGGAACAAAATTACAATGCACTGAAACATAATTATTAAAATGATAAGAAAAAAATCCCAAGTCCCTAATGAAAAAACTCCCACAGGTCGCGGTTCAGTAGCTGGATCCTCCTCCATGTGATGCTTTACACCTGATCGAATCGGGAAGAATAATGTCTAAAAAAACCAAAGGAAAAAGTATGGTGTGATCCTAATAACAAAATGATACCACCAAAAATTCCATAACTAATGCAAATAATTTATTTACCAAATGAAATGCTTTCAATTTTCAAGATAAACCAGTTTGAAATTAAAGATCACATTTAAACAAAAAATTATATACATTTTAAATTGATGTAAAATATTTTTAAGTCATATAATTCACATTATAAGAGATGGAAGATTTCTAAAAATTTAATTATGTATAACAATAATATAAAAGGGTGATCATTATCAGGTTTTGTTTTAGAATGTTTTCATAGCATAGAGTGTATCCAAATAGATAACCAACTACCTAAGGCATGAATGTGCTCTTACAAGATTGGAATGATATTTTAAGACTGCTTAATATACAGTAAACCCCATTCTTCAATTTCAAAAAATGTCAATTTCCTTCAATTTAAAACTAAAAGAGGTTTTATTAAAAAATTGCCTCCTTGAAAAGATAAAACCACTAGATTACTATCAAGTGATTTTAATCCATTTTTTGAGTTTGAAATCAATTAAAAACTAATTCTATATTTTTCAAAATACACTTTCACAATTAAATTCAACGGCAGAATTGAAAACATTTACATAGAATCCATAATTTAATTTCCTGAATTTAAATCATAAAATTTCCATAAACCCACCCTTATTCATTTTAATTTAAGGGTTTTCAAATTTCCATGCCAAAACAATTTAAAATATCCCAATTAACTAGAAATGGATTATTTAAATTAAATTGAAAACCTGCTAATGAAAATGAATTTAAATCAACATTAAAAATAAATCAAGGAGTACACTCGTAATCAATATGGACAAATCAGGGCAGGAGAACCTACCTCTTTCAACAAGAATGACACTAACAATGTCACCCATCAATGAGAACATAGGTGAAGAAGATCTTAAAACCCAAACTATAAGAGAGAAACGACACCACATGGAATGGATCTATTAATCCCAAGATGATACATTAAAATGACAAGAGGATTGAAAGAGAGAAACATGAAGAATGAGGCAGAGAGCTTACCTAGGAATCAAACCACATGAGAAATTATGGTATAAAGACAATTAGATCGATCTAGAAGGAGGTGATCCTCTAAAAAATTCCTAGGGAGAGTTCTGGTTCAGGATCTAAGAGGTCTGGAAAGAATAGAATGAGCGAAACTTCCATACACGTGACATAAATTTGGGCGTGGACCAGATTATGATGTGTACCCTTGGGGCATGATGTGTAGTCATTGCTGCATAGTTACACTGAAAAACCCATCACCTTGGGATAAAAAATGACATTTTCACCATACATGACATGTAACTACCATTGAAGACGTGTAAAAGCACACCTCATGACCTCCCCCTTCCCGACTTGCATTCAACAACCTGTACACAATGTGGACCAATGATGAAGCCTATAATAAACCTCGAAAAAAACTCTAAATACATCGAACCAAATGGGAATCATAATGAAAGTGTAAAACATTCCCGATCAAGTTAATTGGATGTTACAACCTCCCAAAAATAAAAACATTCTTCCCCTAGAACACCATTGAAGAATATTCCATGCCAAAGAGATAATGGAACTCCTCTCTCATCAGTGACTCACAATCCCACATCTCGTGACTATCAGGGTTATGATTCTATATTACCAAAAAACAATGTTATCCTCCTCAGATGAAGTATCATGGACATAGAGTCAACCGTCCTAACTGGTTTCTTATTAAAATATAAATTATGCTCGAAATCATGATCACAACATCTACAAAAATGAGATGGAATAGATAGATACTTTCTCAGATGTGATACACGGAACACATTACATTTCGACGAGAGATGTGGGGGAAGTTACAACAGGTATTTAACCTTCCCCACATAAACAACAACCTCAAAAGGTCCCAAAAAGTGAGTATAAATCTTCCCTTGTCTCCCATGATATCGATGATGCAACCAAGGTGAATCCTTCATGAACACCCGATCAGCAACTAAAAACACTAAAGGTCTATAGAGTCTATCACGATAATTCTTATATGGGATTTCTGCTGTCAACATCCTCGGACGAATCGGTGGAATCATAGTTGTTGTCTCCTACACCAAGCTTGGTCCAAAAAAGGAACATTCACCATCCTTAGACCAAACCAAAAGATATTTAATAGGATAACCATATAATGCCTTAAAAGGACCCATTCTGATTGAGGAAATGTAACTATTGTTGTAAGAAAACTAAAAAATCCTATGTGATCATCCCAATCACCAAAGAAGTTGAGAACATAGGTACGAAGCATATCCTTAAGAATCTATATAGCTCTTTTTGTCTGGCCGTCTATTTCAAAATCGTTGTACATTCCAACAATCAGCATGAGAACCCAATGCCTCCTAAAGGCCTTTCCAAAATATAGAAGTGATTTTTGGATCCCTGGTAGAAACTATAGAAGATGGAACACAATGCAAGCGAACTATCATTTTCATGTATAGATTTCTCAACTCCTCAACATTGTTCGTATCTCAAATGGGTATAAACTTGTCCGATATAGTCAGCATGTTGATAAAAGACCATATTGAATTATTATTTTTCATATTACACAGACATCCAACCACAATCTACATAGAGATTGTATCCCATATCCATGTTGGGATTAGATGTCAATGAAGTAGACTTGATTGTTTATTATGATTTCCTTTCACTTGAAGGAACATATATCAATTAGTGATAAATTCAGCAATATCCAACCTCATAACTAGCCACCAAAACCGCCACCTCATGTAACATAACATCTTAATAGATTTGGGTTCATATCCCACTAGGAGTTATGAAAAATACATATCACTACCATCCTTGTTGGTAATGACAGAAAAAAATGATTCTAATAGCATAGAAAACCCTATTTGAAAAACAACCACTATGGAAATATCTCCCCACTATAAAGAGAGTATCTAATTCTAAAAAAGTCATCATCAACCTCTTGATCTAAAGGAATTACCTCAAGAAGAGAATATGTCAACTGAACACTAGACATGAAAACCTCAACCTCTTCCTCTTGAACTCCAATATGAAACTATGCAATCAGATCCATAAAAATATATTCTTATGAGGATTCTATCACTGTCTGGGTTAGAAGAATCTCCCTCAATGTATCTTCAACAACATTCAATTTCCCTGGGTTATATGAAATTTCAAAGTCAAAAGGATGTAGGTATTCCACCCAACACCTCTGACAAAGATTCCAATATTTTTTAGAGAAGTTATAACTATGGAATTTATGCACTAAATACATTGTAAACAATTTTCTAAAAAGGTAGTGTCACCAAATCATAAGCACATCCATCTTTGCTGCATGTTCTTGTTGATGGGTAGAAAAAATATTCTTGTGTGTCCTATGGTAACAAGATCCATAAGTTAATACATGATCACACTATATAATAACGCAACTTAAGCCAGAACCTAATGCATCATGAAATACGACATTTATGTACTCTACATATAGAAGAGTCTACATAGGCCCAACATTCAACATGTGTTTCATCTCAAAAAATGAACAATGATATTTATCACCCCGCACAATCTTCTCCCCCTTCCGAGTCTGAGTATTCATCAGAGAAGACAACTTCGATAAATGTTTCACAAACCATTGGTAATATCCAGACAATTCGAAGAGTATTTGGATCTCGAAGACATTTGATGGTTTCTACCAAGTCATAACAGCCTTCACCATCACTGGATCGTCAAATACACCATGTTCAGACACCACGTGTCCCAATAATTTCAATTATCAAATCTAGAGATCACACTTTGAATTCATGACCTAAAAGTGGTGATTTCTAAGTAGACTCAATTCTATTCTTAGATGCCTCACATGGACATACTAGGTCTTGGAGTAGAAAATAATTTCATCCAAAAACTCTAACACAATGGTATCAAGATAATTTTGGAATATCATGTTCATTATGTCCATGAAATATAGAAGTGAATTGGTCAAAACAAGGGAATAAAATGGTACTCATAGTGTCAATACCAACTCAAAAATGCGGTTTCTTGAATGTGATATTCTTTTATCCCCATATGATAGTAACGAGATTGAGGGTCGCTATTCATAAACTACTTATCCCCCTTCAACTGATTAAATAGATAATCAATCCATGGAAATGAATATTTGTTCATTATTTTAACTCGATGGAGATTTTGATAATTGAAACATAGTAGAGGATATCCATCATTCCAATTACTGAATATAACCAGCACAGCCCATGGTGACAGACTCAGTCAAATAATTCTTTTCTCAAGAAGATCATCCAGAAAAGGATTCAACTCCTTCAGTTCTTACAGATCCATTCGGTAAGAGGGAATAGAGACTGGTTGAGTTCCATGCATTATGTAAATTGAAAAATCAACCTCTCTCACTAGTGCTAGACTAGAAAAATCTACATGAAAAACTTCAAAAAACGTGACGATGACTGGAGGAAGATCACCACCCATTGAATATCATGCTAGATCAGAAGAAAACATTGATATCAATTTCCCCAACTCTATATAAGAAGGTCTGGATCTGCTGGAAATTGCATCCCACTCCCCTTGAAACACAAGAGGACACCAATTGGTGTAGTAAGGTAGACCCATCGAAGATAAAATTAAATTTTGGATTTGTAGGCAATGAGACAATCCATATGGAATACGATTTCAAGAGATTTCATATCATGAACCAGGAAACTCCAATCTATATTGGTATCTGATAGATAAAATATAGAAGAAGGTGTAGAAATACTCTACCCTTTTTAAGTACCAATGGGTGTAGAAATATACATTTCACAACATAATTTATCCATTGGATTACTAAGAATATTTACAATATGGGATGAAATAAATGAGTGGGATGCACTAGTATCTAATAGAGCAATCACTAATGGCGAATAAATGGTAATGGTACTTCTCATTATTGGAGGACCATTGTCTGCTTCTTCTAGATACTCTACCAGAATGTGATGAATCATTGTTTTAGATGCCTGTGACTGGAACCCTTTTTAATAAGAATCATTTGATAGACCCTCATTTTTTAGAGAAGCTACAAATCTTGTCACCCTATGTAACATAGAGAAGTGATGGATGATCCTCTATAAATTCCCTAGACTTTCATAGGAACTGTAGTATACGAGTGCCTCAGGGAAAACCCTCCACGATTGTCCTAACTGTCCACATTTATATCAGAGAAAATAAATTCCTCCTGGAGATATTAGAGTCATGGAATAATGCTACTATCGAGAACTGTCATGAGAATCATCATGATTCTATTATCCATTGAAGGCACCTAGTATACCACTAGGGGAAAATGGAAATCCCATCAACCCTGACTTCCGATCCATGTCCATCTCAAGCATCATCTCTCAATCTAGAACGTTATCATAAGTGGGCAACATCAACATGAATAAATGAGAACAGATATCTGTTTGATGTCCCAACTCAAACCATTGAGACTTTATCCTATCTTTAGATACATTCTCATAAGGAGACTAAACCATCTCGACAATGCAATTTTAATACACTACCTCGATTTTTTTGGACTGCTCAATCATAAAAAATTCTACAGCCTTAGAGAACATCATTGTCTCTAGAGAGAATTGGTTGGTTAAAATAACATTGATTTCATTCCACTCTGAGCCCTCATGTTTCCCTACCATCACCATCAAGTCCCACTATCTCCTACTTGGTCCATCGACCAAAAATTTGGAACACTTCAACAAGATCACTTATAGTGTCACCAAGAACTCAAACATACATTCTATCATTCCCAACCATTCCACATCATGTTGAGCATATGTGGAGCCCTTAATGACTGGTGGATTTTAGTGAAGGAACTCCTGAGAAAGATTCTAAAGAACATACCCTTGAGGATCTAGTGGAGCCTATGTGGGAACCGGTAGTCGTTCTTGCCCTGATGTAGGGACGATGTGCACAATCATCTCAACTAGATTCAGATCAACAACATTATTTTCATGATGAGGTTCAGTAGTATCATCTCCCTATATCTAATTTTCAGGACTTCTCTGAGTCATGATGTTACACAACAATAGTATATAATAAGATGTTAGATTTATTCTCAAAATAAGTATCAATAGAATTATTCTATAAAAAAGTAATAATAATATTTTTATTTATATCTATCCAAATTTCAATAAGGAAAGGTCTTGAAATAATCTGTAAGACGGCTTTCCCTAACCACCCATCATGACATAATGTTCATTGCAGTGAGATCTAACCATGCACTGAATTGAAACTACATCCTCAATCCCATCATGACCTCAAATATTCATATTTTCGTCAAAGAAAGATGTTGAACACCTTCCATATGATTCCAATTTGTCATGAACCAACCCGGGTACCTAGGAAACCTGATAACCGAGCCGACCATGAAATATCATGATGTGAATTCTCAATACCCATGGGTTGATGACTAGAACAAGACATTATATAAGGCCCCAGCCTTAAACATTACTTAATCTTGAGTAACATCAAGACTACACATTGAGGATCATTTCAGGTTTAGAGTTTTATAGAATTAGATCATAAAACATGCATTACATTCCACATTTAAACAAAGCGGTTACATAAAAGATAGTACTCATTTTTCCCATCAACAGAAACATATTTAAAAGAAAACATGGATTCTTTCTTGACACTTCATTGACACTATCATCATATCATGTACCTTTCCCTTGAACTGTGAAAAACATTTCAAAATCATGGGATGAGCATAAAAAGCTCAGTAAGGGTTATAAAAGTATGAAATGAAAACATTAGTCCATGTATGAAATCATACATTACTCATAAAAAATAAGCATGTTAACATACCTCATCAAATCATGAATAAATCATAGAAATAATAAGTCATAAAGGTAACTTGAGGCATTCATAACAGTCTTACGTACGGAGTAACCCTCTTGGTTACATTTGGAATACCCATCACAGTATATTCCCGAAATATCTTCGGAGAAACATTAATGTTTTACCCCTTCGCGTTACCCAATTCATTGGAGAGCTATATCGAGCTCACCTGCCCTTAGATTATCACGGAACCACCCGTCTTCATAATAATAATTCCCAATAACCATAACATAATCGTATCACATAAAACATGCATAAAGGAAACATAACCTTTACACTTTTCAATCACTAGATATCAATACACTACATCGATATAAAATCATTATTAAAACCATTTTCATACCCAATATAAAATAAAAGTAAAACATGGTATTTATTTTTCATTTAAAAAATGTATGTCTTGTAGAGGAAGCCGAAACTCAAATAATGGTCACGGCGGTGGAGAAGTCGTTGCCACCGCATACGTACGACAAAAACATTCCGTTTTGACTTATAGTAAAACACTTCGTATAAAAATATTCATTTTGGATAAACATAAAATTCAAAGGGATTTATACACCATATAAAATAAGGTTGTGTATAAAACAAAATATGCCTCAGTGAAAGGAGATTGAGATGAAGTCCCATACCTCGGGTCCGACTTGACTCGATCGTTCTTTAACCTCATGAATAATAAACTTGAGTTAATTTCAACTTTCTTAATAACCGTTTTCAAGTTCATTGTTCCTTTTATATCACTTATTACCATGTTATGAACACTATGTAATTATTTATGTTAATAATGGACGTTTTGTTGATCATCAGTACTTGAGTCAAAAATAAAATCATTATAATTACAAGTGGTTCCTGGGGTAAAATATCCAATATATCTAGAATTATATCCATGATTTAGATATCATATATATCATATATATCCAGTATATACATGCATTTATTATATTACATAACATTTAGAGGTAAGAAATGAAATGCACCATTCATAGAGACGGTAAGCCATACGTACGCATGAATGCTACTTTCATTTATATTTCATAATTAATGGAATTAAAACATAATGATACCGAATAGTATTATAAATCCAGTATTTTATCATATATAATATCATTAAATATATCCTTTATATGTACCACATATGGTATTAACAAATCAAATCACTTTGAGGGGGCGGTAGTCCGCACTTCCTAAAATGATGATATCGCGTTTATCCATAATGGAAACCATAAAGGTATAACATAAATGAAAAATAAATAATCATAAGTAAAACATAAACATATTATATATCATATATAAATATAGTGTCATCTTAATGTCCACCTTTAGAGGTGAAATATGAGTGTTGAACAATCATCGTTTCGTGAGGCAGAAATTCACCATCCACGGAAACAATATGTTCTTTAACAATTAGATGAAGTTGTGTGTAGTTGTAGATCTAATAAATCTCACTAAAACATCCTAGTATAATGAATATTATGGTGTTGTTACAAAAGAATGGAATAAAAAGAATTTATGGGGTTGGAGAAGCAAAATAAAACATAAGAACACAAGAGAAGACACTACCTTTAAATCGGGTAACTCTTTTTGATTTGAGCTCAAAGGCTTCCTTGGAAATACTTCTGCCCAAAGTGAGGCTTCTAGGAGTAAGAGATGGATTTGGATAGTCAAAATGGGATGGTTTTGTCCGAGAAAAAGGCTTTAGAGGTGTCAGTAAGGTGGTGGAGGTGGGGTGGGGGATTTTTTAAGAGGAGAGGAGGGCACTCTTGTAAGGTTATAAAAGGTTACTTTATTATGAAATGATATTCGGATTTAAAAGGTCCCAAAATTATATATTTCAAGGATAAGGTGATACGAGTTTTAAATCCACACATCCAATAGGTTTTTGACATGTTTAGCACATAGAGTTTAAATTATCTTTTCATTTTATTTAAATTGTTAAATAATGAGATAATCACTGCATCATCATGGTGTCATAAATAATTTAATTTATTTAATTTCTAAAAATTATAAATAAAACTATCCTGATGTAGGAAATATTTTTTTATTTCTATTGAATATTTATAGTGAAAATTGGACTTGTATAACCCCATTTAAATATTGTTTTGTCAAAACAACTCATGTTTGTGACATTTTTATTTTTAACATTAAATAAAATGTTATTAATGTCATTTTCCTACCAAAGTGGCTCCATGGGGTCCCCAAGTAGACCCATGGATTTTTGAGGTCAGTCATGACACATCCAATAATGTTAGTACATGTGTCTAGGTCATTTCATATTATTAAAACATTATTTTTACCTTAAATTACACTAATTACCTCTAATCGCGATTAAAAACATTAAAGTTACTATTCACCAAAAAATTATTTTAATACCATTGAACCACATTTTACTTCCTAGTAACAACCATGTATGTCGGAATTTTAAAATTCAAAACACATAGGTGGTAAAATTTCATTTAAATGAAAAATCAGTTTTTAAGTACCACTTAGTGGTTTCACTATTCATCAAAAATGGAAGATTTTCAGAAAAATACCGAAACTTCACCCTAAGATATATTTGATATTTCGAATTCAAAAATGATTTATATTTTTTTAAAATTCAAAACATATAAGTTTCATTAATTAATTTAATAATTAATTCCCGCTGTCAAAACAAATAGCTTGTTTTTATGAAACAATAACTATCAAATGATTGACACTAGTTTAAGTCCAATTTCAAAGTAAAATTAATTCCAACGACCACTATTGGATTAAATGGTAACAATATATTCTAATTTAACATTAAAACCAATTAAAAATATAATCTAATCATATAAATAAATTAGAATAAAAATATTTTTTGAATTAAAATACAACTTTTTCAATATTCAATAAAAATGAACTTTATCAGAAAAATACCAAAAATTTACACAACGAAAATTTTGATGTCTCCATTCTAAAGAAGAATTTTATTTGGTCCAATAGAATGTATAAGAGTTACCAAAACTATATTTATAGACGGTTCACCATCAAAAGGCGATAAGTCAACCTTTAGTGAATGTTAGATTATATATGCCTAAAATTGAATTCTTTTCGTTTTTAAGCCTTTATCCTTTATTGGATAAATTTAAAAACATTTAACAAACATATATAATAATATTTCAGTTATTTCCATTCATTCTCTCCAATTCAACGACTACGTGTTAACTACTATTTAAAATAATATTATTATATTACTAGTGTGCAACGTAAGATTTCAAAGAAACACTTTGTTGCGTATCAGGTACGCTATCGAACATAGCAACCCCTTTAAAGTAGGATTAATATTTAATTTGTAAATATTAATGAAAATGCAAATTCTTTATTCTTTATTTACCTGGGATGTTACATCCTTCCCCCCTTTTGGGAATTGCGTCTTCACAATTTTATAAACTTATCAAAATAAGTGGGGGTATTTCTTCCTCATAGAATTGTCAAATTCCCATGTTTCCTCTTCAAACATATGGGTTTTCCATAAAACCTTTACCTGGTGAATTACCTTATTCCGCAATCACTTGCTCTCTATGGTCATGAATTTGGACTAGTTGATCTTCATATGATATATTCTCTTCCACCTGAACTACCTCTGGACTCAAAACATGAGATGGATCGGGCATATACTTTCTCAAAATCGAAACATGAAAAAAATTGTGTACCTAAGATAAACTCGGAATTAAAGCCACTCGGTATGAAAATGATCCAACTCTCTCTAGAATTTCATATGGTCCAATGAACCTTGGACTCAAGTTTCCTTTCTTACCAAATCACATCACACTTTTCCATGGTGATACATTGAGAAAAACATGATCACCTACCTCAAATGATAGATCCTTCCTTCGGTTATCCACATAACTCTTCTGCCTGCTCTGAGCTGTTCTCAAGTGTTTCTGAATCAACTGAACTTTTCTGACATCTCTTCTACCAATTCTGGTCCCATCAACTTCTTTTCATACACTTCATCCCAGAAAGATGGACTTCGACACCGCTTCCCATATATTTCCTCAAAAGGTGCCATCTGTATACTAGAATGAAAACTGTTATTATAAGATAACTCAACCAAAGAAAGATGTTGGTCCCAAATTCCCTGATAATCCATCGAACAAGCACGTAGTATATCCTCCAAATTCGGAACTTTTCATTCTGACTGCCCATCTGATTGAGGATGAAAAGCTGTACTAAAATTTAATTCAGTACCCAATGACTTCTGAAGGCCTTTCCAAAAGTTATAAGTGAACCTAGGATCACGGTCAGATACAATGGAGATATGAACTCCATGTAACCTGAATATCTCTGTAAGATACAAATGGGAAAGTTGATATAGGGAAAAATCATCTCCTATAGAAATGAATTGAGAAGATTTAGTCAAGCGATCAACAATAACCCAGATTGAATTATTACCTCGAGGTGTCATCGGAAATCCCACGAAAAAGTCCATGGATATATTCTCCCATTTCCACTCAAGCATGGGTAAAGGCTGAAGCATCCCTTTCGGTAACTGCCGCTCTACTATAACCTATTGACAAGTAAAACACTCCATAGTAAAATCAGCAATATCCCTTTTCATTCCGTCCCACCAGAAATACTACTGAAGATTTCTATACATCATAGTACTGCCCGGATGAACTGAAAATGGAGAACTATGAGCTTTACATAATAACTCTCTCTTCAATTGTGAATCACACGGAACACACAATCTCTTCCCAAATCTCAAAAAAAATCATTATCAATGTTGATTTTTGGAATCTTACCCTTCTGAACCAGCTCTACCCTTTTCTGCAACTCACTGTCTTGATTCTATGCTTGCTTAATTCTGTTTGATAGAGAAGATTTCACTGATACCTGAAACAAAACAGAAGGAAATCCTACACCAAAAAATTCTATGCCAAATTTCATAAAATCCTTAACCAAAGGATCATTTTAGAAATGCAACATTGTTAATGAAGCATTACTTTTTCGACTCAAATCATCAACCACTTTATTTTCTTTTCCCGGATGGTAATGAATTGTACAATCATAATCCTTGATTAATTCTAGCCATATCCTCTATCTCATGTTCAATTCTTTCTGAGTGAATATATAATTTAAAAATTTATGATCAGTATATATTTCACACTTTACACCATACAAATGATGCCTCCAAATTTTTAAAGCGAAAACAATAGAAGCTAATTCCAAATCATGTGTTGGGTAATTTACCTCATAACTTTTCAACTGACGTGAAGCATAAGCAATTACCTGATCATTATGCATTAGGATGCAACGAAGTCCTTTCAATGAAGCATCACTATAGATAAAAAACTCCCTATTCCTGGAAGGTAGTGCCAAAACTGGAGCATTCACCAATCTTCTTTTCAGTTCATGAAAACAATCATCACCTTATTTTGTCAAGATAAACATAACACACTTCCGAGTTAGCTTTGTCATTGGACTAGATAACTGGGAGTAATTTCTAACAAACCTTTGGTAATAGCCTGCCAAACCATGGAATCTATGAATCTCAGTTACATTTGTGGGTCTTGGCCAATCTTCAACAACCTTTATTTTTTGCAGGATCAACAGTTATCCCATCTTTAGAAACAATATGACCAAGGAAATAAATTTGTTGCAACCAAAGCTCACACTTTTTGAATTTCCCATACAATTTATTTTCTTTTACGGTTTTCAAAATAACCCTTAAATGACTTTCATGCTCCTCTTTACTTTTTGAAAACACCAAAATATCACCAATGAAAATAACCTCAAACTTATCCAAGAACTCATGGAATATTCTATTCATGATGTCCATGAATGCTGCAGGTGAATTGGTTATCTCAAAAGGAATTAATAAAAATTAATAATGGCTATATCTCGTATGAAACGTGGTCTTCAGAATATTTGCTTCGTTTACCTTTAACTGATGGTACCCCGATCTCATGTCAATCTTTGAAAAATACTGAGCTCCCTGGAGCTGATCTAACAAATCATTGATATGAGGCAAAGGATATATGTTCTTAATAGTGATGTTTTTCAACGCTCTATAATCAATTAAAAGTCTCATAGAACCATCTTTCTTTTTAACAAAAAATAGGAGCACCCCATGGTGATGTGCTAGGTCGAATGAAACGTTTCTCTAATAAATCATTCAATTGCTTCTTCAACTCCAAAAGTTCCATTTGAGACATTCGATAAGGGGGTTTTGAAATTGGCTTAGCATCAGGAACTCAGTCAACAGTAAAATCAAATTCCCGATCTGGTATTATTCCAGGAAACACATTAGGAAAAACATCAGGATACTCATTTACCACTGGCACATCATTAATCTGAACAGTTCCCTTGTTTTCAACAATATGTGCAAGGTAACATTCCTTTCCATCTTTTACAAGTTTCTCAGCCTCTTTATATGTTATCAACATTAAGGGTTCATTCTTTTACACAAACTGAATGTCTTTCTGAAAAGAAAATTTTTTAGCTCTACACTCAATCCTAGCATGGTAAATATAGAGCCAATCCATACCCAGGATAACATCAAACTATACTCGAGGTAAAAAAAACAAGGTTTTCAAGTAGGTTCTTTCCACAGATAGGGATATGATGATTCATATAAATTCTTTTTGCCTCAACATTCCCCCCATCTGTTTTTACCACAAGTTCAGGAGTCATTTCTTGAGATGGTATTCCCATTATACTAGAAACATTTTCAGAGATGAAAGAATGTGTAGACCCTGAATCAAACAACCCACTGGCATAATCTGAAAAAACAAAAAAAGTACTTGATACCACTTCATTTGATGGCCAGCCATCTGCTGAAGTAGTTGCAATGGATATCACCACCCCTTTCTGCTTGTAGTCAAACTACTTCCCATCACTGGAGCTCTTTGTCGGACACTCGTTTTCATAATGACCCATCTCATTGAACTTAAAACATTTCACTAACTATAAATCCAATTTGGTCTTACCATCACCCTGATCTTTTTCAGTGAAATCACGAGCCTTATGTCCCATCTTACCACATCGATATCACTTTCCAGAATTCAAAAGTCATTCCCTAGCATGAATTTTACCACATTTATCACAAAATGGAAACTTAGTTTTCTTACAGTCAGACCTTTTTGAATAATTCTTTCATTTCTCCTGCCACCTCGGTCTCTTCTTCTACTGGTTGTTATAAAACACTTGATCATCGGAAAACTCCACTTCCACCTTCTCAGCACATCGAACAAGTTTTTCATAACTTTTGACCTCACATGAAGCCAATGCCTTTCGATATTTTGGCTTTAATCCTGAGTAAAATGACTGATTTTACTATCAAGGTATCAGATAAAATTTGGAGCATACCTTGCCAATCGAGTGAACCTTTCATCATAATCAGCCACTAAGTCTTCCTCTTTCCTCAATTCCATGAATTTTTTTTCCATCCTAATTCAAACATCCTTAGGAAAATACTTCTCAATAAACATACCTTTGAATTCATCCCAGTCGAGAGCATTAATCTCATCAGCATCCCTGATATTCTTAACCATCGACCACCATTGATCTGCTTCACCCTCCAAACGGTAAATATAAAGACTAACCTTTTGATTGTCTGAACACCCCATGACATCGAAAATCATCTCTAGTGATTTAATCCAACCTTCAGCTTGCACATGGTTAGGTGATCCTATGAATGATAGGGGATGTTGCCTTGTGAAATGTTCTACCACTAACATGTTCCTCTACGGTTGATCTGGCTGATCTCATGCATGGATACCACCACCATTATTCACTTGAGTCAACTACACCATTACTGCAACAAACTGTTCAGTTCCAAGTCCAACCATCTCAAGATGCTGATTCAGATGGTTATTTCCTTCTGTATGCCTTCCTAGCACTGCTTCCCTGTTTCCTCTGTGGAAAACCATTCTGAACAAACTTGTCTTAGATGAAGAAACATGGTAATCTTCAAATGCTATATCATTTCAATTTGACCATAAAAAAATATTTTTGGTTAATCATTTAATAGAATTATAACTCCTAAAGTTATCTAAACCAACCTCTGATACCAACTATAAGGCCCCAGCCTTAATCATTACTTAATCATGAGTTACTTCAAGACTACACATTGAGGATCTTTTCAGGTTTAGAGTTTTAGAGAATTAGATCACAAAACATGCATTACATTCCACTTTTAAACAAATTGGTTACATAAAAGATAGTACTCACTTTTCCCATCAACGGAAACATATTTAAAATAAAACATGGATTCTTTCTTGTCACTTCATTAACACTATCATCACATCATGTACCTTTCCCGTGACCTGTGAAAAACATTTTAAAATCTTGGGATGAGCATAAAAAGCTCAGTAAGGGATATAAAAGTATGAAATGAAAACATTAGTCCATTTATGAAATCATAAATTACTCATAAAACATAAGAATGTTAACATACCTCATAAAATCAGGAATAAATCATAGAATTCATAAGACATAAAGGTAACCTGAGGAATTCATAACATTCTTACGTTGGGAGTAACCCTTTTGGTTATGTATGAAATACCCATCACAGTATATTCCCTAAATCTCTTCAGAGAAACCTTAACGTTTAACCCCTTCACGTTACACAATGCATTGAAGATCTATATCGGGCTCACCCACCCTTAGTTTATCACAGAACCACCCGTCTTCATAATAATGCCCAAGAACCATAACATAATCGTATCACATAAAACATGAATAAAGGAAACATAACATTTTCACATTTCAATCACAAGATATATATACAACACATTGATAAAAAACATTATGAAAACCATTTTCAATAACAAAATAAAATAAAAGTAAAACACGGTATTTATTTTTCATTTAAAAAAAGGTATGGCTTGTAGAGGAAGCCGAAACTCAAATAATGGTCACGACGGCGGAGAAGTCATTGTCGCCGCATTCATATGACAAAAACATTCCCTTTTGTCGTTTAGTAAAACGCTTCGTATAAAAAGATTCATTTTGGATAAACGTAAAAGTCAAAGGGTTTTATACAGTGTATAAAATATGGTTGTGTATAAAACAAAATATGCCTCAATGAAAGGAGATTGAGACGAAGTCCCATACCTCGGGTCCGACTTGACTCGATCGTTCTTTAACCTACTGAATAATAAACGTGAGTTAATTTCTACTTTCTTAACAACCTTTTTCAAGTTAATTATTCCTTTTATATCACTTATTACCATGTTATGAACACTATTTAATTATTTATGTTAATAATGGTCATTTTTTTCAATCATCGGTATTTGAGTCAAAAATAAACTCTTTATAATTACAAGTTTCTAATGGGGTAAAATATCAATTATATCCAGAATTATATTCATGATGTAGATATCATATATATCATATATATCCAGTATATACATGCATTTATAATATTACATAACATTTAGAGGAAAGAAATGAAATGCATCGTTCATGGAGACGGTAAGCCGTATATACGCATGAATGCTACTTCCATTTCTATTTCATATTTAATGGAATTAAAACATAATGATACATAATATTGTTATAATTCCAGTATTGTATCATATATAATATCATTAAATCAATACTTTATACGTACCACATATGGTATTAACGAATCAAAAAAATTTGAAGGGCTGTAGTCCGCAATTCCTAAAATGATGATATCACGTTTACCCAAAATGGAAACCATAAAGGTATGCCATAAATGAAAAATACATATGCTTAAGTAAAACATAAACATATTATATATCATATTTGAATATATTGACATCTTAATGGCCACCTTTGAATTTGTTATTTGAGTTTTGAAGAATCATCATTTCGTGAGGCAGAAATTCTCCATCCACGGAAACAGTTTGTTCTTTAACCATTATATGAAGGTGTGTGTAGGTGAATCTCTAATACATCTCATAACAACATCCTAGTATATTGATGATACTTTTTTGTTACAAATGAAAGGAATGAAAATAGTTTAGGGGGTTGAAGAAGCAAAATAAAACATAAGAACACAATAGAAGACACAACCATTAAATCATGTAACTCTTTTTGATTTGAGCTCAGAGGATTCCTTGGGAAGACTTCTGCCCAAAGTGAGGCTTCTAGGAGTAAGCGAGGGATGTGGAGAGACATAATGGGCAGGGGTTGGGCGAGACAAATGGTAGAGATGTGTGGGTAAGGTGGTAGAGGTGAGGGCCTTTTATAAGAGGAGAGGAGGTCACTCTTGAAAAGTTATAAAAGGTTACTTTATTATAAAATTCTTTTCAGATTTAAAAGGTCCAAAAAATATATATTTCAAGGATATCGTGATAATATTCCTAAATAAACCCATCCAATAGGTTTTTGACCTGTGTAGGTCTTAGATTTTACATTATCTTTTCATTTTATTTAAAACATTAAATAATGAGATAATCGCTGCATCATCATGGTGTCGTAAATAATTTACTTTATATAATGTCTAAAAACCATAAAAAACTATCATGATTAATTAAATAGTATTATCTTTTTAATTAATATTTATAGTCAAAAATATGACTTGTATAACCCCATTTAATAATTGTTTTGGGAAAATAACTCATGTTTGTGAAATTTTTATTTTAACGTTAAATAAAATGTTATTAATGTCATTTTCCTAACAAAGTGGCTCCGTGGGGTCCCCAAGAAGACCCATGGATTGTCTTGGTCGGCCATGACCCATCCAATAAGGGTAGGACATTGTCTAGGTCATTTCATATTATTAAAACATTATTTTTACCAGAAATTACACTAATTACCTCTAATCGTGATTAATAACATAAAAGTTAATATTCACAAAAAAATTATTTTAATCCCATTGAACCACATTTTACATCCTAATGACAACCATTTATTTCATATTTTTTAAACTAAAAACACAGAGGTGGTAAAATTTCATTTAAACGAAAAATCAGTTTTTTAATTAACACTTAGTGGTTTCACTATTCATCAAAAATTGAAGTTCTTTAGAAAAATACCAAAACATTACCCTAAGCTATATTTGATATTCCGAATTCAAAAATGATTTCAATTTTTTCAAAATTAAAAACATATAAGTTGAACTAATTAATTTAATAATTAATTCCTGCTGTCAAAACAAATAGCGTGTTTTTATGAAACAATAAGTATCAAAAGATTGACACTAGTTCAAGTCCAATTTCAAAGGGAAATTAATTCCAACGACCACTATTGGATTAAATGGTAAAAATATATTTTAATTGAACTTTATAACCAATTAAAAAGATAATATAATCATATAAATAAATTAGACTAAAAAGTGGTTTTGAATTAAAATACAACTTTTTTCACTATTCATTAAAAAATGAACTTTGTCGGAAGAATACCAAAAATTTACACAAAGTAAATTTTGATTTCCAGATTCTAAAGAAGAATTTTGTTTGGTCCAATATAATGTACAAGAGTGACCAAAACTATATTTATAGACGGTTCGCCATCAAAAGGCGATAAGTCGACCTTTAGTGAATGTTAGAGTATATATGCCTAAAATTGAATTCTTTTTGTAATTTAAGCCTTTATACTTTATTGGATAAATGTAAAAACATTTATCGAACATATATAATCATATTTTAGTTATTTAGATTAATTCCCTCCAATTCAACGGCTACATGTTAGCTACTATTTTAAATAATATTATTATATTACTAGTATGCAACGTAAGATTTCAGAGAAACTCTTTGTTGCGTATCGGGCACACTATCGAACATAGCAACCCCTTTAAAGTAAAATTAATATTTAATTCATAAATATTAATTAATATGAAAATGAATTATTCTTTATTTACCTGGGATGTTACACATTATACAATAGAAGAGTGGGAACATTTTTTTCAAAATGAATGTGGAAGAAAAAAAAGAATAGTATGCATATCAATTGAAAAATCCATTGGGAGTCATGAATCAGAATACAAAGTGGAAAAAAGTCAAAAGTAATAAAACCGATGTAATATAATGGGATAAAAAAATACACATGTCCCTAAGGAAACAACACTCCATGACCATAGTCGGACAACTGGAACCACCTCTAGGTGACACTTTCCCACTTCTCGAGCCATAAAAGAAATATGTCTACAAACAACCGAAGGAAAAAATTGGGGTGTGAGAATAAGACCAATATGACACAACCAAATATTCAATAACAGATGCCAACAATTTATTAACCAGTGTAAATTATATCAATTTTCAAAATAAATAGTTTTTGCAATTTAAGACAATATTTAAACAAAACGGTTGATAACTTTTCAAATGATGGAAGGTACATTGAAAGAATGTGTGTTACATTAGAAGAGATGGAATGTTTCTAAAAAAATGGAGTAAGTAAAAAATTTATATAAAACCGTTAATATTAATTCATAAGACATGTAAAGAGTTCAAACAACATTGGTGTACATTTATATCTCAAATAAAAATAATCATGTGAGCGACATGGTCATATTCAAAAAGGTAAGTGAGTTTTAACTAACTATAGGATTAAAGAGTCTCTATGTGGACATAAAAAAATGAGTATACTCACTTCCACCTGACACTATCTAGAGGTGACTTATCACCCTACCATCTGGGATGTGACCTGTCGTATGTAGGTTTTAAAATATTTTCCTAACCTAGAGGGTATCCAAATAACTCACTAACTTCCAAAGTCTATCATGAGCTCTTAAATGATTTGAAAATTTATTTTAAGACATCATAAAATAAAATAAATCCAGGTATTCCATTTCAATAATTCCAATTTCCTTCATTTTAAAACCAAAACAGGTTTTATTAATATACATTCATATTTCACATGATAATAGTAGTTGGGTTTTGTCAAATTTTTTTAATAATGTTTTATGATTTTTAAATCCATGAAAAAACTTCATTATTTTCAAAATCCACTTTCACTATTCAATTCTACAATTAAATTACAATAATTTCCATAAAATCCCCAATTTAAATTCACCAATTTAAACCAAATACATTCCACACACCTTCCCTATTTCAATGAAATTGTGTGTTTTCCAAATTCTCATACCAAAACCATTACAAATATCCTAATTCACTGGAATTTGGTTTTATCAACAAATTTATAAACAATTTGATGAAAATTAAATTAAATTATCAGTCAAAAAAATCTACCAGTACAATGGAAATCAATTTAGACAAATCAGGATGAAACCACCTACCACTTTCCAAAATAACGACACACACGACTGCACTCAAAAATGAGAGCGAAGTTTGAATAGATCCTGAATCCCAACCTATAAGAAATATATTACACCAAGAGGAATGGATCTACAAATACCAAGGCAATATATCAAAAACCCAAGAGGAGAGAAAGAGAGAAACATGTAGAACAAGGGTGAACACTTACCAAGGAATCTCACCGTAAAAGAAATGATGTTCTATAGCCGACCAGATTGATCTGGAAAGAGGGTATCCTTTAACAAATTCCTATGAAGAGTTCTGGTTTGATATCCAAGTGATATTGAAAGAATATACTGACTGAAACTGCCAAATGTGTGACATAAAGTAGGGTGCATGCTAGGTCACTACGTATACTCATGGGTCATGATGTGTAGTACACGATGGATAAGCTATAACAAAAACCTGTCTCCATGTGTTAAAAACTGATATTTTCACCCTACACGACGTGTAACATCATTTTACGACATGTACTAGGTCATAACATGACTCCCCTTCACAACATGCATCCAGAAACCAGTACATGATGTGTACCTCATTCACTAAACATGTACCTTAGGTACATGATGTGTACCTTTTTTGCAACCTGCAGTAAACTCGAAAAACACCTCTAAAATCATTAAACCAATGGGTAAACAAAAAGAAAGGGAAAAATTCATGAACAAGGTAACAGGATGTTACAACTATCCCTTGGTCAATATGTTGTATATAATCATCCACTTTTCACTATCATTGTTGGGATACATTTTAATTGAGTTCACAGACACTATTACATTACCAAAACATTGGATGTGTTTTCCAATATGAAAATTATATCTATTGACATATAATTATATTATACAGGTTTAGTAATATCTGATTTATATAACTAAAATCTCATTACTGACATGATAAAATATATTCCAGTTAAATTTATACACCAAAAAATAGGGTTTTAATATAACATTAGTCCCAATGAATGAAAATTGATTGGGGGAACTCTACTAATTGATTGAGTATAATTTAATCCATAACCTCTAGAAAGAGTGGGATTAAATTTTATTTTAAAATACCATTATTAATTTATTTCATGACATAATATCTCACATAAGTAGTTTATTATCTTGATAAAGGAAATAAAAGGCATAAAAAATATTTCTCAAAGAGAGGAAGTTGAGGAGAATTACCCTTACCTATTTTCATGAATTCTATAAGAATGCTTTACCCCCGGAAAAAAATAAAAATGTCTATTTTATTCAATTAGTTATTGACCTCATCCACATTCATTATCATTCATACACTTCTAAAATTCTCATTCTCTATATGAATTAATCTGATTTTCTATATGGGTGTTTATAGTTTGGTTCATTTATAATAGTTTTAGAATTGAGATGTTCATATTCATTATCCATCTAAAGTAAATTATCAATACATAATAAAAGTTACTATTAGAATTTTTTTATAATAATTTATTTTGATTCAATAAATTTTCATGACTTTTTACACCATATCATCTATGATGAAGTAAAAAATAATCATGTTTTCGTTAGTTTTTAGAAATTTAGGATGTTTCTTTAATTTATGAATTAGATATTTTTATAACATATCATGAAATATAAATCATATTTTTATTTACAGTTTTTCCACTTATTGTAATAATAAATATGTTATCATTGTTTTCTATGTATTAATTTTATAGTATTGGTCAATTGGGTGATTAAACTAACCCAAATATGAATATACATTGATTAAACTAGTTATTAGGAAGGGGTTCTGTTGTAATATCATTATACAGTATCCATAATAATAATATATATTTTTTATTAGTGTCATATATTATAATATTAATTCTATTGAAGAGGATGTAATGGATACAAAAATCAAACACGGTTTGAATAAATTATTTTTTTAGCATGCGTGTTTATTATGATTTTATTAACGATGAAATATTTTGGATCATATTATTAATATGTTCTCAAATATTTCAAAACATAACCCATATGATATCACATATACATATTATTTCTCTAATACCATCATTATATACAACCATGAATTATAGTGGAGGAGAATGAGTCACAATATGATGCAGATGCAGTAGTTCTCATAAAACACAAACAATAATTTTTTTCATAATAAAATATTGCTTGTTAATAAATAATGTTAAAACCATTAATATAATAATTTTAATGTATATAATTCCAAATAAAATCATTATAAAACATTTAATATAGTAATATTGAATGAATAAAATTAAGAAGAAAATTTAATAGACATTAACACTCACGTTAGTGACTGGAATTTTCTTTCAAAAAAGCCTTGAAAGAGAAGTGATTATGTTAAATAGGATAAACTAGTGTATTATATTAATCAAATAAGGTTATATGTATATTAAAATGGTGTATTTTTAAAGGGATATCATAATGAATACTTAGTCTTGAAATGGTAAAGATGATACCCTTTTTACATCAGGAGAAGGGATGTTTTTGGAGTAACCCTTATATTTTCTATAATGTCAGGTTTGTATTTGAGTGTCAGAGTCCAAAAAATGTAAAAAATTTACGGGATAACATTTATTATTTAATAAAAATTTAACCATTCTTTTAATTTCAATTATTAAACTTTTAATCACATTTTCAGTAGTTTAAACTCAATTTACCCCTTTTACATTTATAGTGATAATTTAGTTTTAACCGTAGTAATTAATATTAATGAAATATGATAAGAATGAAATACCTCGAAATTTGATAACTATAATTTAAAATTTACATATCAATTTATGAACTAATATTTATAAGTTCGTGAAAACATAATGTTAAAATAAATACACTGAATAAAATATTTTTAGATAAATATAAATTTTGACAAAAAATTATATTGTATTAAAAATGATAATTGACACAAGTTAAAATTAATTAAAATGATTTATTATAAAAAAAAATTAATAACCTATGGAAAAAAATTTAATGTCTATATAAATTATTTCTATTAATAAAAAAAATATGTTTTCAATAGTAACATTTTTGTTAGTTATAAAAATGTTGGGTATTTGATTTATAAATTAAAAGAATTATTCAAAATGAATATTTTATTCATTAAAATTATATTTTATTATTAATTATTTTAATAAAATTATTTTTTACATTTATATAAAGTCAATTAACATATTGGTTTGTAAATTTTGCAAACAATATATATGATTATGTTTCTCCCACTCAGTTATTTCAGAATTTGACCTAAATTATTCTCTATCGATAGATTTTATTATAACATGATCTCGTAAAGAATTCCATAGTATTATACTTTCCATTTGATAATATATATCCTTTTATCCTTATTTATGGAAATATCATATTATTATAGAACATTTATTGAAATATTTTCCCAAGATCATGTAATCTCACATGCTAATATCGAACCGTTGATTTAATATTGATGAGTTGTCTTCTCTTACAAAGAACATTAGATTACCTAATTATTATTTATATATTAAAAATGACATGGAAGAAAGTGAAAATTATGATAAGTCTACAAGTGAATAATTAATTTTTATATTATATGGAAATGGTCCTATATTTTGGTAAATAAAATTTCAATATGAGTGGTCCCCAGAGACTTAAAAATTCCTTCTAGGGATTTTGTTTTATATGTGAGATTTAAATTTTATATAATAGAAAATTTATCATAATAATGATATGTTCATCTGAAATTTTATCAAGTCATGTGTTTAATGATGTTTTTAACATCAAACCTAATGGTGTATTTTTGGGGGATCATTAATATTTTACTGATTGGTGAATATTGATATTATTCACTTAGCTTGATGGTGATGATATTAAACAATGAATAATCCATTTATGATAGAAAATATTACAAGGTGGAGTATAAAATATTTCCAATGAATTACTCAAATACTTTTAAAACATTTATGGTCAACCAGATGAAAATATTGGTAGATTATTGATAGCATTCAATTCAATATATCCATATAAACTGAAATTACATTTTACACATGTGAATGTTATCATTATAGATGTTGTCCCACTATAATTCATGTGAATGTGAAGAGATTATTTATTTAACATATATACTATTTGTTTTTATATTGGATATTTTATTATAGTAGGTAATAAAATTTGTTTATGGTCTACTGTGTTAGTGATTAGGAATGATCAGTTGATTATGAAAAGTAACATAAATGAAGTTATTTAAATATTAGTAGTACTTTTATTTCTTTTTTATTTATTAATAAATAATTCATCTCTTTAAAAAAATGGGGGATGAAAATAACTTACCCACTTTTTCATATAAAAAATATAATTGGATGAAATGAAAACATAAAATTATAATAGTTCATGTTACATATGCTATGCAAATAATATGAGAAAACTAGAGTGCTATAAATCATCTTTTAAAATACCATTCATCATTGAAGATCATGTACGAAAAATATAAGGTATTATTTTATAAAGGAGAATATTTTGAATCAATTTGTATAGTAATAATAATTGTTTAATCATGATCGAGACAAAAATATCATTATAAAGGAACTTTATGTTGACATATTTAAAAGGAGTTAGTTAGATATTGGATTAAAAATAATATATTATTCAAAGAAAGTAAAAAATTCGATATACCCACTCACAAATGGAAAGTTTTCACTAGATCGTGGTATGAAACATTTAAAATAATTACATGAATTTCAAGCTCTCTATTATGAACTCCTTGTGAAGTGGCAATTATATTCCATAAAAATAGAGAGAATAATATTTACACTCATTTCAAATAGAGTTTTTCATATGTTTATGATATGGGGAGAGTATATTCATGTTAAATCAATGTAAAATTTTATTGGATTGATGATTTATATGATTTTAGTTCTTGTTATATGTCTCTTAGGATATTTTCATTGTATTCTTGTTTCTCACACTAAGAATCACTCATGTGGACATAGTTTTGGTTATTAGTGATTCATTTTTATAAAACATAGTGGTTGTATGAAAATATTGTGTTTATAGGTCAATTATTAAATTTCTTAAATTTACCGAATTATAATTAATAAAACGTTTTTGTTTTTTCATTGAATCAAATTTCAGATAATGTTAGAAGAACTCTTATTTTAAATGGATTCTAGGTTGTTTTTTAGTGGATTAAAGTACAATAGAAAATTGGTTTCCAAGTCATGGGGAATAAATTAAATAATTATGACAGGGTTTCTGTATATTTTCTACTATAGAAGAATTACAATAGACCATAGTTAAACTTCACATTGCATTGTGAATTGGATGTTATGTTAGAGTTCGAGATAAAAAAATTAGGGATCCCTGTAGTGTTGGAAATTCAAACAGTCAGCCATCCTGAATGCATCTATCATAAATAAACTTAATCCCCTAGGATAAAGTAATATTGATTTTATATACAAGTTAGACATGAAGGGACTCGGGGTGATGTGGTGGGGGCCTATAATGGTGAGTTTTGGGGTGAAAGAAAAAATTTAAATGGTATGGGTCAATATCATTTGTATTTCATCTAAATGAAGGTGGTCACCTATGTAATATGATAATCTCATTGAAAAGGAATATATTTAATGTGAAAATAGATGATATATTTAGTCTCAGAAAAATAGAGAATAAATTTATTTGGGGAAAGGAAAAAATTCATAAGGCATATCTTAATTACAAAAAAGAAGTTTAAAGACCAATAATGATAGGTTATCAACTGATTGTTGGTTTCACTGGTGTTTTTAGGGTACATGTTTCATAGATAGAATGATTCATAATTACAAGTATTAAATTCAAATGGTATACATGAATATCACATCAGAAACTTTCTATTACACCAATGAGGTTTTATATTGGTATAAGTAAAATAATGTTCTTTTGATGAATCTTTAGGGGGTTGCATCAACGATCAATATACCATTCCATAGATTATTCAAATGATGAGAAGATGTTGTAGATTTAAAGTTGATGCGAGACAAATTCAAAGAATGTTTTCTCAAAAAAGAAATTTATACACAGTTACATGAGGGAGATAAAAATGAAATCAAATTTAAAACACCAAAACCTAGATGTTGTTAACTAAGAACACACATTAATAATGGATATTACATGATGAAGTAGTGGTTTGCGAAAAAACCAATATAATTAATTGGAAAATTAATGATATAATTATGGATTAGAATTTAAAGAATTAACATTGATTTAAAAAAAAATATTGGACAATGTAAAACCACTTAGTACACATGGTGTAATAATAAAAACTCTATTGTACAACAATTAACATAAAAAGCTATATTAAATGTTCTGGTTATGGCATTTTAAATTTCATTTTTCGAGAACATGTGAAGGAATATAATTTATATACATATTAATTAAATATATAAATCATAAACAAAATTAGTAAAGGAAATCATGTTTTCAACTAGAAAAAGTGGAAAAGGTGTTCTAGGATTGTGCTCTATATAAACTATAGTATGATTAAAATAACACAAAAGGAGGTTTTCATTAATTGAAATTCATTATACCTTCTCAAATTTGAATAGATATTTGAGGTTTATTTTAATACTATAATTTTAAATAATAGAAAAAATATAATATTAATAGTAGTGTACTTGTCACTTTTCCAATGGGATGTTAATTATTCAAATTGTTGAGTGGATAATGACTTCAGAGGATCAGTGAAGTGATTATCCATTAAAATTCAATTTGAATCATAATTCCTAGTGTCTTAATTACAATTGTAAATTTATAATTTTATGACCATTAGAGTAAGACTATGTTTTCAAACTAGGTAATGAACATGTTTTAATTAGATAATACATCTTTTACTCACTGATATTTTAGGGAATCAGAATTAGTTTCGTAATAATAGAGAAAATTATATGATTATTTATAAAATTTAAATAAAAAATTCCAGAATGCATATTTAATTTAGAACATCAATATAATGAAATCCTATTTAATTTTCAAGGTATAATACATAATGATATATATTTTATAACACCTATTACGAGCTTCAATTCAATGCCTCTTGAATTTCATAAAAGTATTTTAGGACACATATTTTCCAAGGAAGGCTTATACAATGTGAGATGTGATGATTTAAAGTGAATGCCATATTAATTTCTAAAATCAATCTGTAGTTTTCATATGCTTAAATATTTATTCATTACAGTGAAAAAAATTTATATTCATGTTCCCAAAGAATCATATCTCTGTATCAAACCCTTATCACTTAAATAATAAATATGATAAGTAAAAAAACAGTTAGACAAGTACATTATGTTCATCATGATATAGTGGAATGTGGTTAGTCTTGTTGGGGAAACCATTTTCATCCAAGTTACATCCAATAAATATTAATTATAATCAATTGATTAATAATAACCATAAATAAAAAATCGAATAAATTTATTTTTTAATAATCAATCTACATCAGCTTAAAATCAATTTTTAATGTGAGATCAATCCAACTAATATTAGTTTAATCTATTATGAATTATCATAGTATTATTATACATGATTCTTCCACCCTATGGATGAAATGTCACAAAATTCCATTCAAAAATGGTAGTTGAATCAGTAATTCACTTATATGTGGATCATGCACCACACAATTCAAATTTATTAAAAATGTAAAATTTTTAATTATCATTAGTGATCCCTTCATTATGTATTTATAATATATTTATTTAACATGACATGGTTTCTTTTCCATCATCAATATACTCGTATTGTTTTTCCATGATGACTACTTTGACTGACAATCCAAATGTACTTTTTTAGACACTCTATTTACATTCATCATTATTTTACATGAATTCTAATAATATATTAAATATAATAACTTCTCATTTATAGTGTATTGGAATTCCTTTATAATAGAATCATACTTATTTATCATCAACCATTCATTACTAAACTTTTAAAAATATATTTCGATGTATATTAAATTAGTAATAATAAGACAACTCAAAAAAAGCATACCATATATAATATTTTCACGGAAGATATTTTTTAATCCTTCTTTCTATAATCGACTCGTTAGTGAGAAAACATGAATTAAAAGTGTATCTAATATACCCACAATAGTATAATATTTATTTCATTTATCCATAATGAATATTCACCCTCAGGAATTAAATCTGGAATATTAATCACACAGTTAGATTGATTAGTAATTGTAGTAATAATTTAATGGAACTATGTCACTTACATATATTTAATGGTTAATTGAGATCCTATTTTAGGTAATTATTATACACGAATTTCTTAGTAAACAACAATATTTTATATCACATTTGGAATTTTAATATGTAATGTAAATATTTAACAAAATTCATCGAATAAATAAATAAAATTTTATTTCCATATTGTTGTTTTATGTTATAAATATATCCTCTTAAATTATGTTCACTAATAAAATATTTTCATGTTATCAATCCTCCTTTAATAAATTTACCAAAATAACACTTCCCATATTTATTTAACTGCAAAATGTTTTCTATATAAATTTGGTTGATTGATCTTGAAAAATATTTTAATGTATTCTTCATCAACACTAAAAATAATTTCGGCTATAAAAATTATATAATATCTATCTCTATTTTCAATAAAAAATTGAAAACCACATCATAGGAATCAAAGTATATGATCAAGAGTTATTTCGTATAGCCTTGTCTTAGGAGATTGTGAATCTACTTTTCATTATTTATATGAAAAATTACAATGTTATATGAATAAATGGATAATCATGGGACATTTTAATCAGAATAACTCATCATTTCATCATCATTCTATGTAATATTGATTAAATACCTTTAAAATAATTAATAAAAAAATTTAGTAAACAATTTTAGAAGAAGTATTTAATTAAATTCGACTACTCCATGAAATCCATCTCATCATCATGCTTTATATTATTTATTACATTCAAAGACTACATATCTTATCTTATGCAAACAAAAAATATATAGAAAAATTAAATATGTCAAATATATTGAAAAGGTAAAATATACTCTATAATTTGTTTATCAAGATCTATAATTTGGTTTTATCTATTTAACCATATTAATGAAAATAACTCTACATAATAAATTAAACCATTACCTATGATCTAATCCATGGGGATACGAGAGCTCTACATGATTTTGGTATTTTCAAAGAACTGGGATATCAATAATAAAGAAGGTGCTACATTATTGACTCATTATTTCGTGAAATAACATCAAAATCACCAATTTCATTAAAATAATCTTTATACAAATTGTTTTATCACCTTCCTTAAATAATATTAAAATTTTATATACTCTAATGTAAGGATATTATCTCTTATCATGTATCAATTTATGATATATTTTTGAAAATAATATTATGGTCGAATTCCATAGATAATTAATGATCAATAAATCACCATAGTTCAATGTGATTTAGGAAAAACACCTCATGGATGACTCTATTTTTTTCTAACATGTTACATTGATAAATTTATTTATTACCTCTCTAAGAAATACCCATTATGGGGAAACTAAAAATACTAGTGGTATAAATCTAGTGTGTCTACTATGTGACTCCACAATACATTAAAATATTTTCCTTTTAGAATAAATATAATTTTTATTAACATTATTTATATATAATGTTAAAATTATGATAATACAACACTGAATTAACATGTGTTACACACAAGACCGAGTTTTTCCGCATTTTAATGGAGAACCTATTTTTAAAATATATATATATTTTTATTTTTATTTTTAAATATAAACATTATTTTTTGAGTTCATAATGTATAAATTATCATGGGGTTAATATTTTGGATTTTTCTGAGAGTCATTTTTCTTGACGAATAGTGAATATTACTCCAATTTACTTAAAATCAGCCCTTTTCATTTAAATAATTATTGATGATGAATTATATTTTATATTGTTTCTAGAGTCACATTTGATAAATTATAAATATATTTATAATATTATGTTCATTAGAATCAATTTTACTTGATATAGAATATAATAACATAACACAATTTTTGAATACATTTCAATTGTAAAAAACTCTTATTTCACCCCGTGAGAGGGATTTGCATTAATCTTAATTTTCTCACTTCTATTATTTTAATTTTTAAAATACAAAACATTTGGATTTAATTATTATGATATTTTTTGTCTAATAAGATCAATTTAATTTTTTGACCAAAATTATTAGGGAATGTGATTAACATTATTTACGTTGACTAAGGTATGATATAACATAATAAGAGACCAAACCTTAATATTTAGGACCAAAATGACATAGAAAGATGTAAAAAATATAATACATTCCAATAATTAGACAATTACTCCTCTTGGATTGAAATATGGGGTTATTGGGATATTATTATATAGAAGTTCCCAATATAAAATGTTATGTAAGGAAAAAAGACAATATAAGAACTTTTATTACCTTTAACATTTATAAATTTTTTATATATGTAAAAAATATCATATTCTCGTTTATACATACAATATTGTGTGATTAATGAGTTATTGTTATAATAATAATTAATCAATAAATTTAGAGGGGATTTAATTACATAAATTCTTATGAAATACCGACATAGTGATTATTTAGTTTATAGTTAACCAAAATAAATTATACTATAAATATTAAAAGTGATTTTAATTTAAAGAATTATTATATTTATTTATTTTTAAATATAATAATACAATATTTCACATATTTAAACCTAATATATTTTAATTATTTTTTATATTGTTATTTTAAAATTCACATTAACTGAATAACATCTACGTTGACATTATTGTTATTTTTTAATAGACGAAAATTTGTAAAGTATTCTAAATTAATTAAAATCCTATATTCATCCATGTGATTTTTAAGTGTTAAAAATTATTAAATATGTTTTATTAATGGAACAATTAATATTTTATAATGTATATATTGACATTTACATTGTAAAAATGTTTTCATAACAGTCTGTGTTCAAGCAACATTTTAGCATGCCACACGTGCTTGTTTTAAAATTTATTTACATAGAACATGAGAATTTTATTTTATAAATTAGATATAATATAAATAATTGATTTTATTTATATTTTCTAATAAATATCTCTTGATGTTATTCAAAATTATTAAATTAATTCTACTATACAACTATATGTTTTAATAAAAACCAAAATTATAAAATTGGGGAATCATAGAAGTAAAGGAACCAAAATTTTAAAATGCACTTATTTTTTGGGATGATAATTTTCTCAGCCAATATTAACCTTCAATCCATTTTTTGTCTATTTTTATGAAACAATACGAAATATCACCCATCCAATATTGAATACCATTTGATATTTACTAAAGTACAGGTCCCCCTTTCCCATAAAAGTCTACCACCTCAACCCATTCTTAACAGCTCTAGAACCACCTATGTTCGGCCAAAACCTTTAGAAATATTTTCCAGACATCTATACCATCTACCTATAATCATCCATATTTTTATAATGAATTACAATAAATCATTTCGGTATAATCCAAAAGACGTTACCTGATTAAGAGGTAACACCTTCTCTCATGTCTTTTAATTTCATTTCTATTCTCCACTCCCTATAATAATATTATTCTAGGATTACATAAAAAATAGTATCCTAAATATTATAGTATTTTATTAGGACATTGGTTTTACATATACTTACACACACCTCCATCTAATGTTTGAACAATATATTGTTTCTCTGTATGGAAAAATACAGCCTCACAAAATGCTGATTGTTCAATTTTTTCTGACCACCTCTCATTGTGGAAATTATGATGAATACTGTATTTATATAGTATATATAAGATATTTATTATTTCATATAATTATTTATTTTTTATTTGGATCACAACTTTATTCTATCCATGTAGATTAAATATGGTAATTTCTTTTGATGAAGTGTGGGATACATCCCACTCAAAGAGATATGATTCGTTCATGCCATACATAGAACATATAAAAGATATTTTTAATGATCCTATATAAAATATATAAAATATATATGATTATGGATTTATAATATACACATTTATAATTTAGTTTTAAATATTTTAATACAACAAAAAATTTAATTAGTATTCATGCATACATATAGCATACCATCTCAATGAACGGTGCACTTCATGTCTAATCTAAAAATATCATGGAACATTATAAAATAAATATTTCTGGAATTTATTCATTTATTAAATTAATATAATGATGAGTCCATGATATATTTAATAATAAAAATAAATGACATGTCAAAATGTACTTGAGAAAACATGTCAATTAACACCCGAAATAGTCAAAATAATAAAAGAGTGTTAATAAACGGGTAATAAAACATTATAATAAGTTAATATATGGTATTATAAACTCAGTTTTGGTTCTGGTATTAGTTATTAAAAAAATTTAAACCACTATACAGGATGTTAAAGACCCCACAACAATATAATGGTTATAGTAAGGGACTTTCATCTCAGTTTTTCAATCTGTGAGATTAGAGTAATATTCACTATTTATTTATATTGTGTTCCATACCTATTTTGTTATATTATATCATGAAAAATATTATTCTCATGATATTTTTAGTTTAAATTTATGTCACAACTTTATATATATTGTGATTTCAATGTTTCAATGTGGTTTGTGTGACATTGTAATGTTTAAATATTATTCTCCTCAAATGTTCGTAATCTATCTTCCTTTTGATATTTTTAACATTAACTTGACAAAATCACATTATTTTAATAATTTTTCAATGTAAAATTAATTTAATGTCCATATTATCATAAAATGGTTAATATTATTTCCTAAAAAATGTATACAATGTTTTCTACGGTGTTTACTTTGACAATTAATTAAATAGTTTTTTATCTGTGTTTTAAACTATCTTGTGAATGGTCTTGATGGTAAAAGGTTTTAATTTTCTTAATACATGATGTCCAATAAGAAATAAATTTCCATAATTTAGTATTATTTATTTTATATCTATGAGATTTTGTGTGGAAAAATTTGTGGATGTAGTTCATTTTCATTTAATTGATTTAAGGCATGTGTTTCAGTTTCTTACTTGCCATATTATTTGTCCTTTATCTAGTTTTATAATGGGAATGTGTGCTCAATTATTTACCTTTCCATATATATTGACTCATTATTGGTTCTATTTTACATTCCCTTACTTAGAATTCAATCTAACCATTATTATGATTCATTCTCTAGGTTATGAAGTACATAACATTTAATAAGCTTTCAAGGATGGATTTTTTTTCTAGTTTATTGTGTTTCATGTTTTATTATATTTTCCCAATGTATTGTGCGTATTAATTATGTAATATTATTTTAAAAGGATTCTATACTGAATAATAAATTATGACATACTTCCTCGTAATAATTCCATTTTAATGTAACAATGCAATGGCTCCAGGATTATGGGGACAGCACTATACAGTTGGTATCAAATGAAGATTATCAACAACCAAGGAATCTGGATTTATAGAAATATATAAGAGAGAAAAAACCTTATATAGAAATTGTGGATAAGAGTAGAAGAACATCATAGATGTTTGTAAAAGTAGATATTATGTGGGAATTAATACTAACATATCCTTATTTGGATACTACAAGTGGACGTTGTTTTGCCATAGATGTAACTAGGAGGAACAAATACAACAAGGTGATTCAGGATTGACATAGGGAAACCTATTACATGATAAAGGTCCTTAATGCACACCAGTTTGACACTTTATTGGGATTTGTTTAAGATAAATCACATTTTATTCACCTACCATTATGAAGGATTTAGATATAATGATTTTCCCAAAGTATCCAAAACGTATTGTTTTAGGATTTATGATGAAAAAATATATGTTATGTGCTATACCAGGTTCAGAGTTATAGGATGTTAATAATTTTATGATTTAATCCAGTTTATGGAAACGTTTATAAATGGTAGATAGAAGATGAAATGAGAACTCCACCAATGCACGTGACATAAATACTGAGAAGGATCATATCATTCATTGCTGTAATCCAATATTTCGAAGTGGCATAGTCTCCCATGTATTATAATAAAATGAGGAAATAATATCATGTGTTAACAAGATAAGTAAATAATTATTTGAGTCCTATGTATTTAAAGGGAAGAGGAATATGTAAAATAAATACTTAGATAAAGGGAATAAAGGAAATAAAAAATTAACCACATGTGATAACTGTGGAATGAATCAAGTTGGAAAATTCTTAAAGGGAATGAGAGTTTGTAATATGTGTGGAGAAAAATGACCCTGTGGTTGTGATTACATGGTTTACAAAATGGTTTCTAGCATACCAGTTCTTAGAGATGAGACACTATGTGAATCAATATCCCAAGCGTCAATAGAATATACCCGATATGATATTATTGGATAGTGATGAAGTTATGATACTGTTGCATATGAATAGTAATGACTAGTATTCTTGTTAAAGAATTATTTCATTTGAGTATTTTAAAATAATATACACGTTATAGGAATTATGGAATATATGAGTTCTACATTGTAGTAATTTTCATCAATGATTTGGGACCATATGTTGAATGGTTCCATGAAAATATATTATGTATAATGTTAAAATATTGTGCAAATAAAATTATTAATCAAAAGGAAACCCTTAATTTGATCAAAATGTTGAGAAAATGTGGAAGAGATGATTCATTTGGATAAGTGATGATTACCTTGGATCTAATTAAAGGCATGTCGAACTGTGGTCTATACTCTCAGTCGTGGAGTATAAAACACTTTGAATATAAGGGATATATCCACCAACATGTTTAATACATAAGAAATAAGGATAAATTCATGTTTTATGGTAATTTGAGTTATTACCATATATCCAGATGATATATGATGACATTATTCCGATGTTTGGAATGTGAAACTTTTGAGCTACCTCATGTTGATTGAAAGATGGAGATAAGTGCATTTTAGAAATTCTGGGACTATCATTCAGATTTTATTTAATCATAATATTTTGGAAAAGATAACCATTTCTAAAAAAAATAAGAAGATAATTAGATGATATTTTAAAGGTTTATGTATTTCATCAATATATGTTTTATCATGTGGTATGAGATCAACTAAAAAGAGTTTATGGTGTAATCAAATAAAAAGATCATTTTTATAGAAACATATATTTAATTATATTCATAAACAGTGAAATGTTCTATTAACTATAAAATAAAATTGGTTTTGAAAAAAAATAAATTTGTCAATTATCATCATTTTTTATAATAGAAATGATCTTTATTCACACATATGAATTATGGTTTTGTGGTCAACAGCATTAATTTGAACATTTTCTTTAGCACTACCAATCAAAACATGATGGTTAGTTTTTTATTCCCTATAAATTTTTACATTTTTACCAATGTTATCCTTCTAGGGAACATAGATATGAGACCTTTTACTTACCTTACCCTCTTATTATGAAAAAATGATATTAAAAATTCAAATGATGTCAGTATTTTAAAAATATTTTATTTTCAACCCCAAGATTATTAAGTTAAAGTTTTAATTGAAAGGACACAATTTAGTTAAGGTGTGGAGAATGTGACAATCAAAGGCATTAAAATATTTTTCTTTTCGATTAAATATTTTTTTTGTCAAATTCATTGTACACAATGTTAAACATACTCTACATACGACACTGAAATAATTTGTGTTTCTTACAAGACCTTGTTTCACCACCATTTAATGGAAAACAGACATTGAAATTAAATATTTACAAATGTATGATTCTTTAAATGTAAATATCATTTTGGAGTTCATAATTTCGAGATTATCTTTGTGTGATTTTTTGGAATTTTTCGAAGAATCTTAATTTTTTGGATGAATAGTGAAATTTATTGCAATTTAGTTAAAAAACCATTTTTGTTTAAATAATTATTAATGATAAATAATATTTGAGATTTGTTTTAGATTTATATATATGTTTATACAATTATGTTAATTATAATAAATTTTACATTGAAATTGAATATAAAAACCTAACAAACATTTGAATGTTTTCTACTTTAAAAACCTGTTATTTCATTCTATATGCGAGATTGTTGTTTATCTTAATTTTCAATCTTATGTCAATTTGAATTTTGAAAATATGAAATACACAGATGTAATTAATATAATATTTTTGGTCTAATAATATCATCTTATTTTTTTACCAAAATTATAAGTGCATGTGAGTAAGATTAATTACGTTCATTAAGGTAAGATTAAGATTAATTAGAGACTAAACCTTATTATTGTAGACAATAATGACATGGAATGTATTAAAAAATCCATTAGATGCGAGTAATTTTATCATGTATCCACTTGATTTAAAATATTTTTTTATTGGGATATTATTAATTGAATGTTACCTACATAAATGGTTAGTTAAAGAAAAATATAAAAATGTAGCTTTCCTTACAATTAAAATTTATAAAATTTCAAGATATATAAAAACATAATATTTTTTTTATACATACCCTTTTGTATGATAAATTATTTATTATTATCATTATAATTTAGTCATAATTTTAATGTATGATTTATTTACATATAATTATTAATAATGCCAACATAATGATTATATTGTTAATAATTTTAAAAAATAAATGATACTATAAATATTAAAAGTGAAGTTAATTGATTGAATTACTATCTTTATTTATTTTTTAGATAAAAATATAATTTGGAACATCTTTAAAAAAAATTTATTTTAATTAAAATATTATATTAATATTTCAAAATTAACATTAAATAAATAATGTCAAAATTTAAATTATTTTTATTTTAAAATAAATTAATTATATCAAATGATTAAAAATTAATAAAAATAATATATTATGATTTTTGTTATTTTTTAATAAATATTTAATATGGTCTATTTATTGACCAGTTAATATTTTTTAATTTACATACTAACCTATATAATGTAAAAATGTGGTTAATAGGGTCGGAGTTCATGCAATGGTTTAGCATGCCATATGCGCATGTTTTAAAAATAATTTACAAAACACATGAGAATTTTATTTTATAATTTAGATTAAGTATTAATAGATTCATGGATATGAATTTTATATTAAATCTCACATTAATTTTTTATTAATGGGAAAATAAATTAGATTAGAAAAATATATGCTTTACTAAACACTAGAATGATTAAATTGGGGACTCTTAGAAGTTAAGGAAACAAATTATTTAAGTGCACATATTTTCATGTTGATGAGGTTTTTATAAAACATGATTATACTTTATGCCATTATTTTTCCATTTTTGATGATATTTAGGTAATATATATTACCCATTTTTTAATACCATTTGGTATTTACAGAAGTGCCACACCACCTTCCCTAAAAATGCCACCAACTTGCCCAATTCCTTACACTAATAAAACCACCTAATATCAGACTAGAGATGATCGAATAGTATCCCAAACTCCCACCCTATACCTATATTAATCCATTTGGGTAGAAATATTTCCAATAAATCCTCTTGGTATAAATCAAATAATGTTAACTAATAAAGAGGAAACTCCTTCTCTCATGTTTTCTAATTTCATTTCCATTATCAACTCACTATATTATTATAATTATATCATTAAATAACAAAAAAAATTATCTTAAATACACTATGATATTTTAATATATGGGTTTTACTGATACATACACACACTTCCATCTAATGGGTACCAGATAATCAATTTCGGGTGAGGCAAAATACAATCTCATGAAATGATGATTGTTCAATTTTTACCTACCACCTCTCATGGTGGCCATTATGATGAAAAATATATTTATCATATATATATATATATTATTTATGACTAATTATTCTTTTTAAATTTTTTATTTTTATCATACCATTATGCTATCCATGTTGTGTAAATAAGACAATTTCGATCGAGGTAGTGTCGACTACAACCCCTTAAAGAGATATGATTCGTTCATGTCGTACATGGAATTTATAAATATTTTTAAATAAAAAAATATAAAATATATAAAATATACATGATAATTTAATAATTATATACCAATTTATAATTTATTTTCAATTATTTTAACACAATAATGAAATAAAAGTAGTGTTCAAGCATACGTACGGCCTACCTTTTACACGAACGGTGCACTTCATGTAGAATCTCCAAATATTATTGACCATTAAAAAATAAACATATACTTAATTTATTCATGGATTAAATTTTGGATATGATTAATCCATGATATATTTAATAATAACTACAAATAACATGTCAAAATGTACTTGAGAAAACTAGGCAACTAACACCTGAAATAGTCAAAATAATGAAAGAGTATAAATAAATGGGTAATAAAATATTTTAAGAAGTTAATATTTGGTATTATAAACATTATAGTGTTTCTATTATTAGTTTATTAAATACTATATTCTAATATACAAGCAGTTAATGATCACACAAGAAAAGGATGGTTAAGGTAAGGGATTTTCATCTCAGTGTTGAAATTTTTTAGTTTTGAGTCATATTCGCTATTTACTTATTTTGATTGCCATAAAAACTGATCATATTGATATTTTATATCATGAATCCTTATATAATAATTATATTTTTATTTTAAATTGATATAATACATTTTTGGAGATTATGATTCAAACGTTTCAAAGTGGTATGGGAAAGCTTGGAATGTTTAAAGATTATTCTCCTCAAATGTTCATAATATTACATTTTTATGATTGTTAAATTTACATTTACACAAAAAACATATTTTAATAATTATTCATTGGAAAATTAATTTAATACCAATATTATCATACTATAGAAATTAGTATTTCTTAATATGTATACCATTTTTCATATATTGGTTACTTTGAAAATAATGTGATTATTTAGGGAATTATTGTTAAATCCATATTTATTATAAGGCCCCAGCCTTAAACCTTACTTAATCTTGAGTTATTACAAGATTACACATTGAGGATCTTTTCAGGTTTAGAGTTTCAGAGAATTAGATCGTGAAACTTGAATTACATTCCACATTTAAACAAGGTGGTTACATAAAAGGCAATATTCATTCTTCCCATCAATGGAAACCTATTTAAAATAAAACACGGATTCTTTCTTAACACATCCTTGACACTATCGTCACATCATGTACCTTTCCCTTGACCTGTGAAAAGCATTTCAAAAACTTGGGATGAGCATAAAAATCTCAGTAAGGGTTATAAAAATATGGAAAGGAAACATGAGTTCATATATACATATGAATTAAATCATACTTTACCCATAAAACAAAGGCATATCAAATCATGAATAAATCATAGAAAACATAAGAAATAAAGGTAACTTGAGGCATTCATAACATTCTTACATAGGGAGTAACCCTCTTGGTTACGTTTGGAATACCCATCACAGTATATTCCCTAAATCTCTTCGGAGAAACCTTAACGTTTCACTCCTTCGCGTTACCCAATGCATTGGAGAGCTATATCGTGCTCACCCGCCCTTAGTTTATCACGGAACCACCTGTTCTTCATAACAATGCCCAAGAACCATAACATAATCGTATCACATAAACATGAATAAAGGAAACATAACATTTCCACATTTCAATCACAATATAACATTTTAGGATATTGAAATAATGAATCAATTCAAAAAGAAACCATTTCCAAAACCATTTAAAACATTTAATAAAGAGATTTTTGAATCAAAGAGTCCCATACCACCTTGAAGATTTTATCATTTTAAACCATTAATATCCATATAAATAAATCCTTAAAACCATTTTGAAAACATGGATATTAATAAGAACAAATAATTAAAACATTTAAAACGATATTTTTGTTAAAGGGGTTTTAACAAAATTAGAGACACTTGAATACAATAATCGAGGAATAACATTTTGTCAGAACATTATAATATCATGAGAATAAAAGGATTCATGATATAATACTCCAAAGACAGTATATACACCATATAAGAGTGAATTGGTGCATAACAACAATGAAACCTCAATAGAAATGTCAAATGTGATGAAATCCCTTATAAAGAAGGAATCCTTAAATTAAGGACAAATAAATCTCAAAAATATGTTTTAAAAATATATATACACCCAATATAAGTGGATATTAAGTGTAAAACAATAAAAGGTCATTCACACAAATTCAATGGATGACATATTCAATGACTACAAGTTGAACCCAAAGAAATCGAAATTGGGTTAAAAAGTTCCCTTGATAGCCTAACGACATCACATCAAAATGAGTTGATGAGAGATAAAAAGTGTATCTCATCACTTGGACATAAAATTTACATCAATAAGGATGTATGAGAACATATCCCAACATAAAAATATGTAAATTAAAAGACCCAATAAAATAAGTCTTTTAAAAAAGAGGAGGGTGAAAGGTTCCCTTACCGACTTGGGTATCTTTCAAAACATACACCCCATGAAAGAAAGACAATAGGACATTGATGTAAATACTCATAAATGAAATTATATTACTCAAATAGTAGAATAATGGTCAGTACATACACCACTCAATGGAATTTGTGGCAAATGTAGCATAAATCCCACGGGAATAAAAGTAAGATGAAAAATCCCTTACGAAAATTCGGCAGCCTAACGGCGCCACTCAAAACATCCAAAATGGATTGATGAGTGGAAATAGGGTCTGTCATCATATGAACATAATAATTACAGTAGGATTAATATAAAATAACATCCCATTCATAAGAAATATGAGCTTAAAATAAATGACATAATAGAGTGTACTTAAAAAAGAAAGAGAGTTGTAGGATCCCTTACCTCGGGTCCGACTTGACTCGATCGTTCTTTAATATCCTGAATAATAAACTTGAGTTAATTTCTACTTCCTTAAGAACATTTTTCAAGTTCATTATTCCTTTTATATCACTTATTACCATGTCATAAACATTATGTAATCAATTAGGTTAATAATATTTGTTTTGCCGATATTTGGTTCTTTAAGTCGAAAGTGGACTTCTTATAATTACATGTTGTTCATGTGGCCAAATGTTTATTATATCAATAATTGTATTTATGATGTAGATATCATATATGTCATATATATCCAGTACATTCATGCATTTATAACATTACATAATCATTTAGAGGTAAGAAATGAAATGCACCGTTCATGGAGACGGTAATCCGTACGTACGCATGAACGCTACTTTCATTTCTATTTCGTATTTTATAGAATGGAATCATAATTATATAAAGGTATATTATAATTCCAGTATAATATCATATATAATATAATAGTTCCATCCTTTATACGTCCCACATAGGGTATTTAACGAATCAAATCACTTTGAGGGGGCGGTAGTCCGCACTTCCTTAAATGAAGATATCGCGTATACCCATAATGGAAGCCATAAAGGTAAGAGAAAAATGAAAAATACAGAAGCATAAATAAAACATAAAAATATTATATATCATATATAAAAATAGTGACATCATAATGGCCACCATTGAAGGTGTTAAATGAGTATTGAACAATCATCGTTTCGGGAGGCAGAATTTCACCATCCACGGAAACCGTATGTTCTTTAACCATTTGATGTAGTTGTGTGAGATTGTAGCTCGAATAAATATTATAACAACATCCTAGTATATTGAATATACTGGTGTTGTTACAAAAGAAGTAAATAAAAAGAGTTTAGGGGGTTGGAGAAGCAAAATAAAACAAATGAACATGAGAGAGTGAGTTACCTTTAAAAGTGTAACTCCTTTTGATTTGAGCCTAAAGGCTTCCTTTGAAAAGATTCTGCCCAAAGGGAATCCTCTAGGATGAGGAGAGGGATGTGGAGAGAGTAAATGGGCAGGGTTTGGCCGAGCCAAAGGCTTGAGGAGTGTGTTAAATGAGGTAGAGGTAAGGGGCCTTTTATAAGAGGAGAGGAGTGGCACTTTTGGAAAGTAAAGAAATATTACTTTATTTAAAAATTTTTTTCGGTTTCAAAAGGTCCCACATTAATATAATTCGTTTATAAGGTGATAAGGCTTCGAAATACACTCATCCAATAAGTTTTGGACATGTGTAGTTCATAGATTTTACATTATCTTTCCATTTTACTTAAATCGTCAAATAATGATATCATCGCTGCATCATTATTATGTCATAAATAATTTATTTTATTTAATGTCTAAAAATTATAAAATAATTACTATGATGTAGGTAATCTTTGTATCTTTCCAATTACTATTTATAATCAAAATTTGGACTTGTGTAACCCCACTTAAAAATTGTTTTAGTAAAACATATCATGTTTGTGTCATTTTTACTTTTACATTAAATAAAAAGTTATTTATGTCATTTCCCAACCAAAATGTCTCCATGGGGTCCCCAAGTTGACCCATGGCTTGTCTTGGTCGGCCATGACACAACCAATGAGGGTAGGACATGTGTCAAGTTCATTTCATTTTATTAAAGCATTATTTTTACCTTAAACTACACTAATTACCACTAATCGCGATTAAAAACTTAATAAGTTACTATTCACCAAAAAATTATTTTTATCCCATTGAACCACATTTTACTTCTTAATGAAAACCATGTATGTCGGATTTTTTAAATTCAAAACACATAAGTGGTAAAATTTCATTTAAACAAAAAATCAGCTTTTATAAGTACCCCTTAGTGGTTTCACTATTCATCAAAAATTGAAGTTTTTCAGAAAAATCCCAAAAATTCACCCTAAGCTATATTTGATATTCCGAATTCAAAAATGAAGTCCATTTTACAAAATTAAAAACATATTAGTCACATTAATTAATTTAATAATTAATTCCCGCTGTCAAAGCAAATAGCGTGTTTTTATAAAACAATAAGTATCAAAAGTTTGACACTAGTTTAAGTCTGATTTCAAAGTGAAATTAATTCCAACGACCAGTATTGGATTTAATGGTAAAAATATTTTCTAATTTCACTTTAAAACCAATTCAAAATGTTATCTAATAATATAAATAAATTAGATTAAAAAGATGTTTTGAATTAAAACACAACATTCTACACTATTCATTAAAAATGAACTTTATCGGAAAAATACCAAAAAATTACACAAAGTAAAATTTGATGACCCGATTCTTAATAAGAGTTTTATTTGGTCAAAAAGAATGTATAAGAGTGATCAAAACAATATTTATTGACAGTTCTCCATTAAAAGGCGATAAGTGAACCTTTAGTGAAAACTAGGGCATATACACCTAAAATTGAATTCTTTCCGTATATTAAGCCTTTATCTTTTATTTGATAAATTTAAAAACATTTAAAAACATATATAATCATATTTTAGTTATTTATATCCATTCCCGCCATTACAACGGCTACATGTTAATTACCATTTGAAATAAAATTATTTTATTATTAGAGTGCAACGTAAGATTTCAATGAAACTCTTTGTTGCGTATCGGGTACACTATCGAACATAGCAACCCCTTTAAAGTAAAATTAATATTTAATTCGTAAATATTCATAAATATGAAAATTATTTATTCCTTATTTACCTGGGATGTTACATCCTTCCCCCCTTTTGGGAATTGCGTCCTCGCAATTTTAAAATTGGTCTTGGAAACTTCATTGAAAGTCCCAAATCGGAACAAAAGTCGGTAAAACAAACACTTTAAAATAAAGAAAGATAAGTACAAAGGTCACCCGAGTTAACCCATACTAGGATTCCAAGTATGAAAATATGGACATGGAGGAAAAAACAAAGGGTCATGTTCTGATGGAGAGTGATAGAAAACATGTTTAGGAGAAAGTTAACCACGAGAAAATCACAAACTTGTGATGGGTTAAACGGTATTCGATTCCCAAGTAGGAAAAGTTAATAGACAACATTTTTGTTTTAAGTTACTTTTTATTGAGGAATTTATTAATAAGGAAACATAATCACTTATCATGTTGACTCTCAACCCTTATTAGATTCAAACTTATATTTTCTCCAAAAGGCGAGTATTTAGGAAGACTTGTTCGCATTAAGAGCACTATAAACAACTTCTTAGAGGAGAACATAATACACAAAAAAAAAGAACTATAAAATGCTCATGTCTTCAAACCGTAACCAAAACTAAAACCAAAAAGGTTACTACAAGATCAGATAATCCAGAAAAGGATAACCCTTTAAAAAGAAAATCTATGCTTAATCTCCAAAATTTTTCAAACAAAACCCAAAGTTCAACAAGGATCATCAGATAAACAATTTGTCCATAAAATTCTTCAAAGTAAACAAATATAAGATTGAAACCAAAATATTTGAAGGATTTAGTCACATAGTCTTCCAAGTTAAATCGTAACATTTATCTCCAAACAACATCAGTTGCTCCTAAAGTCTTACATTGAAAAGTAATTATCCTAATCACATATCCTCCAAAATCAACTTACTCTTAATTCATAAAATCATATAACTAAAAGAATCAGTCAAACTAACCAGGGACTTCACGTAGTCCAGTGGTAGGCGATAAATACCAGTCGCACTTTGGTTGTGGGTTCGATTCCCGCAGCTTTGTCCGACGCGACGGGTTGTCACACGGTCTGCGTGTTGTCCTTTTTCCAAAACTATATAATTCTTAAAACATTCCCCAAAATGAGATAAAATCTTCAAGAATAATCATAACATATTTTAACCTCAAGTTTATCTCATTCCTTTCATTTTCCATCATATCATAGAGTAAACCATAATTACCTAAAAATTATGTATCATATAAACCCTAATGGTTACCTTAATAATTATTACCTGAATTTCCACATCGAGTTGGCCATATAGTACATGATGCATTAGAGAAATCACCAAGGTTGAAGTGGTTGATCATGACTCCTTGATATTTGGCTTAGAACAACCACGAGTTTCCTCATTGAATCCTCCATTTTATCGAGTCTCTTAATCAGAGAACCACCACAGTTTCCTTCAAACCAATTGTCACTTTGGTGCCTGCGAGATCCAGCCATTCACTAAAAACAGAACTGTCAGTGTGAGTATATCATCCAAACCATCATGTACTAATGAGTAAGGTAAACACTAATATATACTTACTCATTCACTTTATCTAAAACTAGGACTCTTTCTGAAATCCTAACCATTATGGTAATGTCACTTATTCTTAAAGAATACCCTAACCTCTAAAGTTATCTAAACCGACCTTTGATACCAACTATAAGGCCCCAACCTTAAACCTTACTTAATCTTGAGTTATTACAAGATTACACATTGAGGGTCTTTTTAGGTTTATAGTTTTAGAGAATTAGATCATGAAACTTGCATTACATTCCACATTTAAACAAGGTGGTTACATAAAAGGAAATATTCATTCTTCCCATCAATGGAAACCTATTTAAAATAAAACACAGATTCTTTCTTGACACATCCTTGACACTATCGTCACATCATGTACCTTTCCCTTGACCTGTGAAAATCATTTCAAAAACTTGGGATGAGCATAAAAAGCTCAGTAAGGGTTATAAAAATATGGAAAGGAAACATGAGTTCATATATACATAAGAATGAAATCATACTTTACCCATAAAACATATGCATATCAAATAATGAATAAATCATAGAAAACATAAGAAATAAAATTAACTTGAGGCATTCATAACATTCTTACGTAGGGAGTAACCCTCTTGGTTACGTTTGGAATACCCATCACAGTATATTCCCTAAATCTCTTCGGAGAAACCTTAACGTTTCACTCCTTCGCGTTACCCAATGCATTGGAGAGCTATATCGGGCTCACCCGCCCTTAGTTTATCACGGAACCACCCGTTCTTCATAACAATGCCCAAGAACCATAACATAATCGTATCACATAAACATGAATAAAGGAAACATAACATTTCCACATTTCAATCACAATATAACATTTTAGGATATTGAAATAATGAATCCATTCAAAAAGAAACCATTTCCAAAACCATTTAAAACATTTAATAAAGAGATTTTGGAATCAAAGAGTCCCATACCACCTTGAAGCTTTTAACATTTTAAACCATTAATATCCATATAAATAAATCCTTAAAACCATTTTGAAAACATGGATATTAATAAGAACAAATAATTAAAACATTTAAAACGATATTTAGGTTAAAGGGGTTTTAACAAAATTAGAGACACTTGATTACAATAATCGAGGAATAACATTTAGTCAGAACTTTATAATATCATTAGAATAAAAGGATTCATGATATAATACTCCAAAGGACAGTATATACACCATATAAGAGTGAATTGGTGCATAACAACAATGAACCCTCAATAGAAATGTCCAATGTGATGAAATCCCTTATAAAGAAGGCATCCTTAAATTAAGGACAAATAAATCTCAAAAATATGTGTGAAAAATATATATACACCCAATATAAGTGGATATTAAGTGTAAAACAATAAAAGGTCATTCACACATATTCAATGGATGACATATTCAATGACTACAAGTTGAACCCAAAGAAATCGAAATTGGGTTAAAAAGTTCCCTTGACAGCCTAACGACATCACATCAAAATGAGTTGATGAGAGATAAAAAGTTTATCTCATCACTTGGACATAAAATTTACATCAATAAGGATGTATGAGAACATATCCCAACATAAAAATATGTAAATTAAAAGACCCAATAAAAGAAGTCTTTTAAAAAAGAGGAGGGTGAAAGGTTCCCTTACCGACTTGGGTATCTTTCAAAACATACACCCCATGAAAGAAAGACAATAGGACATTGATGTAAATACTCATAAACGAAAGTATATTACACAAAGAGTAGAATAATGGGCAGTACATACACCACTCAATGTAATTTGTGGCAAATCTAGCATAAATCTCACGGGAATAAAAGTGAGATGAAAAATCCCTTACGAAAATTCGGCAGCCTAACGGCGCCACTCAAAACTTCCTAAATGGATTAATGAGAGGAAATAGGGTCTATCATCATATGAACATAATAATTACAGTATGATTAATATAAAATAACATCCCAATCGTAAGAAATATGAGCTTAAAAGAAATAACATAATAGAGTGTACTTAAAAAGAAAGAGACTTGTAAGATCCCTTACCTCGGGTCCGACTTGACTCGATCGTTCATTAATATCCTGAATAATAAACTTGAGTTAATTTCTACTTCCTTAAGAACATTTTTCAAGTTCATTATTCCTTTTATATCACTTATTACCATGTCATAAACATTATGTAATCAATTAAGTTAATAATATTTGTTTTGCCGATATTTGGTTCTTTAAGTCAAAAGTGGACTTCTTATAATTACATGTTGTTCGTGTGGCCAAATGTTTATTATATCCATAATTGTATTTATGATGTAGATATCATATATGTCATATATATCCAGTACATTCATGCATTTATAACATTACATAATCATTTAGAGGTAAGAAATGAAATGCACCGTTCATGGAGACGGTAATCCGTACGTACGCATAAACACTACTTTCATTTCTATTTCGTATTTTATAGAATGGAATCATAATGATATAAAGGTGTATTATAATTCCAGTATAATATCATATATAATATAATAGTTCCATCCTTTATACGTCCCACATATGGTATTTAACGAATCAAATCACATTGAGGGGGCGGTAGTCCGCACTTCCTTAAATGAAGATATCGCGTATACCCATAATGGAAGCCATAAAGGTAAGACAAAAATGAAAAATACAGAAGCATAAATAAAACATAAACATATTATATATCATATATAAAAATAGTGACATCATAATGGCCACCTTTGAAGGTGTTAAATGAGTATTGAACAATCATCATTTCGGGAGGCAGAATTTCACCATCCATGGAAACCGTATGTTCTTTAACCATTTGATGTAGTTGTGTGAGAGTGTAGCTCGAATAAATATTATAACAACATCCTATTATATTGAAGATACTGGTTTTGTTACAAAAGAAGTAAATAAAAAGAGTTTAGGGGGTTGGAGAAGCAAAATAAAACTAATGAACATGAGAGAGTGAATTACCTTTAAAAGTGTAACTCCTTTTGATTTGAGCCTAAAGGCTTCCTTTGAAAGGATTATGCCCAAAGGGAATCCTCTAGGATGAGGAGAGGGATGTGGATAGAGTAAATGGGCCGGGTTTGGCCGATCCAAAGTCTTGAGGAGTGTGTTAAATGAGGTATAGGTTGGGGCCTTTTATAAGAGGAGAGGAGGGGCACTTTTGGAAAGTAAAGAAATATTACTTTATTTGAAAATGTGTTTCGGTTTCAAAAGGTCCCAAATTGATATAATTTATGTATAAGGTGATAAGGCTTCTAAATCCACTCATCCAATAAGTTTTGGACATGTGTAGTTCATAGATTTTACATTATCTTTCCATTTTATTTAAATCGTCAAATAATGATGTCATCGCTGCATCATTATTATGTCATAAATAATTTATTTTATTTAATGTCTAAAAATTATAAAAAAATTACTATGATATAGGAAATCTTTTTATCTTTCCAATGACTATTTATAATAAAAAGTTTGACCTGTGTAACCCCACTTAAAAATTGTTTTATTAAAACATATCATGTTTGTGTCATTTTTACTTTTACATTAAAAAAAAGTTATTTATGTCATTTCCCAACCAAAATGTCTCCATGGGGTCCCCATGTTGACCCATGGCTTTTCTGCGTCGGCCATGACACAACCAATGAGGGTAGGACATGTGTCATGTTCATTTCATTTTATTAAAGCATTATTTTTACCTTAAACTACACTAATTACCACTAATCGCGATTAAAAACTTAATAAGTTACTATTCACCAAAAAATTATTTTTATCCCATTGAACCACATTTTACTTCTTAATGACGACCATGTATGTCGGATTTTTGAAATTCAAAACACATAAGTGGTAAAATTTCATTTAAACAAAAAATCAGCTTTTATAAGTACCACTTAGTGGTTTCACTATTCATCAAAAATTGAAGTTTTTCAGAAAAATCCCAAAAATTCATCCTAAGCTACATTTGATATTCTGAATTCAAAAATGAAGTCCGTTTTAAAAAATTCAAAACATATTATTCATATTAATTAATTTAATAATTAATTCCCGGTGTCAAAGCAAATAGCGTGTTTTTATAAAACAATAAGTATCAAAAGATTGACACTAGTTTAAGTCTGATTTCAAAGTGAAATTAATTCCAACGACCAGTATTGGATTTAATGGTAAAAATATTTTCTAATTTCACTTTAAAACCAATTCAAAATATTATCTAATCATATAAATAAATTAGATTAAAAAGAGGTTTTGAATTAAAACACAACATTCTACACTATTCATTAAAAAATGAACTTTATCGGAAAAATACCAAAAAATTACACAAAGTAAAATTTGATGTCCCGATTCTTAATAAGAGTTTTATTTGGTCCAAAAGAATGTATAAGAGTGATCAAAACTATATTTATTGACAGTTCTCCATTAAAAGGCGATAAGTGAACCTTTAGTGAAAACTAGGGCATATACACCTAAAATTGAATTCTTTCCGTATATTAAGCCTTTATATTTTATTGGATAAATGTAAAAATATTTAAAAACATATATAATCATATTTTAGTTATTTATATCGATTCCCGCCATTACAACGGCTACATGTTAATTACCATTTGAAATAATATTATTTTATTATTAGAGCGCAACGTAAGATTTCAATGAAACTCTTTGTTACGTATCGGGTACACTATCGAACATAGCAACCCCTTTAAAGTAAAATTAATATTTAATTCGTAAATATTCATAAATATGAATATTATTTATTCCTTATTTACCTGGGATGTTACATTTATCATTCAATATGGTTATTTTATAAGGAATATAAGTTATTTTGATTATCAAATATGATGAATTATTTTCAATTCAAATGAAGGGAGGATCCTAGAATTTATATAGCTCGTCAATGCATCGTCATGTTCTCATGATACAAAAAACATTTCCAAATTTAATGGGTTTATATGTGTGTTTTAAACCAATTTGTGAATGGTATTGATAATATTAGTTTTCCATGTTCCTGATACATGATGTCCCATATGAAATAAATTTCCCTAATTTATTATAAGTAATTATTTATCCATGATATTTTTCATCAACATATCGATTGATTTAGTTCATTTTTGTTTATTACATTTATAGAATGTTTTTTAGTTTCTTACATTAAATATTATTTGTTCTATATGTAGTTTTGTAAATAGATGGTGTTCTTATTTATTTAAATTTCTATATAGATTGATTAATTATTACATATGGTGTACATACCCATACTGAGAATTTTATCTCACAGATATTATGTTCCTTTCCCTAGGTTATGAAAAGAGAACATTAAATAAGCTTTCAAGGATGGATTTTATTATACTTTATTATGTAGCATGTTTTATTCCATTTTCAAAATTTATTATGGTTATTATATATGTAATCACGATTTCCAAGACTTCTAAACTGAATTGTCCTTTATGATTGTCTTCCTTATAATAATGAGAAATTATTGTAATAATGCACCGAATCTAGGATTCTTGGGTGAGTGCATTATATAGTATTAATTCCAAATATTCTAATAAAGTACTGAATATATTAAAGAGAAAACAATATATATAATATATTATTAATATATATCTTAATAAAAAACAAGACCTATACCTAAAATAAATCAATATTTCTCTATAATTTCAACAAATATCATTCACGCCTAATACTCAAAAATATTTTTTTTCAATAATAATTATGATAATAAAATTTCCATACTCGCACTCCCTAACAATGTCCAATTATTTTACGCATATTATGAATTTATGTAAATCATTTGTGAAACTAATAATCTCAAAATACTATTAATTTATTATATTATTGAAATAATATATTCTAATTAAAAATAACAGAACATTTTATTTATAATTGTTTTCATCACAAACATGAATGATAGTATGAATATTGTAATTATAGCTCGTTGCTCATGATCTTTGTTTCCCTTAAATTCTCATCCCACAATAGAGAGTAAGCATGTAATCCTAAGTAAAAAATTAATATAATATATTAAATCTAAATCGATAAATTATATAAGGAATAAAAATCATTTAAGGATAAATATAATGTAATGATGGTGCATCAAGGAAGTTCTATAATTCCATTAATGAATAAAATCAATGATAATTCTACAATGAAAAATTTAGGTAAAAGGTTAAATAAAAGAAATTGTGGATAAAAATTATGTGTGAATTCAATAAATATCATAAAATATATAAAATATGTAAACCATTAAATAATATTAATAGTGTATAATAAGGGATAAAAAATTATAAAAAGGATACCCAATAAGTTCATATCATAATTAGTAATTCAATAGACTAATACAAGGTATAATATATCCATAGAAATGAACTGTAAAGGACTGAATTCTCATTATCTCATTACTCGAAGTCTTTAGGTTCTAAAAGTGGTGGAAGAGAGTTTAAAAGTATTTTTAAATTGATGATATGAATTAAGGGAATTAAAAAACCATGATTCAGTTTGATCTCATTAAATCATGGTTATATTGATGCTGATCTTGTTTGAAATTTGTATCATAGTGACCTTTTTGTATTTTCTAGGGAATTGAGGTGAGTTTTATATCATGAAAATTTTGTGGAGGGTAATTCCATATATTAAAATCATTATGCACGAGTATTAATATAGTGTTTATGGTTTTAAGAGTAATAACTATTTGAAATAAGGTTTTTTAAAGGATGGTTTTTAATCACTGGAGAGAAAATGGTATGATTGTATTACACTAAATCACTATAGTTATATGATTTAAAAATAGATTTAATGAAATGTGCCAGGTATATGGTGAAAAAATCCAAGAATTCTAGAGTAACATTTTATGGATTTAATGGTAATGATAAACTTATGAGGAATGTGAATTTAAAGGCCATGTTTTGTGGTTCATTATTAACTAAGATTAACCATGATATGGTGTAGTCCATAATATCATTATTTTGTTCCTAGAAAGTTTAATATATATTATAATTGTACATATCTAATGTTTTTGTTATTATTTATACTTTTGATGTCGATATGATAATGTGTTCTCTCCTTGAAGGATTTGGAAACACTTGATGTTCTCTAGAGTCTTCTCCATTAGGAGATTTATTCCTTGTTATCTAACATTATTTTACCTTATATTTCTTCAATTACTTATTATTTTATTCATAATAGGGAATTTATGATAGTGGAAGACTATTTTTTAAAATTATGGAAATATGTTTTTATAGGATTAATGTGTGGTATGATTTTTTGAATATTCTAGTGAGTTTATTGGAATTTGATTATTTGATTTTCTCTCTTCTAGTTATTGTGAATATGTTTCATTATTTTGGTAGGGTGATTTATATTTTTAATAGTTATACACCTTTTTGATATGTTATTATCATTTGTTTTTACTTTTTGTGATGATATTTAATTATCATATAAATAAATATAAATTAAAAATATAATTAATTGAAGTGTGTCGAATATAAATCACATAATTTTATTAATATGCAATATGATGTAATTTTAATCATTATACGAAGTATTCATCTATGATTTATACATTTCATTGATTATTGGATAATTCATGTTTTATCATTTTTTAAATACTGAAACATAATAAAATAAGGAGAATTTAGAAATTTCGAAATGTGTTTATTAATATTTTTTAAGGTTGATTGAAAAAAATAATAACGACATTTAAATGGTGATACTTATTTTTAATACTACAGAATAATTTTTTGATGATTTTACTAATAGTGGTGGATTTAGTGTTTTCTTCTATTATAGAGGTGATAGATATGTGATATTTTTGTTATAGAGAAAGGTTTGTTGAGGTTCTTTGTTTCTATATTGGCTTGAGAGTTTAATGTGGTGTAGTGTGTATTGATGTTTGATATATAGTAAGGTATATGATGTGTGACAAGAGTGGAATATTGACATGATGTTTTAATTGTGTAGTACATGTGTCATGGGTGGTAAATATCATATTTATCGAGTTTAGAGAAATAAATAAAAGGATTTTTTTAATATGAAAAGGATTGGGCTGTGAAAAAATAAATTATGTATTGAATTTTAAAAATCAATATATATAAAATAACCTATATAGTGAATACATTATGTTATATGAAAATGTGGAGATAATTTTATATAATATATGAAAACAAATAATTATTTTCAGTGAATATATAATGGGTTTTAGATGATAAAATAAAGATTTTCATGGAGAATGTAATAGATTATGTATGTTTGGTTGTGATGGATTGGTATTTTCGTGTGACAAACACATGTTAAATGTTTACATTATTTAATATAATTAAAATTCATTCAATTTTTCTATTATTATTGAATTTATATAACTAATTATTTTTTAAAATTATTAGTGGTGTATAGTTGGAAAAGTGTTAGGATTTTTAATGAGGCTAAGAAACTATTATGGTGTATTTTTCAATCTTGTATAAAAATTAATATATGTTAATTGGATTAGGGATCAATGTAGACTAAATGAGTGACTATTTTCACTCAATTACAATGTCTACTAAATGGTAAATTTTAGGTCTAATAAACTGTTAATAATACAAAAATTGATATTTTGAGTTCCTCATTATAAAAATAATTCTTTTTTATTTATTTTGGTTTCCTCATCCACTCACATTTTCTTCCAACCTAAAGCGAATAATTTGGAGAATTATCCTCCAAACTCCGATAGTTGTATTCTATTATCCCATGATTCTCAACTAGAATCACTATAGTAAATTCATTTCAATTGTTCTATTTCCCCTCATCAAAAACACCTTATTAAATTTATTTTTTATATATACTTTAACATGATACATAGTTCTTGTGGCGGTACAAACTTATACTATGGTTTGAGTAATTTTAGGGTTTTGGTTGTTAAGGCATTTATAGGGATATCCATTTCTGTTAACATTCATCCAATATTGACAACAAGGTTATTTGGACTAATTTAGTTAGAATTGATTCCATCAATTTTATTTTTCTTATTATGTGATTCATTGAGATTTAATTTTTTTCAACAAATATTATATTTATATGTGTTACGTTTGGTGAAGATATATTTTTTCTCTTTTTTAAAGTCATTTTTTATGATAATTGCAAAATCAATGGGTTTGTAGTTGTTTATTTTGAAAACAATTATTTCTCTATAATATGTGTTTTGAAAAAAGATAATATCCATTTTTCTTGTCAATTGATATCGAATGATGTGTTTCCACTACCTATTGCTTTTGAAATGTGTTAATTCATTCTTTTGAGAAATACTTTTCTAAATAAGTTTGAGTTTGGCATGTAATTTTTACACATGAAATTTATTTTTAATTTATGAAATTTTTTGTAATTTATATGTTGGTTTGATTGAATTATTATTTTAAATATATTATCATAGTTTTTTTAATCATTAATGTTTATTAAAGGTCTATTTTGCAATATTTATCCACATAAATGTCCAAATGGTTTATTACGATCAATCTATTGAGTATTCTATGTATATAAAACAACCATTCATTAAGACCCATTAATTATTCATTATAAAATAATTTATATTATTTGATATGAATGGGTTTGTTTTTAATATGTATAAATATAATGGTTTTGTTTAATAGAATGTTGTTTGAGGTGAAATAATATAGTTCATTACATGTTATGTTATTGATTTTCGATGTTGAAATGAAATATTTTTTATTCACCAATATTTTGGTACATTTATTAAAACCCATGGAAACAAATAGTGATATAATATAATTGTTAAAAAATAATTTAGATTTCACACTAGATAGTGTCCCCATGTTTTGATTTCACACTATATAGGAGATTTTAGCAACGAGTCTTTTTGAGAGTTCATAGGGATAAATTTTTTTCAGAAACATAACACAGGGATATTTATGGATCCACACTATTATTTATTTTATAATATGATTATGGAAAAGTGAGTTTAATGTGATATAAAATATATAATATTATTATTTCATTTAATAACATTTTTTGACATTTATTTGGATAGATTATTTTTCCCCTTGATGATAATTAGTTTATACCATTCACTCATTTTCCTTATCCACACATTGATATCATTATTTCAATAATACCCTTTTGATAGTATTGTCATAATTATAAATAATTTATCTGAGAGTAACATGTAATGGTTTTGATTTATATTTCATCTTTAATATCATCTAGTTTTTAGAAGGTTTTTTTAATGGTTTACGTACAGTTGGATAACATTTTCCATAAAGGGAATATGAATTTAATTTGTTTTTTATACAATCCTTAATATGTATTTTTTACTATTTATTATTCTATCTAGAAATCATATACAATCTTATTAATGAAATTTAACATATATTTTGAGAAATCCTACTAGAAACAAGTACAACATGCCCTATATACACAGCCAAGTTTGAATTCAGTCCACTAGTCATTATATTGGTTGGTATGGATTTATCTTATATTGGAAAGAATATATTTTTTCATTTTTATGTTTTTTTAGACAGGGATGTTACATAGGTCACATAGTGATGTAAATATGCGTTTTTAGGGTTAATGTTTTTTATAATGTTATTAATTTTTGTCAACCCCAATTAACCTAATGTTATTTTATCCATTTGAATAACATCATATTATGTATCTATTTTGAAGATTAATATTGTAATGTATGTGTTATTATTTTTTTGAGTTATTACCAGATTTGATTTATCTTCTCTTAGGATATATTTATTTCATATATGGGGTTTTACAATTATTGATGCACATTTACATATTATTAATATTAGTCATTTGATTGTTTATTAATATTTGAACATAAACATTTTCCACGATAAATGTCACAACCCATCCTCGGGACCCGTACCGTGAATACCCCATTCCCGCCTCCCATAGGCCAGGGGCTGGCGACTAGCACCAATGCGTAAATCCCGACAAAAGGGGAAGGCGTTTCCTTTCTAAAGTTAACAAACACCACAGAGTAAGCAAGAAGAATTAATCACTAAGTAAAACTGGGTACAATAGTAAGTGCGGAAAGTAAATGGGCCAGAATACATAACCAAACCGAAAGTAAGGTAAAACTTGAAAGAAGTATAGCAACTGAAATTAAAGCATCAACGTTGAGAAATCCAATGGAATTCCCACCTTAAGGGTGGGTAAAGATAGCCTACTTAGCTCCTCAGGTCCATTATTCCGCTCCGTGTACGTCCTACCCAGTGGTCCACCTCCAGTTACAGAATTGCTCCACAATCCTCAACCATGTTCAGCGTTGTCCATCGTCTACATCCAACACAACGTAGTGCGGGCATAGCCTGTGCAGAGGTGAGTATATGCTACTAAGTAGGGACCCCAATACCCTCGAATATCTCCTAGAATCTACAGTGGATAATCCACAAAGTAAAGATACAATCATGACGTAACAACCAACACTACTTAGGTATATTCCCATACATATACCTAAGACATCAATTCCAGTTCGGCTCCAACATCCATGCCCAAGTTCGATCGCATCCACACAGGATAGTATAACCCAATCCACAAAGAATAACACAACACAATCCACATAGGAAAGCAAGTCAATCAGATCAAAGATAATGTTTGGAAGTCAAGACTCAGCTCACATAGGTATACTTCTTCTTATGGTGATAGATATGATCCAATATAGCCACTGATTCATCTAAGATGGGACCCACATAGGATACTAAACTAGCTAAGCTGTTGGACCCACATAGGATATAGACCAGCTACTCTGCCAGACCCACATAGAATAGAAATAATAGAGTCAAAGACTAATAGACCCACGTAGGATACAAGAACAGTAGTCATCGTCGTCGAACCCACGGAGGATTTCAGTACGATTTTCATCGCTGCCGAACCCACTGAGGATTTCATTGTAGTCTTCACCATTGACGAAACCATAGAGGATTTTAGTGCATTCTTCATCACTATCGAACCCACAAAGGATTTCAGTGCAGTTTCCATCACTGCTGAACCCGCGAAGGATTTCAGTGCAGTCTTCATCGTCGTCGTAGTCACAGCCAACTCTAGGGTTCCCGCACACAGCATGCTCAATTCCAGTAGGGTATGCTCCACGAGCCAAGGGGGTCGATAAATCAACTTACATGTAGTCCGGAGGTGATGTATCCAATGGTTCCGTCTCAACAAAAGGATCTCAACGTGACAGACGGCGCATCAATGTGACGCCCGGTCTGAGAGTTATTGGCTTTTTTGTTCTAGGGGACCGGTTGGGTTTTAAGTCAAAAACAACCCTAACGTACTCCAACTATGTCCAAACATCGAGCAGAGTTAGCCAAATGGTCTGTCTCACTAATATTAATCCAACAAAGTCGACGGCACATCAATCGGACGTCCGAAGCTCAAGTTATAAGCATTTCTGCTCCGAGGGCCCGGTTAGTTTCGTGTTCGAACCAACCTGGCCATAGACAAATTTTTATGAAACATTTAGTTTAATATATCGAAATGATGTTCTCGATCCAAGGATCACATCTCAACTGACGGTGCGTTGATCGGAGGTCCGTAGCCCATGATATGGGCAAAAGAACGAACCTGCCCGGTTTTAGGTGGTTTTGCTCATGGAACGGCCCGGACCGAGAGCCACTGGGTCAGTCCGAACCGGGTAGACTTGAACCGAGTCTGGGTTCGGCCCCGTAGGGCGCGTACTAGCCCATCCGGAGTAGCCCGGCCCAGCCTGGTGCAGCCAGTCCGGCCTGGGCGGCCGGTTGGCCTGGCGCGAATGCGACCCGGTGTGGCCATCTCAGCGCTGGCCGAGCCGAGCTGAAGGGGGGGGGGGGGGGGGCTGCACCCCTTAATTGAAACTGCGGCCCACATGGGGCCGCTCCTTTTCCAGATGGGGATTATGAACACATGTCTTCCTTTCGAAAGGTCTGGCCTGGTCCGGCCATCCGGTGATCCCGCCGCGGGACCCCGCGGTCCCACCCCTCTGAGGTGCCGGCGGCCGGCGGTTCCGGCCGCCCCGCCTTGCACCACCGCGGCCTTGAGGCGTGTCCTAGTCCGACTGGCGCGGTGCGATTGCGCCGCACCCTTCCACCGCGGCCTCTTCATGGTTTTCCGATGTGGCTCGATGGCGCCGTGGCTTTGTTCGGCCTCAAAGGCATGGCGCGACAGCGCCACACTTCTTCATTGTTTCCGTGCAGTGCCGTTCCAGCGCGCTACCTTTAATCATGTCGCGGAAAACACAAAATCAAATGGGGAGGAGGGTCGGCCATGTTTGTGTGGTCTGACCTCCTCCCGTTAATCCGATATCAAGCGTCTTATGAATAAAAGAAATTTGGATGGCAATGAATATTCGTGAACTAAATCAAACCCCCTACCTCGATGAAGTCAAAGAACGAAGTTTGTCGTAGGAAAGGGACGTCGCAGAAGACGGCGGCGCGGAAGGAGGATCGTCAGTGTCGCGGTACATGGTGTCGCAGTACACGGTGTTGCGGTACATGATGTCATGGAGAAGAGGACTGTCGGCGTCGCGGTACACGGCACCACGTCATCAATCTCCGAGGAATCAGCGTTATTCATTGTCCTTCGTCGGAGGATGGCGTTCTTCGTCGGTGATAGTGTGTTCTTTGCATTCTTCAATGAGGAAGATGATTATTCCTAGGCTTGAGCAATTCCTCTGCAACATTCTCACACAATGAAATAACACTTAAAGAAATAAGAATTTTTCAAATATAATTAACACAAAAAAACCCACATTCAATTCGAAATTCAAAATGAATTCATGAAATGATTATATTGAATAACATAATTCAATTCAGTAATTAAGAAAGTTGACTTTTTATTTAATAAGGGGGTGCGGTTGTGTTCAAAAAATAATGTGGGTTTTAGGAAGTATAGAAGGTGGGGCTCGTGTGGGGCCCACCTCACTAATATCCAACCAAGAGGGGTTAGGATATATTGCGTCCCACCTAAACTTCTATAAGTAGGTTTAAACTACATATAACATAAAATATGAATTTGTTGCACAACTTTTATTTTATTCATTAGTTAACCCTTTTTTTAAAATAGCCACACCCGACAAAATGCAACTCCTGAAAAGGTGTTCCTAAGAAATTACCGGCACTGTGATTTCATTGGTGCCCTCAGATTTCGATTTTGAGCACCAGTTCAAAATTTAGGAAATCTCACTCGTTCGTTCACTGAACGTACCCGAGCTAATCTTTGGAACATGATTTCGGGCACACCGGGCTTCAGAATCATGTGCCGTCAGAAACTCCGTTCTTTTAAAATCCCAAAAAAAATTAAGAAAAGAATTTCCTTGAATTTTACAGGTCTTTACATTACTCCCACCTCAGGGATTTACGTCCCCGTAAAGATACATCATAAACTAGGGGAACAAATGTGGGTACTGAGCACGCATCTGAGCCTCCTGCTCCCAAGTGATCTCCTGGAGGTTCACATGATGCCATCTGATGTGCACTAGAGGAATCGACGGCCCACGTAGGACCCGCTCCTGTCGTTCCTTCATCGGCACCGAGACCTCCGCAAAAGTCACCCCATCATCAATGTCCAACTCCCCAATGTCGATGATATGCGTGAGGTCATGCACGTATCTCCTCAACTGAGATTCATGGAAGACGCCGTGCACCCGGTGCAACTATGGTGGTAGAGCCAGGAGATAAGCCACCTCGCCTATGCTACTGAGAACCTGTAACGGTCCGATGAAGCACAGAGATAACTTGCCGCCCCGGACAAATCTCTATAATCCACGTCGAGGTGAGACCCAGAAGAAAACGTGGTCACCATCCTCGAACTCCAGTGGCCTCCGCCTCCTTTCTGCATTAGACATCTGCCGGCTCGGAGATGACCTCATCCGCTCCTGGATGACCTAGACCTTCTATGTCATGGCCTGGACCATCTCCAGTCCCACAAGTGCTGACTCCCTAGGGTGTGTCCAGAACAGAGGTGATCTGCATGGTCCGTCGTACAATGCCTCGTATGGTGCTATCCCGATGGTGGAGTGGTAGATGTTGTTGTATGTGAACTCCACCAATGTTAGGTGGTCCTCTCAGCTATGACCAAAGTCGAGGACACATGCATGGAGCATGTCCTCGAGAGTCTAAATGGTCCTCTCCGTCTAACCATCCATCTGAGGGTGAAAGTCGGTGCTCAGACGTAGTTGCGTACCGAATGCCTCCTGCAACCCCTACCAAAGCCGGGAAGTAAAGAGAGCATGTCGATCGGAGACAATAGATTATGGAACACCCTGAAGTCGTACGATCTCTTGAATGTAGAGGCATCCCAGGCTCTCCACTGATCCATGCTATCTAATGGGTAAGAAGTGGGCTAACTTGGTGAGCCGGTCGAAAATCACCCAAATGGAGTCGTGACCTCTTGATGTGCATAGATGTTCAGTCACGAAATCCATAGATATCCTATACCACTTCAACTCCGGGACCTCCAAGGGCTATACCAAGCCTTTAGTACCAGGTGCTCTGCCTTCACCTGCTGGCAAGTGAGGCATCGAGAAAAGAACTCTGCCACAACCTTCATCATTCTCTTCCACCAGTGCTGTCGTCTGAGGTCCTGGTACATCTTCGCCACTCCTGGATGTACCGCTAAAGGGGAAGTGTGAAACACCCTCAACACCTACTCTTGTAAAGAATCCGTTACCATGGTATGTCCTCTCAAAAGGACGAAGTTCTCTCCTCCCATAGAGAATCCATCAGGTGCCTATCCCGAGGATATATGTGCATGCCGCGTCTCATAGTCTACGTCCCCATGGTGTGCCTCTCAGACCTGCTGCAGTAGTGGAGGAGTCACTGTGACTGACTGAAGAATGGGTGCTCTATCTCTATCCACGAAGGATATCTGCAAAGCGGCTAGCTGCTCTGTCGCCTCCCCGAGTAGCTGAATGCCCATCCTCTTGCTAAAAGCATCACCTACTACATTCGCCTTTCCAGGAGTATAGACTATCTCAAAGTTATAGTCTTGGAGTAACTTGAGCCATCATCGCTGTCTCAGATTCATGTCCTTCTGTGAGAAGATGTATTTGAGTCTCTAGTGGTCAAAGTACACTGTAAAGCGCTCTCCCATCCGATAGTGTCGCCACATCATCATATCGAAGACCACTAATGCTAACTCCAGGTCATGGGTAGCGTAGTTCTGCTCATGCTTCCTCAACTGACGTGATCCATAGACAATCACAACCTTCTCCTACATCATGACACATCTGAGTCTGGTGCCAGATGCATCATAGTAGACTACGTACCCTACTACCACCTCTGGTTGCCTTAAGATAGGTGCACTGGTCAATCTCTGTCTCAGCTCCTGGAAGCTCTGTGGACATCTGTCTAACCACACGAAGGGTTTCCCTTTTTTCGTCAAAGCTGAAAGTGGCGCCACAACTTTGGAAAGGTCTGGCACAATTCTCCGGTAGTACCTAGCTAGAACCAAGAAACTCTACACCTCTGTCACGCTCCTGGGTGGCTCCCATGCTAGAACTGCCTCGATCGTTGCAGGATCCACCACAACTCCCACCTCAGAGATGATGTGTCCTAAGAAGTGGACCTCACGTAACTAGAACTGAACCTTTGAGAGCTTTCCATAAAGCTGGTGCTCTCGGAGTGTGAGTAGTACAACCCGTAAGAGGTAGGCATGCTCCTCCTCAGTGGTCGAGTATATTAATATGTCGTCGATGATGAAAACTACAAACTGATCAAGGTATGGCTGAGAGATCTTGTTCATGAGACCCATGAACAGTAATGGAGTGTTGGTTATGCCGAAAGTCATAACCAAGAACTCATAGTGGCCATACCGACATCTGAATATCGTCTTCTACACATCCTCATCTCGAACTTTGAGCTGATGATAGACTGACATAAGGACTATCTTTGAGAACAACTGTGCCCCCTTGGGCTGATCGCAAAGGTCGTCAATCCTTGGTAGCAGATACATGGTCCTCATGGTCACTTGGTTCAGGCAATGATAGTCGACACATAGTTGCAAGATCCCGTCCACCTTCTTAGTGAACAATATCGGGGAAGTCCAGGGTGAAACACTGGGTCCGATGAATCCCTTTCCCTGCAAGTCTTCCAACTGTATCCTTAGCCCTCGAAGATCAGTGGAGGCCATCCGATAAGCTGGACTAGATATCAGGGCTGTCTCAGGGTACAAGTAAATATAAAAGTATACCTCTCTACGAGGAGGTAGTCCTGGAACATCGTCAGGGAAAAAGTCTACATACTGATCCACCACTACAGGAAATCTAGGACTCCACACGTCAAGTGCTCCTCGGATGAGGCTAGCCAGCTGATGAGTGATGGGATGTCCTCTCCACAACGTGAGTCCATCATGAGCTGCAAAGGATCCCTTCTCGCAGGTGAAGGTGAACCTTCTCCCATCGGTGCGAACACACCGCACCTTGCGCATAATACAGTCGATCTGAGCATGGACTGTGGATAACCAATTCATGCCCAATATGATGTTGTAAGGCCTCGACGCCACTACAACAAGATCCCAGCCGAAGAAATCGCCTTCAAGAGTAAGCTCACACTGTCGGCACCTATGCGTAATCGTTAAGTCTTCTCTCGTAGGAGTATCTAGCCGTAATGATCGAGCCAACGGCTCTGTCGGAATCTCCGAGTTCCGAACAAGGGCAGCGACAATAAATGAATGACTCACTCCTGTGTCTATAAGAACTGCAGCAAGGGTGGAGTAGACATAGATAGTACCACGAATCGTATCTGGCGTGCCGTGGTCGTAGGCCTCTGCTGCCTGAAGATAAGACTGTCTCCCCCCGCCAGCTCCCTGTGGTCGGTGTGGACCCCATGGTGGTGGTGGTGGTAGAGCCTCAAAGCGTCGGCCACCACCTGCTGCTCGGCCAGCTTCCCTTGCTCGTCTGCCTGCTCTCGAAGAACTGACACGGTCGACCCTTTTCCTCTGCCTAGGTGGACCCTCAACCGTCTGTTGCTCCTATGGACGGTGGGCTGGGCAGTCACGAGCCATGTGGCCCTACCCGCCACATGCGTAGAATTGCATGCTCCTCGGATGGTTGGATCTGCGCCGTGTGCCCCGCACCTCTGAGCCAGTTTACTGAGGTCGTCTGCCTGATGGTATGGTCCGCCTGGACCTTTGTGACATCCGTCGATTGCCAGCTGCAGACGACTCTACTACGTGCCACCCTACGGTAGGTCTCGCTGTTGGTGTAGGCTCAGAAAGAAAGGTCTCCATGATAATATCTTTCTCCAGTACTCCTGCTTGTGTCAGAATAATGAGGGAGATCATCGATGCCCTGATCTCATGCCTCAGTCCCTACTCGAAGGTCCGGGCCCAGACGAATGGGTCCCGTATAATTTCTGCTGAATATCATGACAGATCGGCAAATTTCGCCGAGTACTGGGCAACCGTCATGCTGCCTTGCCGCAGTTGTAGAAGCTCTTGGATGTGCACCGCACAGAGGGTGGATGGGACGAGCTCCGAGCGAAAGAGGCTCTCAAAGTAAGTCCAAAGGAGAGATTCCTCATCGTGCACCTGGAGTATCAACCTCCACCATCTTCCAGCTACCGCGTGCAAGATTCTCACTGCAAGGATCACCATGAGGTTATCCGGTGTCCCCACTAACATGAAAACTAGAACTACATCCTCCAGCCAATTCTCAGCTGCCTGAGGGTCCATCTCCCCACAGAACCAGTGTGGTATCTGACGTTGAAACACGTGCAATCCACTAAGGTGACGTGCACTATCAGCGGCTGGGGCTGGTAGAATCGGTGGCATGGAGGGTAGAGGTACCGCCGGTGCCTCCGCTGAAAAAGGGCCCTGCACCGAGGCCTCATCGCTCGGTGGGCTATCGTCTCGCACAAAGATCGGAACCATAGCTGGCTGCCGTCGTGGGGCCATCCTAAAAAGAAACCGGTGCACCACGGTAAAATAGTATACATGGTGAGCTGACACAAATTAATCACAAAGAAAACATTTGGAACACATATGAAATAAATGTTTTCGTGCATTGGGTCGGAAATTAGAAGTCAGGGTCATGGTGTACGGATATGTCAGCCGCCACACCAACAATGGACTCCCTGGACTGATAACCACACTCAATACCCTTAACACTATTGCTTCACATAGAAGAAAGATCAGAAACCAGATTTCTATGGTAGAACCGAACTCTTCTGATACCAATTTGTCACAACCCGTCCTCAGGACCCATGTCGTGACTACCCCAAGCCCGCCTCCCATAGACCAGGGGCTGGAAACTAGCACCAAGGACTAAATCCCAAAAAAATGGGAAGTCATTTCCTTTATAATGTAAAAAAACACCATAGATTAAGCAAGTAGAAGTAATCACTAAGTAAAACTGGGTACAATAGTAAGTGCAGAAAGTAAATGGGCCAGAATACAAACCCAAACTGAATGTAAAGTACAAATGGAAAGCAGTACAACAACTGAAAGTAAAGCAGCAACGTCGAGCCATCAACTGGAAGTCCCACTTGAAGGGTGGGTACTGAGAGCCTCCTCAGCACCTCGGGTCCATCCGTCCACTCCGTGTACGTCCCACCCATTGGTCCACCTCTAGGTACCGACTTGCTCCACAAACCTCAACCACGATCAGCGCTGTCCGTCGTCTGCATCCAACACAACGTAGTACGAGCATAGCCCGTGCAGGGGTGAGTATACGCTACTCAGTAGGGACCCCAAGAACCCCAAAGGTCTCCCATAATCCACAAAGGATAATCCACAATGGAAAGATACAATCATGAAATAACAACCAACACTACTTAGTTATATGCCCATACATATACCTAAGTCATCAATTCCAGTTCGGCTCCAACATCTAAGCCCAAGTTCGATCATGTCGACACATGATAGTACAACCCAATACACACAGGATAACACAACACAGTCCACATAGGAATGAAAGTCAATCATATCGAAAATAATGATTGGAAGTCCAGACTCAACTCACACATGTATACTTCTTCGTAATGTGATAGCGTTGATCAGATATAGCCACTGATTCATCTAAGCTGGGACCCACATAGGATACTCAACCAGCTAAGCTGTCAGACCCAAAAATGATACAGACCAGTAAATCTTCCAGACCCACGTAGGATAGCAAGAACAGAGTCAAACACTGCCAGGCCCATGTAGGATATAAGATCATTAGTCATCATCATCGAACCCATGGAGGATTTCAGTACGATCTTCATCGCTGCCGAACCCACGGACGATTTCAGTGCAGTCTTCATCACTTCCAAACCCATAGAGGATTTTAGTGCAGTCTTCATCGCTGCCAAACCCACTGAGGATTTCAGTGCAGTCGTCATCTCTACCGATCCAACGGAGTATTTTAGTGCAGTCTTCATCATCGTCGCAGTCGCAGCCAACTCTATGGTTCCCGCACACAGAATGCTCGATTCCGGTAGGGTCCTCTCCACGATCCAAGGGGGTCGATAAATAAACCGACACATAGTCTAGATTTGATGTATCCCAAGGTTCCGTCTTGACAATAGTAACTCAACGTGAGAGATGGTGCGTCAATGGGACGTCTGGTCTGAGAGTTATTGGCTTTTTCGTTCGAGGGGCCCGGTTGGTTTTTAAGTCAAAACCAACCCGAACGCACTCCAACTATGTCAAAACCTCATGAAAAGTAATCCAAAATTTCCATCTCACAAAGAGGAATCCAAAAAAGTAGACGACACTTCAGTCGGACGTCGGTGCTCATGTTATTAGCGTTTCCACTCCGAGGGCCCAGTTGGTTTCGTGTTCGAACCAACCTGGCCATACCCAATGTTCTCCTAAACCTTGATTGTAATATACCGAAACGACCGCCTCAATCCAAGGATCGCATAACAACTGACGTTCCATCAATCAGAGGTCTGTAGCCCAATATATGGGCAAATGAATGAACCTGTCCGGTTTTAGGGGGTTTTGGGTTCGGACCAACCCGGCCCGAGACCCCCTGGGTCGGCCTGAACCGGGTGGCCCGAACTGGGTCCCTGTATGGCCCATTAGGGCACGTCCCGGCCCGGTAGGCGCGGCGCGGCCCAGTGCGGCCGGTCTGGCCTGGGTGGCCGGTTGAACCGGCGTGGGCGCGGCTCGGTGTGGCCAGCTCGGCGCTGGACGAGCCGCGCGGAAAGGGGGAGGGGATTCCCCATTCATTAAAATTGTGGCCCCACGTGGGGCCGCTCCTTTATGAGCCTGGGGTTACGACCCCTGGTCTTCCTTCTGAAATGACAGGTCTGGTCCGGCCGGCTGGTGCTGCCGCTGGAGGACCCCGCGGTCCCACCCCTCCGAGGTGCTAGCGACCGGCGGTTCCGGCTACCCCGCCTTGCACCGCCGCGGCTTTTAGCTACGTCCTTGTCCGACCGGCAGGGCGCAATGGCGCTGCGCCCCTCCGCCGCGGCCCCGCTCTAGACGCGACCTCTTCGTTGTTTTCTGGTGTGGCGTGACGGCTCCGCGACTTTGTTCGGCCTCAACGGCACGGCGCGATGGCGCCGTGCTTCTTCTTTGTTTCCATGCGGTGTCGTTTCACCCTGCTGCCTTTAATCGTGCCGCCACAAACACAACATCAAAGGGGGAGGAGGGTCGGCCGTGTTCGTGTAGTCTGAACTCCTCCCGTTAATCCGATATCAAGCAGCTAAAGAAAAAAAATACATTTGGATGGAAAAGAATATTCGTGAACTAAAAAAACCCCATACCAAGATAAAGTCATCGAACAAGGTTTGTCGCTGGAAAAGGACATCGCGGAAGATGGTGTCGCAGAAGGAGGATCTTCGGCGTCGCGGTACATGGTGTCACGGATAAGATAACCTACAGCGTCACAGTACACATCGTCGCGTCGTCGATCTCCCTGGAATCGGTTTTATTCGTTGTCCTTTGTCGGAGGTCTGCGTTCTTCGTCGGTGATGGTGTGTTCTTCGCGTTCTTCAAGGAGGAAGATGAAGATTCCCAGGCTTGATCAATTCCTCTCCAGAATTCTCGTAAAACGAAATAACCCTTAATGAAATAAGACATTGTCTTATTTAATTAACACAAAGAAGCCAACATTCAATTTGAAATTCAAAATGAATTCAAGAATTGATTACATTGAATAACTTAATTCAATTCATTAATTTAGAGAGTTGACTTGGTATTTAATAAGGGTGGTGCGGGTGTGTTAAAAAAATAATGGGGGATTGAGGAAGTTGAAAAGGAGGGGCTCCTGCGGGGCCCACCTCACTAATATCCTATCAAGAGGGGTTAGAATTTTGTGTGTCCAACCATAACATCCATAAGTAGGTTTAAACTACTTAGAACATAAAATAAAAATTGTTGGAAAACTATTATTTTATTCATTAGTTAAAACTTTTTTTTAAATATCCACACCCGAGAAAACGCAACTCCAGAAAAGGTGTTCTTAAGCAATTACAGGTGCTGAGGTTTCATTACTGCCCTCGGATTACGATTCCGAGCACCGGTTCAAATTTTATAAAAACCTGCTCATTCGTTCATTGAACATACCCGAGCTAAACTTCGGAACATGATTCTGGGTACACCGGGCCTCGGAATCAAGTGTCATCAATAACTGCGTTCTTGTAAAATCCCAAAGAAAATTAAGAAAAAATTTCCCTTGAATATTACGGGTTTTTACAATAAATACCTAATAATCTATGTTCTTGTTTCTATCCCATGGTGATAAGGAATGATCATAAATCATTATGGTGAGAGAAATTAGGTTAAATGATAGTTTGAACCAGGATGGTTCATTACAAAATGGTATCAAAACCTTAATGTTAATTTTGAATATACAATTAGTAATATGTATGATATTTTTGAATCAAATGGTAGAAAAAAATTGGTTCTTAATAAACAACTATTGTGATGAACCATGATTTATCATGTGAATTCATGATGTGGATCCTATTTTATATTATTTTTTCTATTCTTTGTATGTTTATTATGATCTAAATTCATTGAATTTGGCATCAAATTGTAATTTTAGCTTTTGTTTAGAGAATATCAATTTTTGGATTGTAAATGAAAAGGGACTAAAGGTTTTCTATTGGTGCATGTTGCAATATTTCATGCATAAATAATGAGTATGATTCCAAAAACCTTTTGTTGTTTGTCACATGATAAAAGATTTTTTTTAAAAACATTGACCCCAAAGATATGTACCCATAAAACAATATTTCAATGTGATTTTAATCCCATTTAATATTGAATTTAATATAATGTAATTATATATTATTTAATATTAATCGAGTATTGTTTTTATGATATTTTTATCATACATAGATATGATTATTTTATATTTAATATTTTGATACGTGATTGTATGTTTTAAAAGATATTTTTATTTTTCATAAAATGAAACATATTATATTTTTCTATTTTATTATGATTTTTTTTGAAATTTCATAAATGGATAATAATATTCATAATGTTTTTTAATAAATAGGTAGATTTAATAAAGTAGTGAATGAATAACTGGAAATTAAATCTAATTTTACTAATAGATTTCAAAAAAATGATTTATGGAAATTTTTAATACTCAATATAGTAATTCAAATGTGTTGATATAATATATTCATATTTTTATGGCGTAATTCATAATCTATGCCAATTTAAAATTTGTTATAGATTTTATTATAAGAAAATTACTTCTTTTATAATTATTTCTAATTAACTTGAACCATTATGGGGAGTTAGAGTAAAATGAATATTTATTAGCATTAAATATAATGGAGAATGATATGAAAATGTTTATTTTATTATATTTTTTATATATTTATCATATATTTGTGTGGAAAATTGAAATTTTATGGTGTAATATATGTATGTTTTAGATTGTGGAGTTCTTGTATTTAATATTTATATCATTCTTTAACTATAATTATCTCAATTTTATATCAAAATAAATTTTTATTGTATTTCATATTTTATTCTATTATGATAAATCCTCCTTAAATGACAATGGTGGAGCATGGAGCTTTATTTTAGGTGAAGATTCTCAAATATTTAATTTTCATAAATAGTGTATTTTCTTCTTAGTTGGTGAATCTTATTATAATTTAAAAAATGTGGTTTATATGACTATTTATCAAATTATGAATCACATCAAAGACTTACCAAATAAAGAACTCACAAGTATTTCATGGTAATAAAAATAAATATGATAAAACGGGGAGGATATAGTGAATTAATTTTTTCATTTATCATTTGGGAACTACTAAATCCTTCAATATAAATTCCTATATGGAAATATTTTAACAAATTCATTAGGAATAATGGGAATCAATAATTCTACTTTCTTTATATGGTACAAATTCATAGTAATTATTTTATTCAATTTTAATTAAATTATAATTTTTGAAAAACAAAAATTTAAAGAATATTTATAAATTTATGAGTCTCTTGTTGGATAATCAATTAGGGGAATGAACATAAATAATTATGCTGGTGAAAATATATAATGATCATGTAGTATATAACACTCTAAAATCATGATAATTTGAGACACACATTATCCAAAACTGATATTCTTTATCTTTATGTTATCGAATATGGAAAGGAATCCCATTACGGTTTGTATCGTAATTTTATTTTTCATGATAAATAATAAATTATATTTTTAGGAGTGGAATCAAGATACAATCTTGTAGGTTATCTAGTTCAGTATGGATCAGTTTTCGTATAATGATGTTTCTATTTATTTAAATAAAATTCCCTATTTGAGTTTCAAATATAGTTAATTGGGGAACTCTAAACAGTCATGGTAAATATATATGATGACATGGTCATTTGGGGATTCATTATATATTATGTGTATTGAATTATTGATAACAAAAATATTACTGAAAAATATAATATTTGATTTAGTTCATTTTAATTCTTATGATAATAATTCATGAACTAAAATACGGAATATTTTAGGTATATATTTTCTTATGTTTCATTTTTAGCATCAACATGTTACTTTTTTGTATGATTTCATAGGAAATACTGATCAAATATTAAGGTATTTTACATATTCCCCTAAATATTTCACTATCATGTTCTCATTTTTAATATTTCGAAAATATATATTCTGATTTATTTAATAGTATATGTAATATCCAAGCATCCTCGTTGGATTGAGTTTATGTGGAATTTTTCTAGGCCTTAGGTGTCAACCCCAACATACCAAACCATGATAATAAATTCCAAGGATTCAATACAATGGGGTGAAACTATTTCCACTGAAAATAGAACAACCAAAACCTAGAATAAAATATCCAAAACCACTATAGAATGCATTATAATACCAATCAAAGTAATACGAACTGACAAAAAACCATCTATAACCAAACAAAATTATAACCAAAATTAAAGTATCAAAGTGGAATACCATACAAAATATCTTAAAAAATAAAAATAAAACATAACTCCACATATTCCATCAAAATAAATTATCCAACACCCCAATAAATCCCAATATATCATGATGCATCACTAAATAAAATGTGATACTATTCATTTACTTATTTCTTGATAAATGATATCTATAAAAGAACAAAAACTCTAATGAAGGGGTGAATATTGAAACTCATTAGGTTTCCCCATATGAATTTCTTTCTCATTCCACTAGGATTACAGAAGTCATCACATTTATATAAAACCAATTATATAAAATAATATAAAAAATTATATTATAATATAAAACAATTTCAATAACAAAACCACTTTCGGAAACCAAGACATTTTCTAGGAATACCATTAAACAATACAACAAAACCTGGAAAAAAATTACATTTTTCATACCCATCTAGTTCATCATATTCACATATCGACACATTCCTATCCATGTGATAGTTCCATACTCATGATCGGTCTCTCATTTATCTACCATGTCACCACAATGGTACATCCCCCATCCATAGCTTCACGTCAATAGAATTAACCACACACAAACATGTTATTCCAAAAAACCATGTCAAAAAAATTATGCCAAACCCTTTCAATAAAATCAATATTTTTATAAAAAAACATTCCATAGAAGATTTTCATAAATCAAATAGACCTTGAAATTTTAAAATCATCATTTTAAAATCATTTAACAATGAACTTTTCACAAAAATTCAACATCTTCAGAAATCATCTCTAAAGAATGTTTCATCCATGATTTTCAAAACATTTTCACTATAAAAATCAAGAAATAAAATAAATTTGAAACTAATTCATACCTTTACAATAAGGGGATTCAATATTGAAGCCACCAACCATGGGAATTTAGGAAAAAATGAGAAACAACAGGATTTCGTCAACAAAGCCACATTGAATATCCAAAAAACCACCTTATATATTTTTCCCTATCATCAACATATCCAAATATCATCATTAATAGAGTCATATATCATAGGGATATCCCCAAAGGAATATATTTATGATTAAAAAAGAGGGGGTAAAAATAGGTCAAAATAAAACCACCATGAACAGAGACTTATAATGGAATCTGGCCTTCAAAACAATGTGATATTCCAAAGGTTTCTTCTTGGATAGAAGGAACGAGAGTCCAAAACCATTGGAGGAGTGAAAAACTATTTGGGGTCAGTATGGAGGAAAAATGACATGTTTAGGATTAATCACTATTGGTATCCAATTTTTTATTAACAATTATTTTTCAATGCATAGTTGGGTGGCAAGTTTAAGAAAACTATGCGACTACAATGTTATAGTAAATGCCTCCCAACAACTATCATGTAATTGGCGTATAGGGTTAGACAAATCATGTGGCAACCAAATCTTTCCTTTTCTCATAATTATATCATTACTCCTAGGTGTCCAAATATCTTTGAAAAATTGTAATCATAATAGTACTCCTTCTCAGTATCCTCTTTTTAACTTTTCATGGTTTCATTTAAGAGATCAATGGTTTTAACTAAACATCCTCTAACTTTCCACCTCCCTAAAATTCCAAAAAAATTCAATTGTCCATGAAACCCTCCCAAAACATTACCCAAACACATTACATACATAAAATAAATAAATAAAGGGATACAAACATGACACATACTATTCAAATATATAGGTTGAGGTACATCATTTATTTTTATCTCATTGAATAATTCTATTTTCATAATGTTCTATCATCAATTTAAATAATATTAAGTAAATTAGAAATAGTTGGGAGACATATAACATACCAGATTTATTAAAAATTTACTAATATACAATTTTATCACTTATAAGATCATTAAACTAGAATTGTTTAACAAATAATGTTATAATACACATTTATATTTGTAGAATAATTACAATGACAGTTTTTTCTAATTTAGTAATCAAATATTTGTTGACTATTTTGTGTATAAATTATCTAAATAAACATATCTAAGAGGATTAATTATTCATACAACTTATCTTGTTGATTATAAATTAATTCATAAGTAAGAGTTTTTGGAAGATATTATTTACCAATTATATTTATCCTTATGTATTGATGATAAATAATAATCTCTTCATGACATGTCAGTCTACAATAATCATTAATGGCTTCTGATGTGGTCATTAAATCCCATTTAGTAATTATATAAAAAGAAAGTTTTCTATTTTGAATTATTTAAATGTTTGGGGATCTAATATTTGTGAAATAAAATGACGGAAAAAATTTTATGATGGGTTATTTATATCGATGATCTTACACTGCATTGTCCTAACGTAAAATTGACAATTAGATTGAGTAAGGTAGTTTTTTCTTTCATTGTTTTAATATTTCATTGATGACATTCCAGGGTTACAATGTTTCATAATAGTGAGAGTTGAGTCACCATCTCATCACTTTTGTGTATTATTTTATCTAATTTGTATGTGATTTTAACTTTAACGTGTTTCGAATTAAAATACATAATATTTTTAGAAGCTATATTAAGGGAAATATTTGGAATAAGATCAATAATAACTATGTAACCAATCCATTTACTATTTAGAATTATTATCTAGTGGTCAATACATAGTCAGATCATAGTTAAGGGAATTATACAAACAAATTTTGTATGTGCTGCAAGTCGAATCTTATAATTCTTCCATTTTTTAAAATTTTGCATCATAGATATATATTCTACCTAGAAATTGAGTTGTGTGTTTAAAATTATAATCCTTTTTATTTTTTTTCAATCTTAACTTCCTTGTCCCCTCAGTTCATTGTTCATCCCAAAGGTGAGTCTCAAGAAATTTTCCCTACCCCTCTTCTTTGTTCTATTTAATTATTTTGTGATCCTAAAGAGGAATCTCCAATGTATATTCCTCTTCAACATCTTATTCTCCCTCCACTCATGTTCATTAATATATTCCATATGTTTATATCATATATCGTATATCATAATGGTTGTTAATCTCTAACCTTATACTCGGTTTGTTATAAAAATGGGTTTTTATAATATAGTTCCTTTAGGGGTCATTCACTTCCACGATCATTATTATACAATAAAAGAAAAGTTTTTTGGTCTAATTTGGGTAGTTGTTTTTATTTAATACTTTTGATGTGATATATCTTATGATTATTTATATTAGTAAATATAATTTTTAAAACATTTTATCAATATGTGCAACATTTTTGAAAGTATATGTGTTTTTATATGTTTTACGGTTGATTTAAACAAGATATAATGGAAATATCAACGTATAATTGATTCATGATGGGTTTTTTCTGGATATCAAAAGAATATTTTCATGAAAACTAAATGATTGTGAAAATTAAAAATAGAAATTATTCAAATTAAACTCTGGATATTGTAATATTTTGACTGCACATTTATTTTTGAAGTAGAAAATTCATACTCTTAATAATTCCTAATTTCAATAATGTTTATTTTAGATTGTACTATTATCCTTTGAGTATTATTTAATATTATTGTGTGTCATGTGTATTTTAAATGTTGGTTTAATTGAATATTTATTTTAATTATGTATTCATTGAAGTTATGGTTCGTAAAGTTTTTTTTAAATGTTGATATAATATAATTATTTTTCCAATTATGTTTTTGAATACCATTTGGAAGATTGTAAATTTGTTTCACTAAATGTAATCCCACGAGTTTCTATTTTATGTCTTATAATTCCAATTATCCACTCCAATTTTTGAGAAAATGATTATTTTTATTTCATAAATGTATATTGGTGATAAGTATTGATTATGTGAAGGGTGTCAGAAGTTGTCTTTAGAGATTTATTACTTTGAATAGCTTGAAGGACTTATATTTTTATTTATTTATGATAATCCCCTATTTAAGGGATTAAGGGGAACCCTTACATAGCCCATAGGATTCATGAAATTACATTCCCTGATGGTCTAGATGAAGTCATATAGACTATAACTACTACTAACTTCTCCTCCACAACATCTACAAAATCATTTCTACTCTCCACCATCATATGGTTGTTTCTCTAGACTTCCCATACATGCATACGCTTGTTTAAATGGACATTTACATAACATAACATTTATATAAATATATTAGCACTTATCTATTGAATGTGCCTCTTTTTTGAATAACTATTTGGAGATTTCTCCTTATAGAGTCTTTCGGGTCCAATTAAAACAATTTCATGTGGCCTGAAAGCCTTGAGGTTGACCCCAAGCCTTGAGGTGGATCGAAAAAGTAGATACATAAGAAAGATTATTATATGAGATATATGTCATGTTACGCTATTTTCTTTATAACTAGAATACTTTTAGACATTTGTTTCATTTTTCATATGTTTGGGAAGTCAAAAATATAGAAACATTTATCTCAGAAGCTCAGTATAGTTAATCACAAGTGATATCCATGATCATTTCAACATATCAAGAGAATAAATTCATGAGAACTTGTGAATTTGAAAAACATAACATGTACATCATAGATCATATTAATATTTCATGTATTAAATATTATATTTTAAAAGCGAAATAATCATAAAGGCATCAAATGAGTTTGTTCATATATCATGAGATATCCCGCTTTACATAATAAATTGGTGGGATATATAATTCTTGTCCCTCTAGTAACATATTGAAACCATACATATTTTTTTATGAGATCAAAAAAATTAATCATATCAAAAGCCATTAAATATAAATTATTTAAATAAAAATTTCATAATATCATAACATGAATAAAATAAACGGTTTTAAAAAAACATTATCATTACAGAATTAATTTATGTGAAGGAAAGACATTTAATATCATCTTTATAATATCATCATTATCATTGTAATAAAAGAATTAAATTATATTGTATAATTTTATGATATACCATTTAATAATAAGTAACATAAAATGTTATTTTCCGATATTTAAAAATCTCACTTGAACATTTCATGAGAAAAATTAAATTTTTACTTTGAAATCAATTAATTAAAATTTTAGAATTTAAAAATATTAATGGATAAGATTTCCTTTAAAAAACATCAATTCCTGAAATAGGAGAATCAAATCAATTACTATTGAAGGAATTGGTAAATTTATTTCATTCCATATAACATAAAAGAAAACATTCCTTACACATAATTTTAAAGATTAAAAAAGTTACTCTGTTTAGAGGATTACAAGAAGAATCTGATAAAGGTATTTTTTAAATATTAAATTATTTATAAATTTGAATTTAAAAATAATTATATAATACTAAAAATATTAAATATATCTTTACTATAAGGTGTGTATACCTAGGAAAATAGATTTTTGACTGATCAAGGAAATATAGTAAACTTTAGTTAAAATTTTTTTTCCATATAATGATTTATTAATGGGTGGAAATAAATGGAATCCATGTAATCTGATGAAATAAATATTGGAAAAAATTTATATGGGATAATTTATATATTTGTTTTATGATTTCATCACAAAAAACATATTAATAAATAATTTTGATGAACAATTATATTGTAACATAAATCACTTACAACAAGTTCATCTTTCAATAAATGTGATTTAACATCAATTGTAACAAATTTAAATTTATTATAAAACTATAAAAATGAAAACTAAATTACCTCTAATATCATATATTATCCACTTAAAACATCTGGACTTCAAATTATTATTAATTAATTATTAAATTCATTGTTTCTTAATGCCAATTGTATCATATTTAATGATATTTTTGGTTCAATAGTTTTCATCGTAATACATAGATCATGGATACATGAAATCAATAATTTTAAAAATGTATTAATATTTTATATGTTATTTATATACATATTTGGAGTTATTCATTATATATATATAATGTAATACATTGTTAATATAGACAATATTCCATATGTTGTGTATATTTTTTTTCAATTTTGATTAATGTAAAAATGTAAAATAGATAATAATAACTCAATGTAGAATTGTTATTTTAAAATATAAATCTTATATACATATTAAATATATAATTATTAATATCCATGTTAAATAGAAATTTTAAAAAAATAACATTTCTTTGCAGTGGCAGTAGTCTACACATATACATGGACGACATTATCATTTTCCAACACACTGTATGGTAATAATGTAATTATCATATTATAATTAATCAAAAAAGAAGTATTCGGTAAATATCATCTATAAAATATAATCCTATTATAATAAGCATCCATGTATGATGGTGATGGAAAATGATTAGTATCCCAATATGGAGGTTGTAGTCCAAAAGTACTCACGAGCAATACATTCACTTCCCATATGATAGAAAATTAGGTTAATTAATATTGTTAATGGTAATAATAACATATTATTATATTCAAAAATAATAATTTCTATTTAATGATGAATTATAAAATTCAGAACTATTATAATAAGAAGAAAATTTAAAGAGATTAGGTATGATGATTGTATCTCATTATGTTGTATCCCTTTATATCATTTCTTAAGCTCCCTTGGAACAATATTTTAAAAATAACAGAACATGAAATTCATGGATATTTAGGTTTTGAAAATAGTTTTGTTGGGTATGGTCAAGCTAAAATTCTTACTATATTGAATATAGGTGAAGGGCAAGGATTCTTTTTACATGTGGGGGGGGGGGATTGGAGACATGCAATTTATTAAACGACTAAAATATAATAAGTTGAATATCAGGAAATTTTCTTATAAATTGACAAATGATTAAATATTTTATAGGATGAGATAGATATATGGACAATAAATATTTTTAAATAATTTCAATTGATAAAATAACCGATATATATTTTTTAACCCCACTGGTAATCCCATTTTAACCTCAAAGATAGTTACACATTTTTAAATATTTCACTACATATTATAAATAATTAACGCGGTATCATTGAATATTTTTTACATGATCATTAATAATATTGTATAAATCTTATCAAATTCAATTCATGGGAGTTGATGAATTTTATTTATTATTAAATATAGAATATTAAATGGAAAATAAATTTTTTTTATAAAAATATAAAACATTAGAATAAATAAAATAACATTATTTGGATTAATCATAATTTTAATGGAATAATTTTATTTTTATAACCAAATAAAACTAAATTTAAGAGTCTATATTATTTAGATAAAAATCTAATTTTCAAAAAGATCATTTATATTCACTATTGATAAAAAAATCAAACTTGTAGTAAATTCTAGAAAAACCAACTCTAAGATAATTTTTTCATGCTTTATTAAAAAAAATAAATTTTATAAATAAATTTTATATAAAAGATTGAAATTTTTATATTATTTTGTAATAAAATGTATAGAACCCAATGTTTTAGGAAACATTTATTTTTAAAGAAGATAAACAATTTCCATAAAATTGACTACATATTTGTCAATATATTTTCTTCATTGAAAAAATTAGTAAATTATTTTATCATGTAGTAATTCATATTTAATACACTAATTTAAGGTAAGTTTTATAATAATATATAATATTTTTGTTCATTCAGAATCTAGGATGCATGTATTATAAATTTTCAATGATATATAATATATTTAATGATTAATATATCATAATATTCTTAGGATCTACATTTTACCCCCTTATAATGATTTTACCTCAAAATATTATCACTATAATAAAAATTACTAAATATATCTTAGTTTAATCACATCCTTAATTTCTAAGGTAGAATTTTCAAATATCTAATTTCTCAAGTGAATTTGTTTCAGGTGGGTTGCCTAATTACATATCACTTTACCTATGTGATCCATTATTTCTACCATTTGTTACTCATAAGAAAGATAATGATGGAGTGGTATACCCTTTAGGTTTAGTAAATGTGAATAATCTTGTATACAATTACATATGAGAGATATATGGAAAACATTGTGTACTTGAGAGAGGATTGGTGGAAGTGCCAAGGGATATGCTTTAATACGTACTCGATTGAGAATATACAATGGGAAAAAATACTTAGGGACCATATTTCTCTTTTTTTAAATATTACAAACTCAACTTTTTATAAATTCATATGATTATCTTCTCACCAACTTCACATTCCATATGTCACTAATGATTTTTAGCATTGATTTATGTTGACTCATATATTTCATAATGTTTTAAGGAATTTATTTGACTTTATTTACCATACCCTATTCTAGAATATTTCTGATAAGTTTTTTTCAATATTTATCCCATCATCATGGATTTCTAAGCTTATTTCTATAGATATATTTATACAAATCCTTTTTAATACTCGAGGGGAAGCTATTTTTTAAGAATACTTGACTAGAGGATGATGATGATTCCATCCACCATTGAATTCCATATAATAAGTCCTACGTATATAATCTAGAATTTTAATGGTTCTCTTAGATTCAATATTTATTTTTTGATGTTATATTTCACTAAAACTCAACTATGTATCAAGATACTTCTGAAGAATTCACATGATCATCGAGATAAACGTCTGATCTTGATTATATACAATATAATTTGGTACTCCATGTAACCATATATCTTATAAATATAAATTTATGTAAGATGATCATGAGTGAAATCATATTTGATAGAAATAATGTTTATTAAAGTATTAATGTGATAGAATACAACCCTAGTAAAAATAATATCCTTAAAAGATTTATTGATTCTGATGAAAAAAATAGACTATAATTTTTTAACATTTCCACTCATGTTTTTCTAATGGTTTTAACATAAAATTATCATTATCTATGTTAGCAAAAACACTCTGAAATACCAAGCCACAAGATACATATTGAATATTATCTATCATTATGTTTTTGAATAATAAATACTCTTTCATATCGGTAATCAACTTCATAATTAATGTATGAGTAGAGAATTTGGAAATAGAAGCTTCATCCAAATACCCCTTCTTAAAATATGTTATTTAATGGAAACACGCATGGTTTTTGAATCTTATTATTAAATCACAATCATGTTTGATCTTAGTAACAAATCTCACCCTATTTTTTGCACTATTTTTTTCTATTAAAAATATTTAATATTAAATTGGATAGATATTTTAATTATCATTGGTGAAATATTATGTTTCGTTACATCCTTCATAATTTACATATATATCCATTTTTATAATTGTTTTGAACTTTTATAATATTCATCAATGATAATCATGATTTATCTTTTTAAATCAATGCATCATCAACCTCATTCGACATCCTAGGTTGTTAACATAGTAATTCATTATAACCTTTAATCAACTACCACCATTAATTCAATCTCAAATTATTCTCTTTCTGAGTGAATATTTATTTTAGTCAATTATGATCATTTATATATCACATTATTAAACATAAATATAATGAACTAATTAATACAGATAAGAAGATCCCACATGTAGCTCAAAATAGTGATTTGTGTAATTTTTCTCATGATACATCCATTTTTGAATGGTATAAGATAAATTGTATCATTCTGCATTGGATCACATCCTAGTCCATTATTTGGTGTATCACTAATTATCCCAAACCATTCATCCAAATAGGATAGTGGAATCAAAGGTACTTCGATAAAATTTATCCTTTTTTCTTGTACTTTTCTTCACATTTGTCTATCTAGTGGATCCTACCTCAAATCCACGTAAACATGCTGATTGCATTAGACATCCATGGTTAGATATCATAAAAATGGTAATGGTATATTTCCAAATTGAGAAAACTATGGAACCCAGCCAAAATGGTTTTTTTTGGATAATTTTCAATAACTAGTAACTTTTTGGATCCACCGATATAATATCATATTTCATAAGATGACACAAAAATGCACCTTTTTCAAACAAAATACAAAATAGGATTTTTTTTCATAAAAATTTTCTTTCATAAGAGTCATAATAACAATAAAAATTGATCTTTATTTTATTATATTCTCTTTGAATATATATGAATATCATAAGAAAAAATTTCCCCAAATAGATCAAAGTTATCTATAACGTCTCTATTTATGAAATCCTTGATGATTTAATGGTAATTATTTTGAAACAATATCATAACTATAAATTCATAGTTCCCATACATTGTAGGGGAGGATATTGTGGGTATTTATTCACTTTTGACCCTCTTCTAATGATATACTAAATGAAGACCAACAATATAAATTTATTGAGGTCGTCATAATTGAAGAATAAAGTCATCAACATGGGGATGAAGATATATAAACATGATTTTGATCTCATAAAATTCATGATAGAAAATGAATAATCACATTTATCCATCAATATTATTAACATAAAAAATTGGGGCACCCAAAGGATACACATATGAAAAAATAAAACCCATTTCAAAATTCCCATTCTAATTATTATTCAATTACTACAACTCAATTGGGGACATTATATATAGAGTCTAATAAATTTGTGTTTCCCTAGGAAAGATTTCGTTAGAAAACTAAACATCATGATTATGATGAATAATAATATAATCTTTCATAAATTCATTATAAACTCTCATATAATAATCATATCACTGATATTTTATTTTCTCCTCAACCATCTAATATATAAACCCATTTTACATAGGAATAAATATAATTAAAATAGATGAAATTTCACATTGAATTTTAAATTTATAATCACAACGATAGATGATCGTAGGTTAGTTTGATATTCCGAATTTTAAAAACAATTACATTTAAATTAATGTGGAATTTTTTCAATAAATCCAATCCAATACAAAGATATCATAAATTTTAACTACAATGAGAATATTTTTATTTTAGGATGAACATTGAATAAATCTTAAATGGTATGAAATTTATAGAAATGTTATGTAAAAATCGAACCATTAGTAATTTTAATTTTCAATTCAACATCTAATTGTGTTGGTGGTTTTGTATTACACAATAAAAATTATTCATATAAATTGGTTGGTTGATCCAAATTCAAATTTGAAATTAGCTGTTCTAGAGTGGATAGTAAGTGAAAATTCCAAAACCTTTTTATTGTACACCACATAAACAGTTATGATCACAAAATATTTCCAATTATTTTTGGGCTTCACATGTTACTAACATTGATAATCATCTTTGATCATCATATTTGATCAGAAGTTAGAATAATTCCAATACTCCATTAATTTGAATCATTGGAGTGTGTGTGGTGTATTTGATGTATCATTATCTCTATTATTGGATAAAATAATCTCCCCGAAACATATTCATTAGGTTCTAAATGACCCTCCTCTATAGACCTAAATTATTTAAAAGAACCCTTATGGAATTTTCCACCATAATTCATACCACATTTTAATCACAATGAAATTCACATCTTTTACACTCCCTCATTTCTATAATTTCATTTTAATTCCATATTTCATTTATTATCAAATAAGAGTGATTTATTGGATAACTACAATCTACATTTCCACCTTGATATAACATCAAATTATTTATTCATATAGATAGAGGAATCAAATGGATATAGGAAATCAATTTTATTATTCCACTGAATAATTAATCAACGTTATTTTTTAGTTTCATCATAACACCAGAAGTGAAAATCACATGTTTTTTAAAATTTTCCTCATAGGTATTAAGTAATTCACCATAATTCATCTTTATCTCAAAAAATTACGTCAATATTTTAATTGGTTAAATATTATTAATAAAAATATTGAAAAATAATCTCTTAAACTCGAGAAATTCCATTGCGTAAATATATATTATTGCATGGTATTCATGAAAAAATTAAACCATTCATATTATTTAGCATAAAATATATAAATATCCCAATTATTATTTTCATGATCAGAACACTAGAGAACATAAAAAATATTTTAATTGGTACTAATCTATTTCATAACAACTAATTGACTAGCGGACCCACTAAAGGATGATGTATGTTTCATCATTAGGGAATCAATAGAATGTTGTACCCTCTATTTCTCATTTGAAGGATTAATATGATTCATAAATTGATAATGTTTGGTAATCATAAAAATATTATTCTTTCATTCCACTTCAAATAATTGTTTTTTTATCTACCGGGTAATAACTATATTTTCCATCACATATAGAATTACGTGGTTCAATCAGCTTATGTTCCCTGACTATAAGAAAAAACTCATTGTATGTGAAATATATTTATTTTAAGAACCAAATAATCATGAAACAATTATTATATTTTATCTAAAAACGGATCATGTATATTTAATATATGACACATAATGTCTACCCTAGGTCATCCATTTTCATTATACACTAAAATTAGTCACTATGGTTTATACATAAACTGATAATTACCCCATGTACATCCGTAGAGTGTGGAAATCTTCTGGTAGGTAATGGGTAAAATAATTATAAATAGAATTATTATTGGGATATACTTTAAAGACTAATTTTATTGTTTTTCCAATATATTAATTTGTTACAAAACAATGTTAAGCAATTGAATACGTATTGTGATGTATTACAAGGAAAAATAACACTCATTTCATTAACCCACCTTCTCTCCTATAAATAGGATTATTCTAAGCATTCTTACAAATGTATTGAATTCCTAGTTTCTAAAAGAATCTAAACCTTTCTCGGATATGATCATTTGTGAGCCACATGATTAACACATAAATATTACATAATAATAAATGAATTATCAATACATAACATTAATATACACACTAGTATCATATATTCATAGTGAAATTTTATACATAGAATAAAAATAAAATTGATATTAATTTATTTATGTTATATCACATTAATTTTTTCATAACTAGATCCTTTATTTTACATATCCTAAATAAAAACCATCCTCATAACATATTGAAAGGTACCATAAGAATGTGATAGATTAGATTCCCAGTATGGGTAATCATGGGAGACCTCAATGGTAACTTAAATATAATGTGAATATAATGCAATGAGAACTTTTGGTTTAAATTTAAAAACCATACTATATATAAAATAGATCATATATAGAATTAAATAATCACATTACTTAAGTAATTTTATAGAAACTGAATTATAATGGAAAAAATAAATATATTCCATGAGAGAAAAACATCAACATAATACATAATTTTATAACATGAAATAATAATATATAATAATTTACATACTAGTAATGGGTTACTTGAAATACAATAATATTGGATTAGGTTCTCTTCCTATTCCATCTTATTATTCATGGAAAACACCCAAGATTATTATACTGGAATGTGTCCCATACTGAACTTGGTTCACTACCCATTTCGTTCGAGATTATCTCACTAGATATCTGTCTTTACAAAATTAATTGGAGGGATATATAATTGAGGACCTCCTCTAACATAATGAAATCACATATTTTCATTCTATACGATCATAAAACATTCATCATATCATAACCCATCAAAAGTATACATATTTTCATAGAAATATTTTCATAGCATAAAATTTGGAGATGGAACAAGTTTCTTAATCATTTTATCATATATAACATTACCAATGATGATTAAAACGGTTTCATAGAATCATTCATAAATGAAATTTATCAAAATGTAGAATATAATGAATTTAGAAGGTATTGCTGGATCATATCCCCAATAATGAATATTTAATATAAATGTATATTATCATAGATGAAAACCTGACTGAATGATTCATTGCCAAATTTCGAATTCACATTTAATGTAATTATATAAAATCTATTTTTTTCAAACATTAAAGAAAAAATTCTAATTTAAAAGATACTAGATATTTTTTTAAAAAAAATCAAATAATTGTGTAGTTATTTAAATGACCAATTCAAAACATTACATAGTAGTTATATGAAAATATTCCTTCATAATTTAAAAACAATCCATAATGTACCACATTTGGAAAATGGAAATAAGATTACTTTTAATGGTTATTTTTTTACAGAAAATAAAATTAAAAGGAAAACGTTAAATAAACATTTGAGAATTTTTAAAACAATCATGAATATGTATTTAGAAAAAATGGATTAAGAAGAAAACATATTTTTGACTGAAGAGATAAAAAATTTAGTTTTCTTAATGAACATTCCTTTATTCTCATGTGTTCATAATGAGAGGAAACTAAAAGGGAAAAAATCTATTCACCAAAAATACTATATTATAATAAAATTTAGGGATTCTTGAGATATATATCATACAATACCATCCTCAAAAACATTATCATAATCATTCCTTACAAACAATTAGATTCAAACATGACCCCTTACAATGAGTTTGAATTTATTAGAAATCACATTAACATAATATATCATAAATATAATTTCTTTATAATTATATAACATATTAATTTAAAAACATATAATATGACACATGATCCAACTATAATATATAAATAACCATTTATTAATTAAATATTTATAAAATAATAGTTTATATGTGTTAACAGTTTCAATTATCATTTGAATTTTAGTTATGTAGTTTCAATCCTTTTCAATTGATCATGTTTACATAATAAATTTTTTTTGGCTTGTCATAAAAATAATATATATTAATTATATACATATATAGAGTCATTCATAAAAAATAGTGTTTGAAAAAAGAATTACACCATTCATGGAGACAGTAGGTCATATATATTCATATTAAATGATTTCTTATATGGATTGAAAGAAAACAAGTGAATAATAATTAAAAATTCCAAATCATTATTATAATATTTATATAAAAATAATACATATTGATTATATATAGCCTAATAACCATAAAATTCAAATATATATTAAAGACAAATAAAATTTATTCATGGTTGTTGTAGTCCACATATATACATAAAGGGACATTTTTCATTTTCCAATGGATTTGAATATAAAAAGGTTGATATGATATTATAGTTCAACATAAATTTTTATATCATAAATTTTATGTGTGAATATTAATCCCATTATTATAATAATCTATGATATATTGTGATGAAAAATGAATTGATTCATTACGGGGAGACATTAGTCCACGAATTTCACAAGAACTACTTTCACATCCGATTTCATGCAAAATATATAAGATAATGGTGGTTTCATGTTTATAATAAAACATAAACTAATTATATAAATTAATTTAAGAATTTAGGAATAATTACACAATGTTAGATATGTTATAGGAGGGCATTAATTTAATGTTTATAGGGAGGATAATTACCTCTCAATAGTTTAGTCTCCTTTAGATTATTTTTAAGAACTCTTTGACTATTCATTTAATAATAAAAAATAAATTATTAATTTTAATTGAAGTTAATAAGTTTGTTTTAATTTATTTTTCATTCTTGGATGAAAACGATTTTTAATGAAGAGAAGGGAATAATTTTTTTTATAAGATGGTAGAGAACACACATGGAATTTTTAAAAATATTAAAATATAATAAGGTCATGATCAAGAAAAATTATTGAAAATTCTCCAAATTTTATATATTTAATGGGACAAGGTTGAAATATTGATAAAAGAGATAATTAATATGCCTTTAAATTGAAAACATGTCCTTATATATTATTTAACCACTAGTAAAACAATTTAAACCCTAATCGTAGTGATTTTAGTTAATTTATTTTCCATTAAGAATAACCAGAAATGATAGTTGACTAAGTAGCATATATAATAATTCTGATATATATTATTAGATTTTATAAGAAGAATCAAAATAAATGTAATTCTAATGAATTTTACTTGATAATTAATAATATAAATGGACTAATTGATCTTTTACAACCATTTTAAAGTAAAATGTTACTCTGTAAATGGTTTAAATGAAAAACGAAAATTGTAAATAAATTCAAAAAGATTCAATATTTATTGTATTATAAATATTTGTAAAAAATTATCATAAATACAAACTAAGAATATTTTGATCTTATAATTTCAAAAATAAATATAATTTATCAAATAAATTTTCTAAAATTGTAATAAAATATTTATATTATTTTCTAATAACTAATAAAAAAATTCAGGAAAATGTATTTGAAAATGATATAATATCTTTACCAAAACATAACACATATACTTTAATATATTTGATTTATATGAAACCACTATATACACATAATATAAAATGGATATTCTTATTAAATAATCCAAATTAAAGTAATTGATATAATGATATAATATATAATAGATCTTTTAATCATAGGGTTTCATTTATCATATTCTATTGAATAAAAAAACGTAAAGTGAAATATATCATAAAATATAATCATTTTATATTAGAACAACATTAAAATGGGTTTCACCATCAAAATTCAATCCCCGTGATAACAAAATTGAGGATATATATATTTTATCACATCCTTGTGTTCACTTGTAGAATAATCAAATTATTGATTCAATTAGGGAACTTTATCCACGTGAATTTTCACGTTAAATATAATATTATCTATATAATCATATATTTATCTCAAATTTTATTTATATAAAATATCATTCCATGGTTTTACGAACAATGATTTTAATACATTTAAAGAATCTGGTTTGTACTTCTTTATCTTAGAGATAAATAACAGATCATGAACATAAGAAAGGTTTTGTGGAAGTGCCAATCGTTAAGCCATCATCCCTAATCGATCAGTAATCTTAGAGACGCCGACATAAAAAGGGCTCTTATTTCTATTAGTTTAGAATATTAAAACAATATTAAATGGAGAAATGTGAAGGAATACATTCTCATGAACATATAATTCTATATTATGTAGTCAATTGTAAACAGTTTTCTTTCAACATTGAGATTTTCATGAGGTGCTTCTAAATGACCCAGGCATTCTATATCATTTCCTCAACTAGATTGGTCTCTATATTTTTATTTTTACAAATTATACCTTGAAAAATTGAGTTATATAGTTTTATAAATATAGGGATCATTAATAAAAATTTGATTGCTCTGGTAGAGACTATATTTTATGGAAAATTCAACTAGAGGAAAGTGTTGATCCCTACCAACATTGAAATCAATATAAGAAGTATTCAAAATACAATCTTGGTTTTGAATGGATTTATTAAACTATCCATATATTAGAGGAGGTTATGAAATTATTATGTTAAACTATGTTTCTAGACATTATGGATGACTTATCCAGAATGTCAATGTAATCAAAGAATCCTCATATTATAAAATATACTATGATAATCTATGAAACGTTACCACTTTCATGATAAAAATTCTGGAATACTTATCAAAATAAATATATTATCAAATAGTAATTAATTGTGGGAAAATTGTACAATTTTAAACTTAAACACAAATAGATGTATCAACATTGGACATTATTGTGACTAAAATGAAAATATCAATGGTAGTGTCTTTCCATTTCCATTCATGAATATGAAATAATTAATGGTTTTCCTTATGATTCCATCTCTCAGTCAGAACTTCTTTATATACTAAAAAATAATAAACATAATTTGAAATATATATTTATATATACATGTTTTACCATATGAAATATTTTTTCTTATCTCTATAGTTCATTAAACTTATGAGATTTATATAATTTTATCAATTGTTAGCTTTATCCAATAGCTCCATTTTCACATTGGATATAATAGTTACCCATAAATTGTTCATTAAGGTTAATATTACATCAATATCATGGTTGAACTCATGAAAAGCACTCAAATTATATTATAACTATAGCTATTCATTTTAATCAACATTAATATTTACATGTATTGATGGTTGAAAACTAATTTGAGAAAGGAAAAATTTCTCCCCTTCAATTATGATTTCTAGATCCATCATTTTTTATCATAAAATATTTAATATTTGGCAATCTTAATCATAGATAATCATAATGATCCTTTAAACTCGAAGCATCTTAAACATATTTTTCCTTCCCATTGTGGTAATGTATTGAAAATTTATAAGGTTTAATTAACAAAAACCATCTTATCTAGAAAATATTCACCACTTTATGAGTAAGTATATATATTAAAAATTTATTATTAGTATAAATATCACTTAATTAATTCTAATGGTAATGTATCCATATCATTAATTCTAAAATTATCATATCTAGATCTAATTCATGAGGTTGCTAAATTTACTCATGAAACATTACGTATTGTGGGGAATAGTATATAACAATAATAATCTACATGAGGTTTCATATATGTCACTTATTTAACACATAACTAATAATCAAAAACAATTATACACTGTAATGTAGTGCCCGAATAGTTTCACTAACTAACCATATATTTAGAATCTTGATATATTCCACACATTAGTCCTTATAAAAGAACATTTCACCATATTTTGTTAACATGGTACGTGGATTAGAGAGTAAAAATATAATCTGAATGAAATTTCTAAAATATCAATTTAATATAAGATACCATAAAATATTCTTTATGGTGGTTTATATGGGACAATTTTTAGTGTCTTCTTTCATTTATGGGTCAACTGATTGACCCTCCTATGAAATTACATGACCTAAAAAATGAGTGTTTTTTGTAGGAAAATTGCAATCAAGGAAAATTTTTCAAATACACTATCCTTATTTTGTGTGTCTTAAAAATTGAATTGATGATTTAAATTAAATTACATTATATTTAAATGAATATGAATTTAAATTATAAATAATTCCAAAAATTGATCAAGATAATATCTTACAACAATATTCGTTAAACAATTTATGATATCTTTGGAATCAGAAAGGATAAAAGGAATCAATATAATTTAATATTGTAAATACCTAATATCGAATGCAGTCATGAGAATTTAATCACATTTAACTATCAACTGATGTTATCCAGAAAAATACAAATATTATAAAATTATTTCTATAATAATAAATGATCAGCCAAACAATAAATATGGGGAAATGGATACTTATTCTTGATTTGGTTCTTGTTCAGTTATTGATAATCAATACAGAATCATGTTGATTAATATCTATTCTAATAAAAATGAACTAGTGAACCATAAGGTGGTGCACTTAGATAAATTATTCAATTATCAAGATTCTCCTAGAGTTTATTCTTCAACTATTATAAACTAATTAGGTCCACATTATATGTAGTTTTTGAATATCGGTGTATCCCTAGGTATGATTTCATTTGAAAAATAAATATTATGATTCATTAAAATACTATTAAAATGTAATGGAAATTTAGAAATGAAACTCTCATTCAATGAGAATATCATCGATGTTGAGTTCCATCAAACCCACCGAATATATACGCGTCTTTTTAAATGGAATAAAATCCCATACAACAGATCTTGTTTCCATTTCAATTTCATATTTCTCATCACAACGACACATAATCCTATGTTGGTTCATAATATCTTATGAAACATCCCTTCAATAGGATTTGATTTTGGATTTAATTAAATAAATCAAATCCTTTTCTAAGATATCAAAAAGTAAACTACTAGGACAATACAAAAGATTGAAGGAATCCCATTCCCAAAATTAGCAATCAGAGAATATTCATATACATGAGATGTGATCATCCTACATATGTCGGGTTTTAATATTAAATAAATATCTAATCACTTCTATATTATATTAATAAAAAATTTAATTTCATCTAATATAATATTTCTTGAATATCTAGAGTAAAATAATTAATTAGTAGTTTTGGAGTGGATGATTCCTATACCATTCACCACTTAATTATAAGAATCCCATTATATAATGGTGATCACATGAGATTTTGATATTTATTTAGTAAATTTAGGTTGTTAAGTATGATGATTTTTCCATCTAATATGAGAAATGGTTAATATAATTATCATACAAATTTTAATTAAAACACTATTGTTTCGTTGTTGAATTTTATTCTTATTTTTCACCATTATTATATAACATTTTCTCCACATGATATTGAAATATTATTTTCTAATGACCTTTCATTCCACACATAAAAAATTTTAAATTCCATTTAATAAATTTTACAATATGATTCCTACAAAATGGGGTGCATAATTGAAATCTCATATTCATTTCTCTTTTTTTATAAAATGATTTGAATTCCCCCCATTATTTACAAATAAAAACCCTTAAATTTCTGGGTAACTCTAATTTAAATTTCCAACTTGGTAGAAAATTGACTGATTTATTAATATATAATGGTATACATTATGGGAAACTCTCATCAATGATTTTTTTTTATTCCATATAAGAATTTTTCAACTGAACTTTCAAGTTTGATGAAAATAGAATCAGATTTCATCACATGTCTTGAATAATATCATATAGACATATAATAAAATTCAGTATCCTTTAAATTTAGCTAAAGTGGTAACATATCCATTTTCATATGAATAATATGAGTGATGTACTTATTGAAAATATTTATCTAAAACTCATCCAATTTTATATATTAAATTTTTACACATTTGAATATATTGGTGATAAGAGTCCTCTATTAATCTAATTCACCAAACAATTTAAAAACAATGAAAATAATATATTTTTATCACTATAAAATAAAGAATATGTTTTCAGTGTTAATGATCTATTTCTCAGAAACTACTGTGTCACTAGACCCACTAAAATTGTGTTACCACCTAAATTAATCAATAAAATGGTGTTCCCTGATGTTCAAGTTTTATAGCATTGTATGATTCAAATCAATGGAATGTATTATAAGTAAAAATATTATATTAGTCATTATATAACCCAAAAAATTATATTCATATGAGAAAAATCATTTCAATTTCCAAAAAAAATTAGTTTTAAAACGGTTCCTTTGGGTTATATCCATTTAATAAAAACAATGTGATTAGTATTAATAAAAATAATCAAAAAGGGGACAACATAACCAAAGAAACAAATTCACCAGATTTCTAAATCATGAAACCTTATATAATATATTGGAAACTATATTATTAATCTAGGTCAACCATGAAAAATTTCTATTAAAAACATCTATAATGGACTATTAAAATGTGAATTAACTGAAGAATATCCCTTATGAGTTTCAAACTAGGTGTGTAGTAAGGGAACAATCAAAATGTACTAGAATGATGGATTATAGATACTCAGCCCACTCATTTAATGGTTATTACCTCATAATTATTATATTATAAATCCAATCGACTTGTATTATTTAGATAGGGATGTATTTGTAGGAAAAAAATATCTTTTAATTACCATAACAATGGAAATTTTCATATACATTTGGAAATTCTATATTTTCATGTTATGGTTTTTCCCTTTCTAGTTTCCAAATGTCAATAGGCCATTCAATAATTCCAACAATGTATATCCATACATTTTATTAGAAAATTATTACATATTGATAAATAATTATGAAATATATAAAACAAAAATCCACAAAAAAATCATTTTATTCTAATTTATTTTTAAATATTTATACATAAACAAATTTACCAAAATAATCAGTTTCATATCCCACCAAGCTCTTCAAAACAAGTACCATTTTTTGAAATATCATAATTAAGAACATTATTTATAAACTGGGGAATGAAAAAATAATATAATGTAGTCATATAATTATAACAATTGAAAAAATAGAGATATAAAAGATCACATAAATAAAACATTAACATAAGGGTATGAAGAAACCATATTAAAATTTTAAAAACATATCAATCATAACATATATCATAATGTTGGTTTATGGAATAATGTATATAAATTCATAAGTCGTGTATCATAAAATAATGAATGAATTTTTCCCTTTACTGTACGACAATGACTTCAGTTTTTAATGTGTAATACACATAACAATAGAAAATAATTCCCATAAAATAATTACATCTAATAATATCAAAGTAGATTGGGTATACTCCATATTACATCATATTAATAATTTCCCACTTCTATAACTACTACATTTGATGTAGTCCCTTACATAACAAGGATCACTCCCTATTCCTGTGATGATTACCTCATAAGATAACCATTTTTACCCTACACATTGGATTTATATAAAATTATGAGACCGTACATAATGTAATGAAATCATATATATGTGTTTTAAAATATCCTAAAACATTCATCATGTCATACCAATTTATAATTAAAAAGTTATAAAAACATTTCCTCAAAGCATAACCAATGGAAAAGAAGCGGGTTTCATATACATTTTTCATATAATAATTTAACAGATTTAAAGAAATCGGTTTCAGATATGGATTCATAAAACTCCATCAGAATAATATAGATTTAAAAATAAAATAATTCAATGGTATCATGAGAAAATTTCCCAAGTAAATCATATGTAACTTCGATAGATTTTATATTAAATTAATAAATATAATATGAGAATTTCTTTATGATAATTCCCTTTTTGCCTAGAAATCAATTAGTTAAAATCTGATAATTTCCAAAATGATAATGAAATAAAAATATTTCATTAAAAATATGAAAACCTAGAAATTTAAATTTATATTATTGACGGTTCATGGTGGTTGTAAATTCCATTTATGATTTATATTCTAAAAGAAAAACATTTCATTCACACTGTAGTAAAATGTTAAAAGTATATCTTTTAGTGAAGTTTTCATATAGGAAACTTGATAATGTATGAATCCTTAGAAAAAATGAAATTATTAATCATATATTAATATTAAAACATATTTTGAAAACCATTTTATAAAAATAAATATGGAATAAAAATAATTTTCGGTCGAAGAGAGATATAATGTATTTTTTCTATACAATCAATCATTCGGCCTCCTGATTTAATAAATACAGAAAAATAAATGAATAAAATTTAATCTCAATAAATAAAAAGTGAAGCAGAAAATATATTTTATTCCTGTGAGATATTTCATAAAATTTCATTATAAAAAACATAATTATACAAAATTACAAAAAAAATGTGATTGAATCATAATTTTATTAGCTCAAGTAAAAATTTCATCAAAATAAATTATTAGTCATGTATTCTAAATAAAAATTTATTATAATTCTCTACCATATTCATTTAATTACCTATATAATCATATATGATCAGGTTATAAGATTTCAAAATCCATTTATTAATATTTTTTTGTTAAAATCATTGTTTCTGGGTGTTAATTATTTCATTTTTCATGAAAATTTATGTTGGGTAGATATGATCATTATACATTGATCATGGATCCATAAAATAAAGAATTTTAATAATTACATAAATATAATAAATATTCAGCATATATATATTTATATTCACTGATAATATATATAGATAGAAAAAATAATTGCATCCTTTATAAAAATATTATACCATACATATGTATGAACACAATTTTCAATTTTCAATGGATGGAACTAAACAAAGGTAAAAAATCAATCACCATAATATCATAATTATTATATCCAATTAATAAATTATATTATCTAAATATATAGTTATTACAATATAATTGAAACAAAAATGAAACAGAATTCAAATTATTATAGAGGTGGTAGCCAAAAAATTATCAAGAGTGGGGTATCATTTTCAATTGGATATGATAGAGAAATGGTAGATGTGATATTATAATTATATTATAAAAAATTGGTTATAAATATAATTTAAAAATAATCCTCTTCTAAAAATAACCTTCCATGAATGATATTTCTAGAAAACAATTTCTAAGTCTATGGGGAGGTGGAAGTCCACATGTCTGCACGAGATATACATTCACTTCTCAATTTGAAGGAAAATATAGTGTATAATGTTGGTTTCAGGATCATGATAAGATGTAATTATATTTATGATACTGATGTTTTTATATTATAATGAATACACCAAATATAGAATAGTTATATGAATAAATAAATTTAGAGAGGGTGGTTAAGAGGATTAACACTCCTTTAGTTGGCCTAATATAGATAGATTTCAATTGATCATTAGAATTCTCCTTGGAAAATTAATTAACATATAATATTGGATAGGAAATCTAATAATGGTTGTTTATAGGATGTGGTATCTCTACATGGATCAAAATATTGTAAATAATAGATGGTATGGATGTCCTTTTTTATGTTTGGCAGATAACACAGTTGGGGTTTCCTTTTTCTATGTAATGATGAGACATTTAGTAGAAATAATGTAACAACACTAAATATTATAAATAAAATTCCATTTATTATTCCAGTTAATGTAATATTATACAATATGGTTTTAGAAACAAAAAACAATTATTTAATTTTATTATATTCAATTGGATTTTAATGATAGTTAACAATATTTATCATCAATAATATAGCTGTTGAACAATGATCACATGATTAGAAAGAATATTTGTTGTCAAAAAATCCAATTGACAATGAAAAAGGAATTGATGGCCTCAAATAGTATGATCATAACCTATAAATTTATTTTTATCATAAATTATTAAGGAGATATTATTTATGAGATTATCTATCTACCAATCACAAGATGAGATCTAATAACACAAGCACGAGGGAAATTGTTTATGGGAGAAGTTTTATCTCATCGAGGTCACCTCCCGAACCATGTTTTTTGTGTGGACCCACGAAATCCCTTCCATCATTAACCATATTAGTAGGGAATATTATATTTTTTTAAATGTGTATATATCAAGTCCAATGAAATTTTAATATATATATTATTTTGTATAAAATATTTAATATATTTTCATCCTATTATTGTAACTTTGTAATTGATTTTTTAAGAGAATAATTATTTTTGGTTAATTTTTAAATTCAATTAAGAAATCTATTTTTTGGAAATAATGGATTTTTGAAATAAATAATATTTTAATAAAATATAATTATAAAATAACAATTATTAAATATAAGACATCATATAAGTTTTACGTAGTGAAATGTAATTTTTATTAGCCTTCGAAAACTATTATTGTAAAAAACACATCATTTTCAATAAATGTTGGTTTTTATTTTAAATGTGAAAATTAATATTTTGAGGAATATATTCAGATAAAATGATTAATATTTTTGGAATCAGGTTGTCTTAATTATCCAATGATAAATGTTTCATAATTTTTTAAGATAATTGGATTTTTCTGGTAAAAATTAAATATAGTATAAATATACTCTGTGGTTTATGACATCAAAATGAACCAAAAGTGATGTAATAAGTAATATAAATTGGATTTAAGACAAATATATGTATTTAATTTAAAATAATGTGACTTTAGATATATATTATTTATTTTTTGAATCGATTATAAATCCTCCAAGACTTATAATATATTTTAATATTATAAAGTCATTTCTTTTATATTGTGACTCACCTCTAAATTAGAAATGGAATTATCTTATTAATATAGGCCCCATGCCTGATAAAATAAATTATACCACTCATGTTTGGAAGAATATATGGGTAGAAATAATGGGATTATTTTTAGTTTTGGATATTTATTATGTATAGTCCAGAACCGTAATAACAGATAAATCCCTCTCCTTTCCTATACATACCCCTCCATGCTCCCATTTCTCTCCCCTAAAAACCCTTGTAGAATGTCCATTTTTTTAATTCTACTTCTTAGAGTCCTCCCAAGGCACCCCCATGTTTTAAATAGGCCCATCCCAATACTTTTCAGTCACACACTCATGTAAGGGAACCTCTTCATTCACTCTCCTTTCATATCAAGAACTCTATTTATGTTATGTATTTTTATTTTTATATTCTTATGATGGGATATGATATTATGTATTCCCATTATTTTCCTTTTTATGTATATGTAATCAGAGTTTCTTTTCAATCTCGTTAATCCTCCGATGAACCTTTATGTATAACCATTACCTTTTCGAAATTTCTTAAGGTTTATTTTCTTTATCCATGTATGTTCATTACCATATGACTATATTTCCAAATTTATATTGTTGGTTCTGATTATATATGTCCATATTAAACCGCATGTTATTTCCAAATAATTATAAACCCCATTCAATCTTATCAACTGTTTTTATGAATTTTTATGTAAAACTGTTACATTTCCAAAATTACACCTGGATTTTAAGAGCCAAACATATTTTGTAGTGAATGTAATACCCATTTCTCATGCAATGGTATTAATATTTATGAAAATATACCTATTTATTTTGTAATTACATGTATGTTTTCCAGATTCCTTGATCATGGAAAAAATTATTATATTAAATTAATCCATGTTATTTGATCTATGTGGGACACTTAAGCATGAGAATAAAACTATTATAATGGGTGCTCCAAGATATCACTCTAACCCATTGGGTAATGTTTAGTATCATGATAAGTCACATTGTGGTAGGGTATTACCTAATTCCATTATGTTAATTTTTTCACCAAGAATACATGGTGGATATTACCTTGACTTATGTTTTTGATGAATTTTTTTATTTTGTTTCCACATTTCCCATTTTATGATGATAATGATATATCATGCCTTAATATTAATGTTCCTTTTATTCTTCCTTAATGTGCCTATTTTGTAACATGAATAACTTATGACATTTCTATTCCTTTCATACGATTTGTATATCACCCCTTTCTAATGTATGTCCCTAGGTTATACCATGTAGTTTTAATTTCTTAGGAGTATTTTGTCCATATTAAATAACATTTCAATTGATAATGTTAAAGATTTTATTAATAATTTTGTTATATATATTCTTCATGATGTTATGTTTTGTACCTAATTCCGAGAGACAGCAGAAATAATAATATTTTGGGTGATATTAAGTGAATTTTTCTGTAATAATTTATTTATTAATTTTTAATAATTATTAGGGTTGTTATAGTGGGTATCAAAGTAATAGTTTAGTTTTATTTGGGATTAAGGTTATAAAAATATATTGAATGCCTTGGGGATAATACTATGTATATAAAAGCACCACAAAATTTTGTTTAGTATAGAGTATGTAGTTTTTCATCAAAATAAATCCATCTTTGGATACAACATGTTGATGTTACTAGGGAATATATCTACTTAGAAGTAACAACCCTGGTAAGATGTTCTGGGCTTGACTTAGGGTAATCTCATACACTACAATAAACCTTACTATGCACTGAGTATGACAGTCCAAGGGGATAAGTTTTTGTAAATTCATAAGCTTATATAAAATCATTATTAAGATAATACATTACTCTCTTAATAATATGTGATATAAAATAGATCCTAGAGAACGTATATTGATTCCTAAAAACTTATAAATTAATGAAAAGGTTGTAATTTATTTTTTATATCAGTAATTTTATTGGATTACCCTTTCAGTGTTTAATCATTAAGATACTCATCCATAAATTTTTCATTATATCCAATGAATGGAATGAAAGGGAATCATGTTAAAAACTAATGTCAATGGATATGTGATGATTAACCCAATGATATTTTAAATCCTATGGGAGAGAGAATCAAATTGTTTTTCATGATACACTATCTACTAACAGAAGTTCAGAATTGAAACTTCGATCCAGAGGAGTGACCAACCCCACCCTTCGTGAGATATAAAGTCGTAATCAAGATCTTCATGGGTTAAAGGCCTCTGAAATTCTAGGGATTATCCAACAGGTTAATCATTGAACAATCGATCAACTCCATTGAGAATATATTCTCTAACATTAATAATTCCAAACAAGAGAATTTTCTTCTGGTTTCCTATCATATATATGGTGAATCTAATCATTGGTGAACATTGTTCACGAAAAAAATCCTAAATAAGGGATTTATGAAATGGAGTAGAAGGGATTCCGTAAAATATTTTTGAAAAATTGTTTCCTTACACTCTCTATCTTAAAATTGAAAGTGATTTCCTTGAAATAAAGAAAAATAGAAAATGGATCGTTTCGGGTTTACGAGAAATAAATCAAAATAAATGCATGATATGTCTTTATTTTTTTCATTACCACTGAATGAATGGTCAAACACTTTATTGGTGGGAAAAAATATTGTCTACGAAACTCCATGGAGATTTGTGACCTTTATAGCTATGATGAAATTGTCCAATATTCCCTCATAGTTGAAATGGATATCTTAAAATCTCAAGGCTATCATGGGGATAATAATTTGAATGTGGAGATTAATTATGGAAGTATAATAAAGATATATAATGGTTTCAATAAACATAAACATCCCACTTTTCATGGGTGTGGAATGAACAACCCAAAAAATTACCAAAATGGAACAAAGAAATACTTTACTTGCAGGAATTAAGGACACATATGAAGAAATTTCATAAGGAAAAACCGGATATTATTATGGGGGAATGAAACACTATAGTTAATTATCAAAATATTATTCATTAATTCAACTGCAAGGAACTAGGGATCTTTATTAATTAATGTAATATCCTAAGGGTTTATGGAGGAAACTAAGAACCTACAAGGTAGAAAGCTTGAACATTTTTTTGTCACTACCAACAAAGTGAATCGAGAAAAGGATGTGGTTACAGGTATAATTTCAATTCATTAATGAATAGAGAAAGTAATTTTAATTATAGTTCTACGTATTCCATTATATTTGGAATGTTTAGTATAACTATAAAAACACTACCACAAAGAATAGTAGTAGGGAATTCGGTCTAAATGGAAAATGGGGAAATGTATTATTTATAAGTATATAAATCCTTCCCTATCACAATTTGTCTGATTAACATTAAAATATAACATTTTTATACTCCCTTTTTTGGAATTTGAGGATATTTGTTTATGCATTTTCTTTCAATGTATAGATCCAACAAAAAATCCTGCAAGAAGGAAATATTTAATTTTATGGAGAATTGACCCATGATTCTATATCTGTGCAGGGTGTTGGAAGAATCTTCTATAGAACCATCATCTCAAGAAAAAAATTATTTAAATATGAGAATGTTTATCTTGCTCAAATTATTAAGTCTAATGAATGTATTATCCTTTAATAACATACTACTGAGAGGGAATATGGTGATGTGTTTCATGAAAAAATATATGGTATAACTCTCTATGGGGTGGTTGAATTTTCAAAAAAGATTATAAAATGGTAGTTTCCAATATCCAAGACTCTATGTAGGACAGTTGTTATTGAATTTTGGGAGCTAAATAAACAACTACCTAATAATCTTGATAAAGGGTTTATATGCCCAAATGCTTCACCATGGGGTTCACGCATCATTTTTTTCATGAATAAGAATGGTTCAATGTGCCTTTAAATTGATTATCATGATAGGTAAAAGTTAATGGTAAAGAATAGTTGTCCTTTTCCATGAATTTATGACTTTTAAGATTAGAAATATAGCGCAAAATAATTATACAAGGTTGATCTACAATTGGGATATCACCATGTTATGTATATGGAGGATATCCCTAAGACTATTTTTCTAAAAAGTGTGGGAATTATGAGTTCATATAATGTCTTTCAGACTCACTAATTTTTTGGAAATCATCATGGAATTAATGAATAATGTCCATATAGATTATAAAAAAATTGGTTGTATTTATAGGCTATATTCGAATATAATCCAAACCAATGGTGGAAAATGAGGAGTATATGAGCACATACTAAAGACCTTGAAAAAGGTCAACCTCTAAAAAAAGTAAAGCATGTTTTTTATCTAGGTGAAAGAAGTCTCATTAATAGGGTATATGTAGAGACCCGAAACTTGACGTACATTGACATTACATTACATTTGCTGAATACTTAGTACATAACAAAAACACACACACAAGGATCGTAATAGTTTAGTGTCTTTGGAAACTCGGAACGTAATCTTCTAATCGTGGTGAAAGATCTTCAACATCTCCTATAAAGATCTTCCTTTTTTTACCTCAAACCTTTCTTTATATCCTGGGGAAAAGAAAACATAAAAGGGTGAGCTCAAATGCTCAGTAAGGGTAAACAAAAGAAAATCAATCACATCATATTCATAAGAACATAACTTTTGGAAATCTTAACCTGCAAAAGAGAGCATAATTTCATAACATGGGATAAATCATAGTAGTGAAATGAAATCCCAATAAGCATAACTTAAAACATGAAACTTTGTGGCATACACATATAATCATAGAGAATCATTTCTTGTTAGTCAAGACTCATTTCCAAGACTATCTTAGTGGACAAAGTCCCTTTCTGAATCGAGTAACCCTCGTTTCAGTCCTGTTTCACTGAACCGGTATAACCTACCGTTCCAGCCCTGTCTATCTCATGAGATATAAAATCTTTACCCAATGCATTGGAGGGAGATATAGGTCCCACACATCTTATAATGAATCATTTCTTATGTGTTCCACATAATCATAAACCATACATCATAGTGTAACCCATGTAATAAAAATGGGATTCTTAAACAACATGACATCATAAAACAATTCATATAAGATAATGGAACTCATAAAAATATTTCCATCACAACATAATCAAATCCATGTAATAATAGGGATAAAAATATAACCCTTTTATTATCTTAGATGGAAAATAATTTTGATAAAATACTTGAACTCCATTCTTGAGGAAAATATCCTTTCCACTTCAAAAACATTTTTCCTTCCATAACATGCCATTCGACTTTAAAATAAAAGAATATGATTAAAAATAAACTTGAAAACATGTAAAGGAAGCTTCTTGGAAATAATGTATTAAAAATCCATTCATGCCGTATAAGTTAAAAAAAACATTCTTCTCATACTTTTGTCGGAAAATTCAAAAAAAGTACCTCGTATGAAAAACGACAAAAGATTCCTTTCATATATTTTACTAAAAACACACCGAAGGGTAAAATAGGATTTAAATTTTTTTAGGTGAATGGAAATAATATTAAATATTGAGGAAGCATGGATGTGGATGATAAAATACACCCCAGTAAATACTAAAGTATAAAAAATCTCGGATAAAAATGAGATTGTGATATTTCCCTTACCTTAGGTCCGACTTGCTTTGTAAGTGTCCGAACCTCCTGTATAATGATTTAAATTATGTTAATAACTTATTCCAGAATCATATTCATTGTTATTATATCATATATGTTCCACTTATGACTTTATATTATCCGTTCTTTTGTAAATTCATGTTAAAGTAGCATTTTGGGTAAAATCGTCTCATTTGTCGTTCGTGTTTTTAACTTGTAATTATTCATGTGATTACTTAGATCATGATTACTTAATTCCATAATATAAAAAATGATATATATATATATATATATATATATATTCAGAATATACATATATAATAAATCAGTAAATGGAAAGAAATACACTGTTCATGGAGACGGTAGTCCGTACGTACGCATGAACGCTGTTTTCGTTTCCTTATTGAATTGAATGGAATTAAGTAGATGACATACATATAAATATAAATAATTCCAGTATCATTATTAGGTCATATATTTCATTAGTACTTATTATATATAATTTATAATCATTCATGAATGGTTAATCATTGAGAATGAATCTCATCGCGTCGTGGAGACGGTAGTCCGTACGTACGCACGAGCGATGATATCATTTCCGTAATTATTGAATTGAATTAGAGTGGATGATACAATATATCATAATCAATATCACTTTATAATAGTCATATATGGTCATTATTTACACCATTATACTGATCCAAGTAAGGTGGTGGTGGAAAATAGATTTCACCACGGCGTGGAGATGGTATTCCGTACGTACGCACACGCGGTGATTTCATTTTTCCGTAGGATGGATAGAAGGTGAATTAGGGTTGTTCCATATTTATAGTAACATATCAGTATGTAAGTAATACTGATGTTATTACTTTATCATGAAACAACTAAAGAAGAAGAAGTTGAAGAAGAAAGAAATTGAAAAGATAGGTAATGGATATTTCCTCTTCTTTGGAACGCCTCTTTGAATCCTCCACTTAGGGAACTATGATTGGTCTTTGAAGAAGACCAGGACCTCTAGGATTATTATAGGGAAGTGGAGAAGGGATTTTGGCAGGGGTTGGCCGAGCTTGAGTTCTCAATTTGGTGTGAGGAGGAGGGGGAGGAGGTGCCCTTTTATAAGGGAGGAGAGGGGCACCTTAGGAATATCTCAAAATATTATTTTATATTAAAGTCAAAATCGGTTTATAATGGTTCCAAAGGGTCTTATTTCGAAGCTAAAGTTGGGATGGGTCGAAATACTATCAACCAATAGGATTTAGACAAGTTTAGGGTATTATTTTAACCTTATCAATTAGATTTAACTCTAAGTTAAATAATTTATCTCTTACCGTGTCTTTTTGTTTTCTTTCACTATATGGTTAATACACTTACAATAACATGCCAAACGAACCCCAAATTGTTTATTATTAATATATATAACCTTATCGAAGTAATTTTGCTGAACCTTAGATTTTTAGGAATAATATAACAATTAGTAATATAATATTTGATTTAAAAACTATTTTGTGTCAATTTTGACACTATTTGACATATGATTTTTTTGAAAGTCATAACAGAATTATATGTCCAAACCAAGTTGATTAAATCAACACTAATATATCATAGTAACCTATAAAATTAGTGTAATTCATCAAAAGTCTCAAATTACATTCATTTGAGCATTTATAACATCAATTATGTTAATATTTCCTTAAAAGGGTAATTACTGCATCATCATTGTGTCATATATAAATTAAATTATTTAATGTCTAAAAATTATAAATAAAATACCATTATGTAGGAAATATTTTTATCTTTCTAATGAATATTTATAGTCGAATTTATCTTATGTATAACCCCATATTAAAAATGATTTACTTATTAAACTTTGGTTTTAACTATTTTAACCCTTCTTTAAATAAATTAATAATAAATGTCCTAATCTAATCCAAGTGGGCCTAAATGATAATATTTTACACTTAAGGTTTTCTTGGTCGAGATACACTTGTCCAATAGAATTAGGACATGTGTTAGGGTCATATTAATATCATTGTTACCCTTAATTACCCTATTTACTTTTAACCGTGGTAAATAAAACTAAAAAGTTACTATTCACCAAAAGTTATTTTCATCTCATTGAACCAAATTTTACTTACTGACATAAACCGTGTCTCTCGGATTTTTGAAATTCCATTCACAGAAGCGGTAAAATTATGTTTTATGAAAAATTCAGTTTTTTAACTACCACTTAGTAGTTTCACTATTCATCAAAAATTGATGTTTTTCAGAACAATGCCAAAATTTCATCCTATGCTATATTTCATATTCCGAATTCAAAAATGAAGTCTATTTTACCAAATTCATAACATAGAAGTTGCATTAATAAATTTTATAATTAAATCCCGCTGTTAAAACAAAAAGCGTGTTTTTAAGAAACAATATCTATCAAAAGATTGACACTTGATTATGTCTGGTTTGAATGGGAAATTACAACCAATGACCAACATTGTATTAAATTGTAAAAATATATTCTAAATATAATTTAAAACCACTCAAATTAATAATTTATCACTATTAATTATTTCGATTAAAAAAGTTGTTTTTAATTATAATTTAGTAATTTTCACTATTCATCAGAATATGAAAGTTATCCGAAAAGTACCAAAATTTCACCTTAGGCTAAATTCGATACTCCGAATCCAAAAATGAAGTCCATTTTGAGAGCTAAATTTTCTAAAATTTAAAAAGTGGTTATTACTATTCATAACGGCTAGTTTTGATAATATTTTAATAGCATATCGTTGTTTCGTGAAACTCAGTATTGCGTACTACACACGCTATCGAGGAAGGTTGCGATTGCGTGTAATGCAAGGCAAGTCAAGGATGCGTGTTGTGTAAGCTCCTTTTGGTGTAGCGTACAACACAAGACATTAAAAAGAATATTTTTTATAAAATCTCGGGCTGTTACATTCTACCCCCCTTAAAATGAATTTCGCCCTCGAAATTCGTCGGGGTTATAAATGGTTTTCTACTTGAAAGTTTCTTTAATAGAAACCAACATCGTAAAAAGGAATACCAAAACCAATCTTTAAAAACAAAAGTATGAAACGTAATGGTTACCCAAATAAACTAATCACTGGGTTTCCACATAGGTGAAAATATGGATATGGAAGAGAAATCTAACCATCATGTTCTGATGGAGAGTGGTAGAGAACATGGCTATGAAATAGCCAACAATCACAAAGCCATAAATTTGTGACGATCTAAGGTACCATCTGATTCATCAGATATAAGAACACTAGGACAACATTTTTGGTTTTCAAGATCGTTTCCCTAAAGTTAAATAATTTGAATTAGAATAAATACCTACTTTACGTTGGTACAACCTCACTGTTGTTCGTGCCTTTAACAATTTCCACTTCATCTCTTAAATAAATGAAGTTGAATTTGTTATTCGTGAAGTGTTAGCAGATCATGTGATAGAATGACGGGTCATTCCATCTGTCTCAAAAGGTTAGCAAAATTTATATACATAATTCGATCTATAGTGAGATTAATCATATATTGTTCCTAAAATGGACTTATACTTTATATATCATACTGATTAATAAAATAAAACTATTTTATACAAAACAGGGACTTCATGTAGGCCAGTGGTAGGCGATAAAGGCCAGTCGCACTTCGGTTGTGGGTTCGATTCCCACAGCCTTGTCCGACGCGATGGGCTGTCGCCCGTCCTGCAGGTTGTCCTTTTTCTAAAACTATATTACTATAACATCCCATCAATAATATCGAAAAAAACTTCTATCTTTAAACAATACTAACTTATGTCCAACATAATCCATTGTAATCTTAAGGCTTATCCATAATACTGCAGTCCACTCTCATAATATAGTGAAAACGATTACCAGAGATTTAATACTGTCGTTGATCCCCATATATCATAAGATATGTTTTGTTGGTCACATTCCAAACATTCAAAGTCCTTAATCGTGTATTCTCTTGAATACCGTAGTGAAAACATGAATGCAGTTAAAAGTTAACACTTTCCACATACCAAAATCCTCAAAATTCTATATACTCAAATCATGATATCACTTAGTCCTTATATCAATCATGAGCTCATGAATACTGTTAAACATTTCATTTTCTCATTTTCCCTTCATTATGCGCATAATATCTCAATCACGTTGAATACCACATTAAACCAATACATAAATATTCCAATATTTCATGATACAACATTATTTTGGAATCCTATTACATAAACACTTAATCATTCCACCACATCGTTGTCATATTCAACATTGCCAATAGGGATCGCATGTGACTTCCCTTTGTCCTTTGCCTTAAGCGGTTGCTCATGTCGATCATCACTAACCCTTGGATTAGGGCATTTATTAGCATAATGCCCCATTTCCTTGCACTTGAAGCATTGAAGTGTTGGTTGTGCGTTCTCTGCAGTGTTTGCTTTATTCACATCATTAGAAACCCTTTTTCCATTACTTCGACACTCATCTGCTCGATGACCGTCTTTTCCACACTTAAAACATTTTATAGTCCCTTTAATAAAATCTCCACCATGATTCTTTCCACACTTTGTGCATAAGGAAACATTCATCTTCTTTTCACCATTATTCTGAGATTTCTCCTTGAACTCCATCTTTCGTTTCTTGTCAAAACCATGAGATGGATATGAAACACCAACTTCCATTTCTACCATGATAGCACAATGCACAATTTCTTCATAGCTACTAAAGTCTCTTATAGCTAATGCCCTTCGAAGACTTGGTTTTAAGCCACTGAAAAATCGATCAACTTTACTTTCAGGTTGGATGATAATGCAAGATGCATACCTTGCAAGTCTTGTAAAATTTGCTTCGTATATACCAACAGATTCATCATCCTTCTGCTTCAGCTCAAGAAACTCCCTTTCCATCTTTGTTCGAAGAATACGAGGGAAGTTCTTACTAAAAAAACAAGTTCTTGAACTCGTCCCATTCCATGGACTCAATTTCATCTCTTTGCCTCGTATTCTTGATAAGATTCCACCATTGATCAGCTTCACCTTCCAAACGATATACTGCTAAGATGACTTTATCATGCTCAGAACATTGAAGAACTGAAAATACCTTTTCAGTGGTACTGATCCATTGTTCAGCAACAATTGGATCAGAAGACCCACTGAAAGAAGGTGGACGTTGCCTCATGAAGGACTCAATAGAATATTGTTCCCTTCTCTGCTCATTTGGAAGTCCAGAATGATTCATAGCTTGTGTAAGTATAGCAATATGATTTTTCACTCCATCTCCCATAACATTTGTTTGTTCAGGAGGACAATCATTGCATTGTCCATTGCATTGATCAACACGGTTCCTTCGGGTTCCAGCCATCGTCTAAAACCCAAAAAGAATAGTGTGAGAGGCAAAAATCATGCTAGGGAAAACAACATAATAAAGGGGGAGTACATTCAATAGCTAACATCTTAGGTTTAATTATATGATCGTTAGCATAGTTCTAGTACAATAACCTATACATATACTTATCCTTAGGGACATCCCTAGACGTACCGTAGAAATATCTCTAGGGATCTCACTAACGTTTTTTCATCCTAGTTTCCAAAGGTTGACTAAACCTTTCCTCTGATACCAACTGTAGAGACCCAAAACTTGACGTACATTGACATTACATTACATTTCCTGAATACTTAGTACATAACAAAAACACACACACAAGGATCGTAATAGTTTAGTGCTTTGGAAACTCGGAACGTAATCTTCTAATCGTGGTGAAAGATCTTCAACATCTCCTATAAAGATCTTCCTTTTTTTATACCTAAAACCGTTCTTTATGTCCTGGGGAAAAGAAAACATAAAAGGGTGAGCTCAAATGCTCAGTAAGGGTAAACAAAAGAAAATCAATCACATCATATTCATAAGAACATAACTTTTGGAAATCTTAACCTGCAAAAGAGAGCATAATTTCATAACATGGGATAAATCATAGTAGTGAAATGAAATCCCAATAAGCATAACTTAAAACCTGAAACTTTGTGGCATACACACATAATCATATAGAATCATTTCTTGTTAGTCAAGACTCATTTCCAAGACTATCTTAGTGGACAAAGTCCCTTTCTGAATCGAGTAACCCTCGTTTCAGTCCTGTTTCACTAAACCGGTATAACCTACCGTTCCAGCCCTGCCTATCTCATGAGATATAAAATCTTTTCCCAATGCATTGGAGGGAGATATAGGTCCCACCCATCTTATAATGAATCCTTTCTTATGTGTGCAACATAATCATAAACCATACATCATAGTGTAACCCATGTAATAAAAATGGGATTCTTAAACAACATGACATCATAAAACAATTCATATAAGATAAAGGAATTCATAAAAATATTTCCATCACAACATAATCAAATCCTTGTAATAATAGGGATAAAAACAGAACCCTTTTATTATCTTAGATGGAAAATAATTTTGATAAAATACTTGAACTCCATTCTTGAGGAAAATATCCTTTCTACTTCAAAAACATTTTTCCTTTCATAACATGTCATTCGACTTTAAAATAAAAGAAGTTGATTAAAAATAAACTTGAAAACTTTTAAAGGAAGCTTTTTGGAAATAATGTTTTAAAAATCCATTCATGCCGTATAAGTTTAAAAAAACATTCTTCTCATACTTTTGTCGGAAAATTCAAAAAAAGTACCTCGTATGAAAAATGACAAAAGATTCCTTTCATATCTTTTACTAAAAACTCACTGAAGGGTAAAATAGGATTTAAAAAATTTTAGGTGAATGGAAATAATATTACATATTGGGGAACCATGGATGTGGATGATAAAATACACCCCAGTAAATACTAAAGTATAAACAATCTCGGATAAAAATGAGATTGTGATAATTCCCTTACCTTAGGTCCGACTTGCTTTGTAAGTGTCCGAACCTCCTGTATAATGATTTAAATCATGTTATTGACTTATTCCAGAATAATATTCATTTTTATTATATCATATATGGTCCACTTATGACTTTATATTACCCGTTCTTTTGTAAATTCATGTTAAAGTAGCATTTTGGATAAAATCGTCTCATTTTTCGTTCGTGTTTTTAACTTGTAATTATTCATGTGATTACTTAGATCATGATTACTTAATTCCAGAATATAAAACATGATATATATATATATATATTCAGAATATACATATATAATAAATCAGTTAATGGAAAGAAATACACTGTTCATGGAGACGGTAGTCCGTACGTACGCATGAACGCTGTTTTCGTTTCCTTATTGAATTGAATGGAATTAAGTAGATAACATACATATAAATATAAATAATTCCAGTATCATTATTAGGTCATATATTTCATTAGTACTTATTATATATACTTTATAATCATTCATGAATGGTTAATCATTGAGAATGAATCTCATCGCGTCGTGGAGACGGTAGTCCGTACGTACGCACGAGCGATGATATCATTTCCATAATTATTGAATTGAATTAGAGTGGATGATACAATATATCAGAATAAATATCACTTTATAATAGTCATATATGGTAATTATTTACACCATTATACTGATCCAAGTAAGGTGGTGGTGGAAAATAGATTTCACCACGGCGTGGAGACGGTATTCCGTACGTACGCACGCGCGGTGATTTCATTTTTCCGTAGGATGGATAGAAGGTGAATTATGGTTGGTCCATATTTATAAGAACATATCAGTATGTAAGTAATACTGATGTTATTAGTTTATCATGAAACAACTAATGAATAACAAGTTGAAGAAGAAAGAAATTGAAAAGATAGGTAATGGATATTACCTCTTCTTTGGAACGCCTCTTTGAATCCTCCACTTAGGGAACTAAGATTGGTCTTTGAAGAAGACCAGGACCTTTAGGATTATTCTAGGGAAGTGGAGAAGGGATTTTGGCAGGGGTTGGCTGAGCTTGAGTGCTCAATTTGGTGTGAGGAGGAGGGGGAGGAGGTGCCCTTTTATAAGGGAGGAGAGGGGCACCTTAGGAATATCTCAAAATATTATTTTATATTAAAGTCAAAATCCGTTTATAATGGTTCCAAAGGGTCTTATTTTGAAGCTAAAGTGGGGATGGGTCGAAATCCTATCAACCAATAGGATTTAGACAAGTTTAGGGTATTATTTTAACCTTATCAATTAGATTTAACTCTAAGTTAAATAATTTAACTCTTACCGTGTCTTTTTGTTTTCTTTCACTATATGGTTAATACACTTACTATAACATGCCAAACGAACCCCAAATTGTTTATTATTAATATATATAACCTTATCTAAGTCATTTTGCCGAACCTTATATTTTTAGGAATAAAATGACAATTAGTAATATAATATTTGATTTAAAAACTATTTTGTGTCAATTTTGACACTATTTGATATATGATTTTTTTGAAAGTCATAACAGAATTATATGTTCGAACCAAGTTCATTAAATCAACACTAATATATCATAGTAACCTATAATATTATTGTAATTCATAAAAAGTCTCAAATTACATTCATTTGAGCATTTATAACATCAATTATGTTAATATTTCCTTAAAAGGGTAATTACTGCATCATCATTGCGTCATAAATAAATTAAATTATTTAATGTCTAAAAATAATAAATAAAATACCATTATGTAGGAAATATTTTAGCTTTATAATTAATATTTATAGTCGAATTTATCTTATGTATAACCCCATATTAAAAATGATTTACTTATTAAACTTTGATTTTAACTATTTTAACCCTTCTTTAAATAAATTAATAATAAATGTCCTATTCTAATCCAAGTGGCCCTAAATGATAATATTTTACACTTAAGGTTGTTTTTGGTCGAGATAAACTTGTCCAATAGAATTAAGACATGTGTTAGGGTAATATTAATATCATTCTTACCCTTAATTACCCTATTTACTTTTAACCGTGGTAAATAAAACTAAAAAGTTACTATTCACCAAAAATTATTTTCATCTCATTGAACCACATTTTACTTACTGACATCAACCGTGTCTCTCGGATTTTTGAAATTCCATTCACAGAAGCGGTAAAATTAGGTTTTATGAAAAATTCAGTTTTTTAACTACCACTTAGTAGTTTCACTATTCATCAAAAATTGATGTTTTTCAGAACATTGCCAAAATTTCATCCTATGCTATATTTCATATTCCGAATTCAAAAATGAAGTCTATTTCACCAAATTCATAACATAGAAGTTGCATTAATTAATTTTATAATTAAACCCCGCTGTTAAAACAAATAGCGTGTTTTTAAGAAACAATATCTATCAAAAGATTGACACTTGATTATGTCTGGTTTGAATGTGAAATTACAACCAATGACCAACATTGTATTAAATTGTAAAAATATATTCTAAATATAATTTAAAACAACTCAAATTAATAATTTATCACTATTAATTATTTCGATTAAAAAAGTTGTTTTTAATTATAATTTAGTAATTTTCACTATTCATCAGAATATGAAAGTTATCCGAAAAGTACCAAAATTTCACCTTAGGCTAAATTCGATACTCCGAATCCAAAAATGAAGTCCATTTTGAGAGCTAAATTTTCTAAAATTTAAAAAGTGGTTATTACTATTCATAACGGCTAGTTTTAATAATATTTTAATAGTATATCGTTGTTTCGTGAAACTCAGTATTGCGTACTACACACGCTATCGAGGAAGGTTGCGATTGCGTGTAATGCAAGGCAAGTCAAGGATGCGTGTTGTGCAAGCTCATTTTGGTGTAGCGTACAACACAATACATTAAAAAGAATATTTTTTATAAAATCTCAGGCTGTTACAGTATATAATCCCCAGAAATGGGATATATGTGGATCCTTCAATGAAAAAATCAATTCAAGTATGGTTGAGGCCAACATCCACGATTTATATCCACAACATCCTTGGATAAGATGGATATTATAAGTGATTTGTATGAAATTTCTCAGGATTTTCAAACCCTCTAACCAATTTAACATAGAAGGGAGTTACGTTTTCATGAAATAATGAATGTGAAGAGAGGATTCATGGAGTTGAAAAAGAGGAATATCACGACACATGTTCTCATGTTAACCACAAGTGGGGAAATTTTCAAAAATATTATCAATTCTTTGAAGAACAGATTACGTTGTGTCGTTATAAAAAATTACAAAGGCATTGACTATGTCTCAATGAAATTTAAAATTCATGTGAAAAACTATCCCACATAAGTGTTGGATTTAGTAGCTATGATTTTTTAATTTTAAATATAGTGTAATTATCTATATGTTAAGAAGTGTGAGATATAAACTGATTATTAGAGCCTCAAATATATATTCATAGATAATGAAAATAATATTCCCTAGAGAAGATAGTTATAGATCATCATGGATTACGACTGTTTGATCCACTAACATCCTAGTAAAAAAATAACGAGGAATATTATCTAAGTAGAAAGGAACCATAAAAAAATCATTGATGAGAATTGATAAGGATTCAATATTCTTGAATTTGAAAAGGATAGATATAGTAATCATTATGTAATGAGCATACTCAATCACTTCACAAAATGTTACTCAAATATCTATTTTGGAATGATTAATTAATGCTAAAAAAATATGATTTGGGAATTCATAATAATGTTTCAACTATTATAAAAATGAAATCATCAAAATTAAATGTTAATATAGAAGAAATTTTGAGATTTGGGTCCTTAATATGTGTTTTATAAAATCCTAAGTAAAGAAATGAACTATTGGATGATGTACATAGTTCGACATTATCCATTCACCCATAAAATAAACATATGTATCATGTTCTCTATGATCAATATTGATGGGTAATTATGAATAAGGAGATCATATAATATACAAAACTATTCATGGTATGTCAGTAACTGAATCTTGAAAAGAAGATGTCTAAGGGGATGATGCACCCATTACCCATACCAACATGCAAATGGGAAAACATCACCATGAACATTGTCCCTGGTATTTTGAATACATTAAAAGGAAAAAAATTATATCTGGGTTTTTGTGGACCATCGTATAATGACTGCACACTTCATTTCGATTGTAGAGTATTTCTCACTAGATAAACTAGAACAGATATACAACAGAGATGTGGAAAAGAAACACAGTGTACTACTATTGATTGTATTCTATTAATAGCCATGATTCACATTCAGGTTCTAGAAAAGTATCTATAATAATATAAAAATTGAAATGAATTTTAGTATAGCCGATCTTCCTCAAAATTATAACCAATCTGAACAGACTATTAAGTCACACGAATACATGTTGTAAGCATGTTATATGGACATAAAATGTTGATGTGACCAACATCTTCGTTTGGTTTATTTCTCTTACAACATAAATTTACACTTGAGCATCAAAATGGATACCTATGAATCCCATTATAGTAAGAGGTTCATATAATGAGTTGATGTTGGGGAAAAAAAAAATCTATGTTCTGAAATGGTATAGGAAATAGAGGAGAAGGTGAAGACCATTCAGTAGAACATCAATGCTACTCTGAGTTAATAGAAGATTTATGATGATATTCATCAATGATAAATTGAGTTGGATTTTAGAGATATGGTATTCCACCACATATCCTCATCGAAGAATGAGAGGAGATCTGGGAATTAGGGAAATCATTGTCCTAGGAATATTTACTATTTTTGAGATACTTGATACCATCAGAGCAGTGGACTACTGACTAGAACTACCACCAAACCTATATCAGGTACATGATTTATTCCATGTATCCATATTGAGAAAGTACTTATAATACCTAAAACATGTAATAAATCCCTAGGTGGAACCATTTTATAATTACCTTTCAAACGAGGAGTAGGTGGTGATGATCTTAGATCATTGAGAAAAAGTTCCAAAAAATAAGAAAATTTCCCTCATATAAGTGTTGTGGAGAAATCACATGTTTGAATAAGAAACATGGAAACCACATGATGTGATGAGGAAGAGGTACCCTCAATTATTTTAGTGTCAGAGAATAAAATATAGTGGGTAATGTTTCTTACGGGAGGAATATTGTAACAACCCAAACTGTTAAATATAAAAATACATTTTAGTTTAATTTAATGTATTATTATATAATGTGGTTATAAAAACAGATGCACTTATTTTGTTTTATTATATACAATTATATTTTAATGACCCATAAGTATCTTAATTTTTTATAATATATTCATGGAAAAGTTATCACATGATAAATATAAATATAATGTTTTAAAAAAATAAAATTGACATAGAAAAAGGAAGTGATAGACACAACCAATATGTTCATACACTATGAATCTCATTAATCAGATATTTTTATGGGGATTCCATTTCAAGGATTTCCCTTAGAACAACCCATGAAGAGATAAAACTTCTTAATCATGGGTGAATCTATTTATGGGAAAAGGTCAAGCTCACTAAGATCACAACCCAAACGATGATTGTCGAACAGCCCAACAAAAGCCACACCAGAACACACCTTACTCATAGAGAGTACTCTAGTATATTAAATGGATATATATCATGACCCTATAAATATGAATCAGTATATTATATTTATAAAATAATAATATATTTTCATTGAATTATTGTTATGTCACAAATGATTTTTAAAGAAAAACTAATAGTATTGATTAATATTAGAATTAAATTATAAAATATATTTATATGAAATAAATAATTTTTGAAATAAATATTATTTTTAAAATTATCAATATTAAATAAATATTATTAATTGTAAATTCCCAGATAAATCTTATGATGTAAAATGTTATTTATATTAGGGTTCAAAAACTGTTTTTGTAAAAAAAATATCATTCTCAATAAATTTATATTTTTATCTTGAAATTGAATATAGACATATTTTAAAAATTATTTAGATAAAAGTAATATTATTTCTGGAATAAAAATTTCAAAATTGAAAATAGTTATTTTTTAATAAATTTTTAAGAGAGAAAGATTTTCGTGAGAAAATTATATACTGTATAAATATAATTTCAATTTTATTAAATCCAAATCACTTAAAAGTGATGTAATAAATAATGTAAACCAGATCCTAAACAAAATATATGTTTTACATTTAAATTAATTTTATTTTATGCTTATTTGAAAAATTCTGTAATGACCTTATGAATTATCCAATTCGTATAATATATTTTATGATTTTAAAATTATTTCTTTAAGCGTGTGACTCATATCCACATAATCAATAGAATAATTTTATTAGGTTCAGATAATTACATCATAAAATAATGTATATCAATTCATTTTTTTCAGAAACTATGGGAAAAGTTGTGGGTTGGTTTATGTATTTGGATATTTTATTATATAGATTTTAGAACCTAAATAAAAATGAAATATCGCTCATGTCCTACATAAAACCACCCATGCTAACCTTGATATTCACTCAAAATCCATGGATGAAATCTAAAATATTTCTTATACTCCCTAGAATTCTCACAAGGTACCCCATGATTTCAAGAATATCGTTCCAAGCCTTTGGTGTCACTCACTCATGTAAGGGAAACTCAACTTCTACTCTCATTTTTTATGAAGAACTCCTCATAAATTATGTATTTCAATTTTCATTTTCTTCTGATGTGATATTACATTTCATATTCCTCTTATGTTAAATTTTCTATATATGTGATTATATTTTCATTTCACTCTCATCAATCCCCCCATGATCCTTTGTATACATATGTTAGCATGACGAAATTTCACAAGGGTTCTTTTCCAAGTCATGTTTTTTTATTAAATTATTCCGTCTATTTCCAATTTTTTTGTTAATGGTATATAGTTTTATGTGCCCCTATTACAACCTATATTATGTTAATGTAATGACATATCCCATTTTCTTCTCTCAAACATTTTTATTATTTTCTATGTAATCTCGTTTTGCTGCTGAAATATCCCGAAGGGATTCAATGCCATAATAATTGTCTAGTGAATACGATGCACATTTTTATATCAATAATATCCTACATTATTCACACATATGTATAGATTTTGGACATAAATGTATCTATTACTCATTACATGATCTTGTAATGTAGTATTATGTTGATTAACCCATGTTACATGATCTATGTGGAACACATAAGTGTGAGAATGAAATTACAGTGATGGGAAAGCCTATATAGCACTGCAATACAGTGGATAATGTTTACTATCATGATACTTCATATTGGGATAAAGGTGTACCTGATTCCATTATGGGACATTTTCCACCATGAAGTATTGGAAAATTTTTCATTGACGTATGTTTATAATAAACAGTTTTGAGTTGTTTCCACATTTCCCATTTATGATTATCATGATATATCAATCCTTATAATTCATAAAAATTTTATTATTTATTTTTAATATTGTTATCTTACATGTTTAAATTAATCCATTTTTATTTCCTTACTAGGATTTATATATCACCCTTTTCCAATGTATGCCCCTATGTTAGCCAATAATGTTTTATGATTGAAGGAGTATTTTGAGAATTTTAAAGAAGTTTTCCATAGAGTATATTAAAGATTTTTTTAATAATTTTGTTGTATCATGTGACCATGATATAAGGATTTGTACCTAATTCAATAAGATACAATAAATAATGATATTTTTTGTTTTATGAATAGTAGTTTTATGTAATAAATTTTGTATTAATGTGTAATAATGGGAAGGGTTATTATAAATTAACGTTTCTTTTAATAGATAAAACAAAACAAGATCACAAAAGTCCAAACATGTGGTATTAAAAAATATATATATGATAATTGGTCTTGATATCATTATGATTCGAATCAGACCACAAAAAATCAATACCATTAGTACCATTGTTAAAAAGAAAAGTCGAAACCAAATTAGATTCCCAGTAGACATCTTTGGTAATATGGTCAATTGATGAAGTAATGTCTAATAAATTAATCCACCTATTTTTAAGATTCCATGAATGATGAGCATAGCCAACTCTAATTGCTCGAATAATAACATTAGAGTCACATTCCAGCCAAATAATGCTTCAGCGTCATTTTTTGGATTGCTCCACTATAGTGATAACACCAAGCATTACCACTTCAAGAGAGAAAGAAATACCACCTGAACCATGACAATGACCTATGATAGAACCATAGTGATATCAAAAAATAGATCTATAACATGATAGACCAATATTACCTCTCAAATATCTTGAGTATTAATATTGGTCAAACAAGAATAAGGAATATTCTAAAATACTTCACTTGTACCAAAAAATGGATGAAAATTACCTCTAACTCCAATCCGATTGAGGACTGATAAATCATTAATCAAATTATTATGGTAAGGAGAGATTCCACAAGCACGATGATAATCATATGTTGGAATTTTCATATGCACCAGCTTCCAAACAAGAATGGACCGATAGGGTCTCATAAAGGATTTATTCAATTTGTAAATAAAGTGATAATCCAAATTACAACATGTAGTATGTTGACAATAAATCACATATAGTGTTGGAATCTCCTAATATAATATTATATAATAAATATTTTTTTTATTAAAATGCTTCAAAATATATATATATTTGAAAATGGAATAAAATATATTTGAAATATTATCAAAAATAGTAATTGACTATGATTAATTGGAAAACATACCCTTATATCTTCGTATAACCACCTCGATAAACCCTTTATACATTGATGAAGAATAATTTCAAAAAAATAATATTCATTATAAATAAAAATAAGAGTGTTTTAAATAAAAAAATTTTAAATTATGAATCAAAAATTTACTTCATTTAATAAATCTATCACTATATTATTCAATGAATTTAATTTAAAATTGAATCTGAAATACGTGTTAAAAAGTAGTTTTCAAGAAAATGTTCTCATTAGGTAAAAAAACTGTATATATAAATACTCAACATAAAATTAATTCATAGGAAATTATTTGGATTATTAATAATATATGTAAATTAATGATACTTAAAAAAAATAAAATAAAATCTGAAATAAAAAAATTAAAATAACAAGGTATTTTTCTAAATGTATCATAATATTTCACTATTTAATGAAAAATAAATCTTCTTTGAAAATTACCAAATACTCAATCGAAGAAAATTTAGATATTATTATTTAAAAAATTATTTATTTTATTTAAAATATATCTTCTAAAATTTTAATCATATAATTATATTATTTTTCTAATAAAAAAAATAAAAATTATTTTTTCGGAAAAATGTTTTTTAAGGATTATTATACATATACTAAAAAGGGTACTTATTTAATAGTATATTTGAATTATCTCAAAACTATATAATTGTTTATAAAATTATGATATAATTATTTATCACCCCAATTTAAAGGTTTGTTTATAACTTTATTCAACATTATTGTTCATATAGAGTCCAGGTTGTGTGTATCACAAGATATCGAAAAATTGAAATTTATTTTATGTGAGTTACTTAATAAAATCATAAGGTGTTGAATGTTATTTAGTTATATTATATTTTTATTTCATATTTTAGACTCAATAATTGAGAGTTGTTATAGTATAATATCCTCAATGCTTGTCATCAATCCTTATTTATATATTACTATAATATATAGAAAGTTCCAAGATATCAGTGATCCCGGTCCTAAAATTTCCTATAGAAAATGTAAATGAGGAATTAAAGGTTTTTTCAACTGATTGGAGTGTCTCAAACCCCACATATCCACATCCATGATTGGGTCACAATAGTTAAGAGTCTTAAAAGATCACATATTTCTCGCTTCCATAATCACACATTTTTATAAGATGTATACAACAAGGTTGGATTCACTATAAGAATGTGAGACCATCATGTTGAGGTGGAAAACAATATAGAGAAACTTGATATAATAAGGCATGAAAAAACACTAAAAATTATTGGTTCTATTATTAAGGTTAAAAACCACATGATAAGATTAAGAATGAATCTAGATGGATTTAATATCATTATGGATTGCATAATGGATGGTAGGGTTCAATGTATAAATATTGGATTAGAAATAAATTTCCATATCAATATAGTAAATAATGAAGCTTATAAAAAATACATTTTTGCTACAGAATAAATGGACACATCCTAAAGGTCATTGAATTATGGTGTTCAAATATAAAATATTCACCTTAAAACATGAGGGGATATAAGGAATTCAATAGACAGATTTCATAATTAAGAGTCTTTTTCACTAGTCATGTAAACCAAAAATATTTAGGAAGATAAGATTATCAATAGCGTTATCCATCACACCTATTTGATCTTTTTATAACGAGAAAACAATTGTTCATGGTGGAGATTTTTGTGTGGATATATGGGAATTCTTATCAAACACAGGTGTATTTTAAGCATTCCATAAGAAGGAAATGATGATTCAATGGTCCTGAGGTAGATATCAAGGGAATTATCTCTTAGCTCAGTATCAATGATGGATGGGAACATATTTATAGGATGGATTCTAATAAGTATTTATATCCAAAATTGATTTTTAATGTAGTTATGAAGTAGTATATGAATTATTAAAATAATGAAAAATGTGTTTAATATTCACCTTATCATTTAATCATATATAAAATTCTTATGAATGCTAATGTCAACCTATTTTCATCTATTAATTGATGGGAAGTATGCCTTTCCAAATTCTCATGACTGGAATGATCCTTACTATCGAATTTTCAGTCTGTTATAAACCTGAATGTCCATAGTGGAATTTAAATGGATATATTAGAATTCCCTGTGAAGAGTTTCAATTAATTGAAGATGAAATTTCTATTAGAATTCAATATAACAACGTCTCTATCCATGAAATCATACCTCGGTGGTTCAAGAAAAATTTTAAAGGGTTCCATGTCATATTTTTTATATATAGAAAATGATGTCATAAATAAAAACATGGTTCCTATTTAGAGAGACATCTTTAATACATTTGAGGGGGAAGTCCAGACATGAAGTATTATAGAAATTTATATTGGGAAAGATGAACACAATCTCTTTAGAGTTATAATTGATGTCATCATGTGGGGATCTGATGGTAGGATTAATAGAGGAAGTGAGTCTTTAAAAAATAATGATAGTATTGTTCTTATTCATGACCTCACATATTTTTATACTATATTATCTCTATAATTTCTTACTTCAATATATATAAGATCATTTACAATAGCATGTCATTATTTATAAATAGTATCTATCATTGATTAAGAAGTTTTCATTCATGGATTAAATTATCCTTTTACATTTACTAACAAAAGATTTATTATTTTTAGAATACAATATTGAGTTTATTTAACACATTCTCTTCCACCACTTATTTATTAAATTCACAAAATTTCCATTAATACATTTTCTATAATTCAACAATATAATCTGCTTGATTTTATGATTCAAAATCATTGAGTTTAGTCATACTTATATTTTCTATTTAAATAACATTAAAATAATGATTAATAATTTCTTTTAATAAACCATAAGACTCAGTATATATTACTTCATCAATAAAATAGTTAAATTATTTTTATTTTAAACATCAACCACATAGAAATCCGTGTTCAAAATAATGGAGTCCTCTAATGTTGACCATACTATTATAGAGAAATTATCCATTAGAAACTATTCTTCAATTAAGTGTCATGGTGTGAGTAATCTACTCATTGAATGGAAACACCCAATAGCTATACCATTAGAAGACTACTTCATTAATGAAAAATAGATTGAATCAAAATACACATTTATTCGGATTTTATTATCCTTGAAATCATATATTTCATCATATGAATCATTTTACATCATAATATTACATTTATAATTCATTTATAATTTATCCTTCATAAATATCACAATTAATTGATATTTAGAAAAACAGGGACACTTAATAGGTCCCCCATATCAATCTTATAATGTTAATCTATGTGTTATTTGTAATGGAGATGGACCTTCTGAATTTTTGGATCAATATTGAAGAAGTTTAAAATAATATAATGGTTTGGAACCAAATAATGATTCCCACCCATATGATTTATTTTTAATGAACCATAACAACATTAGTATGAACCTTAAGAATACTCAAATTTATTCAAAAAAATTTCGCATAACAATTAAAAGTATGAAAAGTCCTTATAATCTTTCTAAAAAACAATATGAAGGTTCTTATTATCTATTTTTCTAACTACATTTAAGTTATAATGATTCTTGGTACTATGGAATTTTTCTAATTCAATGAAACGTTGTATTTTTTAAATATTCCAACTTGACTAAAATCATTTCAATCACTACTCAAACACTTCAAAACCACTAAAAAGATCTTCAAACATACATTTGAAACTGATTACCATATCACTAAGTTTCAAAACAATTATGATGATTTATCAATAATTCTAATTAATTTAGTTTTATTCTAATTTCATATAATCATTATTCCCTACAGTTAGCCAACCAAAAACTAATCTAGAAACTGAAATAGTTTTTGTTGTTATCTATTATAAGACCAATATAATGAATCATTCCAAAACATTTTAGAAATGATCACTGGTAATGGATTAATTTTTAAATCCTATAAAATAAAATTTTTAGGGAGCAGAGAAACATAAATTATTTTCCATTTATGTAAAATTAATTTTTACAAATACCAAAAAATTCAGTATATTGGCCATATCTTCAAAATATAACCATCCCATAAAGATTACATCACATTACGATAAATTACTTCTTAAAGAAAGTCATTTGATCTCTTCAATTTCATCATTTAGATTTGGTTCCAATACTATTTCACCACTATTATAATATATGTCAATATATGTTTTTCATTACAGTATATAGGAAAATAAACATAAAGTTTCATGAAAATAGATAGATATCACACACATCTATATTAATATTCTTTGGTTAAGTATGGAATAACATCTTATACAGTAATGACTCATTAGATGATTAATTATATGTCTACATGGGAAAACATTGTTTTTTAAAAAATATTGAATATAATTAATTTAGGGACCCTTAAAACTATATAGTATACAATACCTCATTATATTTCCCTTTTCATGGTATATAAAAAAAATTTCCTAAAATTTATAGCATAATGTCAATATTAACAAACACATCAAAATGTTTCAATTTTATGAAATATTACTCCCACTTACATGAATATTTATCATTAACCTTCACCCACATTAATAATAAGTTTGGATAAAATCACATCAAGTATGGATACTCTAATTGGAATTTCACACCTTAGTTGTTTTTTATTTATACGTAATCAAGACTCACTCAAAGTATTATATTTATGTAATCATTTTGATTAATGTTATCTTATAATCAATTTATAAACTATTTTAATTAATAATCATGTAATTTATAATATATGAATGGGACCTATTCATAGGGTACACATGCTAAAAAACATATCCAAATTTCCATAAATTTATCTCTTATTATTCCATAAACATTAGATAATAATTAATAGGAGATTAAGGATTAGTTTCCCTGATATTCATTGAAATAATAATTATTTATAGAATCCTCTCAACTTGGGTCCTCTAGTACATCTATCTTCTCTATTGGGATAACCCGTTATAAACACTCTTCTCTATCTCCTACCATGATGCTTCATAAGTTACACCGTCATATTCAATCGTTAATATTTTGTCATGGTGGGTAATAATTATTATCATAATACGTAAATTAACAATCTTCTTCAAATGATTACTTCTTTTTTTTCATTTTAGGGAGAATGAACTGACAGAATATTTTAAGATTTACACATATAAATCTTATCTTTATGGCGTAATACCGAAATAACCCCTCACAAACCCTCATTTTCATAAAAATCATTTTTCTATAATGAGTTCCTAATAATTATTTCATTAAATATCAATCATAGTAATACTATTTTAAAAACATATAAAGATATATTCCTTTCAATAATTTTTATTTTGGATAGATATAAATATTGATTTTTTAGCTTCATAATTTTTCTTAATAAATGACTTTCTATTATCAATGTTCCATTAATTTTCTTAAAAGAATTCCTCAAATGAGATTCTTTCTTAATTATTTTAGGTGACAACATACACATAAAATGGTAGTACTTGTGTTGAAATATTTCCCAAAAAAACAGTATCCTTTAAAATTATATCCTCATTGATTCTGATTGATTTGATGGTGAAAAAAAAATTATATAATTGTATTAGTATAGTTGTTTTATTTTTTTAGGAACTTTTATATTATAAAATGGTCTCATATTATTTATTATAAAAGTGTTTAGTTTTTTTTCTTTATTTAAACTGAAATATTACAATTTTTAATGTATTTTATATAATACAATATAAAATTTACATATTTTTTCATGTAAAATTATTCACAACCATTACTATATTCTTTGGACTAGATTTAACTATAGATTTTGAGGATTCTTCCCAAACCTCCGATACATTATTATAGTATTGTGGAAATTAATTTGAATATTTTTATCAATAAGACACATGGATTATGCATCATAAACTTTTTATTATATTTTTTCAATTTTTGTATTATGATATTTTAGTATCTTATATTGTTATATAATTTTTATCATAGAATACATGATCTTTGAAATGAGCTCATATTTTTTATTATACTAAAAAAATATCTCTTCTTCATGTTTTTTGAATATTTTATTAATATATGATATAATATCAGACCTCATTATGTTTTCAATGTAACAATGTTATTTATCCACATCAGTACATGAAGAGGCTTTATTATTTTCAACATGATTCGGGTAATTTTAATTATTTTTTAAATTCTCCAACATTTCAATCATTTTATATTGACGAATATTAATCTCCTTACAATCTCATTATGATTATTATATATATTCTTAATGTTTTTTTAGTCTAACATGTCTCTTTATATATTTTCAATATATTCATCATGATGATCATTTAGTGCATGTAGTGTTATTAAAATATTCATCTTGTTGCAGTCAGTACTCTTCTTATTTTGAATATTTATAAAAAGGAATCATCCTATTATAACCTAGTAATAAATTGGTGGATGTTTTAATTTATACATTTATTTTAATTTTCTTATGATATAAACGATTCCATTCTCTTATAATCTCCATCCACTTAGTCATAAAAAAACTCATTTGAACCCTTATCTTCATCATCTCTATGTTTATTTTTTCTCATAGTATAAACTCATATTTTTTCATTATCATTATTTGTGACACATGATATTTATTTTTTTAATAATTTATGAGTTTAATAGATCATTCAGATTTATCTCTTCCATAGTAGATAACATTGTTTGGAATATGTTGATGTAATTCAACATAAACATTATACAAACTGTTGAATGATCTAAATTATCATCAAATCCATTTATATAAATTAATATAAAATTTTTCCCATATATTTTAATCATAAACACTTTTGTTTTATTCATGATGGCCTCCTTATTATCTCTCCGGATTTTTTCTTATTTTATTTTCCTTTTTAATTAATAACATTTTATCAATATTATCCAACTTATAGATTATTTTATTATTATGATAATATTATTTCCCATATTTTCAAATATGTAATATAATATAACATTACTAGATTTACCATCCACTTCAAGAGTTATATTCTTACCATATCTAATTTTTTAATCTCTTCGATTTGTAATATTTTTTTTTATAATATCAATAATATTAAACCATTATGACATGCGATATTAAAGAATTATATTCCTCCCTATATGAAATATTATCATTCAAATAGTTGGAAATATAAGAAATTGATTAAATTTCAGTTTTATATCATCAAATATTTCCAATGTTAAATAATTCATTGGAAACCTAGTTTGATATAGTGAAACATAATGTGCCCATCTATTTTAATTTAATTAAGAGGGGTAGTGGAGAATTTATGATATTATTTTATGATTTCCCCACTTCCAATAACTATCTATGATATGTTTATATTTGATACTCTGATTTCATATATCCCATCATTAAAATACTATTTTAGTATTTAAATTTCATAAGACAAAGTGTTTTTTATATGTTTTGGACCCATCACCTAAAGCATGCACTTGGTTGGTATCTTTTTGTCTGTCAGATAATAGATTATCCAATATAAATGACATTTGTTTCAAATTTTATTGTATCATAATGGATTATATATAATATTAAACACTCTCACATCCTATTTCAATGTTCTATGATATCCCTCCCTATTGTCTAGCATCACATCAAATTTTCTCCATTCCTACCATTTGTACTCTCTCACACAATCTGCAATCTTATAATTTGATAGGAAATTATTTATATAGGAACTACTGGTTCATAAATGGTCTTACATATCCTCATAAATTGTACATTAAATCATAAAATCTTTGTTGATAGTATAATATTATCATTTTTATCCTTGAAGTAAAAAAATCCTAATGTTAATAATTATTTTCTATAATGCTAAAATTAACATCATTATGATCTTTAATCATAGAGTTTCTTTATTATCAAAAATTCTCCTTGAGTTATTGATAAATTTTAACCCCAGTATATATTATAGTTTTTTCTTTAACAAATAAATGATTCAATTTTTAATATAGTATCATGTTCTAAGAAACACCCCCTCCAAAACATTATATTATTTTTTATATTCAGTAACTTTTCACATATATTTTCTCATAATTTGAATATATAATATCCATGAATTTTGGAATTTATTATTATATTTTAACATGGTATATATTTATTATGTAAAGTATATTTAAATTTATTTGAAATACAATTGAATTATCTCACCCTTAACCACCAAGAGACTATATGTATCGTCCTTCTTTAATAGATCGATAAAATTAGTGATATTTTAAACTACTTCCACATTTTCATGAAATATAAAATTGATGGATACTTGTATTATAAAGGCTTATGTTACGGTCCAAACCTCACATTGAAATTTATTTTCATTAATGCAATACAACATGTGGCATTTCGACATGGTGTAGACAAAACAAAAACCCTATACCCTTCTATGGGAAGTTATATATTCATTGATAGCATGAGTCACATTAAAATTTTTATTTAATTGAATAAAAACTCATTAATCACATAATTAATTTATTTTTGATGATTACATTCTATAATTTATTGAATTTTTTCATTTGAAAATGAGGAAACCTTACTAGTATTTCCCAATCTGGGGAACCAAACGTTGTCCCATGTGTCAACCATATAAAGATATATCATTATTTTACATAATTAAATTTAACCATATAATTTATTATTGTTAAACCTATCAAATTATAAATCATACATTGTTCTATAATATTATATAGTTTTTTAGTAGTAAACAATCTAAGGCATAAACATTATGAACTTTTGTTTGAACATTATGAATTCTGTCATTAACTGTATCATCTCAAGTAATTATAGAAAAAAAAATATTTATATCAATTAATATATATGAGATTGATATAAATTTTACTTTAATAGGGAAACTATGTCCAATAGCTTACTCAATAAAAAACATAGAGTTTTTCCGAAATCTTATGTTGCAAACAAGACTGGATTATTAATACATTATTAGTATTATTATTTTATCGTATAGCCACTATATTGGTGGGAATGAACAAAGAAACATTATTATGATTAAACTTGTTTATTAAATGTTTTTTACAATCATCTAATCAGTTTTATTAGATCAAAATTAGAATAAATCAAATTTTAAGCATGAAAAACTCTAATATTTTTACGAAGGGGTTTTGCTAACTTTTGATGGTGAACCCATTTTAAATATAGTTTTTGAAACTTTTCTATTATAATTTAAAAAAATTATAATAATTATTTTTAATTAGTAAATTAACATTTCTTTATTTATGTGTTTATTATATTTCTAATAAGATTCATCTTTTAATGAATAGTGAAAAATACTGCATTTTAATTCCAATTTTTTTCATCTAATTTATTTAAATTGTTATATTATCCATATAATTGGTTTAAAATATTATTATTATTATTTTATCATTTAATCCAATTGTGGTAATTTTAGTAAATTTTAAATAGAAATTAAATATAAAGACATTTTAATCTTTTGAACATTTCACATTAAAAACATGCTTTTTAGATTTGTCTATTAAATTAATTTTAAATCCAATTTTCCTAATTCGGTTAACTGAATTAGGGGAAATTTATTGAATATTTCAAATAAGAAGGCACAAAATAGGTTTTAAGGACATTTTAGTTTTTTGTTATAAATATTTTACCATGGAAAAAAAATTAATTACCGTGGTAAAAGTAAAATTCTGACAATGGTTAAAATTAAAAGTTAAAAGCTTAACATACCTAAAAACAAGAAAATTTAATAGTTGGTAGACATGTAGATTGACCAAAAACTGAATATAATACATTAATTTAAATCCAAAGACTTTTAATCTGATTCCAACTATATATATGGTCATCATTAAATATAAAATAATCTATAAATCAATCACTTGAACCCACCTCACATCAGGTATAATAACCACCTCTCCACCACTCTATCTCGACAAAAAAAAGCTATATATCCTCAAATATCTTCCCAAACATCTCCTACTCAATATACCCATGTGCATGTGCTTATGGTATCACCAAAAAGGAAAATCCAAGGTCCTAATGTGTATTTCATGGAGAGGATATTCAAGAGGTAATTTTCTCAAAGTACCTCTCCTAATTTATTTTCCTTTTCTACTTTCTCTTCACCGAATTCATATATCAATGGATGATAACAAAATAATTATATATATAATAGAGTTTTATTTTTATAATGTAATATATTGTATCCATTAATTTTCTCGCCTCCTTTTAATCAAATAAAAATCGTTTTTACCAAGTTATGCCGGTTAATTGCCTCTGTGAATAATGTTGTTGTTCATTTTCAACAACCGCATTCATATCCAGTATTAAAACAAATTATAAGGTCAAATAATATTTTAATTTTTATATTTTGACCAAATTAATATTCTTTAAATTTTATATTAAACATACCTTCATTCAACCCAATTTCTAGTTATATGATTACTTCATTTTGGGACCCCTGGACTACCGCCTCCTGCAAATGATGTGATTCAATCACGCATCACATGAAATGTATTAAGTATTTTTTTAGTAAAAATATATTATATAAATGACATAATAATTCTAATACAATCATATTATATATGTGTTCATATTTATATACTTTTCATTTAATTTCTCTCTTTCAATACGATTGGAAAAATGAAAATATCTTGTCAAGCGTACATTCAAACAACTATCTCCATGAATGGTGTTTTTAGTTTTTCTTAAAACATTATTATAAATAATTATATAATGAATATATATTATATTAATATCCAATTTTATATTCTAGAAATTATAGACTTATGACCACTTGGACTATTGACATCATACAATGATCATTTTGGAGTCAAAAACCGAATATTGATAAAATGAACAATAAGAAATTAAATAAATATGTAAATTTAATAACATGTTAGTAGGTGATATAAAATTAATAATAAACATTAAATAGTTTATTAATAAATAAAATAATTAATCTAATTATAGTGTTAATTAATATTAAGAATGTATAAGACAAGTTAGATTTGAGGTATGAGAATTTCTATAACAAATTTTGATTCTTTGGGTTAACCTTATAATTCATAATTATGACTTTCAAATATTATTTGGGAAATTAATTCTGAATATATTATCTTTTATTTGTAGTTAAAACACATATTCCAAACTATTTTTTAACAAAATGATCTTTTGGTGGGATTTTTTCTCAATCTCTTTCAATTGAGACATTTCTTAATAATATGAACATTAATTTTTTATGGTTTATTAAAAGCCACTTTTTAATTTCATATCCATACATTATCTAAATTTATGTTATTTTTTAAAACAAATTAATTACTTGATATTATGTTTTAAGTGTTCAATGTTTTATAAGTCATCCTGAATGTTTAATGATTTAATTAAAATATATTTGTTATCATGATAATAATTTACATATTTATTATATGGATATAAAAGGATTTTAATATAAAGTTTTTTTATAATTTAAATTTATATAAATTTTTTTTAATGGAAACATTCTGGGTGTTTTATATGAAACTTTTTTAGAATTGAAAAACTTAATTACCTTTTTATCATTTAGGCAGACAATAACTTATATGTAGCCATGACCATTATTATATTACTGGATTACTATACAAGGTGTAATGTTTTTAAAAGAAAATGAAAAACCATATTCTATTTTGAGTTATTTTGGTAATTAAAATTGTTTTGATAATGGAATGATTATATCATTATCTTGATATGATATCTTCTGAATAAAATGTGAAAATTTTGTCCTTCCTTTGTGAACGATTTCTGTGTTTTCCGTATGTTTTTGCTTTCGGAATTACTTATGTATAGTAGTGGTTCCATGATAATCCAATGGTGAGTGAGCTTGTGCTAGATCTCCAATTCATTAGGTAATGATTTGGAGTTAAACTATAATGTTTCTCTTATGATATTTGGGGAATATACTTTGATTGGTATATCAAATGAAACCAAGAAGGTTACTCCCTATATTGCTATGAAACCTACAATGTAATTATGAAATTGATGACACATGTTAACTTTAGGATTTCTAATTTATAAGATGTATTTTCTGTAATGGTATGATTTGATGAGTTACTTTAAGAAGATTGGCTTTTTATGGGTGAAAAATAAGATTTTGTGAAATTATATTCTTGAGTTTAAAATATCTGTGGATTAACTATTTAATTCCTTGTTTAATATTCCTTACTGTGATTTTTTGCTCATACCATGTTTTTGAAATGTTTTCTATAGGGTATAAGGATGGGTTTGACGAAATAAGAAGTCAAGATGGTTATTATCTTGAAAAATAAATCATGTTTTATTTTAAAAGTGTTTCCAGTGGTAAAAAATGTGGATATTGAGGTTAACATTCACATGTAATGTATGGATTTATTGTGTAATAGTTATGGACTAATTCACAAAAACTATAAAACTGAAAAGATCCTCAATTTGAATGTGGGTTATTTTTTTACTAAACTCAATATTTTGTAATGTATAAGGCTAGGGCCTTATAGTTGGCATCAATGGTCAGTTTAGGTAACCATAGGGGTTAGTATATTGTTAATAGAAAGTAAAAAATTGATTTTACACTGCATTAAAATTCAAATGATATAACATTTTAAGATTACCATGTTATTTTTTCCATGATATGTTTGTTCATAATGGTTTTATATAGAGAAAACGTGGTAGATATCCTAGGAGGGCAACCATAGGAGAAATACCATCCAAATTAGAAATCTAATATGGTCAGAAACATTACTGAATAGTTTTTGGTAGTGATGGTGAAATTGACTCAGGATATAAATGGTGGTGGTATGCATGCATGAGATCATCCAAATTAACCATAGTGGAACATTTTAGTAGTGGATCAAATCATGAGGAAACACCCCCCATCATTTAGAATATCATCTTACCTCATGCTAGTAGAAGGGTGTATTAAATCACTATAAAAGATTTTTATGTCATGGGTTGTTCGGACAATCAAATGGTTAGTCTTGAAATTTTCTATTTGAAAGGAGAACCCGATTAGTAGTGGTCTATGGTTAAGAATATCATGGACAATGATGGTATTTATTCTATGGATTTGGATGAATTAAAATGTATTTTTATTGAGAAACATTTTCCTAAGAAGGTCGAATTATAATGAAAAAACAATACATGGAACAGAGGAAAGAGGATGACTCGGTGGATGATTATGAAGAATAATTCACTCGATTGGAGAGGTATGATCGAAATTTCATCCAGGATACTGATATTAAAATAAATAATTTTTACTCAGGATTAAATCCAACGTATCAAAGGGAAATATCTTCCCGTGACTCCAAAAGATATGAAAAACGTTTTTGTTCTACTAAGATGGTAGAAATTGAATTTTCCAAAGATCAGGTGTTCTTTGAAAAATAGTAGAATAAGAGGTCAGTGTGGCATGAGAAAGGGAATAATTCATAAAAATATATGATGGTAAAAAAATTAATCTTAACGTTAGTTTAAATGTTGGAAAAAACACTATAAATATCCTTCTGAATTATGGAAAGTGATTTCGATGCGGTAAAATTGGGCATAAGGCTTGTAACTGCACTGAAAAAGATAATGATTGTTGTATGAAAAAATTCTGATTTATATTAAAAAAATTATTTTATGTGTAATGATATGGGCCATTATAAAAATGGGTGTTCAGGGAAGAACTAGAATGAAGGGAAGCATCCATACTATAAACTAAAAAGTGTGCTCAAATCCTTTGAAACAACTTCAACAGAGTTTGGACCATCAAATAAAGTAATAGAAGTAATTGAGAAGAATATTGGTGAATGATATAGTACTATAATTTCCTTCTATAAATGGTGAATTTTTTATCTACAACAATGATTCATTAAAAGGACATGGTTGTATCCTAATACAGAATTATCATGTAATTACTTATGTTTCATTAATGGTGTTCTATGGTTTTTTTCAATAAACTACTGTCTCCATTAATGGTGTTCTGTGATTTGTTTTCAATAATTATTATAAATAATTATATTATTAACATATAAGTTATTAATATCATGTATTATATATTATATTTGAGGGACTTATGACCACATGGACTATTGACATCACACCTTGTTAATTTTTTACTCATGAACCGAATATCAACAAAACATATGATATGGTCGTAAATAATTATGTAATGGATATAACATGGTTAGAAGTGATATTAAATGAATAACCAACCTGGTAAATGTTCTCACAAATTTAGAAGTTAATTTATTTTTATCATTTATGATGATAAATTACTTACAATATATATCATACTTGAGGTAATGTAATTTCATAACCCAATTTCAATTCATTAGGTTAAACTTCTAAATCATAGTTTTTTTCGTTCATCTATTATTTCTGAAATTAATTCTGAATATCATATCTTTTAATTATAGTTAAAACACATAATCTATGTATTTTATTAACAAAATTATATTTTTGAGGTATTTTATCTCAATATCCATTCATTGAAGCATTTAATTATAATATGAACCTTTATTTGCATAAGGTGTATACACAGCCACTATGACCTTTAATTTCCATATTTTATTTATACTAATGTTATTTAATGTCATGGTAAACTTATTAATTCATTAAGAATATGGTTTACATTTTTAATGTGCTATGGGACACCTTAAAATTTTAATGATTTATTTATCAAATCCTTTTCATCATTATTTTAATTTACAAATATATTATATGGATATAAAAAAATTAAAGGAAATTTTTTGTACATTTTGAATTTAATTAAATGGTTTCTAATGGGAATCATTCTACATGATTTATCAGAATATATTTTCAAATTCCAAAAGGAATGTTATATGGATGTTTATGACGACAACAACTTCTCTATATTCATGGTCATTATTTGATAGTTGGATTCCTATAAAATCAAAAAAAATTAAAATAAATCAAAACACCATATTCCCTTTTCATATATTCAGGTATTTAATTTTTTTGATAGTGGATATATTATATCAACATCATGAAAAGATATCTTGTGAAAGGAATGAGGAAATGTTGTTCTTCCTTTATGCATGATTTATGTGTTGTTATTATGATTTTTTCATAGTAATTTCATATGTATATAGGTGGTTTTAGAATAATATAAGGGAAGGTGAGCCCATGATAACACTCCAATTATTTGGGTAATGACATGGTGGTAATCGAGAACTATTCTCGTAAGAGAATTATGTAATATACTATGATGATTATTCCAAACGTAACCATGAAGGTTACTCCCTATGTATTAATGAAAGCTACAATGTAAGAATGATATGGAATCCATTAGTTACCTTTAGGATTTATGAATTCATGGTTTTATTTTCAGGTATCTTATAATTTCATGATGTATGTTAAAGAGATTATGATTTTATGGGTGATAAGTTTGATTTCATGAAAAACATTTCATGAGGTAAAAATATTCTATGAAAAATGGATTTATTACATATTGAGCTTTTTGTGCTCATAAAAAGTTTTTGAAATGTTTTCCAGAATGTACAAATATGGTTAAAATAAAATAAGAAGTCTTGAATATTTTTATCAAAAAAAGATGTCATTTTTTATTTTAAAAGTGCTTCATTTGTTGTAAATAGTGGATGCTGAGTGTAACTATCCACATATAATGTATAAGTCTATTTTGTAATAGTAATGTCCTAACTATCTTTAACTGCAATCCTGAGAAGATCCTCAATGTGAAAATAGGTAAATTCATTACTAAACATATGAATATATTATATTTATGAATGGGGTCTTATATTAACCATTTTAATTCTTACAATAACATTAAAATGAAAATAAATTACCTTATATATTTCCTAGGAATCATTAAAATGTTTAACAAATTACTATTTTATGAAGATTAGATAACCTTATGAAGTATCAAGGACCATAAAACCATATAAAATTCACCGAAAACTAAATAATTGACCATAATTCCAATTCAACTAAAATCATTTACATTACTTCTCAAACACATCAAAGAATCTCAAAATATTATCCCAATTAAATTTATAACTGATAAATGATTCCTTGATTCTAAAAATTATTTATATTAATTTTGTGTAACAATATATACCATTTTATTATTTTAATTTCAAACCTATAAACTCCAATTCATCCAAATAATCAATGAACATATAAAATAAAATAGTAATTAATTAATCATTTTTTATAAACTATATATTTAATAATTTGATATCAATTCAAAAACCATTAAAAAAATGATCGTTTTAAAATAATATATTTTCCAACATATTCCCATATTGAATTAGAAGAAAACCCATTTCAATTATATAAATATATTATTGAAAATCAATTAATGTAACAAAGCTTCTTCATATCACAATAAAATCCAACAAATTTTTATATCATCATATTACAATGGAAAAATTAATTTCTTAAAACAAATAAAATCCAAATTTAGGATAATCAATTTTCAAAATATAAAATCAACATGCTAGCTTATAAATAATAGTGTATTTCAAAATTAATGATATTATCGGGTGAATGTTTTTACATGTAATATTAATGATACACTTGGATATTGTCTTCCAAACAATGTTGATTTTGAACATAGCTTATACATTTTAATGATCAGACTTATATGATCGGGATCTTTAACCCAAACTATTTTATAAAAATTAATGTGAAAATTGGTCTTTTTTATAGTTACACGTACTAGTATTCATTATTCAGTGATGGAGATGTTCTACTGTTGGGTTATTGTTTTAAAGGTGTTATGGAGGGAGGTGAACTATATAATATGTTTTATTTATTTTTAAAATCATATTATTTTTTCACATTTAGTTTTATACACCATCCATATATGGCAATGTAACAACCTAATTTTTAAATATATGTTTTACTCTAGTTATGTAAAACATTATAGTTATCATGTACCACACACAACACCGAACAGAAATAAAACTATGAATTGTTTAATTCATTTAAACCAATCAATTTTTTTAATAGTTATTAATTAGAGTACCTAAATTACAAAATATATTAATATATATATATCTTGAATAATATATACAGATTATATAATTCATTAATCTGTTTGAGAATCTAACTTTTAATGAACTGTATACATTATTAATGAATGAAATGAAGACTATTGTAGACTGATGACATTAATAAAATAAAATATATATTTATTTATGATATATTTGTTAATGTTTAATAGAAAATTAGAATAAGAACAACTAGTAAATTACAGATTTATTATTTAATAAATTATTTTATCATTGTTTTTTATAATTATAATGAAAGGATAATTAATTATATAAATTGAACATGAAGAAATGATTTTTATTTTCATATTTATAATTTCAATACAAGTGGAAAATTATTTTTCTGGGTTTTTATAGAAAATGTTATAAATTTAGAGAAGAATGATACGAGAGTTTTTATAAATTTATCAATTTAATATCATTAAAATTTTATAATTATTAAATTTAAATTCAAAAAACTATTTTTTGATACCAAATACATATTTTATAAAATAATTTATGATTTCAAAAAATTAAATTAAATTTAAAACCCCAAATATGACATTTTAGTACTTACGTTATATATATTTTATAAAAATTGATCTTAATAAATTATACATTTAGTATTTAAAAAATAAATTTTATCACTGACATATTGAATATAATAAAATGGATTCTATTTTTTCAATTCATAATTTAAATATTAATATAATTAATACGCATTTTTTCTAATATTATAAATTTCTAGATGGATAATGAAAAATTCAATTTCATCCAAAATAATGACTCTTATTACAATATCTTTATTTAGGAAAAATAATTAATTTTATACAACTATTATGTTTTCAAAGAAAATATTGAATTTATATTTTTGATAATTTTTTATTTAATTAATATAACATTCGTTTCAACTTATAAATTAAAATTAATATATAAAATTTAATAATTTGTTAACCCACTACCATTTTAATAAAAAATACTTCTCTATAATTTGATATTATATAAAAATTTAATATAAATAAAATTTATATTAATTATAAATAATAATTTCTTCAAAATTAAAAACATTTATAATCTTATCCCATAAATAAATTTTATGTCTAAAATAATATTTTTCTATGAATTAGTTTTTACTCTTTGTATGCACTAATACTTTTATAAATTCCTATAACTCATGGAAATTTTACTTTTTAACATTATTTCAATATTCTGAATCATAATTTTCCCATTATTTTTAGAATGCGGTTTTATTTTGGATATTTAAAATAGTTCCCTAAGGTGATAGTGGAGTTACCAAGATGAGGGTAAATATGGATAAATGTTGTGTAACATAGTTCAATGGGATAAAACATGTTCCAGAACATGTTTTATATTTGATAGTGGATGATGGATAGTCCCTATATCCATCCAAAAACATTTAGTGTCATTTTTGAAATCCACATTCTTTTAAAAAATTTAACAATATTTATGAGGAGTAACACGTTTTTAAGATATTACTATTTTCACCGCATATTAAAGGATACCATATCAACACAATTACCACACCCATTACCATACATTCTCTCATACAAAACATTACTATTGCATAACCTTACCTCAATTCCCATAAAATCGAATCCTTTTCCTCACAGAGATACAAAATTTAATAGCATTTCAGAGCTACCCAATGAATAATATCCATGGTATATTTAATAAACTCAGCCCAAATTCTCTAGATCATTTATTTTTCTGTACTAATAATTTTTTAAATTCATGAATGCTTGATAATAATATATATTTTTTCATTTTTATTATTTATTATATGAATCTAATATCTATATTATAATTTCCACAAAACATTTAACATAAATGAAAAGTACATCATTTGTGTGTAGGATACCTCATAAATGCATGATGTGTCAAAAATTATATTACCACTATAAATTTTAGGTTAAAGAAGTTATTTTAATACATTGTATTATATTTTTCACATAAGTAATATTCATGAAGACCAATATTGTGAATATTATTTTTGTGATTATCATAAAATAACAATTGAATCTTTATCCACCATAAAAGGACTATTAAACATCCCCTTATTTATTTGGATTTATTTTAGAATACAATATGATACTATATAATTATTCTCCTAATGGAATAAAAACGGAATTATCCTCTACGATATCAATATAAAATTACAAAAGGGCTACGATGAATTTAACCAAACAACCATGAGTTACCAACAATAGTGAAACCCTTATAAAAAATATGAAAGAAAAGATAATTCATGTTCAATAAAAAATTATAATTATCTGAATATGTTCTTTTAATCTAAATATATATAATGAACATAATTTAATTATTTAGGGACTTATTTCGAAGGTAAGAGTACTTTCTGTTGGACTCCTCATGTATTAATCATGTTTTAATAATCCCAAATCTCAATAATAATTAAAAATATTATTAATGATAACAAATCTCAAAAATCTACTAATCATGTTTAATTGTGTTTCAAGTTATCTCATACCTTAAAATGGTTATGCTCAATTCATTTTATGCATATTACTAGTTATGTCTCAATACAGTTATATGCCTATGTATAAGACACCGTGAAGCTTGACACTGTAGGTCAGACACTGTGAGCAAGACACGGACACCGTGACCAATGAGACACCGTGGCATAGTAATCATGACTCCGTGAAGCCAGAAATAGTTAGCAAGACACAATCATCATGGCACTGTGAATCCAGATAGTATGACCAAGGCACCGGAATCCAGAAACTGAAAGCGAGACACAGTGAAGGATACACCGTGAAAGAGATGTCATGAAGGAGACACCATGAAGGAGACACCGTGAAGGAGATACCGTTAAGGAGACACTGTTTTCATAACTACTGTGACACCGTTTCCTAACTATTTTGTCATTTTTCTATTTATCTTTTTAACAGTCATGTTTGAATCCTTTAATGCACTGACATAATTAATAATTCTTTATAGAAACATTATGAGGTATGAGGTACAACACATATGGAACCTGTTAGACAAAACCCATGCATTCAAAGATAAAGATAAGAGTTCCCAAGAGGAACCGACACACAACACGACACGCGACAACTCACGAAACGCGAGTGCACCATACTTAATAGAACACCAATCATGAGCATGACCAAGAATATGTGATTGCAAGATCTTCCAAGAACCAATTCTCTCATGCATGCAATCCAACTCTACTGAAGAACACACGAAGAACATTGGAATACAGAGAACATCTTCACTAATGAAGAACAGAAGTTGAACCACGACACTCTGTTTTTCAACACAAAAACCAGAGAAGCACTCAGAAGCATTCCTGTCTTATTCAAGGAGTCTAGAGCCACATTTCTAATCACTACAGAATTATAAACTCACATCTACTCTCTCTTTGTGATTTCTTTATTTTACTTTCGATCAGTGTGTGTACTCTATATATTTTTCACACACACTGATTCCTGTGTTGAACTGGAGGATTTCAAAATCTTGATACCAAATTCATTACACTTGCTTACCCAAGACAAGTATGAAAGTGGTCCTTGTGTGGCATGGTATTTACATTGTTTACCCATGAATACTATGGAAGAGTTCCTTGTGTGGCCTGGAAAATCCATCTACTATTTTTAACCCCAATGCAGGGTGTGGATCAGAATTTATTTATATAAACTTCTTGGTGGCACATGATCACCAAGTGGAGTGGATTAGGTCTCGACTTGATACTGAACCACTTGTTTTATATTCGTTGTGCCATTTAATAATATCAATTAATATTACTAAGAATTATTCAATCTTTGACGAAGTTGTTCGAACAGTCAAACACTTATAACTGTATAACATTGATTTACTAGGCTGTATATATTTTTGGGGAAATCATTATTTTTAAAACTAATATATTTTAAACAGAAATTTTTATAGTAACTCAATTCAACCCTCCCCTCTTGTGTTAACTACTCAGACCAACATTTTGTATCAGAGGTTGCTTTATTAAAAATTTGTGTAATATTATTCAACTGTGATTGTAGTTGTACTTTAAAGATCTGTAAATTTATGTCAACTTTAAATTTATAGCTATTTTAATGTAATTTTTTATTATGGGTAATAGATTGGAAGGTGCTTCATCTAACAGACTACCATTTTTTAATGGAACCAATTATGCTCAATGGAAATTTAAAATGAAAATTCATCTAGAGAGTATGACATTTAAAATATGGTCATCAATTATATGTGAGTACAAACTTCTTGTGATTGATAGAATTACATGGGATGAACCTACCAAACTTTCTTACAATAACAATTGAAAATCTATGAATTCCTGGTACTGTTCCTTAGGAGATGGAGAATTTAATAGGATTTCTTCATGTAAAAATGACCATGAAATCTCGGATACCTTGTATGTCTCGCATGAAGGCATTTCTAGAGTAAAGGAAATGGGAATTAATAATTATACTATAAAATATGATAATTTTATGATGAAACCTGATTATCCTATTTATGATATGTATCTTAGGTTAAATGAGATTTTAAACACAATGATTTCTCTAGGAAGAGAAGTCACTACCAAAAAACAGATCATGATAATTCTCAGATGTCTACCTGACACATGAAGGGGAACCAATGTCTAAATTAGAGAGTTAGGTGACATCAGCACGATACCTGTAAAGGAACTCATTAGGAAACTGATGATTTTTGAGGAAGAGTTGAAAGTCAACAAAGAATAGGAGGGTGAACCAAAGAGGAAATCTGTTGCATTCAAGACCTCCATCTCAAATCATAAAGACAATGGAAAACTGAAAGCTTCTATAGATAGTTCCACTAAATAAAAATCATCACTAAGAAGTGATGAGGAGATTGCTCAACTGGCCAAAAGATTCAAATGATTTTATAAGAAGAATAACATTTTCAAGAAACCTAACTCCAAGGGAAATTATGATCAAAAAGGAAACTAAAAAAATTACTGGAAGAGAAGTGACAAAAATGATGAGATTGTATGCTATGAATGTAAGCGCAAATGACATATAAAGTATGAAATTACAAATCACAAATATAAGAAGAAATTTGAGGACAATAACCAGAATTACAAAAAGGAAATTAATGCAACATGGAGTGCCTCTGAGGTTGTTCAAGTGACTCAGATGCATCACATCGTGAAAATGATAACAAAGCCAATATGTGTTTTATGAAAAACACATCTGAGGTTACACTGAACTCTTCTATGTATAATTCATACTATTTTGAAGAATAAAGTGACTTTGAAAATATGAACAATGAAGAAATGTTTGAATATTGCAACATGCTTAAAGAGACATGCAATGAATTAAAACATAAATATAAATCATTGAAGAAACAAAATGTTGTCACTGTAACTGTTAAATCTGAACATAATACGGAAAATGAGAAAAATCTTCAACTGCTCAATGAAAACAATGAACTAAAAATGTCTAATGATCAATTAAAAAGTGACATAGAAAAATTACCTAATGGTAAAAATACCCTTAACCAAATGTTAGGAAAACAAAATGATCCTAAATATAATACATTCCATGGTGATAAACCTAGTAAAAGAAACCTTGGTAGAATAAATTTTGTTTCAATGTCCTGCACATATAATTTTGTTCCCAGTTCTAGACATAGCTCAACTAGCTGGAGTCATGATACATACTCTACTATTTCATGTTTTTGTTGACCAAATAGAGTTTATTTTATCAAATACTTTATATAATTTTTATAGGAAACCAATTAGAAAAATATGGGGTCCTAATGAACATATTACTAATGTTACTTGACCCAAACATATATGGGTACCAAAATCAGTCTTTTCTTGATCATGTTGTAGGAATGCTTCTTAAAGAGCTCCTGCGCAAATCTGTGGTACTTGGACAACGGGTGTTCAAGGCACATGACAAGAGAGTACTCATTATTTAAGAATCTGATAAAAGTATATGGAGGACATGTCACATTTGGTGAAAATGCCAATGGGAAGATCATCATCTTATGCCAGATTGGTAACTTTGATTTGATTCAAATTTATAAATTACTTTTTTTTAATCGATTAAAATATAATTTTCATATTATATCACAATTTTTTGATGATGGATATCATGTTAAATTTGAAAATGATGTCTGTGATGTCTTAAAATCTAATGGTTAATTAGTGTTTTCTGTATGATGTAATGAAAATGTTTATTCTGTTAATTTAGATTCCCTAACTTCTCAAAAAGTTTCATGATTAAGTGTATTTCATAAAGAATCTCGGCTCTGGCAGAGGATACTATGAATCTGTAATGTTCACTCCCTTAGAAAGCTAACTTGAAAAGGCCTATTTAAAAACATACCCAAACTTGAGTTTCCAAATGAAAAAGTGTGTAATCCTTGTTAAAAGAGAAAACATCACAGAATCTCTTTCAAACCAAGGAAAAATGTTTCTACCTCTCAACCTCTCAAATTGGTTCACATGGATTTGTTTGGACCATCTAGTGTTTCTAGTTTAAATGGGAAGCACTATGTTTATGTTATAGTAGATGATTTTTATAGATATACCTTGACCTTTTTCATGGCTCAAAAAAGTGAATCTTGCTCTTATTTTACTAAGTATGCCATGTATGTAGAAAATATTAGTGTCCGTAAAATTAAATATTTAAGAAGTGATCATGGTCGTGAGTTTTAAAATCATGAGTTTGAATCCATTTCCTTACAAAATGGTTATAATCACAATTCCTCTACATCTAGAACTCCTCAACAGAATGTAGTTTTAGATAGAAGAAATTGAATCATACAAGAAATTTCTAGAACAATGCTTAGTGAATATGACCTACCTATTTACATTTGTGCTGAAGCTGTCAATACATCATGTTAAATAATAAATAGAGTCCTAATTAGACCAATTCTCAAAAAATACCCCATATGAACTCTAGAATAATAGGAAGCCTAAGGTTATTTACATTAGAGTTTTTGGTTGCAAAGTCTTTATTCTCAACACAAAGGATAATCTGAACAAATTTGCATCCAAAAGAGATGAAGGAATTTTCCTAGGTTATTCAATTTCAAGAAAAGATTATAGAGTATTCAATAAGAGAACTAAATGCATGGAATTATCTGTCCATATTAAGTTTTATGAAACATATCCACATGAGCCTAGAACCATCCAAGAATATCTGGAGGACGATGTATCAAATATGATCAGCAACTCAAAATCCTCAAATACCTCTCTGATAGAATCTGTGAAAACATCCAATTCAGGATATTCTATGCAATCAAGTCATAATGAACCTAAATCTGTTTATGAACATGAATTCACTAGTCCCTATTTTTCTATAAAGGACAGAACACATAAAAATCATCCCATAGATGTTTTTGTAGGAGACATAGAGAATGGAACACAAACTAGAGCTTCTCTTCGAAATCATGTTGAACATAAAGCCTTCTTGTCACAACATGAACCTAAAAACATGGTTGATGCTATCAATGATAAATTTTGGGTCAGTTTTATGCAAGAATAACTCAATCGGTTTGAAATAAATAATGTTTGGAAACATGTTAAAAGACCCAAGGACAATTTTTTCATATGCACTAAATGGGTGATTATAAATAAGGTAGATGAAGCTGGAAATATAGTTAGGAATAAGGCAAGATTAGTTTCACAAGACTATCGTCAAGATGAAGGAATTTTCTATGAGGAGACATTTTCTGCAGTAGCCAGACATGAAGCCATTTTAATTCTACTTGCTTATGCTGCACAACTGAATTTCAAACTATTTCAAATGGATGTTAAGAGTGCATTCTTAAATGTGTATATAGCTAAGGATTTTTTTGTTGAAAACCCCCTAGATTTACAAAACCTCATTTTTAAAATCATATTCTCAAAATATCAAAAGCTTTATATTGTTTAAAGAAAGCTTTAGGAGCTTGGTGTGGCAGATTATGTACTTTTCTAATTTCTAATGGTTTTACAAAAGGAGTAGTTGATCCTACCCTTTTTATAAAACTAATTTCCAATGATGTTTTATTTTTTCATATCTATGTAGATGATATTATTTTTGGATCTTTAAAAAAATCATTATGTATTGATTTTTCTAAAATGATGCAAAAAAATTTGAAATGAGCTTAATGGGTGAACTAAAATGCTTTCTTGGATTTCAAATCAATAAAAATAATGATGGAATTGTTTTGACTCAAAGTAAGTATACTAGAGATATTCTAAAACGTCTAGGATTGGATAGCACAAAACGTAGTGACACTCCCATGAGTACCACCTGTATGTTGGATCTTGATGAATATAGAAAATCTGTTGTCCAACCACTTATAGAGGAATGATAAGAAGTATACTCTACTTAACTACTAGACATCCTGATATTATGATTAGTGTGTGTTTGTGTGCTAGTTTTCACGAGAATCCTAAATAATCTCATTTAAATGTTGTAAAGAGAATTTTCGAATACCTCAAGAATACACCCAATTTAGGATTTTTCTATCCTAAAGGAAAATCATTTGAACTAGTTAGTTATTCTAATGCTGAATTTTGTGGCTATAAGTTAGATAGAAAGAGCACCTCTGGAATATTTCACCTGTTAGGCAAGTCACTAGTGTCATGGTGTAGTAATAAAAAAACATTGGTGCATTATCTACTGCAGAAGTTGAATACATAGCTGCTGGCAGTTGTTGAGAAAAAATTTTGTTGATGAATCACACTTTACTAGAATATGTATAACAATTCATACATGTACCAAAAAATTGTGACAACACAAGTGATATTAACATTTCAAAAAATCCTGTTACACATTCTAGGACAAAACATATTGATGTAAGACATCACTTTTTGAGAGATCATTATAAAAAAGGTGATATCACCTTTGAAATCATTAGCAATGGATATTAACTTGCTGATATATTTACTAAACTATTAAAATCTGAGAGAATATATTACATCATACATAATCTTGGCATGATCAATCACAAATAGATATCTTACTGGTCTTACTGTTTAATAATTTACTATATTCTACATTATTGTTTCATGTTCAGGGTTTCTTGGTTACTGTCTCATTTTTTCGGTCTCACAGTTAGCACCTTGTGCTCACAGTTTTTCATTCACTGTCTCACTGTGACCAAACAGTTTACTTATAGTCTCATAGTGATAGAAGTGACCATTCACTGTCTCACTGTGACGACCACTGACTGTCTCACCCTGACGACCATTTACCATTGTACCATAATGACTATTCTCGGTCTCATCGTGACAATTATTTATTATTTTCTTTTAATACGTGTCGAGGTAATTCTTTTTAACCACTTTTTACTTTCCCGCATTTTTACTTTTTTGACGTTTGACATTCCCAAATGATAAAACAAAAGGGTTTCACTCAATTAATCACCAGAACTCTCTCCTACTCACTCCTCTAGAACCCTCTAAAACATGAAACTTTTATCTTTCTCTCTTTACTAAACCTTCATTGGATGCCAATGATGAAGTGCCTATCTTCATCCCCACCTGAGAAGTGGAGCTCGAAGAAAAGGAAGAGAGTACCGAAGCTGACGCCCAAAGGACCCTTGAATCCAAACCTGGTAAACTGTAGTGTTGTAACTGAAAAGGAAATTTTACCTGAGTGGCTATTGTCTACAAAATATATGGTTCTAATTATTTTAGAGAACAAGGCTTTCTCGTATGGTTATCAAGGACGGATTGACCAATTTACCTGAGGTTGGTTGCTCAGTTCTATCAGTATGTATAGTTTTCTTTTGATGCTGGTGAATGTTTTGTTGTGAGGAGTTGGGTCAATGGAAAAAGAGTCTCCTTCTAGTCAAGGTTATGGGCTGCATGCCTTAGGATACCTCATCATGGAATATGTGATGATTATCAGTGAGATCCCCCACCTAAAACTAATTTCATTGAACTAGAAAATGCACTAGAAACCCTAATTGGAAATGGCACCAAGAGATGTGCCATAGTTGCTGAACATGATGGGGAGACAAGGCTGCTGTTCAAATTTGTTCAAAATATGATCAGCCTGAGGAAAGGTGACATTTTTGCCTTAAAGTATCAGGATGTATTTATGATTCATCTCATGAAGAATGGAAACAAAAGAAATCTGTGAAAATATATCATTCACCATATGTGTGAGTTGATCAAGGTCACATCCAAATCCACATCATTGTTTTACTCCAGACTGATTTCAACTATGATTGTTTCCAAAGGTGTAGTTGGACTCAATGAAGAAGTACTTAAGGTCTATGAATACTGTTTATCTAAACCTACCATCAGGAGGATGAAAATAAACTGGAACCCCAAGAAGAAGGAGTTAGATAAAGATAATGATAATCCCTATTAGAAGTTCAATCCTGTAGACTATACAACAAGGACAAGGGACCTTTCAAATGATTTTTTGGAACCAGATGAAGTTGCTGAGTATCCAGAAGATGAAGAAGACGAGGGAGAAGAAGGTGAAGTAACACATAGGGAAGAATCTAAAGTACCTAAAAGGGAAGAAGTTATTATTGAGGAAGAAAGGCTTATCATTCCTCATGTTGTTCTTGAAGAAGAACCTCATGTACCAAAATATTATTTTAATCTAGAAATCTAATATGAGGCTATAAGAGAATTAGTTGTCTCAGAACCTGAGTAGAATTTCATGGAAGAAACAAATATGGTAAAACTCCCTATCACGGAAGAGGTTGTAGTAGAAGAACACCCTTCTATCCAAGAAGCTAATCTAGAAGACCTTCCTGTGGAACAATCTGTTTGTGAGATAATTCCCTCTGCTAAAGAGAGGATGGAGATAGCCTTTAGGTTGGATAGGAAAGAGATGGATGATTAAATTAGAGATGAACCAGTGGATTAAAATCATGTACCTAAGCCTCTAGGTCCTGAAATGGAATCACTTATTGAGGGGGAGGAACCTAAAAATCTTTAGACTAATGAAGATGAGACTGATGAAGATGAGTCAGATGAATAATCTCAACCTAATAAGTCATATTTTGTGGACACTAAGTATAAATTCCCTAGATTTTATGATGTGAGTGAATCTCAATAGATTACTGCCACTGGGATTGATCATTCTTCTTTGTTTCAATTGAAATCTGTCACACTCTTTGCACCTGAATCTGAACCTGGACCTAAACCTCATCCTGAACCTCAAACTGATCTTCCATCTATTCCACTTCTTGCACCTGAATCATTACCTGATCTGCATTCGTTTGTCAGTAAGGATGATTTGATAGACTTTGGAGACAATTTATTAGCTGGAGTTGAGAAACTCTTTCCCTCTCAACCTCGTCTTGTGAACCAACTGAGTCAGGAAGATGCCTCATTGCTTTTAAAAAGGATTATCCAGCACATTCAACCCAAGATGATTCATGAAATTCAAGAATTAATGGTTGAAAACACGTTTCTCAGTACTGAATTTGCAACTCTGAAAAGCATGGTTGAAGACCCACAGAAAGAACTACATTCAAGATCAGAGCATGCTCCCACACATGCTCCTCCTTCTCCCGAACCTTCTATTTCAAACAACTCTCAAGATATTATCTCCAAGATTCATCCATACCTCTTATATTTTGATGAAAATATTGGAGAAAGGCACACACAGATGTTTCACTGCGTGATAGAATTATGGAGAACCTGAAAAAACTCATAGATGAATATACTGGTTGTCTTCAAAAGGTCCTGAAACAGCTCAAGTCTCTAACCATAGTTGTAAAAGCTTCTACGCCCTCTGGTCAAACCTCTACTCCTTCTTTGGATAGTTCTCTGCTCATATCTATAGTCAAGGAAGAGATTCAGAATGCCTAAAGTGGATTTAATGTGGCTTCTTTATAGGAAGTTGTTAATAACAGTGATAGAGTGCTTGACATGGTTCAAATTCACTCAAAGATTTCCAATAATTCTTAGTAGGAGATCTCTATGAATGTGGACTTCTATTTCAACCGTATTTTCTCCAAAAATTATATGACAAACCACATTAAATATCTATTAGAGAATCTGAGATTTCCTTATGTAACTCAAGAATTCAAAATCCATGTTTAGAAACTCCCTGACTTTACCAAATTGTTGGACATGTTCATGGAAAATAAAGATGATTTTGAAAAGGCTTTGCAGTATGGAGGAGATATTATTTTAGACTTAATTAAGCTTCTGAGACTGTATCTTCATGTTCAAAGTATAGTAATTGTTTCTCCAGCAGATGCTCCTCTCAGACCAAGATGACGTACCTTCACTTATGCCTTAGCTTCCACAACCATGTCTGTTGGCCAGGCTCTTAGTCAGATCAGGCATGTCATTCTTGACCAGAAACGACCATGATCTTCTACAGCTCCCACATTGGCTCCATCAATCATCGAAGGTCTCCCTTTACCTTCTCTATCTACCTCTTCTATGACTTCTTCTACATCAGCAACTGCACATATGGATTCCACTTCTGCTGCTGATAAAGGAAAAGAGAAGGCCAATCCTAGAATAAGACCTGTGTCTACTAGATTTTTAATGGGGATGTCAAGGATTTTTTTAATTTCTGTAGTCTGTTGTATTCTGAACACAATTAATGCTATATGAACGGTTTACCCTCTATTCATTGTACTTTTTGATAATCCCAAAAGGGGGAAAAACATGACAAGTTACAGTTATCTATTATTCAAAAGTTATCTGTTATTCAATATGTTATATTCCCTATAGTAGTATTTAATTTACCCTTTAACTATACTTGATTTTTTATCATTAAAAAGGGGGAGATTGTTGGACTCCTCATGAATTAATCATGTTTTAATGATCACAAATATCAATAATCATTACAAATATTATTAATTATCAGAAATCTCACAAATCTTATTAATCATGTGTATTTATGTTTCAAGTTATCTCATACCTTATAATTGATGTTCTCAATTCATTTTATTCAAATTAAAATTTATGTCTTAATAAAGTAATTTACCTATGTATAAGACACCGTGAAGCTTGACACAGTATGTCAGACATTGTGATCAAGACACAGACAACATGACCAATGAGACACCATGACCACGAGACACCGTGACACAGTAAGCCTGACACCGTGAAGCCAGACACAGTTCTCAAGACGCGGTCATCAAGGCACCGTGAATCATGAAACTATGAGCAAGGCACTGAAAGCCAGAAACTGTAAGCGAGACACCGTGAAGGAGACACTGTGAGCGAGACACCGTGAAGGAGACACAGTGGAGGAGACACAGTGAATGATACACCATGATGAAGACACCGTGAAATTGATACCGTGAAGGATACACCATGAAAGAGACACAATGAAGGAGATACCGTGAAGAAGTCACTGTTCTCATAACTACTGTGACACCATTTCCTAAATATTTCTTAGTTTTTCTATTAATCTTTTTAAATGTTATATTTGATGCCTTTAATGCACTGACATAATTAATGTTTAATTGTAGACATAGTTCAAGGTATGAGGTATGGAACACATGAACTTTTCAGCCAAAACCCATGCATTAAAAGTTAAAGACAAGAGTGCCCAAGAGGAACCGACACACAACACGACACGCGGCAACTCAATAAACCCGAGTGCACCATACTGAACATAACACCAATTGTGAGAACAACCAAGAAGAAGATATTGAAATATCTTCCAAGAAGCAATTGTCTCATGCATGCAGTCCAAATCTACTTAAGAACACAAGAAACACATTGGAACAGAGCGAATATCTTCACTCGTGAAGAACACAAGTTGAACCACGCCACTCTGTTTTTCAACACAAAAAACATAGAAGTTCTCAGAAGCATTTCTGTCTTATTCAAGGAGTCCAGAGATGCACTGCTAATCACTAGAGGATTATAAACCCACATATACTCTCTCTTAGTTATTTCCTTATTTCAATTTCGAGAATTTTGTGTACTCATTATATTTTACACACACACAGACTCCTACGCTGAACTATAGGATTTCAAAATCCTCATACAAAATTCATTACTCTTGTTTACCCACGACATCTTTGGAAGAGGTCCTTGTGTGGCCTAGTCAGTACTTTTTGTACCCACGAAAACTGTGGAAGAGGTCCCTGTGTGGCCTGGATAGTCTATGTACTATTGTTAACCCCGATCCATGGTGTATATCAAGCTTTATTTATATAAACTACCTGGTGGAAGGTGATCACCAAGTGGAGTGGATTACGTCTCGGCTTGAGACTAAACCAATTGTTTTATATCTGCTGTACAATTTTAATTTGATCTACACTATTTTACTACTTTACTACACAATCCAGAAAAACACTAAATTCACTTTGATAGATAGTCTTGGAAAAAAGTTATATCTGGTTTTTCTTAGTAGGATATCCTCAAAAGTAATTTTTATAATACCATTTAAGATTATTGAGAATTAATCAATCTTGTAAGAAGTTGTTTAAACAATCAAACTCTTATAACAGTATAACCTTGTTTAATTAGGTCATATCTATATTTTGGGAAATCAGTATTTATTAAACTAATATCTTTTAAACAGAAATTTTTATAGTAACTCAATTCACCCCTCCCCTCTTGAGTTTACTACTCCGACCAACACATTCAAATGTGAGGTAAGAGTTTAGATCTAAATCAACCTTCAATAATCAATGCTTTGATATTATGAACCAGTCATCATTTTTGTGGATTAAATAATACCCACTTTTATTATAATATCATAAATAATTTTTAAACATGTAATTTAAACATCCATTAATGATATTCCTTTATATGAACTATGATTGATGTTTTACCAAAAATGTAAGTTACTTTCTTAACTCAATGTCTATTCTTGAGATATAACATTTCTCTTTGAGTTTCATATTTAATTTAACTTTTGATACCACATATCAATCTAGGGAGATCAATTTAATTTCAAATCATTCTTTCAAGAAAATCTTTTTTGAAAATAAAACAATGTTATAAATAATTTTAATCTCTTAAATGATGTATTCCCCAACATATATGTAATTACCCTATCTAACAATTTTCTCCTTTTTAATTGTAATCTTCACTATGTTTTATATAATGTTAACAAAATATTTACCTTCTTCTATTTACAATAGATTCTTTTATTTGCTTTATGATAAGTTATTTCAACAATGATATTTTAATAAATAAAAATGGACCAATTGTATCACACACTATACATGTTTGTTACACATTCTATTCCATTTTATAAACTATATTTAAACTTTTTTTAAGAAAATAAAATCATTATATATATATATACCTCACATATATACCTATATAAAATCCTCTCTATTTTATGATTATAATTGTTTTCATCAAAAATTCAATTTTAAAGGCATACTAGATTATGGGAACGTCCAATTTATTTCCTATTTAAATTAATCAATATGAATTTTTTTTAAACCATTAATATGTTCAAAAAACATAATTATTTAATAGAAACCCCCTCTTTATTTAATTATTAAATTTTTAAACAATATTATATCTCTTTATTTATAATATCATTTAGTTATTCTCTAAAACACCACCCTTTTTTATTAATTATTAGCAATCATATTCGTATTAGTTTTCTTCAATATATCACCACATTAAAAAACTATGTAAATTTTTAATTTTTAGTTTTTATAATGATTTATGTTATTCGTCTATTTGGAATCCTTATGATTTAGCATTCCATTATACCATAAATCAATAATTTGAAAACAACATCATTCAAATGGATTTGATAAAGCTTATGATAAATTAATGGTTTATTATCTTGATTGAGAACACATATTTATCAATTTCGTTACGTGATGTGTATTTCAGGAATTATATATCCACCACATTATTTCTGTAATTCATTATATATCATGAGATGTTATGAACGCAATTAGAAAGTGAACATAATATACGATTGGAATTTCTCCAAATTGATTTTGGTAATTTGGAGATTAAAAAATCCACAGAGGTTCTTTGTCCTATATATATTTATGGTCATGGGAGTTACCCATGAGATATTATTCTAATTTATTGTATTATGTCCTTTCCACATATTCGATGATTACATGATCTTATAATATCATTTCCATATGACATGATTCCTTATTAGGATAAACTTATTTATTTTATTAGGAGTAAATCATTTATTTTTGGTTCAATTTATATTATTAAATTATCATAACCATATTCTTATCTTATTCTATCTTTCAATCAGTAAGGTGTATTTTTTTTACCAAACTAGGAATTTGGGATCATCCATTTATTTTGATTCCATTTTATATTTTATGAAATAAATATAATTTATTATAAGTATTAATGCGGGTAATAAAGTGTTTGGTTGTGTATTTATATTTAGATGCAATGTAGACTAAAATTTTTAATTGTTCATCAAAGGAATTCATCCTTACACTCATTGGATTCTAATATTTTTATGTGTTGTAATTTATAAATTGTCAAAATTAAGTAAACAATTAAGATATGTTTATATTAGGTCAGTATAGATATTATTACAGTTGGATTTGGAAAAAAAATTAGGGAATGTTTTATCATATTAAGGGAATATAATTAAAAACATTTAGTGAAAACACTTAGGATATGTTTAATACAAATTACTAAGTATATGATAATATCATTATGTCTTGGTATTGTTTTCATTATATGGTTTTCCTATAATAACATTCCTATATAGATAAAAATAGATTATATAGGCTCTGGAACATATATACTAAGGGGTAATAACCATGAAATGGTATATTGGGTATTAACATGTTCATAGCATAATGCATGACCAGGTTGAATAATCACTCATATGGTTTGCAAATATGGCGGTATTCTTTGGTTAATTTCAATCTCTTTATAGACCATAATGAAATATTGATTCCTAGGTTATTTTTAGAGATTGAGTCATGAATTAAATTAAAAGCATATTAATGTTAACTAGTCTGATTTACGAATGCCATTAAATGAACTAATAATGATACAAGTTGATCTACGAAAAATATATTGTATAATTTTAATGATATAGATTAAATAATGAGTGATATAGAATGAGAAAAAGTAATTTTTGGATGTCATTATGTTATTATAAACTAGTTAATATTTAATGTAAATTTCCGTTACATTATCTTGTAGACTTCTTTTCTGATGATAGTTATTCTACTATCTATTTAACATATTTTAGTTTTTGTAATGGTTTGATCTATATAAAAAAGAGTTAACAATATTTGTGATGTAAAATGTTGTTATTATCAAACTGATCAACCATTTGATGTAAGAGTCAAAATGAGAAATATGGGGATTATAAAAAAAACGAATTTCATGTAATATCATTATCCATTTGTTAATAATTCAAATCTTTAACCATCAAAGTAATATATAGATGTAGTCCCATAAAAAATCAAGTGATAAAGATGATGAGGGAATGAATAGTAAACAACATAAATGTTCAAAATATTGGAAAAAGAACAACACAAAATTCATCATGTCGATCGATGATTCATATATTTCTGTAGGGGATGGAGTAGATAAATAATCTATAAATGAAAAAATAAGGATAAAATGAATGAAGATAATGGTCCTCCTATGTACTCAGTAATGATGCAATGTTTTGGATATAGGTAATTTGGACACTATAAATACCAATTCAAAAATCCAATGGGTAAAGATTAAAATATAAACTAACCACCTCCTAAATCATGGTAAGAAGGAAAATATTATGAAACATCTATTTTTGAGGTAAATTGGGATTTTTACACGCTAAATTTTTAATTCCTTTTATTAGATAATATTTCACCTATTTTGTATTGAATTATAAATAAAAAATATTTTTAGTGTTGTATTATTTATATCCATGGTATATCATACTACATAATGTATTTGAGAAACTTTTATCTTATGTATTTATATCATCTCTAAAAATTAGTATTTTATTAGGAATGGACTACCACTTTTTACAATGGGTTCCTATAAAATTTACTATTGGAAAATTTCACTATATATCCAAAATCAACACATGCTCACCTACATGTTTTTTTAATTATGAGTTCCCTAAGTAGATTAATACAATCATTTGTGTTTAAACATAACAAGGACGCAATTTACATAAGGAGGCGAGGTATAATGTAATTAAATGGTCTTTTAATATATATTTTTCTTGTAGATAATAAAGATATATTTGATTCACTTCTCTCTATGAAATGATAATAAAATATAATTGTTAAATGTTTATATCTTTAAAACCTAGTTGTTGAAATTGTATGCATGTGAAAGAGTAATTAAATTATGACATATATTAATATATATGTTTATATTACTAAATGGTATTTTATAAAAATTCACATAACTCATTATTTTGTTTAAAATATATATATATTATTTTCAATGTGTTTTTTATTATAGAAAACTAAATATGTCATTATTAAATGGTTATTTTTAATAAAATAAAATAAAATATTTATTATTGACTTATTTCTTTGTCTTTAGTAGAAATTATCTATAAGATTTAAATTTATTTTTAAAAGTAATATTCCTACAAACATAATTCTCATTTTTTTTTATAATTTTATTTAAATGTTTAAATTTAATATTTCATAATCTGAAAATTAAATAATAATATTAAATTTTTTATTTTAAATTTCATTATTAGTTTAAGAATGTTTTTTTGTTTTTTGAATAATAATTTTGAGAATAATTGAAAATTCCATTTTAACAAGTAACATGAATTTTATGATGTTATTATTATATACTTATGTATTGGAAGTACATGAACCATTTTTCCATCAAAATATCAATTATATAAGTGGCTTTAAGATTTTATAAATATATATTTTAACTTATAATCCAATAGTTCACTTTTTAGAAATTAAGTTATATTTTTCAATAAAATTGCTTTTAATTATTTATACAATCTTTATTTCAAAAAGTGGAATTTACACAAATATATATTTATTTAAAAAAAATTCCATAATTTTTAGATTAATTATGCTAAAATAATAATATGACTTTTTTGGATTTTTTCAAAAAGTTGTAGTTTAAATGAATATTCAAAATTAATATTTTTTCTATATGTGTGACTTTTATTAAATTATATATATATATCGGAGACATATTATATCTTAATAAATTTTAATTTTTATAATGAATCATTTAATCATTTTTATTACATTTTTTAATTTATAAAAAATTATTTTAATCTTATACAACAAAAGTAATATTTTAAATAAAAAACAACTATTTAAATAATTTTCATATAATTAAAAATTTTTATAAAAATCATATTCGGATTGAATTGAATGATAAATAATATTTATTTTCTATATTTTTATGAAAATAAATAAGATAAAAATCGATAATATAATACAACATGTGAATTTTATGCCTAAAAGGACAATTTCAAAGAAACCTGTATTTCAATGTTATAGGTGATAAATCTAAAAATAAAATATATATCTCATGGATTTTTTAAAAACAATTTTTTTTATTTTTTAACCATTATGTTAAAATTATTCAATAATAATAATTTTATATTTTTCATTAAAATTAGTTCCTAATGGGGAAAGTGGAATTACCATGGTTTCAGAAAATGATGGTCAATGTGGTTTTACATTATGGAAAATATAATACATGTGAATAATGTGTTTCATACTATATGGTAGAGGATATGATCTTCTTATATCCTTTCACATACAATTATAATTCAATTGTGTGCCTTCCATCTTGAATAATGGAGTGATATTGTTGGAAAATATCGTGTTACTACAAACATTTCATTTTCATCCTTTTAAAAAGTAGGCCATCTCAATCCCAATTCTACATGAATTATACAGATTTGGGTTAAAAAATTAATTTCCCTTGTATATTTTCATTATCCTCCCACATCCATTAATGGTTTTTTTCACCACAATTCCAACCTACGATGCTTTATTGAGTAACCTAAGAGAGAACAACCAACAGAGATGTAGCACTCTCAACCCAACATCCCAAGATATTTTCTTCTCCTAAACCACACAAATCCCTCTAAAATTGATGGTATGAAAACAAAAATAAATATAATTTTATAATCATATTTTAAATTAATGGAATATGTAATATATTCATTCCTCCAAAATCATTATGAAAAAATAAAAGTTCATTATATTTCTGCGTAGACCATGACATCCATGGACCAAATGTTCTATTTTACAAGAACAAATAAAATGATACAATAAAAACTATTATTTAACTATCTAATTTTAAATTTTGAAAATAAATATTATTATGAATATATAATATTTGGTAGTATATAGGTTTGATTGATAAAAAATGGTCGTAGTATCTATAACAACCTTAAATAAACTTATCAACAGACTTTTTTAATTTGGGTTTATATTTGGAAAACCTTCGATGTTGTATATGTACTGTCCTAATGGAATAATAAAGGACATAAAACTACAAAATTCTAAAGATCATGATTTTTTTAACACAACTTTCTATGATCAGTTAACCAAATGATGTTATGATAAAATTAACCAAAAAAACCCATGTAACCCATATAATAGAAAACATATTAAAAAAAGTTACCATAAAATAATAGATAGATCATAGTAAGTTAAATATCATTTACTATATTTTTTTATTATACATTTATTTTAATTAATTGATTTATTTATGGTTTTAAGTTCATATGTTGATATCATTTAGACACGATGCTATGGTTTTTATATCAATAATCCTTTAATGTAATATTCTATAATTTTATGCACCAATCATGAATCTTATTATGAAAATTTATCCACAAATAATTATTATATCATAAAATATGGATTAAATTAGAAAATTAAAATTCATTCAATATTTTCATTATTTTGCGGTATGATTTATCTATTCCCTATATTATAAGGGACTTTCCTAAAATAATTTATATTTGTGAGTTTTCTAATTTCTCTGAGAGTTCATATTTTATATCACATTGTATTCCGTAAATATATATTATGATTTTATATTTTTAAATAATCCATACTAGTGAGTTCTAATTATATTTCAAATTGAAACTATATAAATAATACCTTTCATATATTTAAATAGCGGTTTTCCATCCATGTCCATTACATCCCTATAGGACAATGTTTTCTTTTTTAATCACAATCCTCAATAATTTTAACTTCATTTGAAAATATAATTTTCCTATTTTTATTTAAAAAATATATCTTAATATCATATTTTATGATTCTACATATCAATAATCTTGTTTTAAAACAAAAAACGGGAACGTCCTTACCGTAGTCATTATTTTTTGGTTATACATTCTCATTCATTTAATCCCCTTTTATGAAATATTATTTTCATGAGAATATTATATTAAGGAATATACATCCCTTACATATATAACTAGTTAATAATCACTTATTATTTCTTGGTTTAAAAATTATTTTAGTCCACTTCGAAATTCCCAAATTTTTATAAACAATATTAATTGGAATATTCTTGTATCTCATATAGTGTCATTAAAAACAATGAATTGTTTTAAACCATTACGTGAATCTATATAACCTCCTTATTTTTTATAGAACATTACTGGTTCTATTTTTTTTGAAAACAATATTCTTTCTCTTTCATTATAATATACATTAATTATTTCATAAAACAGCACCCATGTGGTTATGTTTTATTATTTCTTCAATAAATCATTATCATGAATTTTATTCAATATAACTCCATGTTAAAAAACCACATATATATTAATTGTGAATGATCCAAATAAATAAATCATTTTTCACACTGTAATCCTTATAATTTAATCATTAGTCATATATTGAATAAGACCTATTGAACCCATATCCTTCTCATGGTATTTATCATTATTAGGATTATTTTATTTTTTATTTTCATTATCAAGAACATATATATATTATCATAACTTTGTGATAGGTTTGAGAAAATTATATATAATTCCAATGAAATAAGTAATGCATTGTCTCTCATGAGATATTCTGAATTGTATTATTCAGTAATCCTAATCCACTATTGAATATTTTCCACTTAAATTATTAAAATGTTTAGTGATCTCAATCCAATTTTTTTATTATAATACATTATTATGATGTAATAGGTGTGAAAATGAATATATTTTTATGGGTTACTGTTTTATGTAGTTTCCACATATTCTATGATTCCATGGTGTTATGATTTTAGGTACTTCTTCCACATTCACAAGTATATGATGAACCTCTTTATTTTATATGGTATAAATTTGATATTTTATATTCATGCTCATTTTGTACATTCTCAAATATATATTTTAATATTATTCTAAGATTTGATATTCTTTGGGAATCACATATACATACCCATATTGATCATTTGATCTCCCACATTTCTCATGTTTCCCTATCATAAATTATAATGATATGTATAACATATAAGAATTTCTGACAGGTTCCTTTGAGAGTTTGATAATTTATAGGTGTACATCGGTATTGTGAACTACTTTTTTATGTAACAATGTAGAAATAATATAATCAATACATTCTATGGATGGTGACATTTTTAGGTGATATGTAATATCTAAATTATAGAAATAATTTAAAAATTCACATATATATTTTATCTTGGGATGTAATAGATTGCATTTGATTGGGGTTTAGTTATTTTTGTGCATTATAATATTTATATCATGGAATGATAATTTGATAAAATTAGTGAAAAACCAAATGATAATGTAATGGGATAAGAATCAGTATATGATTACATCATGAGGTTTTGGTAATATATAGAGTATATATATTTCCATGAAATTACATATTCACCATGACACAAAAATTTTATGTACGATCTAGCACAAATTTACCTATGTGTAATAACCAAAAAAGGGTTTATTGGTTATTAATTATATCATCACATGGTGAAAGAAAATGGGTCCTATGTATCAAATTGGTTTGAAAGCGATGATATATTTTCTTTGGTTAATAAAAAACATTATAAACCACTTTGAAGGATTTATTTTAATTTTAATTTTATTATTTAAATTAATAATTATGAAAAAACATTAATTAATTTTATCATCAATGAATCCAGACTAATATATGATGAACTATATAGATATAATTTTATCTATGAAATATATAGGATAAAATATTATTGATATGTGGTTAATAAAGAGTTATGTTTCTAAAACTAAATAATTTGTATGATTACATGATTTTATTATAATGTGAGACATATTTAGGTTAAATTTCCCTATCTTTTTATAGAATATTTATATTATTGTAGGAATTTTTCATCACTAATTTTAAACTATTTTGTATTTTTTATAGACTAGATCTATAAATAATTGAATTAAAATTATATACGAGTGTCAATGTAATGATTTTATAAAAGGTCATCCATTCATAGTTGAAGCTAGATTGATATTTTTGGTGATTATAAAAATAATATATCATAAAATATAATTAACCATTTGAGGATAGTTGAAATCTTGAACCCACCAAAGAAGAGATTAATGGATTCTCATCAGATTTCAGGTGATAAAGGCAGTGAAGTAAATAGTATTTGACAACATACATGTCCACAATGTTGCAGAGAAAAAACGAAATATCCTTAATTTAATTTTATTACTCATTGTTTGTGGTTAATGGAGGAATTGAGAGGAAAACATCTGAAGGAAGAAATATTGATACAATGAAGGAAGATAATTTTAATATTAAGGACACTCTATTGATTTGATGTTTCTGATGTGATGAATTTGAGAACTTTGAATCTCAATGCACCAATATAGGGGTTCATGAGGAAATCCAAAAAAAATCACCTCCTAGGTCCTTCTAATAATGAAAATCTCATGCAATGTCAGCTACTGAGTTAGATAGTAATTTTTCAATCTAGATTTGGAGATGTCTAGTGTCATGTAGAATTTTAAATATGACGAATTAATATATCAATGAAAAAAATTTGGTTGTATACTTATTACACACATATTATATGACATTGCATCAATTTTTCAGGAAATTTTCACTATATATATTTATCTCTTTCGCAGACATTAAGATTCTACTTTGAATTGACTATATCTTTTTTGAAATTAGAACATACGAAATTCATTTCTGAGGAATCTCACTACCTATCCAAAATAAACCCATTATCAGGTATTCTATTATATTTTATTAAGACAACCCAATGGCAATTACTCAAAAAAAATGAGTTTTAAAATTGTGACCACAAAATTTATTTTATGGTGGTAGATTGTAACAATTTAATAGTTTTATATACGATTTCTTCTAATTATGAAAAATAAGTTTTATGGATTTCACCATATGAAGAAATTATCAAAAACAAAACAAAAATATATTTAGATAATTTAAACATATCCATTTAATTATTAAGTAGAAATAAGAGTAACATAACTATCCAATATATTATGGAAAATACTATTGATAAAATTTTTAATTTATAATAATTATATAAATTATTTATTGTGTTTTTGAAACTCTCATTTAATGTGTTGTAATTTTTTATATATACAACTAATTATTTGTTTTGAAATAATTTATTAATTAAAATATAATATTAATTCATTTATAATATAATTCTAATTTTTTTATAGATATGATGAATTAGAAGAACTTGTATTTTTAGATGTTATCACATTATGAAAACAATATCACAGAGTAATTTATAATTTTAAGAAAATGTAATAATAGAATAAATATAAATTCAATTTAAATATTTTTTATCTAATTTGAAGTAAATAGTTCTAGTAATGGTTTAATATGATTGGGAATTCTTTACATTATTTTTCTTTTAAGGTGAATAAGAAAAAATTAAATTTTCATCAATAATATTACATATATAATATTATTATAACACATCTATGAATTGAAAATTCATGAAAACTTTTTTTAAGACTAGTTTGTTATTTTATAATTTAATTTATTATTTTCTAACAAATATCATTAATTTTAATAACAATATTATAAATTATTTTAATATAATTTAAATAATTTATAAAAAAATAAAAGACATTGTGCATTTATCATTTTAAAATATATATTTATTTCATATATATGTAGAATATAACAAAATTAAAATAATGTTTTGATTTATCAGGAGAAAATTAACAATGGATTAATTGTTTGTATTTTTGAAAAATAGATGACTTTGGATGAATAGTGAACAATACAGTTTCTATAAAAAAATGTGACCATTATTACATTCTTTTTATATAAGCTATAAACATTTTTAAGAAAATGTTTAATTATTTTAAGTCATATTTTATTTAATTTGATAGGTAGAGATTTTAATTTTGGTAACCCTTTATTTTCCTTCAAAAAAAATTTAATCTTTCAATTATAATAAAAAATAGATTGTGACTTTTCATTTAATTAAAAATTATTTATGTTAAATTTGGTTTTAGATTAATTTGAAAGCAACATTGAATTTATTTATTTATATTAGAACATATTTTTATTGAATAGTGAAATTGTGAATATATTTTTTCATTCTTATTCATTATGCATAAAATGAAATTTTACTATGAAATGTTTTTTTGGTGTTATATTACCTAATACTGAAATTAACATCTATGTGATCATGAAATTTCATTTTATAATAATATTCTCCTAATTGATACAATCATATTCATATTAATAAATAATGTAAATTTTAATTTTTCTACTAAAATTAGTTTCAATCATTAAAATTGGAGTTATGAAGATAATGGATAATTAGGGTAGCAATCATTTAACATGGTGAAAAATAATTAAAAAATTGAAAAAACATGTTTGACAGTAGTTTTCATGAAGGAGTCCGGACATTATTTACTTCTACAAACCATTTTGTTCCATTTTTAATGCATTGGGTCATATATAATTTTGTAATATTATTTGAAAATAAATTTTTTTCCCAAAAGTGAGATTTTATGACTTATTAATGGATACCACCTCAATCGTATTTCACATCCCATTCTAAATCATTGGCACAACTAAAACAATAGCCTAGTCTCTCCACAACACCCATACCCATGAATATTCATTTAAATAATATCCCATATTATTTTATTTATCCCCATTTGGACCAAATATGTGTATTTCTTCACCAGTTTCAAAAAAATAAAAAGCCATCGCTACATTGAGAAATCCAAAATACAAGATTTGAAATCCCACAAATGGAGGTATGAAAACAATCATTATCCGTGAATGGAACTATGTGGAATGGATTCCTGTCTCAAAATAAATTTACTATATAGTAGTGGATGGACTCTAATAGACAAGTGATGCTTCTCAAACAAAAAATTGGGATATTCCTTTATCAGTATATTATTAACAAGATCTTGAGTAGAAACATAATTAAAAATAACAATTCCTAGATCCACATTATCATAGATGATGTTACATTTGATTTCCATATTATAGATTCATAAAGGAATATATAAATATTTATAATAATCATCAAACAATAGTTATCACATAGACATGAAAAATGATAAATAACTTAAATGCCGACAAAATAATTATATTTTTTAATACTTAAAACATTGGTATATACTTTAGTGTATGAAATGTACATTACCTACTTTGTTATCAAAGATATTAAATAAATTTTTTCTATTCCATGATATATATGACCTCTAAAGGTAAAGGTAACCAACTAATGTTGATTTTCAAAAATCTAATGACCCATCCCAGTTTTATCACTGAATCCCATATAATTTTTATTTGCATCATTTTGATTTTGTAACCCATATTCTATCGTATGATGAATATATCAAAGTATCCTCTACAAAAAAATAATTTTTTCCCATAGGATCTCTCTGAAAATTGGAATCATAAAAATTATAAAATAATATATATTGTTGAGTGGCTATCCAATTTATAATACTATAAATTATTTGTTAATACATTTCCATATCAAGATTATTTCCAAGAAACTATTTTAGTAGTTTCAACTGTATTTCCATTGGACAATTCGTAGACCTATATTCCATCATCTAGAATAATATTAAAGCATCACAATAATATTTTTATTTTGATAAAAATAGAAAATACTATCATTGGGTGACCTATAAGTTAATGAAAATTGAAATTTCACAAATATGAGACATCTCGAAGTCGTACCTCATCTGTTCTGAAAATTGATTACAATATGAGTCAGCGTATCCTCTATAGAAATTCCATATAAATAGTTAAGACCCATCAACCAATGTACATTATCCTACATTATATAGAGACTATGATAAACTCATTAGCTATATAATCTTACATTCATTAGACTCTTGCCTAAGAAGGAATACATTGATCTTAGTTGTTATTTTTTTCAAAATAAATCTTTGTATAGCTATAATAAATTCCATTAATCTTCATTAATGTTACCCAATTAATATTCTTAATATATGCATTACCTAAAAAGAAAATATTTATGAATAATGATTTTACATCCATTTTAAATTAATTGAAATCATTTATAATTCCTATGTTTAATAATATTTGAATGGATTCATACTCTTCCATAGATAAAAATGTATTCTAAATTTAAAATTCGTCAGGTTTTGAAGAACCATTAAATAAAGTTATTTTTTTCAATTAACTTTTCTATCATTATTATGATTAATTTTTAACAACCACTTTTTTCTGATGAAATTACATTCACATTTCTTATAAAAAATATAGTGGCCCTATATTTATTAATATAACTATTTTATCATTATTATGATACACAACATAATAGAGCTACAAATCTTTGATCAAAAGGTTCAATGTCTTGGTAAAATTATGATCCTAAATTACTTGAACATATTAAAACATAAAAATTAGTTTTAATCCTTAACATTAAATATCAAAATCTCATGTTATCCTTTTTACATGTAAGCACCATAGGATAAACAAAAAACAAAGGGGTCAGATAAAAGTCTGTTAAGAGGACTTATTAGGTACATGATTTAGTGTAACGTTGTGAAAATAATCATCATCATCATATCATAAACATTCGATAATCCTCATAATTAAGATGGATACATGTGATAATTGAATGTTATAAGTTAATGTATAAAACATAAACATCATGTCATAATGGAGAAATACAAAACATATTTTTGTACAAATCTAGAATCATCATCATGTGTAACATAAGTGAAAAATCATAAAATCATTATTTTGAATAATGCATAGAATCATGTTCATTCATATTAAACATTATCAAATGAGATAAATAAAATTACCCAATGCATTGAGGGGATATATAATTTGTGTCCCAATAATAAAATTATAATAATAACATAATTACACATGCCACATAAAATTTATAAAAACTATAGGTATGAAATTACCCAGGGGAGAAATGGGTTCCAGAATGATTTTTTCAATCATAATTCCGTGAAAAGTCATGGAGAGAAAAATTTAACAATTGAAAAATATATGGAATAATCCTCATCAATCATGACGGATATATAAATAATTCAAGACTATTAAAATATTTATTTTTGAAAGGAAGAATTTTTGAAAATCATTATATTTGGATTATAAATCATGGTGGAACCATAAATATTCCCAAAATGAAAAGATATAAATATTTGATTGATATTTAAGTAAACATATGGGAATATTCCTACTAAATATTTTGAAGAAGTGGAATTAACCCAAGAAAGATAATTAGATTCGACAGTCCCTTTAAAATTACTCTAGATCTATTTCATCACTTTTGATCCTCTTGAATAATAAAAATTGACTTAAAAAAATTAGTCTAGAATATAATTATTATAATATTTGTTATTATTTATCAATTATAATCATTATAATATATTTAATAATTTCCATAATTTTATTGTGTTCATTTTGGAATCCTTTTTTTCTTTCAAATATCCAATATTTCCTAAATTTTATTATATTTTTAAATGAAATTTATAAATTAGAATAATTAATAACAGAATCCTATAATACATATAATTAATTGTTTATAAATATAATAATTAACATATAATATATATCCATGAGGGTGGTTATATTTATTTACATGGAAATCCATCTTTAGGTGGTTAACCGATCATTGACAAGACAGGGTTGGGGGAGCGGGAAATAGAATTTTATAATTTATATATACATATTAAATATGAAACTTATAGTAGGTTAATATCATTAATATAATTTCAACATACTTCCTAATTAATCTTATATGGTTTGTTTGAGAATTTTTAAAAAAAAATAAAGGGCCAAAGAACATTAAATGAAAGGAACGAGGGTGAATTGAAACATAATAAATCCTCAATATTCCTTCTCTAGTTCACTCAAAAAATACCTTGGTGTTTGTAGTTAGTTTACCCAGAATCATTCATAGGAATAATATGGGGCTTCAAAAAGAGGATTTTGGTTGATGATATGCTTTGTAACGTTGGGAATCAGTGGTTTTCCAAGGGGATGGAAAGGCGTAAATTATATATGAATAGATGGGTATTTCTATAATGAATTAATAAAGAATAAATTATATATAATTAAAAACATTGAATAGTAAATTTTATGAGATAAAAAACATATAAAAATATATTTACATGGGGATAATGCTTTAAATACCATCTATATTTTGAATTCATTAGTTTTTTATAAATGATAGTAAAAAATGGAAATTGTTAATTTCGGGATCTGGTTTTTTATATTAGGATTAGGAATGTTATTTATATGTTTAGAAATTAATTTTATTTTATTTCAATAATTCATTTCTGAAATAAATTATTTAACATTATAACTTGAGGTTCTATAAATTATTTTTTCATTATTATATCATATATGATGAAGTTTAATAGACCCTTGTAAAGTTAAAAAATTTATTTTTTTACAATTCACTAGAAAATTGATGTATTTCCCATAATTACCAAAACAAAACCCCTAAAAAATTTAACATTATCATTCGAAAAATTATAATCATTTAAAAAAATATCACATATTTACCATTCATTTTGAATATAAAAATTTTACGTTTCGTTAAATATATCAATATATAGTTTAAAAAAATGTTCTTATATCATCATTGAGTTTTTAATTGTGTTATTTATTTTTTAGAATTATAATATTTATATTTACATGTATTAATCATGATAAAAATTACCCAATGATCATGTTACTATTCCGAATGGTGAGGTTTCTATTCCAACGGTATCATTATTATTCCAACAGTCACCAAACCTCTTATAAATACCTCGACGTTCATTTATTAATTATTCAATTCATCTAATATATTTTTCATATGTTAACATATTATTATATATTTATTAGTTTAATCAAATTTATTTTCCTTTATATGGAGTGGTAAATGGGTCCAAGTAATCTTGTTGATTTGGGGTTCCATATTATCCCATATTATATTTTTTATTTTATATTTGTTTTTTTAATTGTAATTTTTGGAATTTTAATTGGTTTTGTCTATAATTAATGTTATTGTATATAATAATGAAATATTATTTTTTCAATTAGTTTAAGGGTATAATTCGATATATTACACTCTAATGCCCATTTATTTCTTGATAAATATAACATTTAAAAACATTGGGTTGTTACATTATTCAACCCCTTTATAAATTTCCTACAAGAATTCTAAACTCATATTCTATATAAATAATATGTGAAGATACTTATGTTTTATTGTTTCCTATGGTTCCCATGTCACCTCTTCATACTTATTTTTCCTACACAACACATTTATAGGGTGTGATGTATTGTTTCGTTGGAAATTATCTCTATGATCCTAGATCTTCACTGGATGATCTTCATATAAGAGGATATTTGTTGCATACCTGTCGCAGGGCAAGGAAAAATCAATTATAATTTTTCATATTGCAGCGCCGAGGATGACCGGGGTCATATCTCCTAATGAGCCTTCTCAGTCTAGTTCACATACTTCATTTAAATCACCTAAACTTCTTCTATTTTTGGTTTTTTATGTAAATAATAAAATAAATAAACATGTTTTTGTTTCTTATTAAGAATTCAAACTATTATATAAATATATAAAAAATAAGATAACGGGGAAAAGACCGGGTTTTGGGGTTTGGTTTAACATTCAATCATTATTCTCCTTTATATGGTTGATTTAATTTTGATAGTTTAAACATTAAATATCATGTTTGAATTACTATTAATGATTTTTAAATTGTAGAATGTCATTTAATATATAATAATTCTTAATTCGTCCTCCTACATTAATCAAGTGTGATGACACACCATGGTCTTGAATGTGTTAACTTCAAGGAATTGGTTTCATAGAAGTCATTTCATCCATTGATTAGACCAACTCCAACTTGTGATGAAATAAACGATGGAGAGATGGAAAAGTGATAAAATAAAATAATGGATATAGATTTATTTGCATGTCATTATAGGAATTCACCACATTAGAGACATTAACACAACCCACGGATGCTACTCAATTGTATTGAAAAAACCTATAATTAAACATTAACGATAATTCAAGAACGACTTCACATCCCCTTGGGCCAAAACTCAGGGTCAGCCTCAAATGTATGAGATTATGGGATTACATGGTGGATTGGGTTAAATAGGATAAGGCAAAATGGAAAATAATGAATGAATAGTGGATAAGGAAAATAAAATAGAAGAATGGGAGATGGGGGGAGATATAGAGATAATGAAAAAACAAGATATAGAAGAATATATATTTTATAATAAATATTAAAAAAAATGATAATATTAATTATTATAATTATTATAATAATATTTTATTAATGATTATAAGAAGAAAAATATGGTGGAACAAATTTATGATTACATGAATTTATAAGAAATCAAAATTACAATTGAAAACAAAACTGGAACAAGGAAAACTAAAACAATAAAAAACAAGAAAAGTGTGAAATTTTCGGTTATCCTCCCTTGGTGGAGCTCTCCTCCTTGGTTCCTCAGAAATAATGGAATGGAATTGAATGAAATATTTTGGGAAGGGAGGGCACTTTTAATTTTATAGGCCTGAATCTGTGGTCCAAAATTCACTGCATTTCAAACCCATTAAATGGTTGATTCATACATTGCCTCTTTTATAATGGTTGTTCACAATTGTATCCTATATTAATCCTATAGATTCCAACTAAATTTAACATCTACTATACGAGTTATAAATTTTTTATTGATTGTTACTTTTTCTATATGAAGGTTTCAGGAATATTCTTTCAAAATATTTCCCTCAGATGAAACTTTAATGATCTCATAACTTAATGAAATGTTGTTGAAAAGTTCTCCTATGAGTCATCATTACATTATATATGGAATTAACTCAATTATAGCTGAGTTGACTAACATGTTCTTCTATTATTGAGGTTGTTGCAATAGTTTCTTCTCAAACAGTTCTTCAAATTCAACGATTTTTCGGCCCTCTAGTTTTTAAATTCAACTCATGAATAAAAATATGAAGAAAATAAATCAATAAATAATAAGAAATAAGAATAAAAAAAATTGTATAAATATTATAAATATTATTCCCAAACTACCATTGTGACAAAATTATGTAAAAAAATCTAGATTTATGTAATTTTAATATTTGTGTCCATTTTCATTCTATAATCCAAATTACCCATTATTTTATTCACAAAATTAAATACATCGATTTTATTATTGAAAAACATTAAAAATTATTCATTATGTTATTAAATATATTCATAGAAATTATCTCTATAAAATACTCCCCCACTTAAACCATTCTTGTCCTCATGTATAAAATCTCAACATGGAAATCAGATGATGCCAATATAAACAATATTAAAATTCCACTGCAATATAATATATCAATTATCATTGAGATTAATTTATTAAAAATCCACAATATATATAAATTCAATTTTTCATATTTAAATGAAATAATCAATTCATATATTTTACTTTTCCCCTCTGAAAATCAATGGTACATCTCATCCCATTAATTTATTCTGTTCAATTCATAATTGTTATACATGTCAAATCATGATTTACCTAACTTTTTATTTTATTTTTTATCATATCTCATGGTACAATTCATGTATATTTATTCTAATATAATTAGAAATTTCTCCTTATCTATAATCTTGTAAAAGAACTACTTTTTCTTCTTTGTAAAAAAAGGACATAAAATCATGAGGATATGTAATTTTGGTTCTAATGAATATGTGGCTTATGATTGTTTGGATTTGATATTTAAAAAAATATGGCTCATAAATGAGGTTTAACTCTTAAGTAAAATTCTTGATATCAAAAAGTGCAATGAAATTCTACCCTTCATTATAGAAACTCTGACTTCGGCAAACTCAATGTGAGGCCACGATCAATATAAAGCATGATTTATGTCTTCTTAACCCCATGAATTTTATTCTCAAATTTTTTTTCAATATTTTTCTTTATCAAAAATTATTCTTGAAAAAAATACCTAACATCCATTAGCTAACCAAATATGATAACAATTGTCAGTATATTAATAGTGAATTATGGTTTTCAAAAATCATAAACCTGTTTTTTACTATTATTTTTATATTTATGTTGAATAAAACAATAAAGTTTACAATGACATATTTCACATACATTTACAATTCCCACAATAATCATCCCCACAAACCTTCCATGTATTATAATGAATATTGTATACCATGATTTCCTTCTCCCCTATACTTAGACATTAATATATCATTACATTACTATGAGTATGGTAGAAATAAATAAAAATGGCTTGAAATATGGCTCATCCATAAAATGGAAATTCAGGGTCTATCTGGGCTAATGATGTATTTATTTAAAGGAGTTATTTTATGGGTAATTGGATTATCAAAATATTCATTGTTAATTTTAAATGTGTTTCTGTATATTCAGTTCTTTAATATGTTTGAATACAAGTTATAGCTGGTGGCATTTCCCAAGATCACTAAAAAATATTCTCTAGAAAAAATAATAATTACAAGGTCTTGAAATCCTCCCATTAATGGGACATATGATTTGGGACATTAACATTAGGGATGACTAATAATAACAAATAAATTCACATAAATTTTAGAAATTCAATGAATGAAAATTAGATATGGAATTTCATTTACATGAATCGATTAATTTCATCGAATCACGATTCCTTATTTTAATATCCATGGATCATTTTAAAATTTTAATTCTCCATTTTAATAATTTAATCATATCAATATTGAAAAGTAAAATATGACATCACGTGATTCCTATGAAGCTCATCCCTCCTTGTTTAGTCAATTAGAGAATAAATTCAAGTGTGGGAATGAAATATTATATTTAAGGCTCAAGACATGATATAGGAGAAAAATATAAGGGCTTTTAAAAGTTTAAATAATAATAATTAACTCCATTTTAAAATGAAGTACATTGTTATAAATTTACTTTTTTAGAATTCCATCTACCATCATGAACCTATAAAAGAAACCAACTCAATTATGCACAAGGATCATTTCATTTAAGCTCAAAAACATAGAGGGAGGTGGATTCATGTTTATCTAAATCCAATGATTTGATATTGAAATATAAATTACTAGAAAGCATGTAAAGATAAATCATAATATGATCTTCACTGTGGGCCTTGAATTTTTATTTCATGCAGTGGGTAGTACCATCTGTTATCCAAAGTCTAATGATGGTTGGGGCTTCTTTGACATGAACCACCACTTGTTGATTTTCCCAGCATTCACTTCATTGTTTTTGTGAGGAGTCCATGTATAGAGTATACCAGACCCCCTCCCTCACAATTACGTATAGATTTTATTGTGGGGGTAGGATAAATTATGCAACCTCCTCCCCCTTCCTTGATATATATGAACCATCATCGTATCCTTCTAGTTGTTTCATGAGATGTGATGCTGCATGTGTCTCTGGTCATTAAAATATAGAAATTTGTATATATCTATGGGATTCCTCTAGTATAAGATCAATACTTCAGGGTGCTCAATGTTTTCCTTCATTGGTTATAATATTTGTTTTTCATCCTCGTTTATGTAATTTCAATGGTTATATCAATATATAAAATAAAAAAATGGCAGTGATGTGTAATTCAATTCTAATAAATTTAGAAGAGATAGTGAATGATATGTGATAAACTACCTATAATGTTTTAGTTTTATTATAGTCCTTAGTGGGAAGTGCATCATGGATTATAATTTTTGAGGATAAAGGTGGGTAATCAGGCTCCTCTATTAGGTCTTCGAATTCCACCAATTAGGTGGTGTCTTCTTTCAGTGGTATTGGCCCTTCATCTTTTCAAGGATTGGGGAGATCAATTTGTTCCCCACATTCAATATAGAATTCATCCAATTATGGTTGATATCCCACATGTGTCTCAACATTAAAGTTTTCCTCCTTTTCATCCTTAGGCAAGACAAGCGGCTTATCTTCTAGTTCAGGCTCATAATAAACTTCAGACTCATGTTTCTCTGATAGTGCATGGACATATTCAGTTATCCAATCCATTTTTTATTTTATATTTTTCAAAATCACTTGAGGATCTTTAATTTCATACATGAATTTGTGTTTTACCACATTCTCCTGGAACATTTCTGGCTGATGATCTTCAAAAGTGTTGGGAGGGAATGGGGAGCACTGTTCTTGTGTCAAGGCCTCTTCGTGATATAATTCTGGGAATTACTCCCAAAATTCCTTGAGATATCTAGACAAACCTTCATCTAGATGTTTCTTGAGGGTATCCTTGAGATCCTGAATAAGGTCCTCAAATTCCTCCTCATTTATAATTTGTCTTTGGGATCCCCTGATATACTTATCACATATTGTAACAACATCTTCTATTGACCATAGGGCATCAACTAATGGCTCGTGAACATGAGAGTATGTGTTTTTCAATGAATTTAAAAAATTATCAAATGAAAACACTGAGTAAGTATTTTATGAGTTTATTATAAAATTTAATGAAATATATCTATTGGGTAAAAAATATAGAAATTAAATAAATATCTCATTGGTTCCCTAGAATCCACATCATTTTTGATGCACGCCTGTCACATTGCTTGGAAACCCTCAATTATAATTTTCTCTAGTGCATCACAGAGGCTGACCATTCATGTCTCATCTGAGGGGCCTTTTTATTCTGGTTTAATTACTTTTTCTAAATCAATTAAACTATTCAGTATTGTGGTTTTATAGTTTAAAAAAAATAATGAAGAATCTTTTTTGTGTTTTGGATTAATAATTTAAACTAGCATGAAAATCTAAAAAGAATGAGTTATTAGTAAAAGGACTTGGTAATGGATTTTGGTTTAATTTTTAATCATTATTATCCATTATTTGTTTCATTTTAGTTAGATAAATATAAAATTAAATATCATGTTTCTACTTCTATTCTTTATTTAGAAATTGGGGAATATCATTGAATGCCTAAGCACTCTCAATCCCACCTCCTCCTTTAATCAATATTGATTAAACGCCTTGTTCTATAATGTTTCATCTTCTAGGATCCATTTCAATCAATGATTCTTTATCTATTAATTAGGGCAAATACATAATGTAAATAACTAACCCATGTAGAGATGAAAAAGTGATTAAATAAAAGAATATAGATATATTGAGTATCTTATAATTTTGTTTATTCACCACATGAAGTACAATTTCATCATATATGCATGCTACAAAAATCTATATACAAACATAAAATATAAATTAAATAAAATTCAAGATCAAATTCATCCCCTACCTAGACCAATCCTCGAGTTCAGCCACCCATTTTCGAGAGTAAAATATTAGTTGGCGGTGTGGGTGGAAGAGGAGAAGAATAAAATGAAAATAAATAATGAATGGTGGATGAATAAAATAAAATTGAATAATGGGGGATGAGAAAATAGAGAGAAAAAAGGTAAAAGAAAAGAATAAAATATAAATTTTATAATTAATGTTAATATAATAATGATAATAATAATAAAAATTATTATTATTATTATTATTATATATTAAAAATTTAAAGAAGAAGAACGGAATGGTGGAACAATGTTAATAATTCTTCAATATTATTAGAAATCCTAATTACAATTGAAAACTTAAAAAATCAAAGAGAACTAAAAAATGGAAAAGAATAAAAGTGGGATATTAATGGTCAGCCTTCCTCAGTGGATATCTCCTCCTTGGTGCCTCAAAAGGAATGGGATGGAATGGAATGTAATGATTTGGGAAGGATGATCTCTCCTCCATTTATACGCCAGAATCATTCCTCCAAAATATATCACTTTTTGAAACAATTAAATGTAAGATTATAATATTTGATCATTCCAAAATGTTTTTCAAAATATTCACCTCGGACCATCAAAAAATTTCATCTTAATTGGCCGCAATATGTAGGAGTTATGAATGTTTTATTAACTGTTAATGTTTCTGGACAAATGTTCAAGGAATCATCAGGAAAACTATTTCACTTAAAGTACACCTTAATGATATCATAACTCTATGAAATTTATTTTAAAAATGTGATGTTATGTCTTCAATCCATTATAGGTGGAATCATCTCAATTATAGGCATGTATATCAAGATTTGATTCCATTATAGAGGTTGGGTCCATGATGTCTACCCAAAAACTCATTCAAATTCAATAATTGTCTCAGGCCTCTTGTTTTTTTGGAATCCGAACATGGTCCTATATAAAAACATGAATTTAATTAATCAAGTATTCATAAATACAATGAATCTCTCAAATTGGATAAATATTTCAGATGTTATTCTCATAATACCAATGTGAAATAATTCAATCAAAATCCAAATTCTTGAAATTTTCATAATTTATCCCTTTTTTATTCTATAATCCAAATAGACAATTTTTAAATAAAACATTTAAATACATTGTTTTTAAAATTGAAATATATCAAAAAATTATTAATTAACTGATTTAAAATATATGCATAAATTTTCTCTGTCAAATACCCCCACACTTAAATCATGCGTGTTCGTAAGCATAAAATCGTAGAATGGAAATTAGAGGACACCAATGTTAAAAAAAATTAAAAATTCCAATGCAATATAATTAATAAATTAGGAATTTAAAATCATAATTTTAAAAATCAAGATAAGATATCAATTCAATATCACATTTTTATAAGAAACTATCATTTCATGTATTTTACTTTTCCCCCATTAAAAATATTGGGACATCTACTTTCATTCATTAATGTCCATGAATTCATTATTATTAATCATGCCAAACAAATGAATAATACTTAATATGATTCCTACAATAAATATGATACAAAGGACACCTTATTAAGGTATGATCAAGAAAATAATCCCTCTTATTTAAGCCTTATGACAATGAAATTTCAACCAGCGGGCCACAATCATTCACTTGGGATGATAACTCTAACTCATCTATCAGAATACATAGAAAAAAAACAAATCGACAATTACTCTTATTTATTCAACGAATAGGATATTTAGTACACCTTCTTGAGGCCTATACTCTGGGATAAAACATTATAAGGTTGTATAAACAAATAATTCCATTATTACGAGGAATGAAAATGAATATTTTCCATTACATGATTCCCTGAATGAGCCTAGATCACATAGTAATAGGGAACTGAAATAATAATGTCATCTGAACCATGAGTCGCTATAAATAAAAGGGAAACAGTGTTGTGTATTCCCTTTTAAAAAATGAACTATGTCAAATCTAATTCTATCCATATTCGAGATACACAAGATTCCCTTACAAGATTTAATAGTAAATACCTAATGTCCAAAAGCACCCTTATAAGTGCGTTCCACATGATGTTAAATTTCATGGTTTCAATGAACTTTGTGGGTTTTGATTCCTACATAAACATGATATATAGGATGCCTCATTATGTCTCAACACCAACGATGTAATATGAACCTCCTCCTTTCATGGAATCACATTCTGATGCACCTAGTTATATTGCTTCAAGAGATAAGAAACCTCATGTTATTGGACAATGATGAAGAGCCTTGGATATAAATTGGTTGATTAACTAAAGAGACCATAGTCTTGTGCACAGAAGAGATAATTATCCCATTATTGGTTTTAGGGTAATTGGTTCCATATCAATATTATTAATAGAATCGAGAAAATATCTTCAATTAATAATAGATAATCCGAGTATGAAACAATTCCCCAAAAAGGGTGAGATGATCATGAACTACCATCCTCTCAATCAATGTGATTCCCCAAGAGTCATTGGGCCTAAAAATATAGATAATCACCATACAAGGGAATGTATATGTGTTCCTATCTATGGATGGGGGAATTTTTGGTGGTATCTATGGAGAATTTGAAAAACGGAAAACCACTCCACATTCAAACCGATGTGAGGATCCAATTACACATCGCCTCATTTCTCGTTGAAACAAAAATGGTGAACCTGAAATCAAGCTATTTAATAAAAAACTATTGGTCTACCCTGAAATCCATTTCATTTTCCCCTATATGCAAAAAATGGAAGGCTCGATGTGAATCACATGAATGATTGAATAATCATGAATTAGGAAAAATTGTCCTACATACCCTATATAAACAATGGAGAATGAATGACATAAACTTACAAGTGATCCCCTGTGACCAGGGTTCTCATACAATACGTCTATAATCTATTTTACAAATCTGAGGGAGCATAATTGTCAGATTTGGAATATTAGTACAATTATGTAAACCATTCATATCTGATTGAGCACATTATGGCAACGATATTAGAATGTTTTAACCCTTATTGGTTGTTGTTTTTATGAATGAAAATATTGAAATCATCCTAATTCAAGAGAATTTTTTCATCATCTAGCATTCACTTTGGTAATTCATTTAAGACTCTGACCCTTGTGGTTATCCTTATGATATCAACTGCTCAACAAATCAAACTATAGTTGGAAAGCATGATGGTCTAGGAGTACCACCGATATAGTGTGATCCCAACCATGGATTCTTCCCACGAAGTCTTCTAGGCACAACAACTGGCAAGCCCACAACACCTGTGGATTTTTGTTTTTAATCAAGTAGCGCTTGTCGCTATGACCAACCTCTTTTAGATCTTATATTCGGATCCTGGTAAATGTCACCTTTCATATTGGATTAATGTAGGTCATGAAGCCTAATATAACTTCTTTTTGGTTCAGTTTCCTTTGAGGAGGGAACCTGTCAAACACTTTCACCATCACCACCATGCAGGTACCAAGTAGTTGACTGCTAAGGGTACAAGATAACAATCTTACACCACTAATTCCCATTTACAGGGAAATAAGGATGAATCATCCGAGAGAGAAGGAATTGGATAACTACAAGAGGGCTCATATCCACACTCCAACTAAGGAAGCCATATTGAAAAAAATGGTGGGGAATAACAAGAAATCTATTTCCCTACTCACTTGGAACAAGTTTGTGGTCATATTCCAGTTGCCTGAATTTTGGAGGATCTTAACACTACCCCAGTCTTCATGTCCTTCAACATATTTCAGTGTTGAAATTAGGAAGAAATTGGGTTCGTTTCCAACATTCAATCGCGGACAACATTCGATGTATAATGGGTACAAAATCTATATGATTATATTCCTACACACACTTTTCCAAAATTATAATATATATTAGCAATAGATAAATACATCCACAAGAATATTCCATGACTAGTGAATATAAAGGCATAAGAAAAAACTCGAATCCATACATCTAGGGAAACTAAACGCTCTTATCATTGTCAACATGTTGTTTTACTGGATCAAGTGAAAATCCTTGATCACTCCCAGGAGGATTATCATCATATTATGATTAATGGAGAGGTATCAGACAGTGCTCATACACCCATCCTAACTAGATCTCACAGTTTGAGAGGGTTACATGACTCGGGACACGGGCACATGCCTATAAAAAAATTTCGATGACATAATCCAATGTCCGAGCACTACTATAATTCAAGGTATTTTCGATGGGTTATTTTCGATGGGATCCCGTCGCAAATAAGATTTAGTGACGGGGCCCCTTCGCAAATAGCCCATTTCAGAAAACACAGTCGAAAAAATTATTATTTGCGACGGGCCCGTCGAAATTCATATTTTGTGCGGCGGGATACTTCACCATCGCAAAAAATTCTTCAATGATATACTTATGAATATATATATTCTTTTTTGAAGGGCCCGTTGCAAATATTCTTTTGCGACGGGTGCATAATCCCGTAGTAAATGTTTTTTGAAAATATTTATTCAGACTATTTGCGACGGGCCCGTCACCAATAGAATTTTCTACGAGCCCATAATCCCATCGCAAATACCTTTTTTATGAAAAAATTATTTACACTATTAACAATGGGATCTCATCGCAACAAATCCCGTCGCAAATAATAAATAATTTTTAAATAAATAAATTTAATAAAATTATGATAATTGAAAAATTAATTTGAATATTTTTAAAATATTAAAAAAATCAAAAAAATTAAAATTATCAATATTCACACAAAAATATAAAAAAAATATAAAAATATTTTTATGATTATTGAAAAATTAATTTTAATATTATTAAAATTCTCAATATTCACAAAAAACTATAAAAATTTTAAAAACTATTATTATTATTATTATTAGTAAAATAATCAAATTTTAAAAAATATAATACTGAAAATAATATATCTAATAAAATTATGATTACTAAAATGATAATACTAATATTATTATAAAAAATTCAAAAAATAAAAAATATTAAAATTCTCAATATTCACAAAAGCATATCGTAAAATATTAAAAATTAAATTATGTAATAATTACACCAATAGAAAAGACAGAAACTGTAAATGGTTCATATTACAACAATTCAAAATTCAAATGTTTTGACATAAAAAAATCAATGGGGGTCGTCTTCTGAAGAAGGTGGAGGAGGTGAAAGAGATGGTGGAGGAAACTCCATCCCATAACTACGAGTCAGACGGTGCATGTACTCCATCTTCTTGTGATGTTGATACTGTCATCGATGCATCTCCTCCTCGTGCATCTGCTGCTGCTGCTGCCATCGACGCATCTCCTCCTAGTGCTGTTGCTGCTACAACTGCTGCTACTGCTGCTATAGATGAATCTCTTCTTGCTGCTTCTGAAAACTCTCTATAAGGTCATTCTGAGCTCGGAACTGTTCCTGATACTCTGACCCAGAAGCTGATGCCTCTCCACGAGCTCCTTTCGATCTGGATACCAACATCGTTGTAGTACCATAATAAGTACCAGGAGTCACATGAGAGCTGATACCAACTACTCTGTACTTCTCAATGCCATATTGAGTCGCCTGCATCCATGTCGTCTCATCAAAATTGTGGGCACTGGTCTGATCAGTCGCCTCGTCCTGACCTTCATCCAGTGTTTGAGAAGTTTCAGCCTCATATGACTCCTTCAATTCCAATTTTAAATTAAAATTGTGATAATATTATACGCATCTAATTTTCAAACTGAATAAAAAATTACGACAAACCACAATCTGATGCTGACGATCACCTCTAATATCTTCGGTGGAAGGATCAATGTACATCCTCCGATAAACATAATACTATGTAATATCAGGATGCACGACTACCTATATGAATATAAAATAAACTGTTTATATTTTAATTTATATAAAATATTTAAAAAAATACTTACTAGATTCTCTCCATGCGTACTGAATTTACGGCTACTAGCTCGATGTGTCACCGCCTGTCTCCCATGGTTCTGCCAACCCAATGAAGACCTCCTCTAAAATCCACCACCTAACTTGTGTTCATATAATCCATCCCGAACCTGTGCTAAAATGAGCTCTGGTCGGTGGGCGTTACACGACTAATCAAATATTGTCGCTTCTTCTTTCTTAATGGTCGTCTTTCACAAAATTGTGAAAAAACTGATGCAAATGCTCACGCATAGTCACCTCCCATGCTGCATGAATAGCATCGTGCATGATATCCTCGATTGGATACCATAAACCCCAAAAATAATTTATAATATCAAGTTATTAATAAAATAAATTTCAAAATAAATATTATATATTTAAGTTCCAGTCAATAATTGTACATTCTGAGATGCACATCATTGAGAATATGTTCCCATATGGTCCATGGCTGAGAAAAATATTTCTGCAAGGCAGCACTCCCCTATCCAATATCTATATGCGCAAAACTGTGAAAAAAGAATAAATAATCAAAAAATTAGTATATATAAATAATTTAATGAAATATAACTAAAATATACAGGTTATCATAACTCTGTGTGCATTGATCGAAGCCAAGATGTGGACATCGCTCGGGGATGGGGTCAGGAATAATCAGTCATGAAAGACCACTCCCCCTCCACGTACCTCCTGAACCACCTATAGGATGAGGGTCAGACGATCCCACATCCCAATCATCCAAAGGTAGCACATCCTCCTCTAACTCACACTATATATTAGAGTCCATCTGAAACACAAGCTGATTTTTGTTAGCAGATAGTTGTAAATAACATATATATATATATATTAGTTGTGATCATAACCAGCATTTAACTATTCCAATGTCCACCTTCATCATCATCTCCATATCTGACGATGTCAATGTCTTCATATTCCTCCTCGCCATCATCAATATCCATATGAGTTTCACTTTCATAATCCCTTGTCATTTAAATTTAATTTGTAATATCATTAACATATTCTTCACCATGGAACCTTAATTGTGGGGTGAACTCATCAATATTCATGTTTTTTTGTGAAAAAGATGGATTTTGAGTAGTCTCTTGAAAAATTTCAATTTCAACCACTTCAACGGAACCACATTCAGTTTGAGTAAATTGATTTTTCCATGATTTCATTTTTATTATGCTCCACAAATCACCCTGTTCTCTTGAAGTAGCATAGTACATTACGTAATAAACTGGATGTGCCTGTTGAGCTGGTAGAAATGGTTCATTTACTGCAAGAATACTTTTATATTTAATATCGACGATTCCATGAGTCGGATGAACATGCTAGCCTCTCTCAGTATCTAACCAACGACATTTAATCACTGTTATGTAATTTTTTCCAAGATTACATAGCTCAATTATTTCATCCAGAATTCCATTAAAGACAACTTCAGTTTCTCTATGATGCAATCCTCTAAAAAATTCCATTTTTCATTGTTTTTTTGATTCCCCATATTCATGTGTATGGAATAGAAAACCATTCACCACATATGAATTATAATATTTAAACATTTTGGATGGTGGGTTACTCAATATAAACAGCCACTTATCATTTTTATCAGCATGATGAGACACCTGAAAATTTATAAAACAATTTTCAATATAATAAATAGTAAACTGAATTGGTATTAAACCATAAATAATTTATATTACCAGCTTTTGAAACCATTGAGAAATTTTGTTTGTCTGGGTTTTTCAAGAGCAGCTACTGTATTTTGTGGAACTATTTTCTTTGTATGATTATCATAAAACCTACAAATAAAATATGTTTACATACTGTAACAGTAATTATAGAATAACTGATAGACGCACTCATAGTAAAAATACTGTCATTTCTTCACTGTTGAGCAGAACATATGCATGAGCTCTATGATGTTCATCATCTGAAATCCATTGTTCTTGAAATCCACTGAATACAAGATTTGGATGATTAAAAACTTATAAATTATTTTCCATTTAATCATTAACATTCCCTAATTCCATCCCATGATGATTTTTAGGGATATTCAGATTCAAAATAGTGAGAGAAGAAATAAGAAATTTCCTCTTGAAAATAAGCTTCAGCAATTGAGCCTTCAACTGATGCTTCGTTGCGTAATTTTTTCTTCAATTTCTACTTGGATCTCTCAAATGGGTACATCCATCAAAACTGTAATGGACCTCCACATTTAGCTTAATGTGGAAAATGTAATATCAGATGTTCCATTGAGTCAATGAAAATATGTGTAGTTATTTTTTCTTGTTTATATATAATTACTATAACATCTTCTTCCAGTTTGCTTAGCGCATCGTAGTTTTTTGTCGCTGCATAAATGACTCGAAAAAAATATGATATGTCTGTTATTGAATCCCAAATCATATAATTCAACAAACCTCAGAATCCAATCGGCATAAGTCTTTCCATTAAAACATGACAATCATTACTTTTTTATCCGATAATATGACAATTCTTAACACATCTGCCCAAATTGAAAGTATATCCATCTGGAAGTCTCAATTCGGAAATCCACTAAAAAATAATAAACGACTCTCTTTGGATAGTATAGAAGCTGGTATTAGCTTCATTAACCACTGTGATCTTACATTTTCAAATAGTTCAAGAACTGGTCGCCTGTAAATTTGGTAAAGATCTAATCGGGCTTTTACAGTTTCTCTGGTCAAACCTGGTGTATCCAAAACTGTATGAAATAAATTATCAAAATAGATGTTCTCAATGTGCATGACATCCAACATGTAGAAGACCAACAAATCAGACCAATATGGGAGATCCCAAAAAATGATTCATTTTATCCAACTATGTTATTTCCCAAAGCATTGAATTTTCTGTTTGTTTACTATTGTCCCAAATGTGATGGGATGTAATAAAAATACAACTAATTTTAACTTTCTACCTGAGATCATTTTTGGAGGTTCATCCCGTTCAATTATTCCTTTTATGAAATGAGATTTTTGGCATATAAAATGATGATTGGTTGGAAGAAATCTATGATGACAGTCAAAATAGAAAGGTTTTTTTATATTGATGAGCATAATAGCTTTGTTGTCTTTCCTACAGAAAGGACATTATTTTAGACCATGTGTACTCCATCAAGATAACATGCCATATTCTGGAAAGTCACTAATCGTCCACATCAATGAAGATTTTAATGTGAAATTTTGTTTCGCAGCAACATCATATGTACTAACACCGTTACTCCACAATGAATTTAACTCATCAATAAATGCTTTCAAATAAATATCATTATTCATTCTCAGATTTCCCGGTATTAATAAGGTCAAAAAAATATAGGGTTTTTTCATCAACATCCATAGAGGTAGATTTTACATAGTTATAAAGACATTCCAACATGAATACTAAATACCATAAGAAACAAACTGATAGAAACCGTCAGTAGAAAGTCCGAATTACACGTTTCAGGCTTCTAAAGCAAAAGACTGATACAGATGATCCAAATGATTCCATGAATCACAATCATATTGATGATTCAAACTTTTACCGGTTGAAATATTGGTTTTGTTCCCTGACATCATTGACTTTCTGTTATGAGACATAAATTAACGTTACAGCCTTGGTGTAAGGGGGAAATATCTCAACTATTTTACAGGAATCGATCCAGACATCCCTAGTTGAGCTTCATTATAAGTCGATTTTCCACATGTGGGACACCGATCCAATGAATAATTTTCACCAGAATATAAGATGCAATCATTTTCACATGTATGAAATTTCTGATAACTAAGGCATGGATTAAGAACCAACATCATGCTCTCTTAGTAATTTGAAGGCAACACATTTCATTCAGGTAACAGTGTTTTAAACAAAGAAATTATTTGATCAAAAAAGTTTCGTTACATTACATTATCTGATTTAATAGCCATAAATTTTGAAACCAATACTAATTTTCTTATCTTGCAAACATGATATAATGCATCCTCAAAAGTCCTCAACAAATCCTAACATTTGGATGGTGCCTACTCGGGAGTTAAATCAATATCATCGTGAGATTCAGTTTGTTAAACAGATAGACCTGCATCATCATGTACTAAATTTTGTAACTGTGATGGATTCGGAATCAAGTTATTAGTATCTTCTCTAGAACTTCGTTCACCATGTTGATAACAAAAAACATAATCAGGTTGAAAACCAAACCGCAAGAGATTCCCCCCAACCTTGTCAAATGTGTCAAACGTTCTCATAGAACATTTATTAAAAATACACTTAATTTTTCCATCTGAAACATATTCTAGTTTTGATGATGCAAATGCTAAGAAAGTTTCAACACCCTCAATATATACAGGATTTAAACCACATCTATTTGTTTTTCTGTATAGATTTATCCCAGTGCGATCATCTAATAACAATTGATATCGACTTCCTTGTTCCATATTCTACAAAATATAAAATCATCACTGTTTTTGAATAATTTCACATTATAAAAATACTATCTGAAAAAGATTATAATTAATTAATACTTCTTCTTAATTATTATAATTAATTAAAGGTGACATAATTTCTAGTGGATTTATGGATACACTTCTATCTGACAGCTCATTTACTTAGATCTTTCTCAAACAGAAATCACAATGAACAATATGTTTGGAGGTACTTATATTCATTCATCAGACAAAAGATCCCCCTTATCATCGATGAATCTCCTTCTCCCAATTGTCATTACATGAATACATTATAAAAAATATGATCCTATGAATACATATCCAATCTCATGTATACGGGATTGAATATTCCTATGTAGGAGAACATTTTTCATATTGTGTTGAGTCGGTGAGATTTGAAATGAAAAATTCCACCGAGCAAAAGGAGTGTCGTCAATCCACTGGAAATTGTTTCACGTTCTTGAAATTTATTAAAATTCATTAATATTTATTTCTATCTTTTCCTATCTAATTATTACTATTTATTTCTAATTATTATTAATTTAGCAATACATAGCAATAGTTAGGAAAATGAAAACTGCTTGAATAATGAAAGGAAATATGGTAATCATCGTTGTGGAGATGATTACAAATTTTCACTTCATTATCCAAGCAGTTTTTATTTCCTAATTATAATTATATCTAATTCTTACTATTAAAAAAACTATATTATCAATATTTATGAACAAAAAATATTAATATTATTAAACTAATAAAAAATTTATAAAATATTAAATTTATCAATATTTGCAAAAGGATTTTCTCTATTCTTAACATGTTCAAATCTCAAAGGGATGTAAATTATCTGGTCATGCACAATAAAAAGTTTGTGTGAGACATGTTTAATGTAAACTCTATAATTGTCCTTGAATTTTTGATCACCTCGCAAGTAGTGTTGCAATAGGACAACCAAAGTAAATTCTTTCCTGTCATTAAGAATCATCTCACTCCCTTTACATTGATAATTCTTCCTTAAAAATTTGGGGGAACATCAGTATATTTCCCATAAATTTTCATGGATAAATGGTCTATGTAAAGAGTCATGTGAGATAATTCTTATAGATGAGAAGGGTGTGACTTGGGTTATCCTATTGCAACACTACTTGCAAGGTTATCAACCAAGCAAAGACAATTATAGAGTTTAAATTGGACATGGATGACACAAAATTTTTATTGTGCATGACCTGAAAATTGGCGACTCTTTGAGAGTTGGACATGTTAAGAACAGGGCAAAGCCTGCTGCAAATATTTATAATTTAAATATTTTATAAATATTTTATTATTTTAATAATATAAATATTGTTTTTTCATAAATATTGATAATATAATTTTTCTATTAGTAATAAATAATTATAATTATAATTACTATTTTTGACTATTTATTAGTAATTATTACTAATTATTAAAATTTATTACTATTTATTTCTAAGTATTCCTATTTATTGCAAATTATTGCTAATTATATCTAATTATTCCAAATTATTCTTAATTATTGCTAATAATTCCAGATTATGGCTAATTATTCCTAATTATTGCTAATTATTCCTAATTATTCCTAATTATTTCTATTTATTGCTATTTATTTCTAATTATTTCTAATTAGTTCTAATTATTCCAAATTAATCTTAAATATTCTTATTTATTGCTATTTATTGCTAATTATTTCTAATTATTTCTAATTGTTTCTAATTATTTCTAATTATTCCTAATTATTCCAAATTATTCCTAATTATTCCTAATTATTTTTTATTATTCATAATTATTCCAAATTATTGGTATTTCTTTGTAATTATTACTAATTATATCTAATTATTACTAATTATGGCTAATTTTCGCTAATTATTTCTAATTATCCTAATTATTGATAATTATTCTTAATTATTGCTAGTTATTACAAATTATTGCTAATTATTACTAATTATTGCTAAATATTACTAATTATTGCTAAATATTATTAATTATTAGTATTTATTCCTAATTATTAGTAAATATTACTAATTATTAGTATTTATTCTCAATTATTACTAATTATTCATATTTATTACTAATTATTCATAATTATTACTAATTATTTATAATTATTAATAATTATTCTAGTTTATTTATATTAATTCATATTTATTAATAATTATTGTTATTTATTACTAATTATTGCAAATTATTGCTAATTATTTATTGCTAATTATTAGTAATTATTAGTAGTTATTACTAATTATTACTATTTATTACTATTTATTCCTAATTATTACAATTTATTTCTAATTATTGCCAATTATTTCTAATTATTTCTAATTATTACTAATTATTGCTAATTATTGCTAATTATTCCTAATAATTGCTAATTATTACTAATTATTGCTATGTATTACTAATAATTGCTATGCATTACTAATTATAAGTATGTATTACTATTTATAAGTAAGTATTCCTAATTTTTCTTAATTATTCCTAATTATTACTAATTATTCTTAATTTTTACTAATTATTCCTATTTGATAATAGTAATTTTTATTTTTTGCTAATTATTTCTATTTATTATTAATTATTGCTATTTATTTCTATTTATTTCTAATTATTTCTATTTATTCCTAATTATTAGTAATTAATGCTATTTATTTCTAATTATTTCTAATTATTTCTAATTATTTCTAATGATTGCTAATTATTGGTAATTATAAGTAATTAATAGTATTTATTAGTGACTATTACAATTTATTACAAACTATTACAATCTATTACTAACTATTATAATTTTTTCCTAACTATTACAATTTATTCCTAACTATTACTAATCATTCAGAATTATTAATAATTATTCGTAAATATTACTATTTATTCCTATTTTTTACTAATTATTCCAATTTTTTACTAATTATTCCTATTTTTTACTAACTATACCTATTTTTTACTATTTATTGCTTATTATTCATATTTAATTCTATTTATTGCAATTTATTGCTAATTATTGCTAATTATTGCTAATTATTGCTAATTATTGCTAATTATTTCTCATTATTGCTAATTATTGATAATTGTTTCTAATTATTTCTAATTATTTCTAATTGTGTCTAATTATGGATAATTATTTCTAATTATAGCTAATTATTTCTAATTATTGTTAATTATTCCTAATTGTTGCTAATTATTCTTAATTATTAGTATTTATTGCTAATTATTTATATTTATTAGTTATTATAAGTATTTATTACTAATTATTACAATTTATTAATAATTATTAGAATTTATTACTAATTATTATTAATTATTGCTATTTGTTGCTATTTATTACTAATTATTGCTAATTATAACTAATTATTGCTACTAATTCCTAATTATTAATAATTATTCATAATTATTACTATTTATTCCTAATTATTTATAATTATTACTAATTATTCGTAACTATTCTTAATTATTACTAATTATTCCTATTTATTACTAATTAATCCTATTTATAACTAATTACACATATTTATTACTATTTATTGATATTTATTGCCAATTATTATTAATTACTACAAATGAATTATATACATTAATAATTACTGATAATAATTACTAATTACTACTAATTATTAACAATTAATACTAAAAATTTCAATTTATCAGTGAAAATAAATAGTCATGAGAAATAAATTTAAATTCAATTTAATTAAAACGAATCAACAATAATAAAAATTAACATAAATAAATGAAATAAATAATAAATTAAATAAAACATAAAAAACTTTAAACAGGATTTGCTATCGATTAGACGGCTTCACAACTTCTTTGTCTCCAATAAAATTAACATAGAAAAATTTTCCCCTGAAATCATAGATCAGAGAGAAAAAATATCATAGAGTTGAGTGGAATGAGAAGAAAAACAGATGGGGTTATATATAGGTTAGAATATTTGTGACGGGTTACCCGTCACAAATAATTTCTTTTGCGACGGGACCCATCACAAAAACATGTGCATGCATTAATTACTGTCGGCGGTTAAAAAGTTATTTTTGACGGGACCCGTCACAAATAGTCCACGCCGACACACCTTTTGTAACGGGATGACATCCTGTCACAAAAGCCTATAAACCGCAGCCGGTTGTTTGAGACGGGTCCCGTCGCAAATAGTCCCTTACGACACACCTGTTTTGACTGGATGAAATCTTGTCCCAAATGGCTATAAACCGCCGCCAGTTATTTTCGACGGGGCCCGTTACAAAAGGTGTCTCGATGCAAAAAGCTATAAACCGCCACCGGTTATTTGCGACAGGCCCCATCACAAATACTTACCTATTTGCGACGGTGGGATCCCATCGTCGCTAATAACCTTCGCACCGTTTGGCGCGCTATCCGCGCCAAAATATTTCCGTTGGGAGATGAAATCTGGTCTCAAATAGTTGGTTCTTTGGGATGGGTCGTTACCTCCGTCGCAAATAACCTCTCAGCCGGTCTTTTTGCGACGGGCTTTATTCCCCTTGTAAAAGGCCCGTCGCCAAAATCTGTTTTTCTCGTAGTGCATAATCAGGCTCACATCCTTGTTCTGGCTGAGGGCTACCAAATAAGAAAGGAAAAAGCATTGGGAGAGGCTCATATTACTATCAATGAATCTTCTTGTCATATTCAGAAGGATCACATATGCTAGGAAAAATTTCATACATCCACCGATGAATTACTAATGTTGCATCATTCCATGAAAATATAAGAGGAGGCTCATATCCCTTCTCTAATTCTGGAGTTTCATCATCACATTCTTATGGGAAATGGATATTTGGACTAAGACCATATTCATAATCCAACCAGGGCTCACCACGTAACAGTGAAGCATGACTGAGGGAATGCTCATACTTATAATAATAAAGTCCAGTGGAATATCTCAATTGATCATGATCAAACTCATATTCCCATCTTTACTAAGGATCGACAACTTTTAATGGAACAATGATCAAGATTGTATCATATTCCCATCTTGACTAAGTGTCAACAACTTATAATGGATCAAGGCTCATGATAGGCTCCTATTCCAGATAATAATGAGACAATTCAACAACGTATTCCAACAGCTTCCCAGAAGCTGTCTCATACCCCCTAGTATCAAATGGTAATATATGAGTCCTGATTACCATTATAAAACAAGCACATATACCTAGAAAAAAAATTCAAAATTAAGGTTGGAATATTCCTTCCATGATTCATAACATGGACCATATTCCTAATTCTATTAATGACAGTGTCATTGAGGTTGTCTAAGACACATTCTCAACACCACAAGGGTCTGTCGACTCTTCTATCGAAGCAAAACTAGAAGCTGTTCATTATCATTATATTCATCATCATGATATTGTGGAGATGGATCGTAGGGACTATACTCATGACATCCACTTTGTAAAACCTTCCCATGGCGATCTCTCCTATGGACATGGAAATACACCCCTTCCTCAGACACATCCATAACGAGATGTGTCCGAAACACCAACACCATTTTATAGAAAGGTACTTGATACATAAGGTTCAATGGTATATAGTTCCCATCATCTTACACCAATAGTCCAAAATCTTCAATAAGAAACCATCAGATCCATATTTATTTGTTTGACAGGATAATTGCATGTAAGTCCGATGAAGAGGATGCTATCATTGAAATATGGAGAGTGATATGCTAAAAACCCTCCCAATCATGTTGTGTCCTTACAACAATTCTTACTATGAGAACCTATATGATCTAGAAAAGGATTGAATCCCTTATATATGAGAAAATATGTGGTCCACACATCAGTGACTAAAGGGTTGGAATCTCCCCTAGTCGGGATATAATTGTCACCTCCAAGAAATCAATATACTCTATTATCAGATATATATATTCGATATCTCCATGTCCTAAGATCCAAAAATGTAAAAGCATAGGAAAAATATATAACTTATTGTTTCTATTTTAACATAACTATTCTACATCTAATCTCTAAGGACACATCCTGAATTTGTATTCATGGATGGATATGGTATAGAGAATTGCACTTTTTACCCAACAGGAACAAATGGACCCCTCATATTTGGAATCTTGTAAAGGTATATCCTCTAGGAAATAAGGGTTTAGTTAACGCTCGAGCAAGTGGGTCACTAAAATGGAATTATCCCACTTAAATGGTCCCAAAAAATCATGAGAATATGGTGGGGATATAAATAATGACATCATAATGGGCCCTTCTATCCTATAAGAACACATTTAAAACATAGAGAACAATGTTGTGATCATCCAAAAACATCCATTAATGAATTATTCTCATCATTTTCTCCCATTATACTCAAATCCTACACGATCACAAATACACCACTTCAAATAGGATATAATGGAAGTCAATATAGTATCCACCTAGTAGTGGTCCCAACTTCTGGGAAAGGGGGATATCTTCCACCTCTTTCATAGTTCTGATCGTAAATTACAAAGAGGATGCATGATATATCCTTGAATGTAGTGAGAGAACCACAACATGTTTTCCCTGGGAAATTTATATCTCAATCACCATCTTGAGGTTCATCATACCTTGAGGGGACCCTTAGGACATCATTAGTTATTCTAGATCAACCCCACCCAGTTGAGATGGGAGCATTTATATCATCATGTATTTCCCATGAGTCATCAAATCCTCGATATGAGATATTAGATCTTGAAAAAAAGACCAATAAAATCCAATTAAATTCCCAAATGGACCCCACCTAATAGGGATAAGGGAAGTTTAGTCATCAACATCACCACAGAGGGAATCATCCCTCTTCTAGTTGGGGGAAACAATCAATGATCAGTTAACCACCAGCTCCTCCCACCATCATACATACCAATACTAGTCAGATCTCATTTATAAATCACAACTAGAGACTCTCTATATCCCCCAAATCGAGGATCATACCATGAATGTGGTCAAAACCCTATTAGGTAAGCATCCAAAAATGGTTCAAAATGGCCAAGGGATCAAATAATGACCCTAGAAATGGCTGTGTAAAATCATCTTGTTACGTTTAATGTAATGGAACAAAAACCATTTAATAATATTTCTCGTTGAATATCATCACTTTTGACATCAAACACATTAATCATAGTCCCAAGGTAGATGTACGAATTATTGAAAATATACCAAGAGGTGAGGGTGATTTGGATTCACCAACAGAGGCTGCATGTACCCAGAAAGAGAGAATGCTCCAAAATCATGTACCTCTAAATATTGAGTGACCACCTCCATGGTGGAAAAATACAATAGAAAAGCTTAAATATGATACCACATCTCTTTTTTCCTTCCAAAAAAATAACTTCCACAATATGAGAGTGAGATAAAATCACTCTGATCACTCAACGAGGAGTAATTCATGGTAAATATTTCCACTGGGCATCATATTTAGGTAGAGATAAATATTCTCATTCCAATAGATTCTCCATAAGAATGATTGGAATCTGAGTATTAAATAGGATAAATATCTTTACATACATTCTATATAAATGTAGGAATCAAAAATGAATGTGTCATCCCTCTGTTGTTTTGAAACCCTCTCCCTCTCCCAGGGAATTGTTCAGTCTTAGGACAAATCAGGAATTAGTTGGAGATGAAAGTGAGACCACCTAATTGACCGCCAACCACTCGAAATGGATGGTATATTTATAAAAAAATAGTTCCCTTTTATTTTGTTAAAACATCATGTCCCTGAATACTTTAATTGAACCCATGGAAGGGCAACACTCACCTATGAAGCATGAGAGTAAGCCATATCCAAAATGGGTGGATGATAGTCCACTTCCACCCATCTTCATAAATACTACCTTCTCTACTATTGATGGTGCATGAGTCCGTAATTAACATTCCACACATTTTTTATCCTAATGTTGGATGACGACGGGCCCTCGAGATAAATATAAGGTAACAAAAATGAGGTTATTTGTATAGACTCTGACATGGCCATATTTTGATTAGTATAGCAGTCCGGCAGAAGGTTCAGTAGTAGGATTGGAAGAACTTCGTCATCATTTACATTATCAATTCACAAAAAATAATTAGGGAAATGATTATTTTCGAACAAATTAACTTTAAACAACAATAGATAAATAGTGGGCGTGACTTTATGGAACTATGGAAATTCTTAACCAATTCAATCAACATCACTATCATTTTAGGAAAAACTACTTGAACTCTGTGATGAATATCTAAGGCATCAGTTGCAGACACCTTTGATCCCCATAAAGTATCTTGGTAGATTCTATGACATATCAGAAATAGAATAATCTTTTGAAGAACCCATTCAGTCAAGCCAATCCAGTTCAAAACTCATACTGTCAATATAAGGGAAAAGGCCCTGCATAGCCGAAAATACTGACTTCAATCTCAAGATAGTACTAGTGCCTATCTTATAACCTAGGGAGGCTTTAAACTTCCTAACACCCCATATCATACATTGACAACTACATAGTCTACCACTACCAGAAGCACACAGAAATCAAAGTCACCTGAGATTTGTGGATCACGTGAACAAAGTATTCTCATTTTAAAATGAACAAGTCCCAAGTTATATTTTGGTTTACATGTAAAATATCATTATCAAACTTCCACAGTTTTGGAAAACATATGAGTTCAACCTCATCGAGCTTCCCGACTACTACCCATACCATAAAAATTCATGTCTAAATATCCATAATTTTTTGGTCTTCAAAGAAATCCTTCTTGGAAGGGCCTGTTATGGATAGGTACAGGTTTACAACTCCCCATATCTTGTGTCCTACATAAACATTGTCTTATCAAGAAGAAGAAGATGGTAGGAATAAATTTCCATCCATATATGAAAAAAAATATACTAATCGACGAGTCAAATAATAGGTGATCAATATAATTATAAATTAAGAACACAATTACACAAACCTGTATTCGCTCCCCAAACCTAGGGAGAAACATCTAATATGACCTATGGAAGTCAGAATGACCATCATATTTTGGAGGAAATAAAATATATTGAATCATATTTTTCCCTAAAGTAGTCCTTAAATCTTGCATACTTCATCCATACAACATCTATAGCACTGGTACCACCCAACAAAATCAATCCTCACCAGATAAAGGGATCATCATTGGTTCCGTCAACGTTATATACTGAGAATCCCCTTATTTGATGATGGATATTTTCCCAAATAAGAGTATCCAACATATAATAAGGGAATGGTAGGCTTTATTCATTTAAGTTGAGGATCCATGGGAAACCACAGATGAGGTAAAAGTAAATATTCCGAACATACACACATGGTGAACACATATACTACTGAGGCACATGGGCGAGTTATCTTGGAGGATTAAAAGTAGCATGAAGGTGTCTGAAAAACAACCAACAGTAACCCAGAGCCAATTGTCTTGCATGTCTACCTAGAAAGGATTCAATCTGATCAAACATGGAAATTGTAATGGACGTCCTGACCTAATTTTCTGGTATAATATATTCTCTAAAATTCTGAAAAATCATTAGGGACATCTACAAATGAGCCCTCATCCTGTGATCCTCTTTCCAAGAAGCAACTCCACATTGGTAAGTTCCAAATTAAGGGAAAACATTATGATTTTCTGAAACTACTTATTGTTTTCCAAGCTAATCTCTCAATCCTTGATTCACTACTTCAATCAAAATTACTCAAGGAGGAACGACTTCAATATTTCCAAATCACATGAGAGTTTTAGATAAAAGTTTCTATAGCTGAGGACTATCGAGTGTAGATCATTTCAATATAATTTAATGTCACAAAATAATTAACTGATCAAGATCTAGTTGAGGCCATACAAGGGAACATGAGAACTCTATGTGATTCATGAAAACTGAATAATGTAAATTTCCTCAGGGCGCAGATTGATAATGATTCAAGGATCAATCATATCCTAGTTCGAACATTTTGACGCTTGGGATTCAATGATGGATACATATCACCCCCTAGGATGACCATTCATGGGTATGATAATCATAAGAAAATATCTATTGGGAAGATCATGGTTTCCACTCAGTTTCCAAATCTTATATTATATGATGAGTTCATGGATTTCAAATAAGTCGTGTCATATAATGTCCTTGGATGGCCTCATATCTATAGCCACAATGATGTTCCTTCATCATTCCATTAGTTTATGATGTACCCCATAAAAATAATGCTCATCATACTACATGTTGACAATTCCCTATTCAGGACTTATGGATCCACATATGATGAAGAAGATTAATTTCTATAATGGGGAAATAAAACAATAATTTATGATGATGTAGAGGTTGTTGCTCCTTGAGCATGGTGACCACACTGGGAAATCCCTTGAGTTTGTTCTCCAATGATAATGTGCTCCCTATAAATCAAGTGGAGGTTATAAATCTAGTCCCAAAGTTCCAAGCCCCTTATATCCTCAACGACATCATAAAATACAATCAGATCTAATATCTCCCAACAATGACTCAGGAAAAATGAGATTATAATGACTTTTCTCATGGAATCTCTCACCAAGATAGTGATGGAGAAGACCCCATATTTCCATCACCATATAGAGATGCCTACACAAACTAAAAAATAGAGGAATATGAGAATGATTTTCGAAAATCCCTTCCATGATTAAATAAAGGTGTCTATCATACCATATATGGGATCATGAAGAAAACTTTTGGGATAGTATAATACCCACAACCTACCCTGATTGGTCTATCAATTCCCCTCAAACTGAATGAGATTTAAATTTCATTTCTGAAGCAGAACCAATAATTATTCACTTGACACTACTCAAAAATTCTCTATCTTTATCCATACGTGGCTACACAATATCTCAGACTAGCCTCTGGGCAATGAGTCATCAAGGAGGAATCATAGAGGATGCACCCCACTGATGACACCAGTGTAGATGTATAAGTTTTCAAGATGATCAAATACATCCTTTTTTGAGAAATTAAATACCCAATATGGATTTTCTATATTTTTAACATCAAGAAGAATAATTTCAAAATTGTGTTCTACATCAATTTCATAGACCATAATCAGAGTTTCCCATAATTAGACATCCCATTTCCAATCACAGATCTCCTGAACGATGCAAATTCTGGCTTCTAATCCCTTTCCACCATGTACTGGTACTCGCTATAAAATCAAATAAATATGGAACCTATAGATAAAGATTCAACCACCTTCTTAGTGCCTCAGGGGATATTTTTCTTTTAGATAATCTCTTTTTGGATAATGAATTCTAAAACCACATATCAATGTTACTTCTATTATATCATTAATATATTCCCAGAAATGATTGAGTATTTTTATGTGGATGTCCTAGTTTTTAAATTTCTACAAAAATGTGATTAATTCACGAACCATAAAACAATCATAGGCAATCTACAATAACACAGTGTAAATATGAATCCACTAAAATTCACTTTTGGGGTTACATCAGGGATGTTTCTTAGCATCATGGTTTTCTATCTCAACATCAATGATGGTGTAGAAAATATTATTTCTATAATAGAAACGTTATCCTCATTAAATCTCAAGGATCATAGGGGGATCTAAGGGAACCTTTCATACATTCAGAAATTCATAGCCAATATGGTTGACAAAGATATCCACATCACTAGGATGGTGAATAAGGGAATCATATATCGATGGAATGGTGACTGTCAAAATGCCTTTGGAAATCTCATATAGTACCTAATACACCCACTAGCTCTAAAACCTCTACTGGAATGGAGGCCACTCATCTTATATGTGACAACCATGGAATGATCGCTATGTTCCATCCATTAAAATTAAAATTTTGTGGGAAGAGAGAAGAGTATGCAATACATTAGTTGGACTCTGCTATGTACTGAGACCCGACACTCTGATGTTGATGATAACTGCCTTTCATGAATCATCATAGTGAAAACAATTTTCATTACATCTAGCACCATGAAAACCATTTGATATATCATTTTGATATTCTAATGTAAAAATGTTTCCATCCCATGTTGACTGAGTTCTTGGCTCGATGGGTGGTGATTTTGTAGTAATAGAACATTATGTTCATGTCATAAAAGTCTACGAAGGGAAACTCCCTACATGCATTCCTCAAATCACAACCTCCCCCAAGAATAAAATGGTGGAATCTGAGTATCCATATGAGGTGGATTTCTATTCCAATGAAAGTCCTTGTACATTGAAGATGTATTTTGATGGAGCTCCCAAAGTCCTATTGGAAAAAGAATGGAAAACCAAATTCTCAGTCGGGTTGGTCTATAGAATGTTTTTTTCTATCGAGACAGATTTTTTATTCTTTAATATTTATCACATTAAAAATGTTTCAAAAATAATGAGGAAGGGTATCAAGACATCATTAATGGATTGGACCAATCCCTACAACTACTCATAGAATACATTAATATCAAAGTATACTCCGTGATGGTGATAAGCGAGATCAATTTTGAATATGCCATCAAAATGGACGAACTATATCCTCTCACTAGATACGCTAGGGGATGGATGGTGGGGTTCCCTTTTGAAGCCAAATTATATCAGGTTCCCCAATTATAGAAATATCATTCCAAAATATTGCATAATGCAGTTGTCGTCCTCTACATCCATGATCAAGAGGAATCAATCTTCGTTAACACACATTAAATAATGGTCCAATTGATAATTATATATGATATGGATGAAATAAATCATGTCAAAACTTCTGCAGATCTTGGTGAACCAATTACCACACCTAGATGGATGAATCCAAAAATTGGTATTATCCAAAACAAGACTCTACCAATATATCATGCCAAAGGGGAATATATTCAACCCATTGATTAAACATCACTCCATTGAATTGTCCAAATAATTAGAAATTAATTTAATATTATGTATTTGATGGAGTCTTCTTTAGTTTTATTGTGTAAAGAGATAATATCTCTATCATGGAATATGTCCTGGAAGGAACATATGGCACCGACCAATCCATGACTAGGAACTCCCACCAGATTAGGAATTTAAGATATTACTAGAAAACAATGATCTAATACAACAAGAAATTCAACAAGATATTCCATGAATTCCAAAACTATGTATTCCTCATCCATCAACCACCAAAATTGATTCATATATATTGATATTCTTGGTCATTTTTCATTCAGTGAATGGATGTTGTGGTGCTATATCCCCAATTCACAACTAAGATGTTCTAGTAAATATTTACTATGACAAAAATTTTTCCAAATAGGGTGATGAAATGATCCTCATGGAATTTAGGAAAAATAATATCTTAAACTTCATATATTTCCATATCATCAATATGTTCGAGAATCCTAATATCTTTTTGGCGAACAATGGCATCATTTTTTATTCCACGGAGTTGAATAAACTATAACAAGACTACAATATCATGTACAATCCTAGATCATGATATCATGATATGGAAAATGGATAGATAGAGGCGTCCAATAAGACTTTATTGGCTATATTCTAGAATATAGTGAGAAGGGTTTTGATATCATGGCCATACAAACTCATCCTTTCCTTATGGGCCTATAATACCACCATGCATACTATTGCATAAGAAATATTATATTCATAGGTGTTCATGACCTAGGAAGTGTTACCAATAGAGGTCCATCTTCCTTCTCTAAAAATATCCATTTGAGGAAAACATTAAAATGACAAAAAAATTTCTAGATGAATTGAAATTGGTATAAGAGAATAGGTTGAGCACACTACTCAACCAAGTGGTCCATTATAAATGGATGGAATTGGAATTAAACAAAGTTTCTTCATCATTCATTCCTCCAAGGAGAACTCGTGCTGGCACTCATAACCACATAAATACTCAGAGAGAAGACCTTGAACTAGAACCCATGTGGGAAGGGCCTTATATCATACCAAAGGTTCTTCACAGTGGAGAATATTCATTGAACACTATGGGTGGAGATCAACTCACACAACCCACCAATGAGAGATTTATCAAGAAATACTTCACATAGTTATCGTCGGATGGGAAAAAACATCAGGGTAAGCCCAATAATTCATCCTAACCACATGATGGTAAACTATACAGAGATCATCCTTGGCCGAAGACATTAAACAAAACGATTATTTGAGTCCTTTGTATTGATTGATACGTATTATCACATGATACATAGTAACACCAAAACCTTTATTCTTAGGCCCACCAATAGGATTTCATTCCTTTCACTTCAAGATATCAAATTTCTTTACTTCATGATATTAAAATTCATGTATATAATCGTTAACACATGAAATAAAACATTATAAATGCTTGAAAACCATTTTCAGTAACGTCATGTCATATTATTCCATGTCGAATGGTGATAGACAGTACAGTTCTTCAATAATAACATATGTATTGATTATAATTTATAGTGAGATTTATAGGGATTTCTTGATGTTATAACTTAGACCATCCACCAAAAGATACATAATTTCCATGCACGTATATTTAATGCATCTTCTGGTGAGAGGTACCCTTTACACTCCTTGTTTTTCTCACCGAGAATAACACACATATGCATATGAATTGAAGTAAGGGTTTCACTATACAAATAAGGAATAAAATAATTTAGTAGGACCATTTTGGTCCTAAATGAAAAACATAAAATAAATATTGTGAGTCCATTACACATTAAATTAAACTACACAATTCCTCATGTAATACATGTTACACGATTCTGATAACCATGGGATGTGTAGTGGGACATCGATCATTGATCCTAGGCCTAACTGAAACAATTAATGGAAATAATTCCCATCTCTACATATGGGCCAACCCTGCATAGATTATTTTTCATTCAATAACTATGTGTTAATTTATTCCTATCATCACATGATACATATTGATGACCGAATTTCAAAAACCGGGCCATGTGAAAATAAAATAAAATATAAATATGTCTTTTATTTATGAACTGGTCATACCTACACAAGGACCCTAATTAAGAACTATATATGGATTGATCCTCATACCCATGAGATACATAGTTATTCTGATAATTCCATTCATGGTCCCAGCTACAATACCCTTATTTCACCTTGGGGGGTCCACATCTTCACCGCATGATGTTAAAATGCACAACCATTCAGAAATAGTTGTGGTTTGATTATCATTCTCATTAGAGAGGTAGTGACGCCCGGACATCTAACCTTGGGCCCAGTCATAACATATCCATCCATTCTCATTGGTCCTTATGTCCTAACTACATAAAGATAAACCATGTGGACGTACATCCTTTCCTCATCAAGTCAAACTATAAGGTACACATCTAGGTCACTTGGAATTAAAAGTGAAGAATAGATATTTCTTTATCATATGATGATTAAATGCATCAAAAATTTCCCTACATCATGGAATAAAACTTCAACTAAAAACATCCCCACAAAAATTCAGTAATCTATGCAGAAAATAACTCATTTTTCATTACATATCAAAGGACCATAAGAGACTTACCTCTATCTTCTAGATTACACGTATAATTTACCCTCTTTTATAATCACCTCAATCAATATGCCACCCATAATGAAATAGGTGTCACAGATCACCATTACCCTTTAATGGATATTCTAATGGATACATGGCTTGAAGAAAACTTTTTCATGGAAATGACTTTATGAACATGGGTCATGAATATGTGCCAATTAAATTCAACCAAATACGTCACTCTACCAAAAGGAAATTCTAATCCTTTTGAGACCGTACATAATTGCGGTAGCACCCAATACCTCAGTGGGTTAGAAATACTCTCAATATGACTATCCGATATCATTACCCATGACCTAAGAACCTCAATCCATGATTTAATGTATTTATCTGTCTAAGTTAGATGGATTTTGAATTACATTCTTCATTGGGTATTCTAATTGCTCTCTTGTGCATCACCACCATATTATGTCCATGTGCGTCATGATAATAAAATATCCACAATTTGATCAAAGCTAAATGAGCAATGAAATGAAGCCTATGAAAATCCAAAATTTAGGACCTTAAACAGCTAGTGAATGAAACAAAAAACATAGTTCGTTGAAAACCCAAAATGGGGGCATAATAAAAATCCACATCTCCAGTAAATAAACTCTTCATCTCCATTGTTTTTGAAAAATTTGTTTTCAAATAAACAAGGAATAAATGTCATCGGGGCTACTCTTTGTTCCTAGTAAAATACAAACTATTATTTCTATACCCCTGTTCTTGAAGAAAGTTAGAGTAGAGATTTTTTTTATTTACTTTTTGTGATATTATGTTTACTATACAGTGATACAATTGATAGGGTGCTAAAACTCTTATTGAATATTACATTCTCCAAAAATCAAACTTTGTGTTTTGGGATCCTTGGAAAACTATATTCCCTTCATGGCCCATGGAACATATATCTATCATCAAGGGACCCTTTTCTTGACTATACATGCACCCATATTTCTCATGAATATTCTCTTGTGGTAATCAAAAAAATGCATCACTATGCAAAAAAGGACATTCCAATCCATGTCATCCTGGATATCATCATGGTAGCACTCAACACCTTAGTGTGTCTAAACTACTCCTAGTTTGACTGTCTCCTCTCAACCTCTAGATTCAATTACATTAGACCATTATTTATAATTCCTTTAACTAGACTATCCAAGAAGATCAAACATCCTAATCATTATGTAATTTTGTTTGGTACACTTTCCCAATGCATTAATGAAAAACTTCATTCATGAACTTTTAATAGACCATACCTCATGATTCAAAAAACACAAGGCATAGGGATCGATCTTCATAATCATGACATGGATTTCCCTAATGTTCTAGAACCCTTCCCAGATAACTATCATTCCAAAACCAACATTATAATATAGATGTTTTATTTATCATAAAATTTTCACGGTCCTCAGAAAGAAGTAAATATCATCTATTTCAAATACATAATATTGACAGATAAGTTCCCAAACCCACTAACTAATGACATAACCCCTTGGAAAAATAGATCTTCAATCATTGTGAACCCTATAAATAATGTCGTGGTACCTGGAATCTAAAAATTTCAACAGACATACCCATAATTGTTTCCCCATCTCATAATTCACCACTTGAACTTTTGCATCATGACTTACATCTCCCACATTCCTAATACATAGGTAGACAAGAATCCCTATTATTTACCCCTAAATCATATTTCCTCCAAAAATCATTCATAGCCCCTAGACAAGACACCCTACATCATTGATCCTTTTCTTGACTACGAACGCATGCATATGTCTCTTGAATATGAACTTATTGTTTTCAACCAAATGAGTTTCTATGAAAAATGATCTTTTGGATATTTTTGAGCACCTACAACACTATACTAGAACTGAACATCTCATTTTTTAGGTCACTCCTATCATTTTTGCACCATATCACATGATCAATATCATGTCTGAGCTGAAAGACATTAAACTAATGAAATACCAGGTTTGAGCTAAAATACCATAAACAAAAAAACACCAGGTCCAAACTAATAGACCCTAAAATGATGCAATACCAAATGAGATCAGAAATAACATAAACTAAATTATTACCAGATTCAAGCTAAATGACACTAATTTAATGTCATATCATTTTTGAGCTAAATATCCCAAAACTAATTCTACTTTAGGTCTCTGATAAAAGACATTAAATTAAATGAAATATCAGGTTTTGAGGTAAAGTACCTTAAACTAAAATAGTATTAGGTTTGATGTAAAATACAATAAACTAAATCAATTTTAGGTATGAGGTAAATTAATGTAAACTAATGAAATATCAGACCTAAGATAAAAGACCACAAACTGAAGAGATATCATGTTCAAGAAAAAATTACCTAAACTACAACACATTAGTGATTTCGCATAAAAACGATTATGAGTCCCACTATATGGGATTAGAACAGTAAAACTATACCCTTCAAGATTATCGGCTTCATAAAACATAAGAGAACACTCCCTCCGATATATATATCCCACCAAAATAATGTATCTTCAAATCAGGTTATCTCATGATAATAGGAACAAATCAACATTAGAGAGACTCATTCTAGTGGGTATTCATGATCACTTCACAAAGGAGGGTATTTTATGATTTTAAATATTCTAGTCCATATATTTTTGTATTCTTGGTGTTATTAAAATAATGGTTATAATTCGAAATTATAAAAACATCAGATCAATGAGATGATATGAATATCATAAATAAAAAAGGGAGCTAGATGACACCAATAATGTTCAGAGAACCTTTTTATTTATAGTATGAAAAAGTTGATTAGTTTCAACAAAATGAAGTCTCTATAATGTCTCCTAAAATATTGAGTTTATTATAAAGGTTGAACTATGATAAGAGGTGACCATCAATGATTAAAAGGTTGGTAATATTCATTCACGATGGGTCGCTGGAATGCTACTATGTCACTCTCTTCACCACTTCCTCTTTATCAATAGGACAAAGTGTCTCGAACATAGTAGTTAGCTCTTCAACCACTTCTATATAGTAGTTAATGAAAATAATGATTTTTAATGATAAAACATTTTTCACACAATGATATCCTCATATCTCTATATATTTCCATTCTATGAATCCATCTATCCTTGTAATGTAGATATATTCTAATGATCATGATCTAATGATTCTAATGATTCCCTCATCTATCTAACAAGGGAAGCCTCATCTACAATATCATGAAAATTAATTTCACGGGTGGATAGACATAACTAAGTGAAAATTATTTTGCTTCATAATTTTATATGGAGGTTTCCTTTCAAAAAAACCAACCCCCAAATCATGAAATAATAGTTTATGGTATTCCCCTTGGTCACAAAATATTTCCATAGGAGTTTCAGTAATCAATGCATAATATGTTTTCAAATCAAATTATGTTTTACCTAATCCTCTTCATCCAATGGAGTTATAACATCATGAACAGGGATAACCAATTCAAGTAATGATGAAAATAGAGAAGAAGACCCATATTCTAATATCGTATAAGGAGTTTCCACTTCAACAAATGATGGGGGATTAATTTACACAACAAATTATGTTTCATCATCAGAATATTCATAACTAGAATGATGTCTCATTCTTGAATTCACACCCATGTCTTCAATAAAATCAATAATCTCCACTAAAAATGGGGTTGGGTATGAAAAAGGAATATCCACCTAAAAAATCAGCTAGTTTAGCACACATCCTTTGTGATATTCTACCCAATCATGGGCATAATCATGTGTATGAAATAATGAAAAGTGATCTAGCAGAAATATGATATCATCATCAATATCATCATCTACCAGCTTATTCCAAAATTGGTGGATGAAAAATGGTTGGTGTTCCCCTAAAATGATGACCAAATTAATAGGGGACATCCTTTAAATGCATCCAGACTATTGAGAGAATAGATAAGGTACATATGGTTCATATAAAACTAGCTCGTCCACTCTGATTGCAAGAACCAAATCCCATAGCGATGTTGTACACAATCACCCATCAATGATACCACTGAACTTTTTCATAATTCATCCAGCCGATGCATGAGAGTGAGTATGATCGAAGTTGTTAGAATGGATCAGCCTATCTTTAACCTAATCATGGACTGATATAAATGGCCCCCACTCATGATATATTCAAAAGACTAGGCTGAGATAAAGAAGTAGGTATATTGGTGGAATTTGAATATTCATGACAATTAAAGTGCACTATTATCTATCCAAACATGAATTAGAGAGGACTGTAGATCCTATGTGTAGTGATACCCTATTATATATTAAAAAGGAATATGAAAAGGCATGAAATGGATGGTACTTTCAAATTGATATATCATCCTTCAGCAAGTCACACCACCATCACCCATGTGATAACTCAGATATGAAGTCATGCAACCCCATCTAGAAACATCCATCCTTTCATGATCACAAAAATAATTCTTTCCAATATATAGCTCATTGAAATATCCTAGATCGCACAATATACCCATGAGGTATAGTCCCCAACATCTAAAATGAACCAATATGAGCCATCACTATTGTCGATTTTCTAGGAAGGGAAGTGGTGAGGGAAAATATATGTTGGTATAACTCTGCTACTATAGAGGATAATCTTGATCTAGTCCTGGAAAGTGGTTAGTGAGTGCATATTCAGCTCCTTTCATAGAAATTTCATAAATATAATAATAATGTATCTCTTCGATTCCAGAGACTACAAGGGAAATTCCCAAACATCTACACCTGGATGGAAATTGATCTACATTTCTTAAGTGGAGGAATACCATCCACCATATAGATATCCCATAGGATGATTCCTACATATCCCTGGGAATAGTGGAATGTGTTGTACGGGAACACTAATGAATGATCTTCTCATGATGGAGATCAAAATGATGATTGATTATAAATTGAGAGACCCGCTTTGATTCATAAAGATGAACCCCATTTAAATCATCACAAAATTCCAAACAGATATTCCTACCCTAAAAAGGTCATGCCCAATCTACAGAAAATTACTACATGGAGTGAGATCCCATTTTGGGTACCATCCAACACCCATACCATATATATAAGAAGGAAATATACTGGAATAACTCTTACAAATAGGTTTCTGGGAGAAATAATAGCCATACAAACTGATGGTAGAGTTTTACAATATATAATATAGCTTCTAAGACTGAGCTATGATCATCTAACAATCCTGTAAGATTGTATTCATAATAAAATCCCAAGAAGATGATACCCAATAAGATGTAATATTAATATATGAAGGAGGAATGATGACATCATGCAACAAATAGAAAATGTACGGAGGATGTCAGTGTAATGTGGGATAATCTCATAGTTTGGATGAGAGGAACTTGTTGAAAACAGTATTATATAGATCCCAATGATATCTGGGGTTGGCATTGTGATTCCTAGAAATCATGGTCATTTGGTTGGCCACAGCTGGGGAAGACTATTGAAAATTTGAAGCCATATAAAAATATGAAATTGTAATGTAGCATAGCAATAGAATAAAATATTGTTGAAAACAATAGTAATAAATGTTCAGGGAGTATTCCCTTTTCATGAGAATGTAAGGGTTCCACGAATCATATAAGTAGACTGAGATTCACCTGGCCACCAATGGTATAATAGGATACATAAACCCCAAAGGGAATATTTTAATCAAATTACCCCATTGTAGACTTTATATTGTGTGAAATGAAAATGGTCACAAGATTCACATGATAGTCGATCAATTATATGACCATTTCAGTAGATCCCAGAAAAACTCCCAGAACAATCGTAATCCCCATATCTGAATTTAACCAAATTTCGGATGTATCAATCATTTATGGACTAGAAATGAACCTAAATAAAAAAGGGAAATTCCATGGAGTTCACATGAATATAGGTTTTTTCTCTCAGGTCTCAAAAAACAAGTCTCACAATCAGGACTCGGGGAACAGTCTTACATGAGGGGTATGTGATTAAAGCACGATGAGGGAGATATGAAGGAATTATTTTTTGGGGATAGAGAATCCATATGTACCTATATATATTGGGAGATCCTTATAATACCATGTGTCACCCGGTAGAGAGAACATCACCCAAAACAATGATCTACAAAAACTCCAAAGACTCAGCCGAGTAATTAATTTCTCAATATGTAGTCCTTGTCCCCGCATATGTTTCTCATGAGGGGAATTTTTTTTGACACCCACCATATTCTCATTAAAAAATTCAAAAAGGAATAATGTTGGAATATGGGTATTATTTTCTTGACCGATGAAATGGAAAAAGAAGGTTTCTGAGACCTATAGATCATGTGTTCTTAGAGGGGACTCATGATCGCATGACTGTTATAATGTCATGAAATGAATCCATACAGAGTGTATATCCAAAAATGGATCCCACAAAACCCTTTTCAATAATCCTTCCTTCTCATGTGTAGGATCTCTAGACCACTGATGATCATGTCGGGCCCACAAATAAGCTCCCCCAGTCCATGCAGTTCATCATTGTATAGTTCATCACAAGCCATCCTAAAATACTTATAAAGAGGAGAAAAATTTGCAAAATGTTATAGGGCCCTAGTGGTATTAAATATCTTGCCACATTTCACCTATGAGAAGGAAAATTATCCTTGACAAAATAGAGGTGAAATTACAATGCCCTCAAACCATTATTGAATAAAATAAAGTAAATAAATAGTGATGAGGTGGGAAATATTCACCTTTGTAAATTACATGTAAGACACTCCTGGAATCCATTGAGAGTCTGAGAGACCCCAGTTACATGTGTGACTCATCCACAAAAGCCCATTTTTATTTTCATCATTACCGTGCAGAAAAACTCATTCATCTCTTGGTATCATTGGGCTTCACCTTCAAATTCCTATGGATAAATGGATCAATCTTTTCATAAAATGCTCTCGCACCCCCATATGACCCAATTTGTTCAAATGATACATCTCAAAAATAATTAGTATAATTTCCTAAGAAATTTTTCATGTAATATCATATGGCTCCCTAACCGTTATAAAATAAATAATGAAGAATAAAATGGGGAGGATGTGGTTGCCTCTTACAGTCATAAATAATTAGGGATCCATAAAGGATGTTCTAGAAATATTCCCCTGAGACTCATAGATAAGTCACCCTGATCTCATGGAGACCCATAAATGGCCCACCATTACGTCATGAAATGTACCAAGAATGACATCATTCATCTAATGAGCGCTATTCGATTGACTGTTTGATCTCTTAGTGGCCCATGGACATTTCAAAACGACAATATGGATGTTTTTTACATGCCCGGGTGATGAAACTAGTCCTAATTAACTGGAAATAATTTGATATGTGGAATGCTTACTGGAGGTACTAGTGAAATCTAAATATATGACAATGACCATGGGAGTGATACTCAACAGATATTCTTGAAGACATGTAGAACCATAACCCTTCACAAACACCATCCTGGATCCACAATAGATTTTCCTCGCAAAACAGTTAAAAATATGGGTGGAGATGTCCATAAATCCCCAAACCACCCTCAGAGAAAGGGGTTGCATTGAATTCTTTGCATCTAGAAGCATCATCACACCCAGGAACCATATAGTATTTATTAGTGTGGCTGGTCTCAATGTTGATAATCCTCTGATAAGGTAATGTACCATCTATTAGCCCAAATAATCATGTTCCATTCATAAAATTAATTCATGTATCATTCATAGATCATGTGAAGCACCACTGGAATAGTATATGAATAAAATTCCTCTTATATTCTAGATCACATAGGACTCAAAAAAAACTAGACCTAAATAAATAAAATGTATTCTTAGTACATGAGCTAGATTAAAAAACTAATATAGGAATTATTAAACAAAAAAATCTTGACTGACCATCATGGACTATGAGTGAACCATCCTAGACACACAAATTCACTAGGTTATTTCAACCATATCTTGCGACACTCCTTTCACATGCCAGTTAGTTTAGGAAAAGACATTTGGAAATTTCAACAATGGTTATCTTGTCCCCCAAGACATTCGTCATTAGTATTATTAATTCCCCAAATCTCATCACCCAAGCCTTATGATGCCTTTGAGATACGTCACCCGAATCATATAATGATATTTTCACTTCATAGACTTGTCTCATTGAAGAATCAAAACATTTCATCCACGACATACATCACCCATAGAGATTTGTCCCACTATGTCTCATGAAACCCATTGGGCATGTCGGATTAGCTCTTTTGATGCCCTCTTGGAGTGTCAGCCGAGACACGCGAAACCGTCCAAAAAGGATAGACAGAACTTGTGATGCCATCCTGGTATTTTGACTGTGACTTTCAACACCCTATTATATATTTCATAATGAATCCCATGAAATCATCTATGTGTGTCAGTCAGCTCTCACGATGAAACCAATACAAGTCAGTTTGATCATGAGACACCCTCTCAGTAATCCTGATAGGTCTTGTGATATCCTCCAGACAAGTCAACAAGGTCATACGACATACTCTAGAAAAGCAATCTAGGTCACAAGTGTATCCCAGGACTCGATAAAATTATCCATCCATGGTGTGTGAACCCAGATCCATAATGAAACCTCAACATGTAAGCCTCTATCAATAGGACTACGAAACATTTCATTCCTACCATATTTAGTATACATAGGCCACCTCTTCAATGTTTGAGTTTCATATTGATCATCAAAGGAGATCCTATCATATAAGTCCCATATCTACATGAAATTACATTAATCAAATACCATCCATTGTTACCCTAAATAGGCATGACTCACATGGTTTTAAGGAGTTTCATTGGTCTTGTCGTCTGTACCATAACCCCCATGTTACAAGGGAAACATCAGTGTGTAATCTTGAAACAATTGAACAATGATGAATATGATTCCTATAATATTGAAGATGCATTCCTATGTCCCAAGATCAAATAGTAATCTACTTTGATGTAATACTTATGTTAATGACCATTCAACCATAGGGACTCAATCATTCCCATGGGCTGATCACTCTACCACATCCATCAGTAGATAGGGAATTGCAACTGAACTATGAATAATCTGATTCTTTTAATATCCAATGTACATTGGATGCCTTTTTCTGGCCAACATCTATTTGATATATATTTATACAGAATTCCCAGCTCAGATGTCTCACTTCTAGACCATTGAAAATGATCATTTTCCATCCCTTGTTTCTCACAATGATCATATCTCACATGTGATTAGTGAACACCAATAATCATTTCATCTGCACTACGAGTCTCTAAAAAGATAAGGGAAATATCCATGTGTAATCCCTGGAGAAATGAACTATAGAAGCTCAAATTAATTCCATAATCTAGACACATAAGATATCCTTTCAGGATTTGATATTGAATACCTGGTGTCAAATAACACCAATATAATTCCATTAGACATGAAATTAAAATGAATGGGTTCAACAAACTATGAGTTTTTTGATTCTTTCTAAAAACACGATATGTCGGACTCCTCCTAACGGTTCAATCCCATAATTGGAATATTAATCACCACCTTGAATGGAACCACATTCTGAATATCTTTTCTATATGGATCCATCAAATAATAAACCACCCATTATTATGAAATGAGGAAGAGCCTCAGATACATATAGATGGATTCACTAGAGAGGCCCCATACATTTTTACATATGAGAAAATTAGACCGTAATCATTTTTAGGGTAATATTTACTGTATTGGGATTAAGAATAGATTATAAATCATTTATTAATGCTATAATAGAGTCCTAATATAGGCATGATTTCCCTCGAAAAGGATGTGATGAGCCTCAACTCTCATCCTCAAGACCAATGCAAGTCTTGATGAGTTATTGGTCTTGAAGATCTATATGACTTCCTACCTCTAGAAAGATGGTTTGTACCTTTCTATTGATGGGAAAACCATTGGGGGTTTTGAAGGGGGATTAGTCAAATGGAAAACCACCCTATAGTCTAACTAATTGGAGTAAGAAATTCCATGTAACCAGTTTTCATTATGAATCAATTTCCTCTAGAATTCAAAGGACACTTCTTCCATAATGTTTGAGTAATTAGAAGAATCATGTAGTTAGTCCCGATTACACATAGTGAACTATGTTCTATCTCAAAATCCTACACACATGATCTATGAAGGAATCATGATCCAAAATACCTTGAGAAAACCATTAATCATGATTAAATTATGTGAGAATATTACCCATTGTGTAAATTACCATATATCTAATTTCATGATGTGACTAACCACACATATATATTTTGGAAGATAACTTTTCTCTAATTTTCTCTTTTTTATTCCTTTGGTTACAATAAAACTATTATTTCAAAATATCCCATACTATTTGAATCGAATCCAAGTGTTATAGATCAGTCTTCAAGAATTATTTGTCTTTGTCATTATTTTTAACCATTCAAATGTTTTTTTTTCTATTTCAATTTATGATCGATAATGGATACACACCATGTTCCTAATTGGTTATCGTTAAATGTAATTTTCTGATTTATTTTTATTTGTTTTTATTTAAAACTAAATTATTCTCAATCCCTATATTTGAAATATTTTTTCAAATATTTTATTAATCTATAATTATTTTCTTCCATTGTTTCCATGATTATTATTTATACCATAGTGAACGGATAAATAACATAGGGTTAGGGTTGACAGTATGGGTTTTTATAAACATAATGATTATCTAAAACCAATATTATCAAAACTAAGAATAGAAATCATGTTAAATAATAAATTTATTGTAAATTATTTTACATAACCCTAACCATGTGATTCTAAGATGATGGAACCTGGAAATATTTCAGTATAGAGGGCCAGAAAAATTAGTCTGTGACGTTTTCTTCTATTTAATCTTGGATGTATCTAGGTTTTTAGATATATATGGAACAACTAATATTTTCCCATTAGATATATCTTGTAGTTTTGTCCATAATAAACTATTTCTATATGCATATCATCATAGCCTAATCCATAGAACATTTCAAAGTTAGGCTCAAGATTTTCTTTTTTACATAAAACCACAATATTAACCCCAATTCCTAACTTCTTCCGGAATATTAATCCAAACTCAATGCCATTAATTAAATCCCAAACATGATCAATATTTGAGGAATCATACATAAAGAGAAATAAGTAACTTGTTCCTTGTTTTCCATTCTTTTCCCATCTATTTGACCTCTCACTGCGCCTCTACTATTATTATGTGGCAGGTGAATTTCAGGACAACATATATTAGTAGTTTATCCCCACATGAAGGAATTAAATGATGCATGTGGGAATGTAAAATTTTGGATATATTGTTGGGGAAGTATAATTAATCTTAGGAAAAAGAAAATATCATGGGAACCTGGCATTACCTAACCCATTCCCATTTTCTCTTTTAATTTTTCATTCCATTATCCAAACACCATTAAGCACTTGTTTTTTAGCATCATGGACTTTTTAAGGCCCCCTAAGTCATTTAATGAGACCATATGCTCAAAAATTTCTCACATTCATTCCTAATATTAAATGTTATATATATACCCACCTCCATCAATGTATGGTTGACTGCAAGAATCCTTTAGGGTTGATCCTCGAAACATGCCTAATGCGAAACCTAAATTGCACAGATAACAAAAATTTATATTGGAATTCACTATCATGATTTTTGATTTTTTGATTATCAATAGTGATGCAACTAGTATTGTGTTCTCTCTTATCTAGTCACATATGTTATAACTCAAACATATACTCATCAATATGATTCAAAATATGGTCTATTTTAGTGGACTAGAGTGTGATAATACTCGTAAACATATCTGTAACTTCAATAAAGTATGAATAATATTTGAAACATAATTCCATGTGTTATAACACTTCAATGTTTTGTTTTCATACTTGGGTAATGTTTTGTGGAGTACCTAGGGTGTCTCATTGTGTTTTAGGAGAACCGAGCCCCAAAAAACAAAATTTTTATGGTGTGAACAGGATGCATGGTTTGTTTGAAACCATGAATCCCTAAGTAGATCACTATTTTTCTAAAAAGGGGGAAAAGATGTGCCCCACATGGTCTGGACATATTTTTCCAAAACTCTGCTGCAATATTTCACAGTTCATGCTAATTAGGTAGTATCGTTGAACAATTAATTTCATAGTTGGTGCATGGTTTGGGTAACTGTGTGGAACAAACAATGAGAGGTGGGTTTCATAAGCAGCGGTTCTACACAGTTTGCTCATGATTTGGCTAGACCATCAATGAATACCATGTAGTGATTATTTGGTGATGATATTCATATTTTTATTCATGTGGTTTAGGTTTTATTTTTTATTATTTCTTCTCCTCAACCAAACATGTGAACTCTCCTCTATGGCCTATTAGCTACATCTGAAATATGTTTCCATACATCAAGATATCTCTTTCATCCATTGCATAAATCGAACCCCATATGTATCTATTGATCTGCATTGGTAAGCTCTAAAATTATTTTTAATCATTATTCATTTAATATACTCTCAGCATAGTTAAATAGGTGTATTGTCCTTTGTCCTATTATCTGCGAATATGTCAATTTCATTGATTTCTTCCAAACTACACAAAATAAGGCCTTGATATCGGAATAGTTAGTCCAACGTATAAGGATGGTGGGCTAAAAAATATTTCCCTAGTTTTTGGGTGAAGTATAAATCTTTTCTTTGTACTAGATTCTAGCCATTGTAGTATGTTTCCTTAAAAATGATATCTTTATATCAAATTGATTAGTAAAACTAGACTCTCTCCCTATGATCATTATTTTTGTATATATATGATTCCAACCTAGATAATAGACACCCCTTGGGTGTTCTATCTTATAATTCACATTAATAATTTATTGTTTAAATTCTTAGAATATATTCTAAGTGTACTACTTGGAATGTGGGTTGTTTTTACCCTAATGGACGTGACCAAATTTACAATGATACCTAATATATTACTTTTTATTCCTTTATATTATTTACAATTATTTTTAGTTTATCATAACCTGAATCTTTTAGTGGCTTGAATTATGATTCTTTAATTAAATACATATTTGTGAAATTTTAATTTTTAATAACAATTTCATGATTTTATAATAAAAACCCTCTGATTCATTGCCCTATATTCAAAATAAATATAGTTTTTTACTTTATTATTATCTATACAACATAATGGTTTAATGTTTCTATCTGATTGATTCCATTGATAAATATGTGGTGTGTTTAGGGAGTGGGACCTTTTATGTCACTAAATCGAGTTGACCTATTTCTATATGAAAATACATTCAAACATTTCACATTTTATGTCCATGTTTTTTCCACTCCTATCTAAATGACTAATGAAACAAGACCCTCCTTAGGGATTGGATTTCTTTGTAAAAGGTATTACACTTGTATATAATTAATGAGTTGACTAAAGTAACTTCTATGTTCCCCTGTGATCCTTGTTATGATAATTTCCATGTTTAGTATATTTTACTATTTTAATTAAATGTAATAGCTTGTTCATGATGGATTGTTTTCCTTAAATGTTTTACATGGAATAAAGGATATGACTTTATCATATTAGATTCCATTATTCATTATGGATTTCAGGACTTGAAGGAATTATATTTTATAAATAAAATGGTTTGTAAAGGGTATCATTGACACACTGATCGTAGCATGCTCTGTATATGTAGTGGTTAAATGTGATTCCCTTATTTATATAAGGGTCGTATAAAAATTAAAGCATGACAATAATTTCATCATTACATGGATGATGGGAAAGGATCATTTTATCATGGATAAAAATCACAATCCCTTACATATGGTGTTTTTTATGACATCTCATACTAGTGATAGTAGTAGGACGTTGGGATTAGGTGCGACACTCCCTCTATATATTGTTGAAATGTGGGCTCTGTCACCATCCCATGTGTCATGTGTGATATCGCGCAGTCAACTGGGATATAGGGATTGAATTCTATTGGTTGATATTATATGATAATTTAGACAAGTTATGGATGTATGAGTAATGCCTATATAAAAAAGCATATAGTATTCAATGTATATAGCCATTATCATCTGCATGAAAATAATCCATATTGGTGGATGTAATATGTAAAATATAATATATATATATATATATATTATTACAATATATATTGTTAATGGGTATAATTATCCTCCTGGATAAGATATATAGATGGTAGAGTCGTCCAGGTGTCCAAATGGTACCTGATCCTACTAGTGATTATTAAATTAATAAGCTTTATTATTTAGATTTGTTTATTCATACTACTTGAACACTCCTTTATTTATTATTTATGGACTATATTCAATTTCAGACACCATGGTTGGTAACCATTTATGATTTATATCTCAAAACATCCTAGTTGTGACATTGCACTTTAGTACCTAAGTAGATCTCTTGTTCATTGAATGATGGATGTTTTCTTGTCCTAATTTTCTTCATGTTGGGTGTTAGGAGGACATGATAAATCTAGAGCACATGATCCTTGTGGGGATCACCCTTTGGGATTTTTGTTTCATTTTTTGTACATGTATTGTGTGGTATATTATCACCTCTTTTATTTTTAAAATTTAATATATGTATCATCATTTGTACATGAATGAGTTGTTTCACATTGTAAATTTCCATCTTGTTCGTATTTGGTTGATATTATTATTCTTCTTCCATTATGTCTTTTTTATTACTACTTCCACTATATTCAGTTATTATTCATATTCTGTATCGATGTGCTACAATTACAAGATGGCATAGTCTCCCAAATATCTCCTCCTTATACCCTTACTTCTAGTCAAAATCATCTAGCGTACATGAGGACATGCTTGATTCCCGGTGACCCACAGATCCAGCAACATTTTAAGTTCTTAGAAACCCAGGATGTTAAAAATTGGAATCTGAGCCTTATTTTTTTTACTTTGGCATAATATATTTATGGTAGATTTTTGACTAGGAACATGTCAGTTCATAGAAAATAGTTTTCCCTAAGATTGATCACACTATGTATATGGAAAATTCGATCTGGACTAGGAATGAATTTTTTTCATGATGATTAAAAATACCGTCAATTTTGATTTCACCTTGACTTATTGGAGTACATTCCACATCCTATTAATTTATTATATTCATCAATTTTAACCATTCTGAGGTATTTCATGGATGAAACACTACATACATCATTATATACACATATAGATTCATATTTCATGCACAACCATGCGAATTAGTAACATTTATATATTGATTATTGAGTATGAATCTGAAAATTATTGTTATGATATGTTCATGTTTTCTATTTCGTGCTTATTTGGTATTAATAGATGTGATATCATGTCTACTCTTTTGTAATAGGTAATTGGTTTAATGGAATGAAAATTTCTTGTTGCGAACAAATGGGATGTAGTATTATATTTCTAGTTTATGGGTGCCTTATGAATTGTGACATTTTACCTTTAAAATCAAACCATTTTCGAGCAGGAATGTATTCATATACCCCTTTTAAAATGTAAATGCTTAAAAAAATAAAAAAATATATTAATTTGGATTTCAATAAATGGGATCTAATTGACAACCTGAAAGTGTATTGTTTCATTATGGATTGGTATATGGACACCAATATCACTGAACTATAATATATAACCACATTATATTTTTAATTGGTCATGATTGGGAACTCTATTTAATTATAAACTCAAATTTGTTTGTTAACATTTTTATATTCACAACTAGACCTAATTTGCTCAGTTGAGGAATGGTTCTTATTAGATAACCCAGTACAGATGTTTTCAAACATTCAATAAAAATAAAAATTCTATTGGGATTAATATTAATGAATCGAGTTTGGATTAATGGGACCCTCATAGTGCAATGTAACCCTTATAAACTGAATGGAATTCATTTTTTAAATTTCATAATTTTGATGAGATATCAAATAAATTTAAATGTTTAAGAAGGATTTTTTTATAAGTCTTGTTTTTTAATGACTTGAGGAGTTTCTTCAATATTTTACAAAGGGACTCTAATTTATAATTGGTACATTATGTTTTGTTATAAGTATTTTAAATGTGAAAAAAATTAAATTTTAATTAGTGAAATGGCTTTAAATGGAAGCTAAATTGGCGTCCATTTTTTAAACCCTTATGTTAGGGTATTATAAATTTTCCTTTGAGTTTTCCATGGAGTAGAAATGTAATCATTTACTATTGGAATTGTCTGTTTAAAATGACTTAAATGATAGTATTTTAATCCCAGTGACTACTAGTCGACATCACCAAGTAATGGGGTCCAAATTTGTGACATTATAAGGGGCTATATCAGAGAAGGTATCACCCTTAGAGTTAAATTCCATGAAAAATTCATTGTGTTTTCTGATGATATGGTACTATTTTGGTTCTCATATCCCTAGTAGGACTCTAATCATCTAATGAAAACCTTTTTGGAAAGGGTGATCATTGTAATTGTGACCCTTGTTATGGGAATGAGAATCATATGTTGCTCTTTTTTAGTTAGTTAGACATTCTGTAGTCATGGTTGGCCGATTAGTACATATTATGACCAGGTTTATCAATCCTTGGTTGACTAAAGAGGTCAGTAGTCTATTTTATATTAATATGGGATAATGAACCTTTGATCCCATATACAGCATGATCCATCAGATAGTTGAATATATTATTCGGTAATCCAATGGATAATATTTTCAATGATCTATATTCTATTGTAATATCAGGGTAGTATGTGTTGGTATACATGGTACTCATCATGTTGTTACATGATGTTATGAACCAGTAGTGATCAATTGAATCATTGAGCCTTGAGTTGTTTCGTACCATCTGAGGTCATCTCAGGAGTAGATTGGTCTTGGATTTCAAATAAATCATGTTCATCCCAATGCTCATGATGAATTTTTGGAGAATTGGGTTTTCTGATACGTGGGTATGTTTTTTTAGTTTCTATTGAAAATTATTATACATTTTAATTTTATGGTGAGTCTAATATATCAATCCTGTGAGGGGATAGTCTATACATTATTTTATTTAGTATGACACACTACATGTGGTAGGAACTCATATGATAATGTGAATATATTACATTTCATGAGGAATGAACAAAACATAAAATTACTATTGGAATTTGTTTTACATTGTCGAATTCCCTTTAGGATTACATATTTTTATAATTTCGATTCTTTCATTGATGCTCAACATTTATGTGGTATGTTGTATATGAAACCCTTGAAAACCCTATTATTATTGGAAGCACATCATAGATAAATCAGGAATGATTGTGGGATTTTCAGGCTATATATTCATTTTGGTAGAGTTAATGATTATGAATTAGTAGGTGAATCCAAGATTATTTCATGTAGTCAATCATTAGTGGTTCATCCTCTCTTCTTATAGTTTTATTAGTATCCTCTTATCATACTATATTTTCTAAATAATCTTATCCCCTGTCATTACATCATCCTTGATACACTAAGAATTAATTTGTCTTACACCAAAATAATTTTAAAAATATTTTGGACTAGTTGGAGTTTCTTATTAGTGTTGCATGTTGGTTGTGTTGTTTCAATCAAGGATCAGTTAGTCCAAAGTGATAATTGGGTTCCCATGTAAGAATTCCAAGGGGAGACTGATGGATGCCATTTTATTCTTATGACTAGACCACCAAGCAGATGACGCTCAAGTTTCAATCCATGATCAGATATGGATTCCTTATCAATATACTAATGAATCATTCATAAAAATGTGGTATGTACTATCTTGGAATAATTAATTGAATTACTGTTTAAACGAATCTAAGGTTATATCAAAATTTTATTCGGGATTGGATTTGATTTATAAAGGGTAACAATTATAGTGGGATTGATCTTGTTCAAACACTTATTCATACTAAGGCATGACAATTTTAATGGTCTATGGATGGTTTGATAAAGGAATGTCACTAGAATATTGGTATGGGCTTCAGTGAACATGGTTGTTGTAAATGAATGAGGCCTTGAAATAAGTCATTGTGGTTAACATTGAATTATGTTTGGCTTCTATGATGGTAGTTTTAGGATAGTCAACTAATGTGTATTGAATTTTTATCTTTCTTTCTTGACGTATTGAGTCAGAAGTAACCATTATAAAAAACACTATATATTTTTGGTTTGTCTGGATAAAAGTTTGGCAATGTCTACCTAGATAGCTTACATGACCAGTTTTAGTTTGTTTGATCTAGATCAAACTATTCCATTCCTATGAGATCTTTAACATGAGATCAAATGTAATTTTGTTCTCCCTATTAATAAAATCATGATGGGACCTCCTCTATCAATCATGGTTTGTTCTTTGTATAAAAGTTCAGACATTGGGGAATATCTTGGTTCAAAAGTGGTTGTTGAGTGTTAAAGACATTTTGGGGGAGAACCATTGGCCTAAATCATAATAATACAACCTTTGAATCTTTAATCTAGCGAGATGAGCTTAGTTATGGATTCCATCAGTGTCATAGTTGTAAGATTATTTTTTCCTAGGGTTTTATTTAATTTGATGTCATGTGCTTGAATAATTCATAGAGAGGCATTGGGCTTTTAGAAATTAAACACTACCTTTTTAATGAGACTTCATGAACCATGTAGGTGAGGTGATGTTTTCATTTTTCCCAAAATATTATCAAGGATGAGAATATCTATGGTGGGGTGGTTGTATGAAACCATGTTTTTTATCCAAGGTAAAATTGTAGTGGAATTTTAATTTTGGAATTTTCTGTAATAGCCTTTAATAGAACTGATCATTGAAATGTAAATTTTAGTGATGGAACACAAAAGATATATATATTTAGGATAGGGTAAATCCCAAGGAGTCCCTTAGGTGTTTCATTGATCAATGGGAGAGATGCACCACAAAATTAACATGTTTTTAATGTATAAATAGGGCGCACAGTTTGTCTATAATAGTGCGGCCCCCAGTAGAAAATTGTGCAGCTATTGAGGAGGAGAAGATGCGCCCTACATAGTCTACACACTATATGAAAAAAACCATTCCCCTAGTCCACATCATTACCATAACATAGGCTATATCCTCTCACTATTCATCACATGGTTGGAACATGGTGAGGGTAACAATGTAGTTAAAAAATAAGAGTTAGGTTTCTTAACCAAGGGGTTCGACACGGTTGTCCAACAGTTTGGTGAAACCATGCGGCCAAACTATGGGGCCCAATTTTGATGGAGAAATTATTATTTATACCGTCAAGAGGATTTTTATTTTTATTTCTTTATTCTCCTCCAAAAATGTGTGAGCTATCCTCCATGGCACCTTGGCTTCCTCTTTAAGCATATCTTAAGCTTCAAGTTATCTCATTTTTCTGTAATCCGAATCAAATAGTGTATGTCTCTTTAGATCCACACCAGTATGCTCTCAATTCCATCTTAATATTTCTTTATTTAATATCCTTTTGTGAAAATTATCTAGGTGTGAGCTCATTTTCCTTGTTTTCAGGGAGGATGTCGATTTCATCGATTTCATCAAAATCGGACTGAATCATACATTGATATTGGATGCATATTACATTCTATTTATGATGTAGTTGGTCTATGACCTTTTTTTCACAATCTTTTTATTTAATTATAATTTTTCACATTTCTTTTTACACCAATTGATATCATGTGTTCCCGTAAAAAGGTTTTATTCATATAAAATTGATCAAAAAACCTAGATACACTCTCTATAATACTTTTTATTGAGGATTCCAACGTCGAACAGAGACATCCCTCAGGTGTGCTGGTATATAATTCCCCCTTTAGAATTAATATATTAAATTCTTGGAATTCCGTCTAATCCTTTGACTTGGAGTATGGTTGATATTTCCCATATTGGTGATGATCTAATTTATAATGGAACCTATAAAATCCCAGGTTAATCCATTATAATTTCTTTTCCATGAATTGGAATGTATTTTAATATGCATATTTTTTAGAATATACGATGGTATATACCTTCTTACTAACGAGATACCTTCAACTATTATGAACTTACTATGAAATCTTCAACAATAATATGGTGTGGAGCATATTAGTTGACAAAGTATTCTTTTCTTGTAGAAATTACCCATATTTAACTCTACATCTTAATTTATCATTAAACAGTGTCAACCATGGAACGAAAATATATTCTGTGTTGTGCTAAATTAAATTGTAGTGTAAAACCATGAAGTAGTGGGAAACCAAATTCATTAATTATACTAAATTCTGAAACTTTTTGTATCAAGTAATTGAAGCAGTTTAGATGCATTAATTCCCAACAGGACAATGGCATAGATATATTTGATTTAGATGAAGTACCCCAAATCATCTAGAGGCACTAAGATCCCATAGTCAAGACTCAAAAATATTACTGTTAGGATTACTTAATTTCCTCAAGCCCATAAATTTAACTTTTCATAGGTATCCTTGTATAGTTTAAAAGAGTAACACTATTAATATTTATTTATTCTGAAATCAAGGTGAATAAGGTTTGGTCCTACACAACCTCATTTTTTACCTTTACACATAGATATCCTACCCTTATATAGGATATCCCTCCATGGAATAGATCATGTTCTCTAGCATTGTATCCATGCTTTTTTCTCAATTTTCACCTTGTCAAATAATAAAATTTAAATAAGAATATAAATAAATTTGTTCCAAAATTAGAAGATTTTTTTAACATAGATATTGACATATACCCCGTTAAAATGTACAATCATCATTTTGGAAAACCTTTTTAGGATATGTGATTGGTTAGTTGAATGTATCACACATTTTTTAAATTATTCCCTCTGTTGATTCATTCCTTTTTTCTTTTCTTCTGATTGTACCCTATCGTTTTATCATATATTGTTTATAAATTTATAGTTATTTAATCTATAAATAATCAAATCCTTTTCATCCAATTAAATAAAATAGATGATTAAACATGGATTATTAGATATTTATCACTATCTCGACATGTTAATAATACTTATATGTTCCGACATGTGACATCATAATAATTTTACTTTCCACTACAGCCATTGATGTACCAAATTGTTTGATATTGTGAAAAAAAATCAACAATGAACATCATCAAAAAATTAAACTTACACCATGCCTCAAATAATAAGATATCAAATTCATTGATCATCATCCTTCATTAGAATCTAATATTAAGAGAAAATAAAAGATAGAATACCTTAAATAAATAATGTAAATAAATACTACCACATTTTTTGTTTCCTTAAATCAACGATTACAATAATATTATGAGGTAAATCTATTTATAATGGGATTCAGCAAATTAGACATCATAGAGGTGGAAGAAAAATTTCAATATTTTGTTATGTCGTCAATAACAGTTCATGAATACACAAAATGAATGAAAAAGTACTGAAAGAAAAAAGTTATCAAGGGAGTTGATTATAATTAATAAAACACTAATTATTTAATCTATTAAACAAAAAATATTAATAAATCAATTTATTTTTATTTTTTAAAATTTATTAAATTCGATATAGTATTTTTTTGAAGATAAATCCCAAATGGAGGTAATTTTGTTTCATTAGAACATTAGGAATCCACATTTTACATAAATTTATCATCACTTAGTGGTTATTCAAAATGAAAAAAATATCATTGATAAAACATTAATGTGAGTATACATTTCATTGGATAAAATTCATTTTTGTTAATCATTACATAAAATTTATAACTATAACAGTTATTTAAATGTATAATTAACAGATCCACTATTCCCTTTATAAAGTGATAAATAAGAATAAGAATAAGAATAATAAGAATAAGAATAATAATACACTGAGGAAAATTCGTTTTACTAAATTTGGTAATATGATTTCCTAGTTATTTTTCATAAGGACATAAACATGAAAGAATAAAAATTATGATGGAATATCTAGAGTTAAACACTTCATGATTAAATTTTATTAAAATTGAAATATTTACTTCATTCTCCAATATTTATAATACTGACTCATCCCCTAAAAATCTTTCAATTCTTAATAAATATTAATCTTCAATATGAATATTGATTTGGAATTAATTGAAATTTAGGATCTCAATGGTAATCAACTACTTCTTTATAAATAATCTGATAATAAAATTGTGAATGAACAAATTTATACCGATTATCCTCGTATTCTCTATACTCTACAAAATTTATTTCATTTTATTACTGATTCAAGTCAGTTTCGGAATAACTTTTTAATCTGGTTTATTTACATTAAATTTTCACTTATGGACATCATTAAAATGTTCATGTATGGGATTACATGAATTATGGGATGATTGAAGAATGTTTCCTATCATATTTCTTATTTTCATGATATTTTATATTTAATAAAATAATAATGTTTTTTATTTTCATTAAGATAATTTTTATTCTTTTTTCAAGATTACAAATGACTTCACTTATATCTAACAATGTGTATAGATTTTCATACCACACTTATTATAAATTATTAAAAAAATTTATGAATATAATGCATAGTAATTGAATAAAGTAGTAATGTTACATAAATTTAGGGTGGGTGAGAGAGATAATTGTTTTTACATGTTTTCAATTTATCGGTGGATTGGGGTTGTTTTCATTCAAATTTAACTTTTTTTAGTTTTTCCATCAATTTTATCATTAGAAAATATATAAAATATTTTTTTTTGTCTTATAGAGACATTTCATTAATGATATCATCTTTGTAAGAATATTTTTTTAAAATTATTTTCATACTTTTCTTGATTCCATAATAACGTACTCTATTTAATTATCAACATTTTATAACTAAAAAATAATTATCCAACCCATTTGAGTATGTATATAATTTATATTCATCATCGTGTGTGGTATTGTAAGAATATATTTTAAATATTATTATGAATAACCTTGGATTATTGAGACAATATAATATTTTATATGCTAATAATAAAAATCAATTATTATAATTTAGTAATTTTGAGTTCATTAAATGTTTTCATAATGAATGATGTAGTCATTATGAAATCTCACAATTGACATGGATATTCTCATTTTACATCAACAATTGTTAATCCCATAATTGAACTTTGATGAACATGTAGGATCAATCATGATTTCATGTTTTTATCCTCTACTAGACTATACTCATAACATATTAGAATTATTATTTCAATCATGAATATGGGGGAAGGTAACTGTTTTTGTATCAATGTGTGTAATTACATGTATGGTTTATTTGGAGGGTTTTATAATAATTTTGGGCATAGAAATTGTAAAATTATTATTCATCACATTCGTTTTATTTCATTTTATATTTCCATTAACCTCGATTAACAATATCATTAAAATGAAGTACATAAAAATGAAATAAACATATATATTAATAAATATCGATATATTTAAAAAAATAAAAATGGGGATTTAATTATTTAATTATATTTTAGTTGTACCTCTAATTATCCCGATGAAATACTAAATGGTGTGTGACGTATCATTTGGAAAGGGAACATGAGTAAAGAATCATATCATTACTTTACTATAATTTTAATACATTATTGTAAAGACGAAAACCTCTACTTGAAGGATTTATTGTTAACAATTTTCCCACCAACTTGAATCCTCTAAAACCATTTGGGAAAGATAAACATGAGTGATTGAATTTTAATTTCACATATTCAGTAGAATTGGTATTTTCAAAAGACTAAGATTACAGTTTCAGTTTTCCAAAAGTGGAAAGAACTATATATATATATATATATATATATAAACCAATATAAACTATATCTAACAAGAAAAAGAGGCCCAAAGGAACTAAATTACCCAATATTTACCAAGATTAGGATTTCAAAAAGTGTGAATGATATTTGGTAGTCAATAAAAATCAGACATATGATATAATGGAGAAAAAATTAGGTCTCAAGTGGATTCAGAGGTGGTGGACTCTAATATTGATATCCAGAATGAGAAGGTAGAATAAAAAGGGGTGTCGCCTAATGGACACTCGAGGGACCTCATTGTTCTCTCAGAGGAGGTTGTGATGAAATATTATATTTTGATTAACACCTCTCAAGTAGATGATGATAGAATGAGTGTGAGAATAATTCAAGTGTGTGCCAATAATGAGCAGATAGAGAGGATTGAAAATAAATACCACATTACGGTAAGTGGTTTTAATGGAAGGAAAAGGAATATGGAAGAGTACATCCATAAATGGGACAAGATTGATTATTGGTTCAAATTTGTCATCAATGATGATTCTGCCACAAAGGTAAGTTATCTACATTTGAAATTATTTAAGTATAGTGTGTTGAATATGATAATGTCAGAAATTCATGATTATCTATATTATATATTACTTTATTGTTGATTTATATACTATTTTTTTCTCACATTACCTTATAAGTGATTGAAAATAAAAAAAATTAATTTTCATTGCAAATTATCCTATGCAAAGGGTGATGATGAATTTCTGGTGGGAAAGGTCCTAAAAATTTGTTGAAGGGAAATTGGATGATGAATTTCATATGTACAATAGAGTTTATGAAATTGTAATAAAATTCATTAATTAGTCTAGATAAATTAATTGTTATGATAATTTAACTGTGTCACACATTTGGATTTATTATTTCTTAAATCAATCCAAAAAAGGATTTTCCCTATAGTGAAAGTCATATGTTTTAATGTGTCATGAGATATATTTATTCCATAATTTTATAATTATTTTTAAGTTTATGAAATTCTTTATATAAGAATTATTTGGGGAAATAAACACAATCTATATGTTTTTTAATATACTTTAATTGATATGGAAGTGGAAATGTTTTTTTTTATATTTAATAAAATATTGTATTGAGTTTAAATTATTTATATAGATAGAAATATAAAGAGTGGGGAAATACAATTACTTTATCATGGGTACACAAAAATTAAATTGGAATAAATGTATTCACAAAAGAGAGGAGATAATACATTTATTCCTATTAGTGAATTAAAAATGATGTGATAGATTTGATGTATGAAAAATAAGAAATTTTTCAATAAAAAAATATTTATTAGAAAATAGAGGGAATATGTGATTGTTCCATTGATTATATTATGAGATTTTATGAAATTATACACATATATTTATTAGCTTGATTTCTATGATATGATCAATGATATCATCCATAATCTGTTATACAATATAAAGTGGTAGTAGTGTGTGAATGTTTTTCATTATTAGTTATCATTGTTGATTTATCCTCCTTCCTAATAACGTTGAAAAATATCAAAAGTTATCCCCAAATTAATTAAGAGATACCCAATTGGTTTAATATATGCCTATTATATTTAGAGCCATGAATAAGAATATTTTATCCTCCTTACTATCCCAATCATCAAAGGGGTTAAAACCTCACAGTGGATGGTTATATCCATGGGAGAAATAAATATTGTACAATATTTTAAAACCACATCGGACTACAAAACCAACTTTCTTCTCCAATTATCCTAGTATCATTTTATTGTTTTCAACACATCCTCACTTCATTCATTGATTCAATATTTTTTCCAATTGTCAACAAAATCACATTATTCATTCCATTATTATTATTAATGTTTCCATGTTTACATTAGGATTCTTATAAATTAACGCTTTAATGATCATATTCTTAATCATTAAAGAAAACAACATTGTGATCCTAATCCTTTATTTATATGAAATTTTATTCATACATAAAGATAATCTCATATTCTGTTATCATCCACATACTACACATTGTATTGGGATGATCTTTTTGGTTATCATTCCTTTGATGTTTTTTGAAAATTACATTTTCTAATGTTTAATTTCGTTCATCTAATTTACTGAAGTAAAAAACCTTTTAATGTCCTTTTTTATTAAAGATTTCATTATGTATATTTCAATGAACATTATGAAATCTCAGTAAACCATGATTTTTATGAATATGAAAAAATTAAATTTTTTACCCTAACAATTGAATTTCTATCAGGACTTATAAGGATTGATTTATATAATGAATTTTTTCTTCTATAAAAATAATTCGTCATTACATATCAGATGGGTTTTACTGTTACATTTAAATATCCAACTAGGTGACCATTACATAATATGTTGTGGTATATTATAAACCATTACATTTTCCCATTAAGTTATGTGTAAAAATAACTTACTCATACTTATATCCCTATATAGCTTGGTGATCCTTTTGTAACATCGGTTGGATCAGATAACCTTTCAGTATACTAGTAATCTAATAATATCTTCTCAGAGAGTAGAATTAGACTCTTACATAGAGTTTCATGTATCTAAATTTTCTTAGTATATTTCCAAACTCTTCTTCAATCCAATATATTTTCATCATATTACATTCAAACTATTATTTCTTAAAAAAATCAATATTTCAATATTCACTACTTCATCCACACACTTCTCCTTAAAAAAATAATTCAAATGATCCTCAATTAATGTTTATTAATTTTTTCAATTTTGATAAATATTTATAAAATATAATCTAATGATATTTTATTATCATAAAAATATATGAATCAATTAAATATTAAATAGGATAGAATAAAAATAACTTAATATCCAAAATCCAAAATTAATTTTATCCATCTATAATTTCACTAAATGATAATCTTTTGTCTTCTTCGGTCAAATGAATTTTTCACATAATCAATCAATGAACAAATGTTCAGAAATTTATAACATGGGATCATACTATAATAAAACTAAAATTAAGAGCTATATACTTTGAAATTCTTATTTTCAATCCCAGGAATAACATTGAAGACCAGTGAAAACACGCTACAATGATTTATGAATCTATGTTTTTCTATGATTGTGAAATACAATTTAATTTAATTTCAATAATTTTACTATTAATAGGAAACAATGTAACTCAATGATGATAGAAAATAGGGGAAAAGGATATAGTGATCCAGGTATTTTTTTTCAAAAAAACTAAATCACTACCCCCATTAGAATGATAATAAAATATAATAAATTTCAAACATTGAATTTTATTAAATAATAAAATGTTTGTTCATATACAATCTATTATTTCATCTTTATCATATGATTAAAAAGTAAAAAAGTACTTCCATAACATATATTGATTTGAAATGAAAATTTCTAATCCAATTCAATTGATTTTGAATTGATCATCATTATCATGTATAGATTCATGTACACATGAATACACTAGGTTAACTTCATGATAAAAAATGTTCTAAACATGATTTTATTTCACAATACAAAAAAAAATATTACATTCTAAAGGTAAATAACAATATAAAACCTGATGACAATAAACTTTTCAAAAACATAAACCCTCTATTATTAATCTTGAAAATCATAATTGTGTGTTTGATAATGATAAATATTCCATTAATAATATAAGAGAAAATTGAAGATAAAGAGAGAATAAATGATTGAAATGACCTTATCAACAAATATAATTACATATGTTGGAATAAGAATCTATAATAATTTATAAATAATAGTAAATTTTTTTTATTATTCATCATTAGATATAGTATTCTCCTATAATAAATAAATAAAACATCTCTTATCGCATATCGGCCCAGACACCCTGGTACCCCGATACATGAGTCAGAACTGAGATAGCCTGAATAGAGTTCCCGATATCCCTAGGTTGGCGATAAGCTTATCATATTAAATTATACAAAATTGGGAACAAATTTCAAAAAAAAACACAATTGAATAATGGAAGATAAGTTAGTATGAAAAAAATGTGTTCTCTACTTGGGGAACTATAATAAAAGTCAAATAGGTAATCAATCAAAACATACCTAAAAAACTAGAAGATAACAACCCATGTATTGAGAGAACAAAATATTCATTTCCAAGTATCAACAATAACAACAACCTCGAAGTAGATCATTTCCATTTCTCGAACCTATAAGAAGATAATCTACAAATTACTAAAGGGACACATACATTGTGATCTAATAGTCCAGTAGGGTATCGTAATGGATTCCATTATTAGATGACCCAATGATTGAACGACAAGGCATTCAATTATCAATAAATAGGCATATAATTTCAAAGGAAAATTTCAAACATATCATTCTTTATATTTTAAATTATGGGAAAAATTAAAATAATGGATTAATGAACATTTAATATAAAATTATTTATATAAATTGATCAGAAAATTTTAAATCAGCTTACAAAAAATGTCATATATGTCAAAGAATGAAAATTGATTAACATGGTCATTATCTAAAAGGTATGATAGGTCCTTTTTATGGGATCCTCACAAAATCATGAAATTAATGGAAATATTAACACATATATTTATGACGTTGGCCAAAGATGAAAATCCAAAATACCCCTGGGTATAAGATACTCCAATTCATCTTTTGTAAAAATTTTAAATAGTTCATCTGTTTCAAGGGAATATACATCCTATTGTGTTTATCTCAATTAACTCAATAACTAACCACACATGCATATGCTCAAAAAATAATGAATAATGGAGAATTTATTTCAAAACAATTTAAAATAAAATTATCACATTTCCTAATTCAATATGATAATTTCCAATCAAAAACTAAAAAACGTTTCACTGTAATCTTTTATTATTCTAGGATTGTACCACCTGGTTTATATCAAAAAATTATAAGTAATTTCTCCAAATTTTAATTTTTAAATTTATCTATAAAATCATTCTCCCAATTCTATTTTCCAATTTAAATTCCACTATTTGTATTCCACAATTATATTTCCACAGTTTCTATCAAATTCCATAAGCACATCACAATAAAATGGAATTAGGGGGTTTCGACAATATAATAACAATTTAAAATCAAATTCAAAATCATATTTATAAAAAAAATTATTTTTTACAAAATAAATCAATGAAATTTATTTTAAATCAATCAATTTATATTTCAATAAATTTGGCTAATCATAAACGAAACCACATACAAAATATCACTTGATCTAACAACAAAACATATGTAGTGGGAAAATCCAATGAAGAATATTAGCAATAAAGATCATAGAATCAAACCTAGATTAAATATTTTCAAAATAAGTATGATATTCTCCAAAAATATGGGGATATAATAAATCATAGATTTGAGATTTGAGATAGCTGGATAGAAATATTGAGGATTTCAATCATACCAAGAAATGATTGAATGAAGATAACATATTTTTGATCCTCTTTATAGTGTGTTCCGAGAAAAAGATTATTTTCCTTGATAGCTCTATCATCCTTAGAGAATAAAATATGGTGATTTAGGGTCATGTGGGGGGGGGGGGGGTAAAAAGTGGTGTTCAATAATTTTTTAACAAAATTCATATAAATTAAAATTTTCACACATGGTTTTCTAGTAAGGGACACATGGTCAGAAAAATTGTGCGCCCTAAATATACACCCCTACAGATGGGGTTTCTATATTTCCCCTGGGAAGTCTCATAATTGGTCAAACCCTATGAAAACCATGAAAACCCTCAGTACTTGGTTTTTCATGGTTGTCAATAGTAGGGAACTTGAACCGGGAAAACCATTTGCCAAGTGTGTAAAGCACAAAAGCCCATGAAAATTTTAAAAATTTCAATCAAATCACACCGCAAATAAACCCAAAAAATGAATAGTGAAAAGTGGGATTGAGGATTAACTGAAAATAGAAACATGATATTTAAAACTCCACACCAAAGAAATTTTTCCCTAGAAATACTTCTATAAAGCCTCTATTTCAAAAACAAGTTGACATTGGTCTCTCAATAGATCCTCCCTCTCCCACGTATCATGAGAATAAGAATAGTTCTACCATAGAACTCAAACCATATTTATTGTAATCCAATGATGTACCATGGTTTTAGAATGAACTATCCTAACTGAATTCTCAAGCTCATAAAAATTTGGTTCCACATCATGATCACTCTAGCTCAGATCGTCAGATGCATTAGAAATATAATTTTAAATCTGCGATACATGGAACATGTTATGTTTCTATATCAACTATGGGAGAAGTTATAAATTGTAATATAATTTCCCCACATCCTCACAAACCAAAAAAGGCCCCAGAAAGTGCGGATTATGTTTCCCTTTCCTCCCAATCTGTTGATATCCTAACTGAGGGGAAACATTCAATAACACCAGATCACCAACTGAAAATAAAAACATCATAAAATGACGACCAACATTAGCATTATATCGGTACTCTATCATCAAAATGATATGATGAATCAAATGAAAATTTTATTTCATATCTTGAACCATGCTTGGTCCAACTGAGGAACATTCCCAAATCTCTAAATAACACAAAATATATTTACAGTGTCATCCATACAAGGACTGAGATGAAAAAATTATGATCACATACTGGTAAGTGTTATTATAAGAAAGCTCATTCATCCCTTAATGGTCATCCAAATCTACACCATAGTTGAGAACACATGTGTGAATCATATCCTCATGAAACATTATAGTTATTTCATTCAATCCATCTAAATGTGGGTGGTATACCATACTATAATGAAAATAACAAACAAGTTAACTTGAAGGCCTCTATAACATAGAGATGTAATCCAATGATGTCTTTATTAACTGGATCAAAGTCATTTTATGTTCTACTCATATTTCAGTCCTTATAAATGGATCTCCAAAAGGGTATTTTGATTGTTCCAGAGGTGTTGGGTAGGGTGATCCTTTATCATCCATCCTTTTTCCATTGCTGTGGACTATCTCAGAAGCATTCATTCTATCATGGCTGGAAATGGAAAATTGAAATATATTAATGCTGGAAGGGGAATTGTTGCTCCTTCCCACCTTCTATATGCTGATGTCTTCATCCTCTTCACTCAAGGGGTTAAAGGTAATGTCAAGAATATAAAGAGAGCCCTTTTTAACTATGGAATGGTATCTGGACAAGAGATTAGTTGGAGCAAGTCTTTTGTATACTTTGGAAGGAACTTCTCTCCTCATAGAAGAAATAACATCACTAGAGAATTGGGCATTTGTGAGGGACATCTTCCCTTCACTTATTTCAGGGTGCCCATGTTTTGGGGGAGTCCAAAGGTACGTCATTTTTCTGGCATTGTTGGCATGATTAGAAGACAACTCTCCACATGGAAGAGAAAATCTCTCTCAATGGCTGGTAGGGTTTGTTTGGTGAAGTGAATCATCACTTCCAAATTTGTGTACTCTATTATGGGGTATAAATGTAAAATTGCTTTGATCAAGAGCATTAGCATTTCTATTAAAAATTTCATCTGATTTGGTAGCATTTTGGAAAGGCGGCTGGCAACGGTCCCATGGAATTCTATTTGCATGCCTTATGTTGGTGGTGGTCTGGGCATCAAAAATCATGGGGGATTTAATGATTCTTTGTAGGATGAATTTATCTCGAGGCTTATAAATATGCAACCTGAGGATCATAGTTTTCTTCGAGCTAGATTTACTCACAGGCTTAAGATCGGGAACTTTAATAATTTTAATTCCTCTGTGTCGTCTGCCTTCAAATGTATTTTCTCTAAAATTGATGTTGACTCTCGGTGGTTGGTTCCTAGGGAATCATCTCTTCCATTTTAAAAATGTAATTATATCAGGATTCATCTGATTGACTTGGTTCTGGAAGAGTAGTTGAATATGGATTTTGACTTTCCAATCAAAGATCAGGTTGAGAGTATGGAGAACCTTTCAGATCACATTGCCTCTTTAGTGGATAATTATTGCTGGTCTTATAGAGGTTGTTTTTGGGCATGGGAACCTACTGTCAATGGTATTATCACATATAAATGATTTTATAATAACTGTTTTAGTAGTTTATCAGATTTGAACTGGATTGGAAATCATCACAGGAAGTTATTGAAGCCATCCAGATCTATTCTAGCATGTAGGTTGGCTCAGAAAAATTACCAACTGATGAATTTTTGCAGGTCTGTGGAATCTCCCTTTTCTCTACTTGTTCTTTATGCTCTCAGCATAGGGAAGATGTGGATCATCTCTTCCTTAGTTGTGCATCATCTTCGGTGTTGTGGAGGGTGTTTGCTGATATTTTTGAAGTTTTCATGCCTCAAACCTATTCATTATGTGAATTTATTAAAAGATGGAATTTTAGGAAATTTTCACAGTAAATCTGGAATTTTTTATGAAGTGGCGGCGGAGGAAACTATTCATTTTATCTGGTCTTCGAGGAACAAATTCATACATGAGTCACAACCTTTTCGGGTTGGTGCTGGTCTTGCAGGTATCCTTGCTGCTGTGCGAGAGGTGGAAACACCTAAAGGTGTGTTTTTCTATAATTCAATTCATGATTAATCTGTGTTGAATCGGATCGGGATTAAAGGTAATTTTCGGCCTCCTCTTGCGACAACGGAAGTCACCTGGAAGGCACCTTTATGTGGGTGGATTAAAGTTATTTCTAATGGTGCTTCAAGGGGTAATCCAGGCCTCTCTGGTTTTGGTGATATCTTTAGGGATTATCAGGGGAATTCTCTTGGATGTATTCATGGCTCATGTGGTATTTCCTCCGCTCATGAAGCGGAGATGCTTGGTGCTATTGTGGCTGGGGAGCAAGTGGAAGCACAAGGTTGGGACAAGATTTTGATTGAGTGTGACTCTATGGCTATTCTTTTATTCTTTACGAACTGGTTCCATTCACCTTTCATGGAAGCTAACTAATCATTAGATTAGATGCCTGGATACACTTTAATCAAAGGATCACTTTGTTACTCAAGTTTATTGAGAGGCAAATGCATTGGCATATGGGCTTGCTAATAAAGTAGTGAATGGTAATGATTATCTTTGGTTGGATAATGTGCAAGATTATCTCTTTCCTCTCTATAGGAGGGATCTTTGTAAATCTTCTTCTTTTAGACTTGTGTAAGTTTTCTTTTCTACTAATATAGGGGTCCTTCTTTTCTTAGTAGTATCTCAGTTTGTTAAAAAAACAATGCAATGAGTGTCATCATGTTCCACTATTGTAGAGATTTTTTCACAACCTTAGTTGGATGTTTCCTGCTTAAATCATCTATAATAAAATTCCTATTCCATAGGGAATATGCTATGTGAATTTCGAATGATTTTAGGATTCCACCCAATTAAACTAGCAAGGAAACCAAAACATTTTGATAGGATACATAACTCATGTATTTTTTCAAAATACCTAGAAAATCATTCTACAAAATGTTAATGCAGCCAACTATTAGATAAATTAATCACAACAGCAAGTTCAATGTAATTTTTTGTATAATTCTTCTCATGTGGGCTATGATTCTGGGATCCATAAGAAGCTAAATTATCCCCATGAAAAAAATTCATCAAAAACCTGATCATGATGGATCACTGAAGAATATATTTCCCTTCCCGACCTCTCAAATAGTCAACAACCACACCGTATTCAAAAGTCATTTCATCCCAACCAAAGAATTATGAAAATTTTCATCTCATGAAAAGAGTACTTCATTCCATGTTATAGAATAAATTAGAGAATCCAACATTTATAATTCCTTACAAAATGTTGATAATTACCAGGTGAACCCAAGAAGAATTGATTCACGAAAACATTTCATGTTAGTTCACATGTCATAATAACATTTAACTTCTGAAGATAAACTATGATACCATGTTCCAACACCTCATGTCCCAAGAAAATCAGTTCTTGCATCCCTAAATCACATTTTTGATATATTTGAACAATTTATATGATCTATCAATAGTTTTAGAAATTTTCTCTGAGGTCACACATGAACCTCCTAATACATATAGTAAGCAAGGATTTAATTCATAAAGAATACCAAGAATGTATTAAGATATTCATGAAAAATCATGTTCATTAAATCCATAAATACAACATGATCGCTGGATATACAATATAGAATATAGGTTACTCTTAATGACCATACCATATCCGAATTGTGATTTTATGAAAGTCAGATTCTTTTAATCTCAACTAATTGTAACAAGATATAAGATCAATATTTGAGAACCACTTGTCCCTTTTAAATTCGTTAAAAATAACAGAATTCAGTGGAAATGGATATTTTTTATTTACCGTGACTCAAATTAGTTTTTGATATTCAACACAAATGCGATGTAACAAATTATCTTTTCTATCAATGAGAAGTGGCACCATACGAGGAAACACACTCAGGCTTATAAATCCTTCATTTAGATGGTCATCCAAATAAGTCTTCATATTTTTCATTTTTTTCAGGTTCCTTGTGGTATGAAGCAATAGATACCGGCCGGGTACCCAACACTAAGATGGATGAAAACATTACCTCTCATATCAGTTGTACCCCATAAGAATTAGAATTAAACAAATAATGATACTTAATGATAAATGGTGGGAGATCATAACAAAATTTCAATCTAGATCAATATAAAACATAGATATTAATTTTCCCAACTCTATATTATAATATTTGGCTTTACTTAACCTCAGGTCTCATTTTCCTTAAAAGGTATGAAAAACCCCATTTTCTGCAGTAAAAGAGACTCCATGAATATAATAATCAAATAGGTCTTTATTTTCTATGATCCAATCATTCTAAAAATTAATAAAATATTCTTCATAGTGTGAACCAAAAACCCCAAGAAACATTGGAATCAGATAATGAGAGATGTGAAGAAATACTATGGAGACCCATATCTCGCTTCATTCATAGAGGTTTAGTAACATCCATCACATATGATAAAATAAATACTTGAATATTTGGATGTTTATCAATACATGATTTAAAAGGAATGAGATGATCAAGTATCAAATAAATAAGACACAAATTTTGGACCATTAGTGATTGAATGTCTCATTATTTCTAGACTATGATATGTTTCCTCTAGGTAATCTTCTACAGTGTAAAGAAGCTTTAATCTATATGACTACAACCGTAACTCCTTTTCTAGTGAAGTATCTGATCGCAACATTGTTTTAATATGTGTTAATGATCCCATGGAACTTCATAGAATGGAATAGAGATAGTATAACATTTGAAGATTACCTAGGTTCCCATAGGAACCAAATAACATGGGTGCCTTGATGAAAAACCATTTCGAATCCCCCTATTGTTCACACTAGTAACAAATCAAAGGGATTCTTCCAAGAAATATAAAAGGCCAAAAAGATCCCTCCATTATGGAACCTTCATTAGAATCCTCATAATTACATTTATATTTAAAGTAAATCACACTATCACTAGGCGAAAAAGAATCTCCCATTAATCATGACTTACTATCCATGGTAATTTAAACCGTTAACACTCTATCTAGAACATCATCATAAGAAAGAATGATTAGCAATAAAAATGGGAAATAATATAATATAAAAGTACCATGTCCAGCCACAGATATTTTATATTCTTAATAGATATAATCATAGTTTCAAACATTTCATGCTTATAAAAAGAATTTTAATATTCTTTAACTGGCGTTTTAGCCTGCTTGAGCATGAAATAATTGAAATCCTTAAACATCATAATAAATTCCAGAGAGAAATGGTTATTGAGAATGGATTTAAATTCATTCCACTATAATTAGGTATGTTCCTTCACCATCACCAATATGTCCCACCATCTATTTCTATGTCAATCTAGCTTGAGGTGACACATTTCACCTTAATTTCATCAAGTGTTTCCAAGAACATAAACAGAAGCTCGATATTCTGAAACCAATACTCATAATTTTTAAGATCATTCGAGCCTCATAATGGTGATGAATTTTAGTAAATGAACTCATAATAAATAATTTATAGTCTATACCATTGTTGTTCCATAGCTGGCACTTATAAATGATCAGGTGTAGTAGCCTGCCCTAGAGCATGGACACCACACACAAAAACATCAAACACATTATTGTCCATGAGAGGATTTGTTCATTGTGGTTTCTCAGAAGCTTTTTACTAGATCCAATTCAAACATCCTCATAGAATAATTATGCTAAAAACATTAGTATATAAAATTTAATGTATAATATTATGATTACAACACCGAAATATGGGAAATTAATACCAACAGATAGAAAAATTCGACTAGGATTTAAATCTATCCAAATAAAATTAATCGTAAATACTCTTACTAATCATCAAGATAGCCTTCCCATACTACCCATGATGACTTAAGTATCATTGTGGTGAGATATGTCCATAAAATCAATATGAACTACCACATATGTGCTGGAAAACTTTCACAGCTATATTCTAACTTCATGGAATGATGAAAAAACTTCACCATTGATACCACATTACCATGAACTAGCCCAGAAACCCTGGTATCATGAGATACAAGCCCATCCTGACTTATTCTAAGGGACATTCCCAGTCTATATATGTTGGAAACACAGATATGGCATGAAACGATTTGAATTATTGAATGAATTTTCCAAAAACACAACTGAAGAAATAGATATAAGTTATTATGCACAATAGAAAACTACACATGGAGAACATCACAAGATGTAAAAAAGGTAAAAAATTGAAAAGTACCATAATTCATAAATATAAAAACTCATGATATATTATACACAACTCTCAAAGCCCAAGGATCAACAAAAAGTACCACCTCTAAGAGGCACATAACCATTTCACAAAACTAGAAGATGAAAAAAAAATCAGATGACATAGGTATGTTGTGAAATAAATTTCTAATAGGATCACAAAAAGGATTACATAATATTATTAAATAATTATTAAAGTAATAAGGAATTTAATTTTTAATATACAATAACATCATTTTAAAATTGTATTTTAAAAAAATTATTCTATACATTTCAAATATTGTAAACATTTCAAATAGTGGATTAATAAATATTCTTTGTAAAATAGTTCTTATAAATTTATATGGAATTTGTAAAATTGTTTACAAAAAATGGAATATATATTAAATATTTATCGATGAAAAACGTGGTCTTTTTTTAAGAGGAATGATAGTTCCATTTTATGGTATCCTTGGACACTCATATGATAATAACGACAATGTGTACACACGTCTCTCTAACCCTGGACAATAAAGACTATCCAACATCCCACAAGGATATGATATGATGATATGTATTTGATAGAGATTAAAAGTGTTTATTTACTTCTAAGGAATTCCCACACTATAATTTTTTTATATAAGAAATCACTAAACACCTACTCTTTATTATTCTCAATCATTTTTCAATAATGGGAAATATATTTTGAAACAATTTTAAACAAATATCTTATTTACCATTTCAATATACTAATTTTAATTTTAAAACAAAACATGTTTTTAATCAAATCACGCCTTTTTCAAGATATAAACACCATGTTTCTATATAACATTTAATTTTTTTTACAAAAATAAAAAATTGAAATAAATTTCACAATTCATTTTCAAAATTTAAATTAAAAAATTTAAATTCCACATTTAATATTCCACAATTTCTATAAAATTCCATAATCATGCCACAATTCAATGGAATTGGGGGTTTCCCCAAATTTCATGAAAAATCACTTTCAAATAGCATTTTAAAAAATTCTGGTTATCACAATATAATTTAAATAAATGTAATTTAAATCAATCAATTTAGGGTTAAATAAATTTAACCAATTGTATGTCGAACCGCCTACCGATGAGCACAAGATCATGAAAAACAACTTCCACAATAGGAAACCCCAATGAATATCATTAAAAATGATGATGATGTAATCAACCCTAGATTCATGATCTAGAATAATAAGGATTAGGTCCTCTAATTACATGGAGATATAAGAAATTCTGTAGAGGATATAGAAGAGTGTGGAAAATAAGGATCAAGGACTAAAAGCATACCTAGAAATTAGAGAACAATGATATCCAAGCATTGGCCACATTAGAGATAGTTTAGAGGATCTAAAATTGGTCTTTCAGAGATCTCTTAAAAATTGATAATAAAATAGAGTGTGTTAGGGTCGAGCATGGGTCAATGTAAGGGGTACATAGATTTTTATCATATATTTTAGATTAATTGAATGGTATACACAAGATGTATTGGGTTGATCTGTATGGTTATACAAACACTATACCCTAGTCGTGTGCCCCTATAAATGGGGTTGCATAATTTCTACATTATAGACACATTGATTTACAAATATTGAACCAACTATTAATACCCTCATGACCTAGTTTTGCATGGATTTCACCAACAGGTCACACCATTTATGTAAACCACATGCCAACCGTGCATAGTCCAAAATATGTAACGAACCAAACTTTTTTTAATGAAAATTTATCATGATATAATTAAATGTATTATTAGGTAAAATGGTTATATAAAACATATGAACTACCTTGGTTTTTAGTTTTTTGGATTTTTAAATTACCATTATTAATTTTAACCATTGCTAATACAGTTGTTTAACTATGATCACAATATTAGTATAAATATAGGGCATCAAAAAATCCAATTTACATAACAGAAGGAAGTGATGGAATTGGATATTATAATTTCTCCATATGAATCTGATTTTTTAGTGTTCAAAAAGGATGTACCATCACTGAGTTTCACTCTTGACCAATCCCAAGCTAATCTTCAACACATTAAGCTTGAACAAAATCTCTTATAGGAGAAGTGGATGTTAAAAGAGATTACCGCTCGAGCAATGTTTTCTGAGCCACCCCAAGAGTTTGTCACCATCACACACCTTATCCTTAGGTAATATGAGGGTGTTATAAGGGGTTTTGTATCATTACCCCAACACTATGACCATGTGCATTATTTTTTATAAGTAGTATACATTTATTTTATTATTGTTACATTGTAAATGGGTTTTAAAGAACAAATAGTATTTTTTGTTAAGTTTAAATTAATAAATCTACTTTGATTAATTAATGGGTTTTTTATTTAATAATAATTTAATAATATATTATTAATAATTTAATTTTTATTAAATATAATTATATCATATTTTCTTAATTATCACAATTGTAATTTTTATCAAGGTTTGAAAACTATTGTTGTCAAAACCAATGAATATTAAATAAATGATCGTTTTTATTTTAAAATTGAAAATTAATATATATATATATATAATTATTTATATTAAATGAATATTATTTGTTGAATCATGAAATTGAAATTACCTAATGGTGAATTTTTCATAATTTTCTGAGAAATTGTAATTTTTTGCGTTAAAATTTAATACTGTTTAGTTTTATAATGTGTTGTATGAAATCATAATGATCCAATAGTGATGAATTAAAATAATTTAAAAAGGATATTTTACCAATAAATTTTTTACCATAATAATAATGTGATATTTTATATGTTTTTTTGATTTAATTGTGCCTTAGTTGACACTCCAAGACTTATAATATATTTACCTTTTTAAAATGATTTCCTTGAGAGAGTTACCCATATTCAAATATGTAATAAAAATAATTAAATAAGTTCTGAAAATTTTATTATAAAAATATTTTTCTACTATAATTTGGAATAAACCATTGGAAAAACAGGGGATTCTTTGTGGTTTTTATTAGTTTAATGTGTACTATCCAAAACCTAAATAATAAATAATTCCCTCTCTTTTTGTAAATAAACCCAACCAAACTCCATATTCTCTTAACTAAAAATCTTTGGAGAATGTCTCTACAAATCTCTCTTATAAATATAATCCACTGAAGGTTCTCCAAGCTCCCATGAATCATCCCTTAATCTCCTCCCAAGCCTTTGGGATCACACTTCCATGTAAGGGATTTCTTCTTTCTTCATTTTTTGTCCATGTGAATTTATGTAGTTATTGCCTTTTAATTTCAATTCAAAAAGTTTGGGTCTGATTTCAAAACACCCCAATAGTTCCCTTCTTATTTTTGAATGATTAGAGAACTATTTATCTCCCATTAATCCCTCCCATGTACACCTATTAACATGCCACAATTTCATATCAATTATTCCATTTCTCCCATTTCTTCAAGATTGCATATTATGTTACACCTTATATTATCAAATTCCTTGTGTTGGGACATGTATATATGATACCCAAATATGTTACATTTCATGTACATATTTTTTTATACCCCTTTCTCTCTCATTTACCATTTTTTTGAATTTTTATATCACGCCGTTTTGCTGCAAAAATTGAACCGCGATTTTCAAAACCAAAATCAATGTGCAGTGAATAACATATCCATTTCCCTATCAAGTGTACTCACCATTATGAAAATATAAATAATTAATTTTACTTTAATTTATGTATTCCACATTTCTTTTTTGTGGAATAAATTTTGATGTTAGATGACTCCATGTTATATGATGAATGTGGCACACTTATGCATGAAATGAAATGATTAAGAAGTGTGCTCTCTAATAGTGCTCCAATGCATTGGGTAAAAAAATGAATCATGATACACCTTCTGAAATGAGGGTTTAATCATGATAATTAATGTTAAATTAATGTTTACTCATGATCCATGCGTGATGAGCCTTGGATCATGAAAATTTCTTGTTAAATGATGTTGCTACATTTCCTGGTTCTGATAATAATATTATATCACGCTTTTATGATCTTGTTTTTCTTATGAACCATTGATATGAATATTCCCTAACATGTATTGTATTATTCATGTTAATACTTTTTTAATCTCTTACTGGGCTTTATAGATCACCCTTTACTTATGAAAATCTATACGTTATCACATGCAATTCTCAGTAAGAACAAATGTTGTGGTCATGTAAAAGAGGTTTTCAATAAAGAGGTTGTGTTTTATGTTTTAATTTATTATGTAATTTTCCTAATCTCATAAGACAAAATACCACTTAATTATTAGAGTTTTCTTAAGTTCATTTTTATGTAATAAATCATGTGTATGTGTGTAATAAAGAGCAGGTTTTTTATAGTTGGTTTCAAAGGATATGTTTAGTTATTTTTTGGATTTGGATTAGAAACCCATAGTGAACGACATAGGGATAGTACCAAGTATAATAAAACATCCCTAAAATTTGGTGACTATTGATTAATTGGTTTTTTAAGAAAATTCATCTCTTTATGGATACAAACAAGTTGAGGCAGCCCTAGTAGTGATGTATCTAGGGGTAAAACTTGAAAACACCACATTAAGCTAGACTAGTTGAGGAACTGGTGCATGACAACAGGCCTTGATTCACTCTTGGTTAAGACAATATCATAGAATATTGTTTGTTAAATGCATGATCTTATTATGAACCATTATCTAGCGAATTAAAAATAAAACTAAGAATATATGTTAGGTAGTCGATCATGGATAACATAGATTGAAGTTTATTAATTCATATGTTAAGAAAATAAATGTAATTTATAAGTTATCTGTTTATTCATTGGATTGACATTTATGTGTTATTAACAATATTACCGATATTCTAGCCAATGGATGGTAATAGGAGGACTTGAGCAAACAACCAATGTGATGATTAATGTGACAACTATTCTATTGAGATGCCCATTTTGATGGGAGCGAGAATCACAATGTTTGTCACGATAATCTCTCAGTTAACTAATGTATTTAATAAAAACATGGGTCAAGAAGAACATCAAACTCCCCCCCCCCTAAAGATATAAAATTCTATAATAGACATCTTAATTAGAAAAATTCCTCCTACATTTACTGTATCATTGGATACATCAATCTTTGAGAATAGATCAAATCCATTGAGAAGATCTTCTCCATCATTCAATGTTCCGAACAATAAAAGGTTTTTCTAGATGCCTATCATATGGAGGGTGTAGCTGATCAATGGAGGAAATTTATCAATAATTATATTCCTATGGAAGATATCATAGAATTATAATTGAAGTATTTTTAGAAACAAAATTCGATAATTATTTTCCTCGCACCCACCGACATAAGATGGAAGGGGACATCCATGATCTTATGAAGAAGACTACAAATACATTGGATCGTATGAGGAAAAATTCACAATTCTTACATGATACACCTTTTAATTTATCATTACCAAATAATTCATGGTTGATTAGTTTTTTTGGGATAAAACATAGCCTACAGAATTCCCTAACGACCCATGACTTTGATAGTTACAATGAAATTGTCCAATTTTCCCTTCAAGTAGAAATGGAGATCAGAAAATCTTAGGGGTATCATGTGGATAAGATTAAAAATGAGGAATTTAATTCTGGTGGTGTGATGAATAAATACAATGGTTCTTAGAAATTATAGCACCCCACTTGAAAAAAGAGTGGAAAGAAGCTCCTATAAAATTCCTTGAAGGGGTTTATGAAATGTTTAAGGTTACAAGGAGAAGGGAACCTAGACATTAACTATAAAAAAGAAAACCCCACTGGTGCAGCAGTGGAAAAGAATTCCCTGATCGACCGCCAAAAAATTGTTCATTCTTTAACTGCAATTAACTAGAGCTCTTCACAAACCAGTTCCCTAAGACAAGGGTTTCTATAGGAAACCAACATCCTCCAAGGCATAAAGGGAGATATTTTTCAACCAATACCACCGAATCAACCCCTAACACTGATTTTGTTATAGGTATTTGGTGGCGCCAAAATTTTTGATGAAAAGAACAATGAAAAAGAGGCCCTGTGACCTACCTCGCGAAGCCTCGGCATGAAGTCCCCCCAAGCAACGATGTCGTTGCGAACCAAAAGAGGTGGGACCCTTTGTGAACTCCCCTGACGTTCGCGAGCCTACTGCAAAGAAAAGGAGGCGGGACACTCCGTGAACACTCCTGACGTTCGCGAGACCACTGCGATGAAAAGGAGGCGACACCCTCTGTGGACGCCACTGACGTTCGCGAGCCCTCCGTGAATCAACCTGGCCCCTCTTCGCGCCGCGTAAGCTCTGATTCCCGGCGCCTCTTGCCTATAAATACCGAGCTCCCCCAGAGCCCTAAAGACGGACAATCTGACCTTTTTTTTCTCAGCTACCAAAACACGAAGAACTATTTTCTCTACAAACCATGAGCTATAAAAGGTATTTTTTCTTCACTAGATGCCTCCGCCTTGACTCATTTTGATCCCCTCTTCTGAGAGGGATGCCCTTCACAAAGCGTAAAGGCATTCTCGAAGGAAGGGGATCCCCAAGGGGACCCGGGATGTCACAGAGAATTTATACTTCGCGAAACACCCTTCACGTACATGTGATCCACATGCCAAGGCTCGATCATTGTACTTTGTGAAGCACCTTGCTTCACGGCACTTCGCTTCGCGAGGAACGTTTTCTCCACGAAGATGTGCTCCGCGAATGCCCTTCCACTTTGCGAAGAACCTTCCATGTGAACCTCTTCCCCATGCTAAGGCTAAGGAACACCACTTCCCAAAGAGCACCCCTTCGTAAGGGCCCTTCACCATGTAGAGAAACTGAGCACCACAAGGCCCCCGCCTACGGACCCCTCTGCCTGGAAATTAATTTTCTCGTGAAACCCTCCAGGCTCGCATGATGTGATTTCAAAGTCCCCTTAGATGATACCACCTATGGGATTGAATCTCCTAATGCTTCTTCGGATAGGAATGCTAATGGATATTGCTTCTTTTCATAGCCACGCTAACATGGACCCCTCGATGGTTCACTCTGTGACCCCTCTTCAGCACGACATTGTCGATACCTTCCCTCCCACACAGATTAGAGAGTACCTGTTATGTAATTCATTGGGGTGTAGAGTAATCCCACCTCGTCCGAGCTACAAGACGTTAAACTCTCATGTACCCTCGTCCTCATCACACAACGTTAACCTATGACACCGCCATGTGCCTCTCACACGTGGTTCCACCACCATGGAAATTCTCCACACCCACTGTTCTCCATAGGGGATGATATCCTCTGTGGGAGTGGAATTTGTTTCTGGGGGAATGGAAGCCTCCTTGGTGTAAGCCCCTGGCCTTTCTTGCAGGAGGTAGCACATATGAACCTCCTTACTTCCCCTTTCCCTCTGCGCTTTATCACCCTCAGGCCTCCATCCTAGAGTAAGTCCCGTCACTGTGGGAGGCCCAATGCGTAAGCCCCCCTTCACTTCCCACAGATGCACCTTTCGCGATGTGATCGTTAGGTCTCTACGTCCTCTTGTTTCTCATACCGAGAAAGACCCACGTGGGCTCAGAGTAAGCACCGACCCTGACCCCAACCTCATCCATTGAGAAATATGAGGACATTGATCCATGTTAAGGCATGGTATGTAGGAAGCCTCCATGAGGTTCAAGCCCACCACCAATGGACCCTTGGGTTCACCTTCACGCTGGTTCGTTGACAAAACTTGTCCTGCACTATGAGGAATTTGATCCATGTCAAGGCATGGTATGTAGGAAGCCTCCCTGATGTTCAAGCCCATCACGCATCGGACCAAGGTCCTTCTTCACTTCAGTTCTCCGACACCCACATCCCTTCAGGAACTACAAGGACATTGATCCATGTCAAGGTATGGTACGTAGGAAGGCTCCATGAGCTTCAATCCCAACTCCCAATGGATCAAGGTCCCCCTTCACATCGGTTCTCCCACATCCTTTCTGAACAATGGGGTGTTTGACCAATGCTAAGGCATGGTACTTAGGAAGCCTCCCTGAGGATCAAGCCCACCATCCACGTGGACCAAGGTCCTTCTTCAGGTCGGTTCTATGACACACCCATGTCCCGTAAGATGTTAAATTGTATCCCAATCTAGAGGTAACCCGTTGTGAGGCAACCATCCAGTTTTTTCGACACCCCTTTAAATCGGTTCAAAACACCATTTCCATCCAAACTATGAGGTCATTGATCTGTGATAAGGCATGGTACGTAGGATGTCTCTTCGAGGCTCAATACCAAAACCATCATCCATCCAGATTCTTACTCGGGTCACCACATCCCAATGAGGTCATTCCCTCCTCATTCCACCCCACAGTACTCAGGAAGCCGCCCATGTGCTGGCCCCAATATTGGTGTTCCCTAAAGGGGGTTCTTCAATCTAATCCACTCTAGCTAGTGTTTTGATCAGCACGATACTTCTCTGCAGGACGTTAAACTTGCGGCATACCATGTGTTGAACATGGGAAGCTGAGGAAACCCTCAGATACATGCCTATGGAAAATAATTCCCCATGATCCATGTGGTATTCCTCGGGTTTCTATACCCTAGAGAAGCCCTATAAAAAGGGACAAAAGAGAGACACACCAATTCCCCAGCATCCAAACACGCTAGTGATGTCTCAACGTTACTACTCCCCCAATTGAAGGTTGTTGCCTTGACAGGACCCCTTGAAATGTCCTGACAGAAGAAGTGTAATTAACTGGTGTCTATGAAAGTATGGCCCCAGGAAGAGTTTCATGAAGAACGTATTAAATCTATAAGGGTGACTTGGACTAGGTGATAATTCTGAGGAGGAATCCATGGAAGGAAGAGCTATCATCCCATCAAACCATTTTGATCAAGGAGCATATGTCCCTGAATAAAGAGATAATGTCACCCGCCTTTGAAAATCAGGAATGCGGGGTTACAAAAAGATGTTCATGTTGCGCCTGAGCAGACGGACGCACGTGCCCTGAAGAAAGAGTCAAAAACAGAAATGGTGAACCCGATGTGAATCTCTTCTCCTCAATGTAGAGATTAGTAGCGCTCAAGACCTCAGTAGAGTGTCGTGTCACCGGATCGAGATATCTGGCTCCGGGTCCCACCAAACAAATAGTGGGCCTGGCGTGAATCTCACTAGAAGTTGGGGCAGTCAAAACGTTTGGCATCTCAGTTTGAGACGTTGTCAACGTGGATCCATCTTACCAACCATGGAAGATAGAATGGTGCTGGGGAACTGGGTGTTTATTTCATTTTCTGTCAGTAATAACGAGATGATCTCCCTGCATTCATGAACCCAGTTGCTGCATCCGGACCTCGATCACCTCTTACCCAAGACGTGGGGGCTGGGGAAATATCAATGCAGCTACCCTGCATGGTTATACCTTTTCTATGATGGTCTCAACTGTCGTGACTAATAGGTGCCCACGCCCACTCTCCCCATTAGAGATCATCCAACGGACAGTAATCAATGACCATGTACATAGGTACAAGGAAGAGGGGTTCCTCCCTACGAGATATATGTCCTGCTTGGACCTAGAGGAGTCTAGGCCCCGCTGTCAATGCCGCCCCCAAAGACCGCGCAGTGAGCTGTTGCTCGTAACTCCAACATTCAACCGTTTCGGGAGCCTCTCCCGGGAATGCCTCGATGGCTCTGTACCCAACGCCGATGAGGTAGAGGATGTTGGGGATATCCCGACTAGAGTTCCATCCCAGGGGTTCCCAGTGAGGGTCCCCACTAGGTTGTGCCTGCGCCGCCACCCAGTTCCCTGAGCTGAAGAGCAGGTAGACTACCTACCTGCACCGCCGGCACTAGCCCGACTGAACTGACGCCAGCGTCAGGCACATGCCAAGGAGGACACCCATCGAGGGGCATCAGCATCAGTGGCTACTATGGCCCGAGCCACCGCTGACGTACATCATCAACCCCTGAAATACATTGAGCAGGGGCTGCTATATGCTTAACATGGATCGAGGCCCCAACCACCCCATAGGTAGGCGGGGTCGACTATCCTGGTTGCAGGCACAGGTAGTGGCCACTGTGGACAAACCCACAGTAATGCTACCCACTAGGGGGGCCCTTCCCGTGCAACCACTATAGAGGATGCATTCCTTTCCCGCTCCCAGGCCCAACTCGGTGGTATTCCCCATGACAACATCGACCCGAGTGAGGGCCTTCCCCATGGCAGCAAAACCTCATTTGGGAGCCTCTCTCGCACCCATTACACTGAGTATGGAGCCATCCCTCCTTCCATGAACCGTCGGGGTGGGGAGTTGTACATCTAGTCACTCTGCGATGTGAGTCCCTTCCTCACACCCTTGTAGCAGCCGACGAAGGTCATACTTGTCCTATCAACCCGAGGGGTGGAGATCAACATTACTTCACCAACACCAAGCATGGAGGTTATACCTGTGTTCGGTCCTATCATCACGGGGACCTTCCTCACACTAACATTATCAAGGGATCCAAGCATGGAGGTACTACCCATGCTCCCGTCAGTTCCAGCGGGGGTCCCACCCATACCAGCATCCAGCACGGAGGTCCTCCCTGTGTCCCCTTCGATATCTGCCCGGGTGCTCCTTGCACCCCAGCCCACTCAGGCAGAAGTACTCTCTACCCCAACACTAGTATGGGCGAAGTTCCTTCTCATGCCGAGAATTTTCCCATCCCCGATGATCCATCCCGAGGCTGGATGGTGGGTCGTCGTAGCCGTAAGAAGAAGATCAAAAAGCTTCATATTGAAATCAAACCGGTTCATTTCTCTAATTCTGAAGAAGAGTACGACTCAGCAGTGGAACCCTCCCCTCAGTCCTCTTTGTCAAGGACTTGGACAGGTGCAAGGAATATCAACCTCATCCTTCCAGATTGTGAAGTCCTCTGGGTTCCCGACTCTCTTCGCAGGTACATCCAGGAGGAGGAAATTTTTGGAGTCCCATAGGTTTCGACCATGCAGTCACCACCATCATCAGAAGTAGCGCCCTCTTCCTCGACCAAAGATCATGGAGAGCTATTTTTGGGGCCGATGGTGGTTGAGAAACTGTGTGATGCAACGCCAGTAACTGTGATCCCTATACCAGAAGATGTGATTGTCATCCTGATGTATCGTGACATTGTGGTCAGATCACCGCACTCCTCGGAGGATGGCCCGGAATTCGGCAGACAATCAGCTCGTTCACCGTATTCTTCGCCACCCAGTTTTTTGCCTCAGCGGTCCACTTCAGAGATTCTGGAACATTATTGTGACGGATCACTTCTCGGAGAAGTTCTGGCTGACAAAAACATCGAACATATATGCGCTGAAATCCCTCACCCCAGAGGATGTAGAGTGCTTCCTTAAAACCCTATGGGCAACACACTTATGTCTTTGTTATCATCGAGTGGTGTACCCAGGAGCCAAGTGAACTTTGAGGAAATCAACGAGCAATGTCTTCAGGTCGATTTAGCCACACTTCCCGTGGCCCAACACCCTATGTCACCGGGTCACATGAGGAACCTCCAGCAAAAATGTGTTCAGAGTTTCAGGGTACTCCGAAAAATCATCAGGGAAGCTACCCCCCATGTGCATGTCTGTGGATGGGGGAAGTATACATCCCTCCGCTTCATCCCTATTCGACAGTAACATGACTCAATACACGATATTAAGGAAATTCCCCCGAGAAGGGTCAAGGTCCATATGGACGATGTCGTGGACAAGGAGGATGACCTGGAATTTCTCAATGGAGACTTACCCCCTGAGGATGTGCCTCCATTGTTGGACTCGTCGGGGAGAATTAAACGCCACCAGAGGAACCTCCTAGGTCTCCCTATGCCCACTGATTCGTTGGTACTCAATCGAAATTCTGCTAAGGGTAAAGGGCATATCAGAGCTATCAAGCACTCTGACCCATCTGTCATAGTGAAAAAGACATAGGAAGACCTCGAGAAGGCCGTGTTGCACATGGAACTTGCTGAACAGAAGAGGTTGGTTGACGAAGTTCTGGCTGAACGCATTATAGAACGATGACCCAACTATGGAAATCCTAGGCCGAGGCCGTAGGGGCAGGAAGAACTCTCCCCCGGTGAGATGCCTCTAAGAAATCCTGATCATTCCACTCCCGCAGATAGGGTTTATGCTGGAACTCACGGCATGAGTGCGCGATACATCTCACCAAAACCTCCCGAACGACATGGAAATCTGAGGAATCCAGCCCGGGTTCTCCCAGCTGCCCCACAGGACATTACACTAGTCACACCACAATCCACTGAACCCGCCAACTATGTCAAATATCCTGGAAACACAATCGTGGTTTGGGATCCCTGTCAAAACAGTGACTCCCGCCTCGACGATCCACTGTCGGGACTCATCGCCCGCCTAGAGGCGTTGGAAATATGGAAGGTGGCAGTTCCACTAGATGGAAATCCATATCCATCATGGGTGGATGACATGCCTACATCACCAGGTTTTTGAAATCCCACTTTCTCGCCATTGAACGGGACATGGGACCCGCCACAACACCTAGCCCACTTTTCCTTCAGGTGTGACACCAGGTTGGGGACTTCAGCATGGCAGGAAGCCTCTATGCTCCGATGTTTTATCCAAACATTGGAAGGACCTGCGTTTTTCTGGTACAGCCAGCTCCCCATTGGATCAGTGACTAGTTGGGAGGATCTTCGCCAGAAATTCCTATACCAGTTCAGCTCCACCATGCGAAATACCAACATCGCAGACCTCTTCAAGTGAAATCAAAGGCCCGATGAGCGAGTCATGGTCTTCATCGCCTGATGTAAAGGGCTCACATACTCCCTCGACATGCCCCTGACTCAAGGGAAATTATTGAAAATGTACATGGGGAATGTCAAAACAGAATAGGTCACTTCCCTGATCACTCAGAATTACCCCAGAGTTTTCTGAGATTTCTCAGATAAGGCCAAGCGCCTAGAGGAATTTCTGAAATAGGATATTCAGGCACGTCTGCTACCCCCAGTGACCCCAATAAGAAGGGATTCCAGAGCCAAGCCTACTCTGGTAGCTGAAATAGAGGGCCCCAGGTAGCTAGAATTACTGCAGATAGCATTGGCTCTGCAACCTCACAGAGGCCCTCCACCTCAGGCACATCCTCCTTCCTAGCAGTGACCATCTCAGAATCGGCAGGTTCCCCCACGCAACCCGCCACCACCACCTAGGTGAGATAATCAGGCGCCACCTCCTTGTCAGGCTCCTCCGGCCCCTCGTCAGGTCCAGTCTCCTAGAGCCCTCTATCCATAGAAAAGAAACCATACTTACTCGTTTAGTGACGATCAGGCCGCCAGTTACTTCCATAGTGCCCTAGGGAAGAGGAATGTGTGCTTACATGAGTACAGAAGGCCAGTAGAGCTGAATCTCACGGATCTCCCCAACTACTGCTCCTATATTCGGAATCTGGTGTACACCCTCAAATAGTGCTACGTGTTTAAAGACTAGCTCCAAGACTAGGTCGACAACAACATAGTCATGTTGTTCCCAACCCTAGCATAAGTGGAGAGTGTCTTTTTGCACTCACAAAGGGGTAGCGACGAAAAAGATGAGTGGTAGCACGTTCCCAGCCACGGATCCCAAATGTACGCTGATTGGATGGCTTGTAAAACAGTCGCCCGCGAACATGGTTTTATTTGGGAACGCCTGAAACAGCCAGGGCCTTCAGAAGCTACGACTAGTGCCACAACGTCGTCATCTCATCTGGCCTCTTCCTAGAAGAGTAAGCATCAGCAGCGCTTGAAGAAGTAGCACGCTCCACCAATGTCATCTTCATCCACCACTCTCAGGGAATTCATGCCCCCTGATATAGGGATCCCTCCCAGAATCCGCCCAGTGGTGGACGATTCATCAAGTGATGGTCAAGGGTACGCTTCGGTTAATACTGTGGAGTTGGTAAATCCCTATATGACTTCGGATGAGGGGGAATGCCAGGAGAACCTCCCTAACGTCCCCCACTGACATAAGCATCGGCGAGACCATGGAAACATGGGTCATCAAGGAACGTCAGCTGGCGCTGTCATCCAGACCGTGCATGCCACCAAGACCAGGCAGCAGGCTCAACGTAGAGCTCATCACGCGCAACCTCCTCATCTGGTGTCCCCATATCAACCTCCACCGCCATTTGTGCTACTATATCAGTAGAGCTGCCTTATCCATACCGCGGCCAGTATCTCCCTACAACATGACAATCTCAGTTGTCTAGATCTCATCTGAAAGCTACTCTTCAGGCCTTGACAAGCAAGAAACAGAACGTGCCTAGCACTTTCTAGCCACCGGTTTAGCTGGGTGGGTCCACCATTCCTCCAATCGCAGAGCGACCTCCCATAAATAGAAGCTCATTCCTGGAACGGATGTATTATTTCCTCAAACACCTTTTCGAAATCCAAGCGACGCTTTCTATTCTTGAGGCTCTTCTCCTATCATCAGACATGCATGAGTCTCTTGCTGAGGCTCTAAGCAGCCCCCTCCAGTTTGAGACCTAGGTAGGAGTTGTAGAAGCCTTCCACGCTCAGATAAATGAGTATTCCAAACTCCAAGCCATTATCTCGTTCTATGGTGAATATGAAGACCCTCCCATACCAGGGAACATTCACCCACTGTACATCACTGGCCAGTTCAATGTCGTGGAAGTACGCCGCTGTCTTGTTGGTAGGGGTTCTGGGATTAACCTAATCCCAAATTGGGCACTAAGGAAGATGGGATTATTTGAGGATGATTTAACTCCCTCCAATTTATGGATCTAGGGATATGATAGGACCGATCAGACCTCAGGTGGCACGATCCATTTGAAGACCATGTTCGATGGCCTAGTTTCTAGTACCGAATTCTTGGATGTCTCGCAGGACACCGAATACAACACATTAATTGGAAGGCCATGGCTCCACTAACATGAATAATTCCCTTCATCATATCACCAATGCCCCAAATACTCCATAAATGGTCGAGTATGGATGCTCCAAGGAGAAACATCTCCTTTCGACTCTTGTGAAAATCATTATCTGGGCGCTGACCACTACAAGAGTACGGATAAGTAGATTTTGGCAAGTGAGGCTGAACCTGCCCCGGTCACAAGTGATCCTTGGGAAGGTCTAGATGATGCCTATATCTTCCCAATCCATCTACGGGAGCCCATGACCCCTGAAATGGGATAATGTTTTGTAGTTTTGGGGCGGAGAGGAAGGCATATTACCCAGTCCAAGTGATGGGGAAAATCACCTCAAACTCCTACACCAACCAGGCTCAGGTAATCCCTAAACCTCCTACCCACGTACGATATCAGGATTTCCGACCTATTTAAAAAGCAATATGTCATATGGTTCTGTTTCACCAGGCTGGGATTAACTCGCTCAAGCCGATGTGACACTTTTTATTTGACATCATCAAGCGTTGCCCTCTAGGGTGAAGACCAGACATGATTGGATCAATTGCCTTCATCGCCATGGTCTCAACGGTGCATGAATCTCCTGATGTGTTGACCACCACCACTCAAGACGCAACTAGCCTCCCATCAGAGTCTAGTGGCTCAGAAGCGACTCCCCCCGTGGAAGATCCCTCCACAACTGGAGAAGAGGATCTAGAAGATTCTCCCCCTTCCATTGAAGAAGGAGTCTCTACCATGATCGATGAACTGGTACAGGCGAACCTTGGTAGGGAGGCAGATCTGAGACCCACATTGATCAGTGCCTCCATGTCCCTTAAGGAGAAACAGTGGTACGTGGAAATCCATAAAAAAACACTGTGTTGTGTTCTCCTGGTGTTATGGTGAGATTCCATGACTAGATCCCCAGGTAGTCATCCACCGCCTTGGCCTCCCGAATAACCATCGCGGGTTCAAGAAGCCTACCAGAAGGACGCACCCTTCTCACGGTGCTATGGTTGAGTACAAAGTTGACAAGCTCATCAAAGCTAACTTCGTCAAGGAAGTCCAGTACCCCAAGTGGCTAGCCAACATTTTCCATGTCAGGAAGAATAAAGGGTAGATCAAAGTCTGTATTAACATCCGTGATCTCAACCACCATTGTCCAATGAATTATATTTCCCTTCCAGTGATAGAATTTTTGATTGATGCTACGACTAGGTTCAAATCCCTATCCTTCATGGATGGGTATTCCGGGTACAAACAGGTCTAGATGACCCCAAAAAATGAGGATTCCACTGCTTTCAGGGCCCCCAAGGTACTTTCTGTTACCAGTTTATGCCCTTTGGCCTAAAAAATGCAGGTGCCACCTATCAGTGGTCTATGCATTGCATATTCAAGCTGATCCTGGGAATGCTGGTGGAGAGCTATGTGGATGATCTGGTGGTCAAATCTCGCTATCACCAGGACCACCTCAAAGACCTTGAGAAAGTGTTCGGTTTCCTCCATTTTCTCCACCTAAAGATGAACCCGTTGATGTGTTCTTTTTGGGTCACCTCCGGGAAGTTTCTCGTCTTCTTTGTCATATATCAGGGCATCGAGATCGACCCAGAGAAGATCAAAGCCATCAACCAGATTCCTCCCAAGAGGTATATTTGAGAGCATTGAGGTCTTCAAGGAAACATAGCCTATATAATACAATTCATTGCAAATCTGGCTGAAAAGTGTAAGCCATTTTCCCGTCTCATGAAGCAAGGCTCCGCCTATCAATGGGACGAAGAGTGCCAGACCACTTTCGAGGAAATCAAGCAGTATCTGCTCCAGACTCCGGTCTTGATTCCACCCATCTCCGGAACGCTGCTGGTCCTTTATGTGACCGCCCTGGAATTCTCTCTCGGTGCCCTGCTCACCCAAAAGAATAATGAGGGGATAGAGAACAACCTCTACTACCTCAGTCTCATGTTACTCAATGCGGAGAGCAGATACTCCCCCATCGAAAAGAGTTTCCTTGCACTCGTCTTTTCTATACAGAAATTGTGACATTACCTACAACACCATGAGGTGAAGTTGGTATCTTGGGTAGACCCACTGATGTACATCCTGAACCGCCCCACGTTGATTGGTCGGCTAGCGCGGTGGGTGGTAAATCTCCAGCAGTTTGACATCAGGTTTTTGCCCCAGAAGGCTATCAAGGGGTAGGGGTTGGCAGACTTCCTAGATTCCCATTCAACCTCCACAGATCAATCCTTGGACCTCGATTTTCCTGATGAGGCAATTCTCTTAGTTGACCATGCACTCCCATGTTGGAAAATGCACATCGACGGTGCCTCCTGAAGTCTTGCCGGTAGAAGCCTCAATGATCTTAATCTCAACAATGTGGTCCTAGGTATCGTCTTCATCACCCCGATGCAAGCCATTCTTCCATACTCATTCCTGTTGTTAGAAGGATGCACCAACAATGAGGCAGAATATCAGGCTCTCATCACTAGCCCTAATCTGGCCCTTGAGATCGATGTGCCCCATTTTCATGTGAAATGGAATTTGAAACAAGTCATCAAGCAATTTGTTGGCGACTATGTTGTCATGAAACCAGAGCATATACCATTGTTGGAGTGCACCCTCCATATAATGGCCCAGTTCCCTTCTAGACCGGAGGTTACCCATGTCCCTCGGTCACAGAATGGTCGAGCGGACGCATTGGATGGCTTAGCTGCATGACATGAAGAACCCGAACAAGATGATCTTATTATACATGTATCACACCGGAGATTCATTTCCCCCATCACCCCGGAGGATGAAGAAGCCCCTCGAGTAAGCCATCATACCGCCAAATCCGCCACCTCAGGAGCCCCAGGTTCTTCAGATGCGGTGGATGAGACGACTCCCGACTAGAGAGCACGTTTTATCGAGTATCTCTAAAATGGCTACCTCCCTGATGATCGAGATGAGAACGAGCGGATCTGACGCCGTGCATTGCAGTTCACCAACCAGAGTGGTCCTAGTCTTGAGAAGATACTCTATAAGAACAGTTTTGATGGTGTTCTCCTCTGTTCCATTGAATGATTTTAGATTTCTCAGGTCATGCAAGAGGTTTATGCCGGTTCCTACAGAGCCCATCTGGCTGGGACGAAGCTGTCCCATCAGATCCGAAGACTGGGGTACTTCTGGGCCTCTATGATCCATGATTGTATCGAGTTTCCCAAGATATGTCACGCGTTCCATGTTTATGCTAATTTCATACATCGGCCGCCAGAACCGCTCCACTCCACCATGTACTTGAAACTATTGTTGTTGGTCAAAACCACAATGTACTCTCCCAGAAGATAATATCTCCAACAGCACAAGGCATGAACAATAGCTGCCAATATTAGATCATGTGCTGGGTAGTTCTTCTCATGTGGCCTCAACTGCCGAGACCCGTACGAAATGACACCATATCCCTACAGAAGATCAGCTCATATCCTGATACATGATCCGTCATAGTAAACAGTATATATATTTCCTGGCTATAGAAAGACTATTATCAGTGCTAAAGTCAACCTCCATTTATGCTCTTGAAATGCTGAATCACACGAATCTGACCATAAGAACTTCATACCCTTCTTGGTCAGACCCGTCAGCGGTGCTGCTAATCGTGAAAAGTCTCGTATGAAGCATCTGTAGTATCTATCCATCACTAGAAAACTCCACATCTTAAAGTCATTTTTTGGCTACCCCCAAGAAACTACTACTCTCACATTCTCTCGGTCCAATCATACTCCTCTATCTGAGATAACGTGGCCCACAAAGTGAATATGATCCATCTAAAAGTGGAACTTCGAGAGCATAGCATATAACATATGCTCCCTCAGTGTACTCAAAATTATCTCAAGATGGGTACCATGGTCATGTCGAGTGTGAGAGTACACCATGATATCATCCACCAAGACCACCATGAAAGAGTGAAAGTATGGATAGAACAATTGGTTCATGAGTTCCATGAAAAATGCAGGCGCGTTCGTGAGACGGAACGACATAACCATATACTCGTATAGACCATACCTTCTCTTGAAGGCTGTAAGAGGTTTATCTGATGGTATAACATGCAACAGAAGGTGACCCATCTTGCTATATGATTGTCACTCCACTAGGTCTTTTTGGCACTGCAGCTTTGTATGCCCAGCCCTTCCACACTGGTAGAATACCACATGGATACTTGATGATGTGTCTCGCTTCCTCGGATCAACACAAGTAGACTCCCTACAACACTTCCTACAGTCAGCTGGTGAAGCACTAACACTAGAAGCAGAACCACACTAGATTTCAGAACCAGAATATCCCAAATTAAACTTCTTAATCACTTCCTAGATGAAAATGGAAGTGATGGAATTCAACCAGATGATATTCATCTGTGAGAGGATCTCCCGTCAAAGACCATCCTCAAAATTAAATTCCATGAACAACCCATATCTAACCAGGAGGGTGTGAAATGATAAAGCTCTGTGAAACGAGATGAATAATCCATGTTAGAAAGAGTTCCCTGCTCTTGGCTCATGATCTTCTGGTCTTGGTCGGCCCTCAGGGTCTCCAAATAGAGGTAGTCGTAAAAGACGCGATAAAACTCCTCCCACACCATAACCTACTAGTGACCCACATGTGGGATCACGTCCCAACACACCTTGGATGAGTCTCGTATCATGTAGGTAATGAGCTTGACCCACCTTTCTGGAGGAATATCCATATGCTTGAAGATCGTCCACATGGCTTCTAGCCATGACTCTACAGCTTTCTGTCCACCTTCCCCTGAGAAGGTGGGAGGATGCAGCTACTGGAAAAGTTGTGTCAAGTCTTCCATAGATGTGGTAGAAGGCGAAGATCCCTGGAAGGACTACATTAACCTCAAAATGCCCTCCCTAAACTGTGCATTAGCTCTTGTGTCAGGTATAATGGCTGGTGCCAAGACTGGCATGATAGGAGGATCTCTGGGATGTCCCTGATCAGCCATATCTGGTGTCTGATCACAGCTTGGCAACTAGCATACAACCGGAGGATATCTCGGTGCAATGACTCTGCAAGGTTAAATGAAAACATTAGATCACATTATCAAGGACTGAAAACTAGGATCAGAATAAGGGAACATGGGGAAAAACCATACAAAATTTACAAAATGTGACTACACGGCGTGTTCCGTTGAGTCATTTGCATGGGTGTGTAATTTTGCCAAAACTGGTCATGTAACACCCCAAACACATGGCGTGTTATCCTAACACATGGAATGTACCTGAGTCCTCTTTCCCTGCCTGAGCCTTCTACAGGGTTAAGCCACGCATCTCTCCTAAGACAAAACTACACGGCATGTTCAGGGTATACACGATGTGTACTCAACAAGAATCACCTAGCCCGTGTGGTTTGTGAAACGACCTGTGTAACCAGGTCACACTACATAGTGTATCCCAGAAGGACACGAAATGTACTAAAAATTCCCAACAGACTGTGTGGATAGAAACACAGCCGGCTACATGGATGACACTACATGGTGTGTTCTAGGCAGACACGACATGTTTGAGAAAGGATAAAACCTACTTGTGTTGTTTGTGACATATCCAGGTACTTGGGTCAGACTACACAGCATGTTCAAGTTGTACATGACATGTATAATAAGAGACTCCACTGCTCGTGTCATTAACTACACTACAGGACTCCTAGAATTACACTACACAGAGTGCACAACTGATACACAACATGTTCCAATAATGTTTTCCATATCCCGTATCTCTGCCCACCTGGAATGTGACATGGTTATAGATTACATGGCGTGTATAAAAGGTACATGGTGTGTACATAAGAAAAACTGATTCTTCTTAAACAGAAGAACACATGGCCTCTGGTCAAAAGTACAAGACATGTATTCTTTGTTTTTCCATACATTAATTCTCAGAAACTACTCCGGAGACTAGAAAACATTGAAACAAACACTGAACGTGACAAATTCTAATGCATGAGGGTCCATACTCCTTGTGAATCAAATATTGGAATCTTTAACAAGTTACAAACATGGTAAACAATCCAATTATGCACCAAATTCCAATCCTTGTTGGCCCACAACACCTCAAGAACCAAAATTTTGCATTTGTTTAGGTAAAACCTTACACAATCAATGCTCTAACATGAACCATATATTTTTATCAAGGAATATATCACAACAGCATGCATATTCTACACAACATCTACACAATGACATGCAATTTCTAATACATCCTAGATGACATGGAATGAATGCATAACATGTGATTTCTTACAAATGCATATATGATGCATGAGATGGAATACCCTCATCTCATCGGGTTGAAACAGAAATAGAACCTCATTAACATCAACGGTAACATCACAATACAAGCAAATCACTCAAGTTGATATCAAATGAACTGTAATAATTGCAAAAACATAAAAATTGAAATTAAAATAGTTAGTATGGCTTTTCCCTATACACATGTTAGCTACTCTGGGGAACAACATTTTACAAAGTACCTATTTCGTCTAATCCATGGATATAGGCTCCAAACAGTAAGTCAAGATTAAATAATTTCCATTGATTCCACTTTGTAACATCCTAGTTCCGGAAGCCGCCCAGAGGCACCCCGTACCCGGTTGGTCACATGGCCCCAAGCGCATTTCCCCGAACACCAGAGGCTACTGACTAGCAGCGAGGGACTTGGGGTGATAATGGGGAAACTATTCCCTCATTGGACGATTAAACAGTGGAAGTACACAAATACATACAACAACGGAAGTAGTAAATACCAAACAACAGTAATAGTGGAAGTCTGAAAAAGGAAACAACTAGAGTAGATATAAATATATAAATGATGCATGATACATATATGTCTAGGAAAACAGCCAAAAAATCACAATGTTGGAATACAATAGGGATAATCCAAAGTGAAAAAGAAAGGAGATAAACTCCACAGCATCCCAAGCCATAGCTTGCTCCCATGCTCTCCAGCTCCACAACAATCATGAACCTGAAGTCTATGGGTGCTTGCCTTTATCTTCACCTACAACAATATAATTTGTTTGGGCCCAAAAGCATGACCCAAACTGGGTGTGAGAAAAAATCCCAGTAGGAAACCACCTGAAGATCTGTGCCTAATAGTCAGTGAATATATGGCAGGTAAATATACAGAATGCAGTAAACATGAAATTACACAGCTGCAAACAATCTACATTTTCTAGCATATAATTCATAAACAAGTAAGTGGAACTAACAAATAACCCTTTGGGTAGTTCAAATAGCCTAACCCCTATGGTTCAGCCAACAAGTACTAGAAACCTCTAGGAGGCACACACATTCTCACCCCTCTGGTTCAGCTAAAGAATAGAATCTCTGGGGAAGAACTCACTGTAATTTCCCTCTATAGTCTCGTATCATACTAGAGGCGCTCTGGGGAAGCACTCAATGACTCATTCCCCCTGTGCCCCTCATTGTGGAAAGACAGAATATCTGAGGAAGCATGCAATGTCAATTCCCCATGTGGTCTTGCATCGTATTATAAAGACACTCTAGAGAATCCTTTACGTCCATTCTTCTTGTGGTGTACTACACTAGGTTCTCAAGGATGATTATAAGTCAAATAAGAATAGAACACATATCAGCCATGTCAACCTCAAGAACAACTTGGATACCATTCAACAGCATCTCAGAATGGAATATCAATTGCCGCACCATCCTACAAAACGAGGCATGGGAAAACAACAATGGTCAAAAAGATAAACTAGACACAACCGAACAAACAAGAAAGAAATTTCATGGAAAACACCTCAAAAGCCTAAAATTATCCCAAAACACAATCAAAATCTTCTACTCTAGAATACAAGGAAAGAAGACAATAAAAAGGGCTAAAAGGCTAAAAACGCAATAACCCATTCAATGGTATTTATGGAATTTGCACATAATACTCAAAGAAATTCTACCAAAAGGTGAAAACCACCTACCTTGATGTTAGCAGATCGATATAATTGAACCACATGGCTGGAATATCCATATAACGTCAAAGAACAACAAAAACTTCTAAAACATTCAACACACGATAACATGGAAAATAGAAGGAATCCTGAAACGAGGTTGCAGTAGAAGAGAAAACTCACCGATGCAATTCCAATGCAATCGATAGAGTTCGATTTGTAGGAAGGATGATTTTTCGGGGGTTCTTCGAAGATCCATTTCCATTCAGAAGCTCTCGGTCAAACGAGACCTAAAAAGAGACATTTCTAGTGATTAGTCATGACCCTGGTGTGTTTAATAAAAAACAAAGTACATGGAGTGTACTTGCCTTTTATGTACTCCAAATTAGGCAGCCTCTAAGTCACCCCTACATGCCTGTGTGTGTGGCCATGACATGGCCAACACACTGTCTTCAGCTAGATCGAATTACACGTCTTTTAATTATAATGTACATGGTGTGTACTTTTAAAATTTCTAGATTTTCCTCACTTGCTCATAAACGACTAGAAAGAGGAAAAAAATAACTAAAACGAAGATCAAGGTTCTTAAAACACATAAGAATGGTTTAATTATGAGATGAGTGGGACTAATATCTCCCTCATGTGAATTGGGTAATGATTCATATCTCATGAGATTGATATGGCTGGAATGGAATGTAAAATCTGGTTTAGTAATAAAGGGTTGGATCGGTTGGTAAACCCAATTCAGTAATGGACTTTGTCCACTATGATGGTCCTACCAGCAATGCCTTGGATACTATTGAAATCATATATTGTACTTAATGGTTTTTCATAATTACATGTTTTATTCCCATGCTATTTTATCATGATTGATGTTCTATTATGATTTATGCCTTATGTACTTCCACAATTTATTTCACAACTCATGATTTTGGTGTTTAATATTTATGTTCATTTTTTTATGTTCAAATGTATATGGTTTGTTTTATTTTATCCTTGTTTACCCTTACTGAGCATTTGAGCTCACCCTTTTTTTATTTTCTTTTCCCTAGGATATAACGAAAGGTTTTATGTAAGAAAACAAAAGGGGAAGATCTTTTTGGGAGATGTTGAAGATTATTCCCCATGATTAGAAGATTATGTTCTGAGTTTCCAAAGACACTTAACTAATACGGTCTTTGGGTGCCTATTTTTTTCATTTATTAATTATTCCTCAAAAGTAATTTAATGTCCATTTACATCAAGTTTTGGGTCTCTAAAGTTGTTATCAAATAGAAGGATTAATTAACCTTTGGAAACTATGATGCGAAGACTTTAGTGATATCCCTAGAGATATTTCAATGGTATGTTTTGGGATGTCCCTATGGTCATGTATAAGTGTAGGTTACAATCCTAGAATTAAGATAAGTATCATAAATAACCTAGGATAAAACCTAATATGTTAGAGATTGATGGTAATCCCCCTTTATTATGTTGGCATCCTAGCATGATTTTTGGATCTGACACTATTCTTTTTGGGTTTTAGATGATGGTTAGAACCCAAAGGAAACCTGATGATCAATGTAATGGACAATGCAATGATTTTCCTCTTGAACAAACAGATGTTATGGGAGATAGAGTGGAAAATATTATTGCTATACTTACACAATATATGAATCATTCAGTAATTCCAAATGAGCATAGAAGGGAGAAATATTTTATTGAGTCTTTCGTGAGGAAACCTCCTCCCTCTTTCAATGTGACATTTGATCCACTTGTTTTTGAACAATGGATCAGTACCATTCAAAAGATATTTTCCATTCCTCGCTGTTCAGAACATGAAAAATTCATTTTAGCTGTTTACCATTTAGAAGGTGAAGCTGACCAGTGGTGGACTCTAATTAAGAATACAAGGCCCCAAGAGGAAATTCAATCCATGGAATGGGACATGTTCAAGAACATATTTTTCAAAATGTACTTCCCTCGTATTTTTCGAACAATGATCGGAAAGGAGTTCCTTGAGCTTATGAAAAAGGATGATGAATCTGTGGGTATATGCGAGGAAAATTTTACAAGGCCTACAAGGTATGAATCTGGCTTTACCATCAAACATGAAAGTAATGTTGATCGATTCTTCAGTTTCTTAAAACTATGTCTTCGAAGGGCATTAGTTATAAAAGACTTCAGTAGCTATAAAGAAATTTTCTGTTGTTCTATCAAGGTAGAACTAGAAGATGGTGTTACATATCCATCTCATGGATTTTACAAGAAACGAAAGATGGTGTTCAAGTAAAAATCTCAAAATAATGGTGAAAAAAAAGACGAATGATTCGTTATGCTCAAAGTGTAGAAAGAAGCATGGTTTAGATTTTCTGAAAGGAAATAGAAAATGTTTTATGTATATAAAATAAGGTCCTTGAGAAGCTGAGTGTCGATGTAATGGGAAAAAGGTTTCTAATGATGTGAATATAGAAAATACTATAGAGAACGCACCACCAACACTTCAATGATTCAAGTTCAAGGAAATGGCGCATTATGCTAACCAATTCCCAAATCCATGGGTTGATGATGATTGACATCAACAACCCCTTACAAAAAAGGACAAAGGGATGTCACATGCGATCATTATTGGTGATTTTGAATATGACAACAAAGTGGAGGAATGATTAAGTGTTTATGTAACGGGATTCCAAAATAATGTTGGGGAATCTCATTTATAGTATCGTGGAATAATTGAATATCTATTTATTGACTTATTATGATTTTCAATAATTTTATGGTACTTGTAACCATGAAAAGTGATTGAAATATTTTTGAAAAGAAGATGATATGATCATAATTAAGGGATAGGGAGAAAATAATTTATTTCATAGTATTAATGATCTCATTACTGATATAAGGACAAACTGACATCATGGTTTGAATATATAGAAATTTTCAGATTTTGGTATGTGAAAATAGTTAACTTTTTATAGCATTCACGTTTTCACTAAAGTTCAATGGGTATTAATTTTTCAAGAGAATAAATTATTAAGGTATTCACATGTTTGGAATGTGACCAACAAAAAGATATATCTTTCGATATATAGGAGATGAATGATGGAATTCACATGCTTGGTAAATGACCTCTCTAGTAAAAATTTTCATGATACTATTAAATTGGATAGACGTATTTTGGATAAGCCTAATGATTTGAATAGTTTAAGTTAAACATAATATATTATTTCTTAAGGACAGAACATTATGATATTATTATTGAAATGATATAATTGTATTGTTTAAAAAAAGGAAAACCCGTAGGATGGGCGACAACCCATCACAATGTACAAGGATGCGGGAATCGAACCCACAACTGATGTGCGACATGCCTTTATCACCTACCACTTGCCTACAAGAAGCCCCTCATTAGTAGAAATTAGTATTTTTTATTATTTTCTATGATATATGAAGTATACATCAATTTTTGGAGCCATATACTATTAATATCTCTAAATATGGATTATGTATATTGAATAACGTTTGCTAACCTTTTGTTTGAGACAAATGGAATGACTCGTCATTCTATCACATATTCTACTGACACTTCATGAGTGACAAATTTAAATTCATTTCATTAATATATGTATTGGAAATTGTTCATGGAACGACCAACGGTGATATTGTACCAAAATCAAGTAAGTATTTCTTCAAATTAAAATTATTCAACATTAGGGAAATGATCTTGAAGACCAAATATGTTTTCCTCATACCCTCATATCTGATGAATCAGATGATACCTTATGTCATCATATATTAATGGCTTTGTGATTGTTGGATTTTTCATACCCATTTTGTATACCACTCTTCATCAGAACTTGATGGTTAGATTTCTCTTCAATATCCTTGTTTTTAGTTATGTCCTCTATTGTGGAAACCCAATGATGAGTTAATTTGGTAACCATTACGTTTCTTACTTTACTTTTTATAATTAAGGTTTAGTACTCCTTTTTACAATGTGGTTTTTTGTGAAAAAACATTCAAGTAGTTAATGATTTATAACCCCGACGAATTTCAAGGGTGAAATTCATTTAAAGGGGGGGGTAGAATGTAACACCCCAAGATTTTATGAGAAATATTATTTTAAATTTCTTTTATGTCATTTTTTTACACTACACCAAGATTAGCTTTCTCTATATGCAACATCTTATTAGCTTTTAGTATACGCTACACTATTTTGGCATGTGTTGCACGTAAGAGAGACCTTCTTCAATAGCGTGTGTTGTACGCAATACCAAGTTTCACTAAACAATGATATATTATTATGAACTAGAAGTTATTAAAATAATTAACTACATTTTAAATTTTATTACTTTATAATTAATCTTACACATATTCTAGAACATGGTATGAGAACAATAAAAAAATTTCCGGTAAAATATGTATTTTTCAAAAAATGTAGTTTCACCACCATTTGATAGAGGACCCACATTAATTCATGTTTTTGACAAATTTATAAATTCAATCAGTAAAATTAATCCTATTCATTGCAATAAGGATATAAAAATTTACATCGGATAAATTTTTTATATATTTCTGTTAACATTCATATTTTGATGAAAATTAAAATACGCTAAAATTTGCTTAAAAACAACATTTTATAGTAAGATAATTTATATGGTTTAGTTATAAAACATAATGGTTTTATATTTTTAATAGAATATATTTTAATCCTTTAATTTATTTTATTTCATTATCCTTATTTTTACAATGAATTCATAGGTAAAAACATTTCAATATTTGGAAATGTTTTTACTTTTAAAATGTTTTTTCTTAAAAACAGGATAAATTTTAATTTAATTAATTAAACTCAAGTGTATTTAATTTTGAAAATTTTATTTCATATTTGAATTCAGTGGGTCCAAATTATGTTAGGAGGTTACAGTTTTTTAATATTAGGAATATTAACTACAATAATTTTTATTTACTACAGTTAAAGGTAAATCGGGTAATTCAGGGTAAAAATAAGATTACAAAATTTCCATAACACCTGCCAAAATTCTATTAGATTATTAATAGTCTCCCATATCATCTATGTGTTTGAATAGATTCATTTCATATACTTTTGACCATGAAAAGTATGTAATTATTATTAAAATCAATGAAAGTGACAACGTGTCACAATCTAATATCTTATAAGTGTAATAATTTTAATTTAGTGATACACTTCATAAAACATCGAACATAAATAGTATCTATAAATCTAATAAAATTATATACATCATGTGTATTTGTTTAGAATTTTTATGTTTTAAATAATTATCATTAATGGTAACAGAATGCTGATGTAGAAATTATTTTATTGATTGAAATATCAAATTTATGGAATTAAAAATATTAAAATAAATAATATATGACCTATTTAATATGATAAAAGAATTTATAAGATGAATATGACATGTCAGGGATCTATTAAATATTTTGGTCCTAAAATATCTTCTGTGTGGAATTTATTTAAATTCAAATAACTGAATAGAGTCAAAATTGTCAGTATTTATATTTTATAAAAAATAACAAATTATTAAATTGTTTAAAAATCACAAAAATATTAAAAAATTATAAATTCCAATTTATATGGTCTAAAATGTCATAAAGTATCCAATTATGGAAAATTAATGTCACATAAGTAAGTAGTTATTACAATTTAGAATTTTGAATCCTATTACCACAAATAAAAATAATTAGATGAAATAAGGTAAATCAAAATGATTGGGTTTAAAATAAAATAAAAACAAGTATAACTTTTATTTATTGATTTAATTGAAACCCTATAGCATCACATTTTCGAATTGAGTCATTTTTAGTGGTTTTTATTTTGGGTCTGAATTTATTAGGAATTAATATTTTTGAGGTTTCCAAAACTGACCCTCTTCTCTCTAATAAAAGGGAACCTCCTTCCTCTACTCTTAACAACACTTTGACCCTAAAATATTGGCCAAAACATGCCCATTTATTTTCTCCACTTCCCTAGAATCATAATACAGGTCCTGATCTTCTTAAAAGACCATCTTTACTGCCCTAATGGAAGATTAGAAGTGTCGCGCAGAAGAAGAGGTAATATACACTACTGATTCTTTAAAACATTATTTCTCCATCTACTCCCATTTTTTATTTTTTCCATTGTAAAGTAATAACATAAGTATCCCTAGTATACTTATATGTTGTTATAAATATGATAAAACCATATTTCACCTTCTATCCATCCTACAGAAAACGAAATCATCGTGCATGCGTACGTACGGAATACCGTCTCCACACCATGTTGTAATATGTTTTTCCACCACCAACTTATTTGGATGGGTATAATGGTTGAAATAATACCTATGTATGATTATTATAAAATAATACTAATTTTGAGATATTATATCATCCACCCCAATTCCATTCAATAATTATGGGAATGATATCATTGCTCGTGCGTACGTACGGATTACAGTCTCCACGATGTGATGAGATTCAATCCCAATTTTAGCCATTCAATAATGATTAAAAAGTATTTATATAATTAATCATGAAATATATGAAATAATAGTGATACTGGATATATATATATATATATATATATTCCATTTACATCCATTCACTTTAATAAGGAAACGAAAACACTGTTCATGCGTACGTACGACCTACCGTCTCCATGAGCGGTGTATTTCATTCCATTTATAGATATATTATATATATCTATATGATGAATATATATTATATATAAATCATGTTTTAAATTATAGAAATATTTAATCATGATCTATGTAATCATATGAATAATTACAAGTCAAAACATGTATTATAAATGAAACGATTTTACCCCAAACGCTACTTTGACATGGAATTGACAAAAGAACGGGTAATATAATGTCATAAGTGAATCATATATGATATAAAAAATATTATCATGGATATTTTATAAGTTATTAATTTGTTTAAACCCACTATATAGGAGTTTCTGACACATACGAAAGAAAGTGGACCTACGGTAAGGGATAATTATTCCAATATCGTTCTTATCCGAGATTGTTTATTCGTATGTATTTATTGGTGTTATATTTATCATACATATCCTTGATTTATAAAAATGTATTCATAAATTTATTAATACTCTTCCATGTATTTATAAAGCCATTTTTATACTTTTTTGACTTTTACCACACGGTATGGAAGGAATCATTCTTTTTTTACCATACGAGGTACTTTTTGGATTTTATTGAAAAAGTAAGAGGAGAATGTTTTTTATCAAATATGGAATGAACATATTTTTATGGTTTCATAACTCCATATTTCCATGATGATTCCTCTAAAAGTTTTCTGGATTATTTTTTACAAAATTATTTTCTTTGAAAATTGCTTGTCATTTTGAAAAAAGAAAATGACTTTAAAGAAGAAAGGATATTTTCCTAATGTACTGATTTCATGTTTTTTATCAAAATTATTTCCAATATAAGATGATATAGTGTAATGTTTCTATCCATATAATTACATTCATATGATTATGTTAGAATTATTTTTTTTAATTCATTTTATTTTATATATATTATGTTATGATGGCATGATGTTTAAGAATCCAATTTTTTACATGGGTATTCTATGATATATGATTTATGATTTTGTGGCACACCTAATAATGGTTCCATTATGAGATGGGTGAGACATATATCTCCATAAATTAATTGGGTAATGATTCATATATCATGTGATAAACATGGCTGGAATGACAAATAAAATCCATTTTAGTAATACAGGGTTGGAAATGCTGGTAAAACTGGTTCAGTAATCGACTTTGTCCACTACGATGGTCCTGGAAGAAATGCCTTGGATACTATGGAAATAATATCATGTGTCTAATGGTTTTCCACATCTATTTCTTATATTAAAATTCTATTTTATCATGATTGATTTTATTTTATGATATATTACTTAAGTACTAGCATGATTTATTTCACCACTCACGATTTTGATGTTTAATGTTTATGTTCATGTTTTTAATTTCCAATATATATGGTCTATTTTATTATATCCATGTTTACCCATACTGAGAATTTGAGCTCACCCTTTAAATGTTTTATTTTCCCTTGGATATAAAAAAGGTTTTAGGTAAGAAAAAAGGGGAAGATATGTATGGGAGATGTTGAAGATCTTTCACCCTGATTATAAGAATATGTTCTGAGTTTCCAAAGACACTAAACTAATACAGTCTTCGGACATATGGTTTTTTCATGTATTAATTATTCCACAAAACTAATGTAATTTCCATGTACATAAATTTTTGGGTCTCTATATAACACTTTAATTGGTTGATATGTGTTAGGGTGGGGTTCAAGTGAATAGGTCACTACTCTAATGCGATCAATTATATCAATGGGGTTAATGTTTCTGGGACAAAGATTTCATTTCTAAAATATTATCATGAATATCAGCCCTGATGATATGTGGGGTAATAATAAATCTCTAACATCAAAATACATATATTTTCAAAGATTTTCTAAATACCTTCCTATCAACTCTGATCAGCCCTGATTTGATGTTGAATGGTTTGGACCTTTTCCAACACTTCCTCACCCATTTTAGGATCCATCTATTTGTGCTCACTAACTTCATCTTTGCATGAATATGTTCCTTCTATATTACTATAATGGGATTCATATGGATCAATTTCTAATCATGATAGTAATCTATTAATTCATGAGAACTTTACTAGATGAAAATGTTGATCCCAACCTCCATTGATATCTTTTGAGAATTCTCTCAACATGTCCCTGAGTGTCTGAATTGTTTCCCATATTTGAAATTAGTTTGAGTGTGATACTTATTTCTATATTTCAACTCGGTATTTATAAAATATTATATAATCATTTTACGAAATGTTTGTAAATCAATGATCTTGATCATAAATAGTTCATTGTGGTCTTCCATGTAGTGTCACCAAATATCTAATGTGTATCATTTCTTATTGATATAGTGTGATTTCCTCTCATATTATAATGAAATTAATTATCATTAAATGATAATCCACCCCAATTAATATAAAATTATTTCCTCTTTTTAATAATATTTCGGGAAATAACATGTTATGTTTTCCTCTTTCAATGTGGGTATGGGAAATAGTTTAAACATCCCATTTTTCCATTTAGTCATCCCATTCTTACATATAATAAATAATGATATATATGTCATGATAACCATCTTCTTATTTTTCCACCAATATTTTTAATGTAGAACATAATAAGTATTTCTTCTCCCTAAAAGGATATTAATGGTCATTCTATATGAATAATCCGATAGCTAATTATTTAATGTTGGATTTGAAGGTTACCATTGTTATGATGAGAATCCTAAAACTTATTCCTCATTAATTATAAAATATGAGTATTTACCATTTGTTATAGAATCTGCATTCTTTTAAATTTCCACAAAACCTCTTTGAGATTACATTATCGTCTTAATAAGGGATGGTTGAGAATTCATTGACGAAAATATTGATGATGTTCTATCATTTTATATTCTTATTACCATCATTTTTATGTCTAGGAAGATCATATCCCTCTTAATTATCATAAATAATAAAATAGTTGGATCCTTTTTGCGATGTTCACATACCAATTTTTATCCATTCCCATGATGGAAGTGGATTGATTATTAATATTCCATAATCAGTTATAACATTATTCATTGTCACATATTCATATCATTCATTGAAAATATATTCTTGTGGCTCATATTATATGTATACATATCACACATTTTTTCAAATAGTTAATTAAACAACATTTTCAATGAAGGGATTAAATGAACCAAATTCATATCATATAGAGGAAAGTTTTGTTAATGAAATTTCTACTACATTGGGAAATATGCTATCATGTTTTCATTCTACATTAATATATATCACATGAAATTCTTCATTAAATCACTATATATAATGAACATATAAACACATATGGGTTCTATTTTTACTAGTACCATGATAAGACTCTTTTTCCACTCAATGAACGTATCGCCACACTAATTATTAGGGAAAAATACTACCATTGGAGTTAATTTTTATAGTGTGTTTTACATTTGTTGAAATTTGCAGATAAATCATTATAAATACCTAGATGGTAAAAGGGTACTATAGATATCTATAAAAAAATTTCTAGTTCAATAATTCAATTACATCTATCATTTATAGGTCCATAGATATCCAATTGATTCAGATAATGTTCCTAAATAATGATACTTACTTCACCTAGAACTCACATTTTCTTTAAATTACATAAATCTTATCCATTCATCAGTTCTATAGCAATGTGATTATATAATCCTAATGATCCTTCTTGTATTTACTGTATATTAGAATACCATCAATGAGGACTACCATAATTTTTTAAAGTAATCTCTAAAGACTATACTCATCATGTTCATGAGCATTTATTGAACACTAGTGAGTCCGAATAGAATTACTATAAGATCATAGTTTCCAAACCTTGTATGGATATTAGTCTTGGGAATACCCTTATTCTTAACCCATATTTTATAATATCCTAAAATATGTTCCACCTTTGAGATGTATTAACATCCACATTGCAAAACAAAAAATTCATCAATCCATTACATAGGTTACATGGTCATTTTACTGATGTTGTAGAGATCCTGATAATTAATGAAAAGGTCCATAGACCAATTTTTCTTTTTGAATATGAGTACTTGTCCACCCCAAGGAGATACAATTGTTTGTATGAGCCCATAATCCATATTCACCAATAGTTTCTTTTTTAACATTATATATTACACCCAATCATTAATATTAATTTTTTTATATTGGAAAATAACTAGGTATAATCTTGCTTTAAAATTCAACCTCTATGAGTGAAGGAAGACGATGCAATTCATGTGAAAATACACCATCATATTCCCTCAAAATGGACATGTCTTCAATTTTGATCATTTCCTTAGAATCAATCATTTAGGATAGATAATGTTGTTCAATAGGAAATAATATTCAATCTTGAGATGAATCTAAAAAATGTGATTCGTCATTCTCCTTGCACTTGTATAGAATCGAGGGATGACATGTGATACAATGACTGATTTTCTTATCGTGATTTTTTTTATATTTATATAAGGACATACAATACATGCACAAAATTTCATAAAAAGATACTATATCAAGTATTACAAGGTTCTATGGGGTGTTGATACATTACTTTATGACATGGGAGGAGTAATATACCTGGGGTGAAATTATTTCCCCAAATGTTTATTTCATTAAAATATCTAAATCCTTATTGTGTGAAGGTTTTGAATACTTCTGTTTATATTATAGGATATAAATGATTGTGTTGGACTAGAATATAAACCAATTTTTTTTTATTATTTAATGAATATATAGTATAACTATCATCACATCATTTTAAAGATTAAATTTAGTGGTTTTGATGGAATTAACTTTCCCTTACTAATTTGAGGTTGTTGGCATGGGCTTTATATGATCACCTTTTCCTTAGTGAATTGGATTGAAATTTTTACTTATTCCTTGTAGCTGAAATAGTGAATGATTCAATGATGAATTATTGGATAATTTCATTCCTCAATCACATTAATGGGTGTATCCTTTTGGAAATATTTATTTAGAACCCCTTCATTCCCACAAATAAAGCATTTACACATCCCCAAATGAAATTTATTGGTTGCTTCTTAACATAATTTTGACAATTGGGTTGTTGGAATTTCATACCTCTATTATATTTATCCTTTACACCTCAATAATTAAAAATCGCATTTCCCTTCTTATCCTTGTGATACACTTGAGATTCATTGATCTATATTTGTACTGTTAGGGAATATCTGAACATTTCCTCATAGTTGTCAAAGTCCTAAATTGAAATAGATTTTCATAAACTTAGTTTTATCCCAAAAAAGAAGCATAATTTTTTTCATTAAATTATAATGCAAATGGAGAAGGAATATCATGAATGTATTTTAAAATTTTCAATACAAACCCCATATGATTCATCATATGTTTACTTTTGGAAAATTAAAACACATTCCATTTTTTTTATGGAGAGTGTGATGGGAAAAATTGATTTTATTTTAACAATAAGTTATTCCCCAGTGCTTGAAAATCATTCATAGGATTTATGTTTGTGATAAATGTAATCCACTGATCATCATCACCACCAATGTGATAAACGACATGTATTAACTTCTCTTACTCTAATAACTGAATGATGGATAAAATATTCTCAATTGAGTTTATCTATTGTTCTGTGACTAAGGGGTCAGATAATCAATTGAAACTCATCAAGATTTTTCACATAAAGGTATCAATTGATTATTTATATTTTTTATGGGGATTTATGAATTCCTCCTTATTCTGGTTTCTATTCACATCCTAAGTCAAATGAGATAGTATGATCATAATAATCATGATTCATGCATCCCTTGAGTAGGTAATCTCAGATTGGAATTCAAGACATTGTCTATAAAATAGGTTTTTATGTGGTTCCACATGTTTCTAGAAATTATCTCGAATAGGGTGAAAATTATGGATGAGTAATTATAAAATATTCAACTCATTAATAGAAATCCAATAACATTAAAGAGGGAATTTATAAATGATATATTTTTCCACATCACATGAATATATAATCATCCATCAATTTTATCCATTTTATATTTCATAAAATAAATTCTTGTGGACTTTTTTCCCTTCATAATGGTTAAAAAAATTGGAATTTAATCAATAATATCCCTACTAATTTTTATAAATAGTGTGGAGAAAGGCTCATTTTCATGCACTGGGTGATAATCAAGTTTAACACCATTCACCCATTTCTAGATTATTACCCCCAAGTACATATATTACAGAGCCACATCTAAATTTAGTATCCAGAAAGGGTAAAACATTCTTAGAAACTACTTAATCTATACATTCTGATAATTTATGGGGTTTTTCATATTTTTACTATTATTGTTAAGGGTTTTTATAGAGTTTCATAATAGTTATATAAAAAACCTAGATATTTTTATGATACTAACGATGACAACCTAATTCTTTATTACACATTAACTAATTATTTGTTACATAAGAATAAAAATAATAAAACCCATAAGATCATGATTCATAGTGTATTTGTGTAATCAAGTACATTACATAACTACCAAAAAATATTGGGGTACATCATTATTATTTAAAACATACATAACAAGCTCATTATTTTCCATCAGTCTCATCACTACATTGGACAATCTAGGGACATATATATGAAAGGGGTAGATATAAATACCATTAAGGTAATAGACATACCATAACATACAAAAAGGTGTACATTTTACTCAATATGAATTTTATATGGGACATAACATATGTGATAATAAAAATCATGAACAAAGAGGCAATATGTAGAAAGATAACAAAATGGAATATTGGGAATTTAGAAACAAATTTAATCTTGAAATCATAATAATAAGTCATGTCAAACATCAAATACATAATAAAATGGTGGTCAAAGTCCCATATTTTTTTAGGTTCACTCCTTATTCATATACATGATGTATTATAAAAATGAAACATTACCAAATGCATTGGAGAACAATATAATAATGGGGGATCCCATCACATTCATATCATGTACAAAGATAAGTGTGCCACAGATATCATAAAACATAAGGATACATTTAATTAATTATAACATAATGATTAATTATTTTGGTTGACCAAAATGGTAGTCTCTAATAAATGAATGATAGGTAAATATATGTTAATATCTTTGAGTGTAAATGGGGATAGATATTTACAACACAATCTAACTGAAAATTATTTTTTATTATAATAAAAACACTTTTATGGAAAAGTGAGAAAACCCATATCTGAATTACAAAATCATGAAACCATAAAACGTGGAACCAAACTAAAGGGACAGCCCCTCCCCAACCAATACAAAAATATTAAAACCCTGACCATCGCAAGACCACTCAACAAGTTGTCCCGCACACAAATGCACATGCACAGTATCGATGGAATAGCTATACCCTCTCAATAAAACAATTTCAAATGGCATACACTGGTGAAGGGTTAAGCTCTGATGCCCATCTCGAGAAGGCCACTCCGAATACTGGTAGAACACCACCAAGACACCTTCAAAAACAAACAAAATCTTCTCTAAGTTCCCACACACCAAGAACCAACAGGCTTCTCAATCTATCAATAGATTCCACCAATTTAAAAATTTTAAAATATTTTAATGATTTTAAAAGGAAAATATCATATTTTATATCAAAATGTTAAAAATAAAATTAAATAAAAACATATCCAACATTTAAATTGGAAAATTATTGTGAATAACATTGAGAAAATGAAAGAATATTAAATATAGTGAGAGCAACCATGACTAAATATAATCATATTAATGGAATCATGAAATAAAATAAAAAGAAGAATAAATGATCTATCATTATTAGGAAATTATCTGGATAGTGGGGGGTCTTTTTAATTCCATGAAAACATAACCAATTTAGATTTAAATTGAAAATTATAAAGTAGTATTATTAATGAAAAAATAGTGGGATATCCCCTACCATGAGGGGTGATTCCAAAATCTATGGAAGATATTTTCTAGATCTTGTGGGAACATTGGGAGTACATTATATATTTGATTGTATTTTAAGGACATCTTCCATGGTTTTTAAAAGAAAGGGAAGCAGATCCTTGGTGGGTTTATTCTTGAAGTGAGAGGCATCTTATTTTTTAATTCTCTAACATAGGTTTGGGAATTTATATAATAATGAACTCAAAACAAAAAACATTCCTACTATATTTTCAAATAGCTTATGAAATATATATGTGTATTCCATTATATTATATGTACATGGACAGAACTCATGAAAAAATAAAATTTATTATATTGAAGTGAGTCTAGTTAATAAATACATGATCTTAAAATAATAAAATACAATATTAGTTTTGTAGAAATTATAAAGGAGTTTTGAAGTTAATAAAATAACATAAATATTATATTATATTAATTTTGAAAAATTATTTTTTCACAGATACCTTTTGTAATATTTTTTTATCACATTTTGGATTTTATTATGTCAAAATAGAAACTATATTTTATATCGTATTTACTTTTTACCCGACAAAATTGAATGACATGAAAAATTATATAAAATTAACCTCTCGATAAATTCAACATGCAGATTAAAAAAATAATATTTATATTATCTAAATAAATATATTTATTTTTATATTTTTACATTTCAAAAAATAATTCCTATTTATTGAGAAATTTGGGTTTCATTAACAATGATATTTTCGGAACCCTTATTACAATTACATTTCACATCATAAAAATTATATTATCATTTATATTTATTAAAAATAAATTGATGAATTAATTTTAATAATATATAATTTTTTTTAAAATTTCATTATTTCACCCAAAAAAAATTTATTAATTGAAATTTCATATTACACTAAAATACATTTTCTGTTTTATTGCATCAAAATGAAAATATTTTATAAAATTACAACCATAATAAGTAATTATTACCATTATTTTAAATAATATATAATATACATATTCATTGTGTTAGGTTCCTGATACATTGGCTATTATTACACTATAAAACACCTTAGTGGCTTGGATTGTGATGGTGATATATCCATTGGTTGGGTCAGTGTACATGGTTTGTGACGTGATATTGATGTGATAGAAATTATATTCTAAATTGTTTCACTTGTGATTTAGTTAATAGATATAATATTACGATATTTCCATGGAAATCCCACTGATTCTAACCCCCAGTAAGGTCCAATAAATATGCTTCATAGGGTAATATCCTACTGGTTACAATAATAATTTAAGTTGAATTTTTCAATTGGATTTATTACAACCCAATATTTATAATAATCATATAATCCATTTTCAATTGATATATTATCAATGTTGTTGGTTACCCACTCTCTTAGACACCATAATAATCTCAAGGACTCATCTTCACTTCCCTCTTTTTAGGTTTTGAAAATCCTCCCAGTGAAGATGGTCTTATCCTCCTCTAATGACATATTTATTATTCTTCTTTCCATGGATTCATCACAAAACCTCTTTTTAGATTCGATTTGTACTTTCTTGGGTATTGTTGTCTTCTTGACAGTGATGGGTCCTTTCTATGGATTTAATAGCTTACTCTGTTCTAATTACATTCTATTATAGTTTTTTTGAGTTACCTAGCTTTCTCCACTTCCATCCTTGATCTTACAACATGACATGACACACAAAATTCAATATTTGTTGGGTGTGTTAGTTCCTAAAATTGTTTATGGATTATGGCAGTGGGAGTAGGAGTAATGTGATATTCTTAGTTTCTATTTCTCTCTCTCATTTTCTCTCTCGATCTATTCTGGGTTAATATTTAGGGTTTCAATCTAAAATTACATTCACATATTTAGTTCATTTTTTCCTATACGTTCTTTCTGTTTCTTCTTAAAATGGATTTCATTCTCTATATGGTTGTGTGTTTGTTTGATATGCCTCTTCTTGGATAGCACTGTTTTCACTTTATTTTCAGTTAATGTTATTTGGTCTACTGGAATTATTCTTAGAAGAAGAATTTTTACCCCTGAACATTTTGCTGCTATAACCATTCCCTGGCTCCAAGTCTAATTTCTTCTCTCTAGGTCGTTCATGAGTAGTGGATCGTTGGAGCTTTAGGAGGTGGCATCCATGCCGTCATAAGTTCTCGATATAATTATTCTCTAGTTTGGATGTTCGGAGTGTTTTCAACTAATAATTTTTGAAATGACCTTCTGGCCTATAGTTTCTCTAAAGAGGGAGAAGTGTGGACGGTGGATTTTGACATGGTTTATGGGTTATTTGGGTTTTTGGATGCTCTGATTATCATCTTCGACAATGATATGGAATAAATGAGGTCATATTTGTCCAAAGATTTTATGATGTTATTGAATGTATTTATGGAGAGGAAGGTGCCAGTGACAAGGCATATGAGTTTTTAGTCCACGGGTGGTTCATGGTCTGGGCTCGATGCAATTAATCGCAACATTGAGAATATTTAATTTTTTTCCATGAAAAATCATCTTTTGAGGGTACTAATTTTTGTGGTAGTTGGAAGGATATGTTGACACAGTAATGGATGATGATGGTTAATGATGATAGATAGTGAGAAGTTATCCTGAGCAATCATCCTTGGTGATTTTTTAATGTAGTGTTATTTTTGAATTTTTATCATGATTTTAGATGTAATGTGGGTTCCATCATGGTATTTTGGTTACCCTTAATATATAAAATCATCTTGGAGAAAATCAATAAAAAGTCAACTTTTAGTCATGATATATTATCAATGGTTATGAATCATAATATTATTTCATATCTCATTAGATATAATATTCAAATGAAAAATCAAACAAGCTCATATTTTTTCTATAACTATATTAGAGAATAAAAAAATTTATTCAGTCATAACTGGAACTTTCTTTATAAAAATCGATGACATTTATAGGGTTTCATTCTCTAATGTTGGTAATTGGTCTATTTAAGGATCTTTTAATGGTCATGGGGGTTTATCCAACCCTTGTTATATTTCCCTATTTTTTTGCTGATACTTATTTTGTTCCCTTAGTGATAGTTTGTTCTGGTTGGAACACAACTTTCTTTATTAGAGTATAATGTTAGTGTTATTCATTTCTATGTGGTTGGGACAAGATGATCCAATGATATGTTTCTAGATTCCGGACATGATGCTCGTTATGTGAAGTTGATATCGTAAGACATAACATTCCACATTAATGGCTAAAAATGTTTACAATTGAATGCACATCTATAGTTTTGTGGGTTGGACATGATGGTCTAGGACCAACAGATATGTTATTAAACATAGAATTCTATATCAGTTCTGATAGTATCGGTGGACATGTTATTTTAAAGATATTTTTATTATAGAGGAAGTGGCATTCCAATCTATTAAATGAGACTGGTGGACATGTAGTTTCACATATATAGAAGTGGATGACGAAAATGGTTTTTTTATATTAGATAGTGTTTTGGGAAAGGCATTCAAAATCCCTAGTTTAGGGTTCTGTACATTACATTACTCGTCCATATTATACAGTGCTCAACATGGTATTCCACATTTGTAGTTTGGGGTGTTGTACGTGGCATTCCACAGCTACATTTTATGGAACCAGATATGGAATTCCTCATAAATGGTTTAGGGTCATGGACAAGGCATTCCCCATCCAAAGTATAGTTTTACAAACATGATGGTCCTTGTACATTATTTATGGTGTTATATATGGTTTTCCTCATAAATTGATTATAGTGTTAGGAATGAAATTCCACATATTTGGTTTATGCTCCAAAATTATGGACTAGGAATTGATGGTATACCAGTTGGTATGAATGTTGGACAGACAATCTACATCCAGGGTTTAGCTTCTAAGTTGGTGCTTTTGTTTTTCTTAGTACATTATCATGGGATGAGTGCCTTATATTTATGCGTCTAGGTATTGAGTAATAGATATCATTTAATGTCAAGAAAAATTGTTAGGGAAACATTGAATGAGTCTTTCTTATGTTTTTTTGGGATATATGGTCTTATAGATGTGTTTCAATTCAAACAATAATTGGAAAAATATTGTATGATCGAATGAGGTTTTAGACCGAGGTACCAATGGAAGATTAATTGAATTTATATTTTTTAGGATTTTTCTAGGCAGATCATATAGCATTAGCATAGACTTCTGATAATAGATGATAGAGTCTTCATTGGTGGTATCCTACTGGGATTTTTTCTTACCCCATGTACATGCACCTCGGTGTGAATTGATACATAATATTTATATCATAATGAAAGCATGATGGATAAAGTGTACACTCTAGAATTATTTATCGATATATTTTCCTAAATTGAATATTTCGACCTAGATACATCAGATTAATAGGATACTAGACACTCAGTATCTGACAAGTCTTGTATATGTACATAGAGCTTTATGTATTTATATTTTAGTTTATTTTTTATATGTGTAAAGACTATTGGGTGTTTGATGTTATATGCCTGACATGGCTATTTATTCTATTACAGTAGTCCATTTTTTATGGAATGTATAAATTTCTATCTATTTTTTCCTTCCACCTAATGTAATATATAGGATGTTGGGATATTTACATCTGGTTATGTACTTTGATATGGTGGTATATACTACTCATATTTCTACATTATATTTCATCTACCAGTCAACAGCCTCTAGAATATGAATAGGTGGGAGTAATGTTTTTTGGATAATTTTCTTGGACAACTGATATAGTGTAATCTAGTATGGGAAAATACAACTTGATTTTTTTCATCATATGACACAAGATTTCATGAAGACTATTTTCATTATTATAAAACAAAACAAATTGTTAGATATTAACATTTGTGATCACCTCATTCTTAAAATATATATCCACTAATATCATCTCAATAATAATAGTATGATCTATATTATTTAACATTTTGTTCATAATCTCAACAGTTATATTTTATCATGTTCTCCCAAATAGAAAAATATGATACTGAATTCATTATTTTAAAATGAATTTTTCCACATGGTTTTTATTATATTTTTACCTGATTTTTTAAGGATCACCTAAATTTTATAAAACAATATATTTATAACTAGCATCTATTATTGAGTGACTTGTTGGGACCATGATGGTTGTAAGGTGTTTTTGGAAGTTAAAAATTATTTTATGTCACTAGTATTGAAGTTTGATAGTGAAGGAAATAAAATTACCTCGCTTGGTAAAACTGATGATTAGACTCAACAAATTGTATTCAAGAAATCAGTCTAATAATTATTAATATTTAGATTATATTTAGAAGATTTTTCTGGATGAATAGGTTCAATGAACCCACCATATATATGGAATGAATGAAAAATTGTAACGAGGTGCTACTTAGTAGTCTACATGGCTCTGACATGAATTATATGATTCTTTTCTAAAATTCATTTCACCAATATCATAAGTTTTTTTAGAAAATCTTATTTAATCTGTATGATGTTAAGGGTTAAAATGGTGCATCTAATTCTATAAATGTTTTATTAGAATTAAATATATAGATGGAAGATGGGGAATATACAATAATTACTATGGTAATTCATACAATAATGAAGCTGGTATTTAATGTAATCAAAGTTGTCAATCAATACATTCATATAAGGAAATGTTTTTTGAATAAGGAATTTGTAGAGTTAATATATTTCTCATCTTAGATCATCAAAATAAAATTGTCTTGAACGATGGGATGTTTTTGTTGACCATAATGAGAGAAACCATAGTTGGGGGTTTTCAATCAAACTAAAATCCAAAATATTTATGTCTTAAAATACTAAAATTGAAAAGTATCGTAATCAAAAAATATAAGTAAATTGAGTGATAAGATATCATTGGTGTAGTTTTTTGAAAAGATGTACATGTTTTTTAGTAATTTTTAATGAAATTGGTATATCCATTTTAATGAATAAATCAGAATGATATTTGGTTACGAGAATCATAATGAGAATATATTTATTTTCCTTCTTAAATTTGGTTAATAGAATCATAATGATAAAACTATTGATAAACATATTCTTCCATTGTTTTTCAGAAATCTAAATTGGAATATAGTTATTCAGGTGGTGTATAGAAATATAATGAATTATTATCAGTTCTGAAATATATTGAAAGTTTGTCAAAATAATTTGAGTGACCGAATTCTATTATCATAATGAAGAAATCGTATTCGGATATCAGAATCACTATCAGAATCATAATGATGATTTTTTAGGAACAATTATGTGTTGAAGTAGTAAAAGAATGATATGAAAATCAAGGAGAATTTAATATTTAAAATTTTTTTGAAGAAGTTAAATAGAGTTCTACTATTTAAAGAAGAATAAAGACTCGATAAATTTGGTGATATGGGAAAACATTTTCACAATTATGATTAAATGATTTTGGGGTGTCAATAAAATGAGGAGAATACATCATTTAGTATGTGACATTAATTATTCATGACATATTATAGGGAATCTCCTCATTTTAAGAAAGGATAATTTTAATGTTTTTTATTTCATGAAGTGGATTTCCAAACTGAATAAATTAACGGGAAGAGAGGAAATGATAATTATAGTTTCCATATTGGGAAAGTAAACTTGGATATCTATATTAAATAATTAGAATGTTATTATTTGTTTCAAGTGGTATTATTTTAAATTTAATTATCAATATTAATCAATCAGAAATGGGAATCTAAGTGAGAATCATCATGATGTCCCGGAAGATCTAACTGAATTCTGGGTAAGAAAGTGAATAATTTTATTGAAATATTACATTTGAAAATTTTGATCAAGAAGAACCGTAACATGTTTGGTTCAAAAATTGTGTTACATCCTTTTGTGTGACATGATGAAATGCATAGTTGTATTGAACATACTGCTACGTGATTATAAAGGAATAACCTACTCATTATATTTAACAAAAATAGGATTTATTTCTAGTGTACTTTGAGGTATTGGATTATTTCTAAACTATACCAAGGACTAGATACTATTGTTTAGTAGTGAACCTTGTCAATTCATATGTTCCAATGGTTTTTTTATTTGTTTTCAATAGATAAATAAATTAGTATCATGAGTCGAATTCTATTTCTAAAGAAAGTAAACATAAAATGAAAAGAAATCCCGAATTCACCACCTCCCCATCTCAGTGATACAGGAATCGTGGTTGGGAAATCTCAATTGGTATTAGATTTGAAGGCTCACATTGTTTATTCTTTTTTAAATTTTCAAAGATAAGATTTAATGTCAAATTTGAATTGTGTGAATAGTAACGGGATTCAGATCTTTTATGAATGGAACTATCATATATGGAATGATAAAATGATGCCTTATTATAGTCTCAAGGGTGTGATGTTCTTGAAACTATTATAGATGTATTTCCTCCCCTTGATGACAAAGTTACTCTTACAACTATCTATATGAAGAATTATGATAATGATGGATGATATAAAAAAGTTTAACTCTAATAAATTTCTAATAGTGAGTTTTTAAGAGTGAATGGTGCTTCCACTTAAAAAGGTATCTATGATTAAATGAAAAACATTTATGGAGGAAATATGTTAGTAAAGATGTAAAAGATGAAAATATGGAGTTTTAAGTGTGAAGATCTCAATATTGGTGAATAAAAATATGTTGGTGGCTTTAATACTAGGGTAAATTATATAGTCAACACTAACAGTTTTATGGGGGAAAATTTGGTCGATTCTATAGTTGTTGAGAATATATTAGCAGTCATTCCAGACAAGTTTTAATCCAATGATTCCCTATAAGAAGATAGTGATCCTTAGAATCAATATCTAGATGATATTTTTAGTAACCTATTAAATTATAAAATTAGAATGAATAAAAGTTGTGAAGGGAAAAGCAAAAACTAATAGAGATATGTTTTTCAATGCATCAAAGAATGCATAGACTCAGATAGTTCCAGAGAAAGATGATATTTAGAACTCTTACTCTGAAAAATTGGTATATAAAAACCATGATGAATTTATATCCCTGTTTTAAAAATAATTAATTATATATTCATGTAAATATAAAGGGAATATTCCCTAGATGTTTTTTTAATTTGGAGCTATTGGGATGTTTTTGACTTATTTTCCCCAAAGACATAATGAATATGATCATTATAAATAAGAAAGAAGGCCACAAATTTCGTGGAATAAAATGGTTGACATGGATAAATATTTTTCTATATGAAAGATGAATTTTTTTTCAAATCTAAATGAAGAATATTTTTTATAAAATAAAGAATAATATAATAGTGAATCTGAATCATAAAAATATTTTGAAAAATCTTGAGTGAATAGTTTTATTACAATGTTTAATAATGATGAATTTATAAGAAGTAGTTACGAAGAATGAGATATAAAATTAGATTTTAATTTTAAATAATAGTTAGAATAAATTATGAGGTTCCTTTGATAATATAAAAAAATAAATTAGAAAACTAAAGAAAATTACCCATTAAACAATCAAGATGATTTACCAAATGTTAAATTAAAGATGATATAAAACATTTATGATATGAAGAAATATATTTAGGAAGACAGTATTTATAATGACTATCGGAAATTTAAGCTGAAGGAAGAAAGAATAAGAGTAGGAACATGTCCAACAAAATTATAATGATGAATCTAGGTGTATAAGTTTAAAAAAATAAGTATCTAATATTGGTGAGACTTATCATAAAGAGAAAACTGATAAGGATCAATAAAAGTAACCATTAATGGTTGAGAAGGAATATAGGATTTTTCAAGAGATGAAGAAATCTTGTAATGTTATGTATGTGGCCAAAATATACAAATTGGAGAAAATAGATTTTCCTAAAAATTATGACTCCAAATAAATTTTTAAACCATCAGAGTCCAAAAAAATTCAATTAATTATATTAATTTTAAGGATTAAAAAATGTGATTGAGAATAGAATTTTTGGTGGTCAATAAGTATCTACTAAGAAGGTTTCTGAGAATCATACTCACAAAACAAGTCAATATGGAAGTTTATAGGAAAATAATATTTTAATAGATACTACTGGTATTGTGGTAGATTCAGACAAATAGAAAATATGTATTGGTATAACCAACAAAATTAATTTTATTATACAACTTATAGAAGGAATGGTTTTAGTTAGATTCAGTCATATCAAAAGAAGAAGTCTAAAAAATAAATTTTCATGAAACCTGAAAAGGTTTGTTGGAGAGATAAAAATAGGTTCCAACACCTGGAAACTTTTTGTGAATTATGCGAACAAACTAAACATCTTTATAAGGGTTTCGTTGTTTATTTACCATCACAACAAAAGTTTCATAACAATTCTCAGAATCTATAGTTATAGAATGATAAGCGAAAAGAAAAAGGTTGTATTGTTGAAACTTCTTTGAAAGATATAAAGTGAGAACAACCATTGATTCTTGATAGAGGGTATTCTTCTCATATGATAAGAGACATAATTTTTTTGAAGAATATGATTGATATTAGGAAAGAATAGTGATTTTTGGAATTTCTAAATCCTGATGAATTAATGGTTTTGGATCACCCATTATTGATAATTAAATGATGAAATCCACAAAATATTTATATATTAATGTTTTGAAACATAACTTCCTGAGTGTTTCATAACATTTAGGTGAGGGTAAAAAATATATCGTCATAAAATATTGGTTTTTTTAACTAAGTAAGAAGATTGTAATATTGGTCCAAGTTTCCAACATACAAAAGTAAACTTGTTGCAAGTTGGTGAAATACAAAACTATTATTACATGGGTATGGTGGATGAAAATATGTTGTCTAATAAAATACAAGGACACATGTGTCCAAGAAACATTAGAAAAATATCAAAGTGATGTAATTTACATGACATTCATAATATGTTAGGAAAATGATATTTTTGATTCTATACTTCGCAGAAAAGAGATATTACAAACTCATTGCATAAGAGATTTCATATTTGTTCAAAACAACCCATGTGACTTATTCATTCCTATATCTTTCAGGTAATACGAAAATAGTAATCCAATTAAGATAAATGATTAATAAAATTTATTAAGGGTATTACTCACATTACATATGTTATGTATATTATAAAAATATCAAAAACCATTAGAAAAATTAAAAGTTTTAGGATGAGAGATATGTTGGATTGTGACCGTTTAGTGAAGAAGATTAGAACTGTTAACGGTGGTGAGAATAAAAATGAAAACATTTAATGTTATCTTGAGAATCATGGAATTTGGAATTTGATAAGATCACCATACCCTCATTAAAAAAATAGAGATTCCAAATAGATGAATAAAAGTATGGTTGAAATGGGGAAAATTATGTTGCGTGAACATGGTCTCACTCATTACTATAGGAGGAAATCCATGAGTAATTTTGTGTATATTCAAAATTGATGCTTGTATATTCTATGTTTATATATGAATCCTTATGATGTGTTTTATGTAAAAACTCATAGTTTTATACAATTAGGAGTTTTATTGCCCATTCATTATAAAGAAGAATGGTGGAAACCTTGGATAGTTTGGGTAGATCTGTGAAGATGGATTTTTTTCTTGGATTTTCTCTAGAATGAAGAGGATAATGATTCTTAAACAATGAAATATGAAGAATATTTGATTCTTTTGATGTGAAAGTTATTTAAAATTCTTTGAAACAAAAATAGTATTATGCTGATAAGGATTTTGAGTAGGGTAAGGAACATTTTATTATCATTTTTAATAAGGATTCCATAAGTGGATATCCTACCAGGGAAGAAGGATCAGACACATCTATTTCAAGTGTTTATTATTGAACATAAATAACTAAACCTAGTCTAATGATTCTAGTAGAGGCTCGTAAAATCATTGGTGGCCACAATCAAAAGGTTCTAACAAGAATAAATTCATAAATATTAAAACATACTCCTTTGTATTCAAATGACAATACAGATGAATAACATGAATCTTTTGAGAATTAGGAATGAGTTTAGGATATGAATGATGTTATTTATTATATAGAAAAGAATAAAACATGGGAAATCATTCCTATTCTGTATAAAAAAATTGTTATTGGTACAAATTGTGTTCTGGTAACAAGATTAATGAATAATGAATTGTTATAAGGAAAAAAATAAAATTAGATTGAGAAGGTTACTTGGAATATTAATTTTGTTTAGTATTATGAGACATTTTCTCAGGTGGAATGGTTAGAAATAGTCAAAATTATTTTTTTTACTAGTAAAAAATGAAGTTACCAAAATATTCAAATGGCTGTGATGTCTTTATTTATGTATAGGAATTTTGATGAGGATTCTTATAGTGAACAACAATTTGACATTGTTTTTTGGAAAGATGAATGTTATTTTGGTAATCTAAAGAAATAATTGTATAGGTCAAAACAAGATCTAAAACCATGGCATTCTAAATAGGATAGTTTCTTTAGGAATATGAGTATCCATGAGGGAATAGATTATAGAAATGTTTGCAGGAAAAAAATGTACGAGTTTTTCATCATAATAATTTTATATGATGATGACATTATCCTTTTGGGAATTATTAACAAACTTTTCAATGATTTTCTAAATAGATGAATTTTTTTTGTAGAGGTCCATTCTAGGAGAAATTAAATACATTATTTGGTTATAAATTTTAGAAACTAAATTAAATATTTTATTCCCTAGAAAATAATTTTATGGAACTTCATATGATATTCAATAAGGAAAATTAAAAATATGGTTTTACACTGATTTCAGTATGAAACATGTTTTCAAAAGATATATAATGCATGAAACGTGATCAAAATGTCTTGTGAAATCTAATTAGAAGTATTTTATATTTTCCTTACTCAGAACCCAAATTTTTGTTTGTTTCCTTATGTGCATGATTTTAGAGTTTTCCTACAGAATCAAATTTACATTTTGTAAAAATAATTATTATATATACTAATGTAAAAAAACAATTGAATCAGGTATGATATCACATAATTTATTGATGTTTTGGGTATTCAGATGCTTATTGGGATGGATATTTTGGTGATATATGACCCAGGTATGAAGAAGATTTTTTTATTTGGAAAATATGTGTTAGTGGGAATATAATGAAACATAATTAATTATTCATACAATGATTGTAGATGAGTATATTGTTACCAATAATGCTACTAACCAACATATGTAAATTAAAACTCATTTGGAATACATTCTGGTTGAAGTAATGATACCCTTTATCATAATAGGTTATAATAAATGTGAAATCATCATTACAAGGAATCAGGTACAACATTCTCAGTAAAAAAATTGACATAAAGTATAAATTCACCAAAGAGAATGTGGAGAAGAATGAATTGAAGTTAGAGTATACTCCTACACAGGAAAAAGTTGTAGACATATTCACCAAACCGTTACAAATGGATACTTTTTATAAATTGAGGTTAAAAAGGGCATCCAACCTCTTTCACATCAAGGTTAGGTATGTCTTTTTCCCCTCTATCATATTATCGTTTGATGATGCTGTATATGGGGATAGTTGATTAATTAATATATCCATTTGATGTGTGTTAAACTTTTTAAAGAAGTATGTATACTGTTGGAGTTGTGGATAAGTTTTGATTTCACCTTGTACATGTGTAATCTATTTTATCTTTTTGTTGGAGTTGATGTAAGAAAATTAAATTTATTATAGTGATGTTGAAGAGGTGTATACAATACGATGTAGAATTGATAAGGAATAAGGTATGAAGAGGAATGGTGAGGATGAAAATCTATGGAAGTTGTTTTAGAAAGAAAGGACATAGAATAAATCATAGTATGTTTATTATGAGCCCCTACTTTTGGACATCATGGATTTTTAATCAATGATTCGTGTTTCCTACTATGAGTTAGTTCACATAGAAATAGAATTTTAGATAATTTTTCCATATCTTGAGGTTACATGATTTAGTTATTTATAAATCTCGGTTGATAATGAAATCCCAAGGATAGATTATTAGGACCAACTTGTCTATATGGTGTTATTGGACGATGAAATGAATTTTATGTCTGTAGTATTATCTTTTTTTTGTTAAGGAAATAAAATCACATCACCTTGAATACTGTTTATTAGAAAAAAAAGTATTATTTTGTCAATCAAAATATTAATTCCTAAAAAGTCCATCATATTGAGAATATGTTTTTTGGAAGAAAAGGTTCTTCAAACTCACCTTAGGACCTAAATAAATGGAAAATCATATTGAGTTTATTCTTATGAGTCTACATGGATCCAAAATGAATCTAATGATTATTTTCTTATTTTTATTTCAAAAATATTAGTAGTTTTTTGGAGAACATTGATGAAATACATATGAAGGTAAATGGGAGAAAATATGATCCCAGTAATATTCACGATCTATTAGAAATAATGATGTTACTGGATGTTCGTGATATTAAATTAATTTATTTAGTAAGTTAGAAGACGTGAATATTGATATTCAAAATAATCAATGTCATGAATGAAATAATGATTAAAAGAAAAAAATTGAATATGGATGTTATTATAGTAAAATAATTTTGGCTTCAGTACATAAAATTCAATTTTCATTAAATGCTCAAGAGGTTTTCTTGATCAAAATGAGAGAATATAATTGTGATGGTTTTCAATAAAACCGAATACCAAAAGATTTATGTCTTCAGATAATGTTGTGTTTATGTATCATAATCATAAAATATAATGAATTTCAGTGATGAATGATCATTGGAATTGTATTATGAAAAGAATAAGAATAAGTTGTTGAATAAGATTCATAAAATCTGTTGTCTCCATCGAAATAATTCAATCCAAATGTGAGTTGGTTCGATGAATTGTAATGAGAAGACACTTGTTTTCATTATTATAGATTTTTAAGGGAAATTTAATGAAGAAACTATTGTTGAAAATATGCCTCCATCGTATTGAAGAGGTCAAAATTGGAAGATTTCCTTTTAGGTGGTGAATAGAAATGTAATGAAATATCTTCAATCAAGATTTTTTTAGAAGTGGTTCAATAAAAATAGAATGACCAAATACATTTATCATAAAGAAGAAATCATATTTTGAAATATGAATCAAAATAATAATCTGATTGATGATTCGTTAGAATTTATGAACTGTTCGATAATTCAAATAGATATCTGAAAATCAATGTTATTTGAATAATTTAAAAGGCATTGAATAATTCGAATATGGATTTAATATTTATGTAAGATAATTGATTTAGGAAATTTGGTGATACATTAAAACTCTTCAGAATCTAACTTAAAAATTTTTCGCATGTGTATAAAATGCGGAAAATACTTTGTGTATTATGTGACTAGTATTGTTCACTAAGGAATATATAGAATATCAAAAATAATAATAATAAGATGTTTCTAGTGTTTGTTATATTGAAGAGTTTTACAAGAAAGATGAAATAAAGGAGAAAAGAGAAGATCATAATCTGATTTTCTATATTTGGAAACCATATTAGGATTTATAGACTGATGAAGTAGTAAGTTCACATTTTATTCAAGTGGTATTCAATCAAATTCAAATTCTCCATATTGAATAATTGATATTAGGAATTAGAATAATAAATTAGACTAATTATCACCATGAATTCTAGGAAGTTCTTACCATATTTTGGTTATGAAATTGAAGAATGTTTTTGGAGGATCAAATATTTGAGAGTTGATCAATAAACATCATAACATGTTGGTCACACAAATTTTATTCCTTTGTATCTTTCTTGTTCTTTCACATGTATGGATTTATTGAACATAGTGGTACATGAGTTTTATTGAATATCCAACTATTTTTGTTCCACATAAAATGATAGTTTTATAGTAGATTATTTGGCATTGGATAATTTACAAACCATACCAACGACTAGATACCCTTTTCCACTTGTGAACCTTAAAAATTCTCATGCTCTTATAGTTATGGGTTTTATTTCTCATAATAGAGATATAAATCAATAATATGAGGAAAATGTTCTTCTTAAGAAAGGTAACTTAATATACAAATATATCACTGTTGCACCCCATCACCCTCTCAGTGATTCTTGAATCCCAGTTAGGTAATATTATTTTCATTTGAACACTATGAATTTTTGAATGATCAACATAAAACATGAAATCCTTCAAAAATTCGAAATTAATAAAAAAACATAACTATTTTCCATAATTGGATTTATGTTTCCATGGACGATACACATCTATATGAACAAAAGTGAGAAAAAATTATTTTCTATTATTTGGCATATATTTCATCCATATGATCATACCCTTCTATCAATAATCACATGTTTCAGTGTTATCACATGTGAGGTTGGGGATATCTTCAGCAACATAATTCTTCAAAAATTATTCAAATTATTTGATATAAATGGACAATTTTTTTCATTAATTTTGGTTTTCATCCTAATGGTATTGAATTAAATTTTCATCTCCATAAATAATAAGGTATAAGATCCCCTCCATGGGTCTTCCTTATAAAATACCAAGACTCATCTTCTTTTAATTATAGATGCCTGATATTGAACGTTTACTTAATACCATGAGTGTGTAAATTGAATGAATCAACATAAATGTTCATTAAAACCATAATAAAACTAGAAAACCATTCACTTTATTTCATTTCCTCCAATAGATCCATTCACATGGATTATAAACATAGCCCTAGTAAATACTTACAAATAAACAATCTCAGATAAGAACGAGATTGGAATAATTATCCCTTACCTTATGTCCAATTTCTTCCATATGTGTCCGGGGATCTAGTATAGTTGGTTTAAAAATATTATTAACTTGTAATAGAACAATAATAATATTTATGATATCTTATATAATTAATTTATGACTTTATCTTACCCGTTCATTTGTCAATTTCATGTTAAAGTCGTGTTTTGGGTAAAATTGTTTTACTTATCGTACGTGTTTGGACTTTTTGTTCTTGATATTCTTATTACTTATGTAATGATATAATTACTTCCAGAATGTAAAACATGATTTATATATCATTTATATTCAGGATATATATGTATATAATATATAGATAAATGAAATGAAATACACTGTTCGTGGAGATGGTAGCCCATACATACGCATGAACACTGTTTTCATTTCCCTATTGAATTCAATGGAAATATGTAGATGACATATATATATATATAAATATATTAGAATTATTATTTCATTAATTTCATAATTATTTATTATATATAATCTTTATAATCATTTTAGAATGGTTAACAAGGATAATGAATCTCATTGCGTCGTGGAGACGGTAATCCGTACGTATAGACGAGCGATGATATTGTTCCCATAATTATTGAATTGTATCAGAGTGGATGATATAATATCTCATAATTATAATCATGTTATAGTAATCATATATAGTTATTTTTTACACAATTAAACCCATCCACGAATGGTGGTTGTGGAAAACAGATTACACCATGGCTGAGGGATGGTATTCCTTATGTACCCACGGGTGGTGATTTCGTTTTCTGTAGGATGGATAGAAGTTTAAATAGGTTTGGTTAATATTTATAATAACATATCTGTATATGAGTGATACTGATGCTATTACTTTATTATTAAAACTCAAAATAAGAGGAAGTAGAAGAAAAAATGAACATGAAAAAATCGGTAAAGGATATTATATCTTCTTCGACGTGCCTCTTCTAAACCTCATATTAGGGAAATAAAGTTGGTCTATGAAAAAGACCAGTACCACTAGTATGTTTCTAGAGAAGTGGATAAGAGAAATGGGTAGGGTTTGGCTGAGCTTGAAGTTTGAAAGTGGTGTGAGAAGGAGAGGGAGGAGGTTCCCTTTTATAAGAGAGGAGATTGGAAACCTCTAAAATATTAATTTATAATAAACTCAAACCCCCATTAAAAACCACCAAAAATGACTCAAATAAAAATATTAGATTAGATATGGTTGTAATATCATCATCCAAGAATATATAGACATGTTGGTAATTTATGTTAAACCTTATCAACTTGATTTATCCTTATTTAATCTATTAATTTTTTTTGTGGTAATAATATTCTAAATTTCAAATTATTATAAATAATTACTTATGTGTTGTGAATTTTCTATAATTGGATATGTTATGACATTTTAGACCATATAAATTTCAATTTATAATTTTTTAATATCATTTTGATTTTTAAACAATTTTATAATATGTTATTTTTATAAAATAACAATAGTCACTATTCATTTATTTGAATTAAAATAAAATCGACACAGAGGATATATTCGAACCAAAAAATTAATACACCGGTAAAATTTCATATTCATCTAGAAAATTTGTGGAGAATATTAATTAGTTCATAGAATATTTATTTTAATATTTTTAAACCATTTGTATGATATATCTCTTAAATAAATAGTTACTACAACATTTTTGTATAATTAAATAATATAATAATTTGTTGAATAAAAATTAAAAATAAAATACTATGATGAAGATAAATATAATATAATTCATAATAATACATTTAATTGAAATTATCCTCTTAAAATAACAACATTTAAAAAGTTATATTTATTAAATTAAGAAGGTGACATGTTTGACATCAATTAAAATAAAACAATATAAATGTCCTAATCTCTTTCATACGGCTCCAAATGGTCCATAATATGACCCTTGGTTGATTATGATATAGATATACGATACCAAAAAGTATTGGTCAAGTGTTTGGGCCTTTTTATTGTTATTATTCCTTAATAAATACTATATTATTTATTTTTCTCAAAGTAAATAATTTATGCATCATTACTGTATAAGCTATTAAGGTAATTAAATATTTCGTAAAAATTAAAAAATAGTTACCATAACAAGGAAAAAATATCATATTTCAAATGAGTTTTAATAATCAAATTTATATTATGTATAACCTTATATTAAAAATACATTAATTATTAAAGTTTGAGTGAGGCATATTTCACTTTCCATTAAATAAAATAAATTAAAGGTCTTAATCACATCCATGTGGGTTCAAATTGATTCCATTTCGACCCAATTATGTTTTAGGAAGATTTATAATCATCCAATTATATTAGGACAAGTGTTAGGGTAATTTTATAATATTATATTTACCATTAATTACCCGATTTACCTTTAACTGTGGTAAATTAAATTTACAAGAGTTACTATTCATATGGCCCAAAAATAAAAATTAGCCTATTAACATAATTTGGACATAATGATTCCAAATATGGAATCCATTTTTCTAAATTAAAGTCACAAAATATTCAGAAATTAATTTAAAATTAATCCCATTTTTAAGAAAACGAGTTTTAAAAGTTAAAACACTACAATAGATTGAAATGATTTTACCTATGAATTCAATGTATAATCAATACTATTGAAATAAATTATATTAAATGGTAAAAATATATTCTATTTATACTTTAAAACCATTAAGTATTTTAAATTAACCATATATATTATTACGATGAAAAAATTTGTTTTGAATTAAAATATAGCATGTTTTTACTATTCCTTAAAATATGATAGTTATCTGAATAATATGAAAATTATATCCACAGTAAATTTTCGTATCCTGATTCCTAATATGAATTTTATTTTTTCAAATTTAACTTATAAACATGTCAAAAACTAGATTTAATGTGGTTGCTCTATCAAAAGGAGGCAAAACCTCATTTTTTGACAAATACGTATTTTACCCGAAAAAATTATTTTGATCACATACCTTGTTATAGAAAATGAGTAAGATGAATAATAATGTTATAAAATTAATAATGTAGTAAATACTATTCATAACGGATAGTTCATAACAATATTATAACAATATATCATTGTTTAGTGAAACCCGATATTGCATACTACACACGCTATCGAGGAAGGTCACGATTGATTGTAATGAAAGCCATGTTAGGGTTGCGTGTAGTGAAATCTCCCTTTAGTGTTCCTTATATCATAATCAAAACTTATTTAATTTATAAATTAAATAAAATCTATACTTAATTTTGCGTAGAATAATTTCTACAAAATGAACATGAAATTGGGTGTAACACGAGACAATATTTGTGTTGCGTATACTACAAGCTAATATGGTGTTGTGTATAGTACAAGCTAATCATGGTGTAGTGTACAATAGAAGACATCAAAGATATTAAAATTAATATATCTCATAAAATCTCATGGTGTTACATTCTACCGCCCTCAAAAAGAATTTCACCCTCGAAATTCATCATGGTTATAAATCGTTTACTACATGACAGTTTCTTTCATAGAAATCCGCATCATAAAAAGGAATACTAAAAATTAATTTTAAAAAGTGAAGTATGAAACGTAATGGTTTCCCAAATTAACTCATCCCATGGTTTCCACATAGGATAACATAGGTGAAAATATTGATATGGAATAGAAATATAACCATCAACATCTGATGAAGAGTGGTAGAGGACACGCCTATAAAACAGACAACAATCACAAAGCCATAAATTTGTGATGATCCAAGGTACCATCTGATTCATTAGATATGAGGACACTGGGACAACATTTTTTGTTTTCAATATCATTTCCCACAAGTTGATAAATTTTTTCATAAGGACAAATACTTACTTGATTTTAGTGTAATGTCCTTGTTGGTCATTCCATGAACCATTTCCACTTCATCTCTTACTTAAAGAATTGAATTTGAATTTGTCATTCATTAAATGTTAGCAGATCATGCGATAGAATGATTGGTAATTCCATCTATGTCAAAAAGTTTGTAAATGTTATTAAATATACATAAGTCCAACTATGGTGAGATTAATTGTATATGATTCCAAAAATGGACATATACTTCAACTATCATACTTCTTAATAAAATAAAACTAATTTCTAGTAACTATTGACATTCTCTAGGCCAGTGGTAGGCAATAAAGGCATTTCACACTTCGGTTGTGGGTTCGATTCACGCAACCTTGTCCAATGCGATGGGTTGTCGTTCATTCTACAGGTTGTCCTTTATCTAAAAATACACCATTATAACATTCCAGAAATAATATTGAAAAAATGTTCTATCATTAAACAATACTATCTAATGTCAATATTAATCCATTCCAATATTTAGTATTATCCAAAATACATCTATCCAATCTCATATTATACAGTAAACAATGAATAAAAATTTTATATACCGAGCATGTGAATGCCATAATTTATCATACGATATATCTTGTTGGTCTCATTCCAAACATGTTAATACCTTATTCATGTATTCTTCTGAAAAATGAATACCCTTTAAACCTTAGTTAAAACATGAATGATGTCAAAAATTAACTTTTTCCGCACACCAAAATAGCAAAAAATCTATATACTCAAATCATGATATCAATTTGTCCATTTATCAGTCATGAGCTCATGAATACAAATAAAAAACGCATAAGGGTGTATTTTATATAAAAATAAAATAATTATAAAAACATTATAAATATCATTTTTATCATATATAAATAGTGTTTCGATAATATTTTCCAACCATTATAGGTGGTAACGGAAAAATGAACAATCATCATTTCACAAGTTGGTTGTTCGTCTTACACGAACGGTAATTTCATTAGCCATTAGATGGATGTGTTTTTATGTTTAGGTAGAACACTTAAAATAAAAAAACAATAATTATATTGATGATATTGATTTTATTATATATTGATGTAATAATAAAAATTTAATGGTCTGATGTAGAAATAAAACATAAATGATCGTTGAAGAATGTTACTTATTTTTTGTGTAACTCGTTTTATTTTGTACCAAAAGACTTCCACGGATGAATTTCTAACATCATGGTGTATTCTAGGATTTGATAATAGATGCTGGTAGGTTTTTTTTCGACATTATGGTTGATCAAAAGTGTCATTATATATGTGAGTATGTGGTAGGGTTGATTTTCTTTTTATAGTGGATGACGAGTGGAACTCTTGTCAATTTTTTAAAAGGGAATTCAATCCTCAGTTTTCTAATGACATGTATCTCCAATAAAAGACCAAATTTTATAAATGGAATTATATAGTATACATAAGAACATATAGTGGATTTTGGATGATAATCTAGGTCATTGTGGCTCTTAACATTAATGTTTAGTCCCTTGATAATCAAATTTTCAACTTAATTGTAGTAAATAATATTAATTACATTGACAAATATTTTTTGTCATAAAATAATTTTACCTTTATATACATTATAATTAATGCTGATTCAAAATATTTAATTCCTTTTTTCAAAATTCTCATATTGTAATTTGATGAAATTAAGATTAATTTAATCCTAAAGACGAGATGACAAAGCGGGTTATTAATGTAAGAAATGTTCAAAATATTGAGATATTTTTATATCCAATTTCAATGTGTATTTGATTCCAATTAACATAAATAGATTAATTTTTTAAAAATTATATAATTAACATTAGTATAAGTGATAAATATACTTTAACCATTTTAATAGCATATGGAAAACGTGCTTTTTATTAAAATTTATTATTTCTCACTATTCCTAAAAAAAGTATACATTTCCCAAAAATACCAAATATTCACCCTAATCAAATTTTTAATGTTTAAATAATAAAAAATAATGTTTATTTTTCCATACTAAATTTATAAATTTTTTAAAATATAGATATAAAACAAGTTCTCCATTAAAAATAAGTAAAATTGCTATTAAAAAGTATAGGTTATTATGTTTAATGAGTATGTTCTTAATTTATGCCTAAAAAATATATTGGATGAATATAAAAAAATATTATTGAATACATAAGATTTATATTTCATTTATATGATTCAATAATTGTAATTAATTTAATTTATTTTGGAAAAACAAATTTGGGATCATCAAATAAAAATATTTCTTTTATATTTATTTAGTTTATATTTTCATTTATAATTCATTTATAAACAATTATTTCATCTAATATTTTTGTAAACCATATATTTTAATATTTTAGTTAATAATATTCATACATTATAATATAATGGCTTGGTTGCATTTATTTATATTAAATAATTATTATATATTGTTGTTTGGTAAAACTCAGACAAAGAGGTAACATAAGCTCTAGAAGAAATTATTTGATTCATGTATTTCAAGATAACTCAGTATTCAATGAAATGAAATATATATCATCACTTGAATTTATTTTAAAAATAATAATTATATTATAATATCTCTGGATATAATATTCCCACAAACTCTTGGTGTTGTGTGTAAAAAGTGATATCAAATACAATCTTCTTACTTAAGAATATAGGGGCGTTATATTATCCCCACCTTAAATATATTTCATCATTACAATTTAAACTCAACCACAAAAATATATATTTGGATATTTTTAAAATCCAATATTGAAATATCACATAGTGAGGCGAGTTAATACATTATATTATTATTAAGAGAATGAGAATTAAAAATCTCACGTGTAATATCATATAACTATGTCTCTATGTAAGAGATCATTGGTTGTATGTGGGGATATATAAATTGAAGAAAAAATAAATATTTTTCTAGATTGATAGAGGCCATCAATAAAAATAAGTGAATTATCAATTTAAAGTTGAGGTTCATAAAACATTAAATCTATGGTGATTAAAAAGACCATTTTTCAACAAAAAATCAATTATGCGGATAACATTTAAATTGAAGAAACTTTTCCTGATGTTAATGACTTATTTTATTGACTAATAACATTAGGAAATATACATACTATGTATGGTTAAATTTCATATAACAATTCCATATTTTTTTATTCTTTGATAAATTAACAATTCATAAATTACCCCCATGAAATTGATATGCTATAATGAAACCTTTTTTTGAATCACTAAAAATTTATTTTATCTAACCACATTACCCCTAATACAAGTCATTATATTTATCAATACTATTATATGAATCCAATATAGTTTAATAATTAATCCCTAAACTAAAATAATAAAACTATTAGTTTATCATTAATATTAATTCACAATTTTTTATTAAAAAATTGTTATATTAAAAAAGACATTGTATAGAACATTGGTTAGAAATAAACCCTTATCAATATTAAATCTCGGGTTCAATTCCTGCTACTTTACTAGACTTAAAGGGTGTCGCCTGGCATACAATTTTTCCATATAAAAAAACATATTAATATAATTTTATAAAATAATATAACAGAATACCATAAAATAAGGTAAATCACCAAATATCAATTTAAATAATGTTTTAAATAGACCTCAAAACATAAATACTATATCTATTTTATTCCAACATAGGTATTTCCTTAGTCTATAGTTTAACCTATGTAATTAATTGTATATTCAAGTCCCTTATAATGTATTGTAAGGAAAATATTAATTATCCTAAGAGTGTACACTAGGTGTTTCAATCAAGATGCAAAGTAGGGATCATTGTCACATACCAGGTTACACTGGAGTGAGGCCTACAAATCCTTTTTAGAGTTGTTGGCCCCAAGAACATCTATGCTAGAATCACATCCACAGTTAGTATCCACGCATGGATTTATTTATATAAAACCACATAATATATATTTAAAAAATCCAAGATTTTATTCTACATATATCCTCATAGTCTATCTTAGGGTTATGTTAACTAATCTATGTTTTCTTAAATCTAGTTCACAATATTGAAAATAAATTTTCTCTAACCCCAACTAAAGTAACTCAACCCCAGAAATCCTGGAGATAGTGTTAGGCAACCATTACATTGTAATATGAAAATATTAAATCACTAAACAAAGGAATTATCAATTTATTATCTATGTTAATGTAGATACATACACGAGTCTTTTTTACAAAATGAATTCACAAGTCAAAACTTTTTTATGAGTTAAAATTTATTCTATCTTGTGTATCCTTGATTATAATTCTTTCTAAACTTCATGGAATCGTGGGGATATAAAACCTAATAAGTGTGATCTAAAATTCTCATTATGGGTTAATTTTAGTGAATGAGAGAATGAAACTATGGGAATTATCAATATATAAAGGTAAATAATGGAGATAACATTCCATTTAGTGAATAACTATGATGTGATTGAGTAAATAATATCTTATGGTAAATAACTGAGAAAACATTCCATAAAGTAAATAATTAAAAAGACAGTTAATAAATTATATAGAACCATAATGAAATTAAAACACATCCCATTCAAATAATTGGATAATGAAAAATCAATATAGTAAAGTAAGAAACTGAAAACACATTCCATTTAATGAATAATCATATAATGATGAATTTTTTTTAATAAAAATATCATGGATATTAAATAATGAAAATTAATAAAGGAAATGCTTAATTATCTAACATCATGTTTCCCAGGAACATGATACCGTTACAATCAATAAATTTGACAAGATAGTCTAAATATATAGACAGATTCAAGTATATTATGATTGGAAACAAACTCCCATGGATTGAGGTCAAGACACTTATAATGCATTGTTGGGGTTACATTAAATGTTCCCCAACACATAAGGCTTAAGTTAATTGGTCCCTAACCCATATGGAATTCATTAATCTGTCCCCACTACGTATAGTGTTTTTCCAAAACATTCTCAGATACAATATCAATAAACATTCTTTTTTATTGATAGTCAGGACTAAGATCACCAAATATAGTTACGAGGGATGAAAATTATAAATCCCCAACGCATCACTACAAACAAACCCCTAACTATAGTATAGGATGCACATATATTGAATAATCTATTTTAATAAAATAAAGTTCCTAATTATATACCAGTAATTGTTAAAGGATATGGATTTTTCAATATTTCCAAAATAAATAAAATTATTTTAAAATTTAACAACATATTTAAAAATGATATATGGTGTAGGTAATAAACATATTGATGATAATGTATCTTTATAATTATGATACAATCAATTATAAATGATCATAAGAAACTAAATATTTCCTGCGCACTAAAATGAATCAAGTTAGTGAATGCCAATACAATCCTATGTCAAAGAAATTACAAACAATCCATTTTAATAATAAGTATAAAATCAATAAATTATATCACATGTGATATAAAAATATATGGCTTTTTAATTAATGAATTGAAATTCAATAAAAATATCATTTTAAAATATTATGGATTAAAATATCATTTTTATTTTGAAAAAAAATTGAAAATCCATTTCATTGAAAATTAAATTGTAAAAATTTATATTTAAAAAATATTATTTTAAATTTTTAATGGATGATTAAAAGATATGATGGTTGGTAAATATGTACATATCGTACATGGTAAAAATGAATATTCTTTTTATTTTGTTAAAAATGTTAGAACAGTTTCCTTCCCCAAAATCAACATGATGTTTCCTCTGAAAACATTTTTTGAATCCAAAAATGATAAATTTTTATTTAATAAATAATTTTGTAAATGTTAAATAAATTTTTGAATTCATTTTTTGAAAATTGTATTTTTATAAGAAAATAGGTTAATTGACTGAAGAACAAAATGAAGTCAAAATTTTATAAAATCATTTTTTAAAACATATTGAGTACCAAATAGTGGAAACCCTGTACTATAACAAGAAAAGTTCATGAATATACATTGTAAAATAAAATTAATGAATTTATTAAAAAATTATCCAATAATTTTCTCTAATGGAAATTCAAGTGTAAATACTCCGGAACAAAGTGATATTGTGATCTAAACCCTTAAAAGAAGATAATGTTGATGAGAGAATAAATCAATAAAATAATTTTGTGTGTAAAATTTAAATCAAAATTATTGAATTTGAAAGAAATAAATAGATATTACAATATATTATACACATAATTACAAAATATTAACAATAATAATTTAGTGATATAACCCAATGAAAAGGAATTGGGTTATGAAATTTCATTACCATATGGGTGACATTAAGTGTAAATCCCCTTAGTTGAAATAATTAAAATTTAAACTCTATATTTCATGAAGAAATAATGAATCATTATATTACTTGTCAATGTGGAAGTATTTAAATCATATAATGTACATTAGTTGCACATCAATAATGTGATCCTCAAAGATTGGAAACTGAGGCGTAGTCCTTTACTACTTGGTTTATTTTAAATTATATTCCCATGAAAGAAATAATATCAAATGAAACAAATAAAAACATGATGATATCATTATTAATGATATAAAATACAATAGGGTCAGTATATACACCACAATAATATTAAGTGTTGAATATTGTGTATGCATCATTGAAAGAAAAGTGAGATAATAATCCCTTACCATGTCTTTCCTTTTTGGTGAATGTCATTCATCCTCTTTTATAATGGTTTTAATCATGTCACTAACTTATACCAGAACCATACTATTATTTATAATATCATATAAGATCTTATTATAATATATTATTAACTTTTTGTAAATAATATTTCATTACATTCACTATTTTGGCTATTATTTGCCTTGAAGTTTCGAGTATGTATTGAATTTTTACCTATTTTTTTTATATGAAGATAATTATTTTGTAATATCATGAATTTAAAACATGATTTAATTATCATATATATCTATTATATAATTTTTATAATAATCTATATTCTTTTGTCATAACAAATTAAATGCAATGTTCATAGATACGGTAGGTCATACATGTGGATGAACGCTACATCCAAATCAAAGTTGTATATAAAATAATTAAATATAAATTATATATATGTATATTATATTTTGATTATAATTTTTATGTCGTATATGTCACATAGTTTTATAATAACCATTCTCATTACATTCCATGTATATCACAAATGGATCACATCACTTTGAGGATGCAGTAGTCCACACATCCATAAACGATATAATCATATTTACAAAAAAATTGAAAGAATAAGTGTATGTCTTATATTAAAAAATAGATAAGAATGAATAAATTAAAAATATCATATATATATATATAATAAAAATATAAAAATTTACATCTGAATCTTCAACTATGATAGGAGGTAAAATTAAAACAAACAATTATCATTTTGTGTGATGGTGGTTCACCCTACACAAATTGTATGTTCGTTGAAGAATATTATCTCTATGTCAGGTAACATTATTAGGTTTATTCCAAAAGAATTCCTTGGTTGGATTTCTATCCAAATGGAGGATTCTAGTATAATGGGTGTATTTTTTTAGATATTTTAGTATTTTATTGGTCGATTCAAGGTGTCTTGAGGTGTGTTAAGATGATTATGGGTTGACTACCTATTTATATTGGAGGAGGAGTGACACTCTTGTAAATTTTTTAAAATTAAATTCCACCCACATTTTCCCAAGTAATGTTGATAAAATAATGTGCTAAATTTGATAAATTTAACGATATGGTTGATATAACAACATCCAATTCCTTTTGGACTAGTTTGTATGCCATTTTAGCTCTGAAGTTTAATGTTTACTCTCTTCTTAATCTAATTTTCCACTTAAAAGATGGTATTCATTTTAATTACATTCTGTGATATTTTTAGTAAATAATATTTAACATATTAAAAACTATAAATTATTCATATTTCATATATGAATTATGTTTTTGAATAACAAGTACATAAGTGGTAGAAATTAATTTAAACATATCATGGTGATGACATGAAAGAGTGAGTTTTTAAACTAAAATTATTCAAACAATTTAGATATTTTTTTTATCCAATTTCAATTGAAAATTGAGTTCAATGACCTCAATTTGATTAATTTAATTAAAATTGATATAATTATACTTTAATATCATTTATAAATATAATTTAACCTTATAAATAAATTTGGAAAAAAATAATGTTTTAATTGATCTTTAGTATTTTCACTACTCATTAAAATATGAAACATCTCTGAAAAAACAACACAACCACCCTAACATAATTTGAAAATATATATTTCAAAAATGAATTTATTTTTTTGATATTATTGTTTTTTCAAATTAATATTGAAATTAAATGTTCAGTTAAAAGTTGGTAAAAATACTTTTTTAAACATATAGGTTTCTAGGTGTAATATTGAGTTAGTTCTTATCATATGACTATAAAATAAATTATCTTAATAGAAAAAAATTATTGAATAGATAACATATATATTTCGTAAATATAATTCACGAATTATAATTAATTTAATTTATTAACGCAAAACCCCAATGAGATCTTAAAATAAAAATATTTCCTTTATATTCAATTGGTTTATATTTTTGTTTCTAATTAATTATATAAAAATTAATTATTATTATATTTGAGTAATAAAAATATATTAATAAGTTAGTTCATGCAATTAATAACCACTAATTTAATGACTAGGTTATATCTTTATATAATAAATAAAAATATTTTAATAATATATTGTTTTTTGGTAAAACTCGGTGTTTCAGGTAATGTGTGTTATCAAAGAATGACATTATTGCATGTAACACATGATTACATAGTAATGGATTCACTAAAATATATATCATAGTTTGAAAGTTATTAAAATATTAGTTATATTTTAATCGCTTGGGATATTATATTCCCTTACAAACATTGTGTCTCATGTCATAAACTCTATCAAAATAAATTATATTACTTTAGAATTTCAAGGTGTTTCAAAATATTATTATTAATCATGAAGGAACAGTGATTTTGGAAAACCAATCCAATTTGAATGAAAAAAATTATTACAAAAAAACATACAGACATGTACACAATTTGAATGATTATGAATGTCAAAAATTCCATGAATAACCAAAAATAAAACCCCAAATTTCATCGTGAAAATCTTTTATGATATTCCAAAAAATTTCAAAAATCTCCCAACATCATTAAGAATAATTATATAAAATATAATATAAAATAAATTATAGTACCTGTATATGGATAATTTTCTATATTAAATCTTCCTTCTAAATATATGTGTCAGTAATATTAATGGATAAGGTATTTTTTATGGCCTAAAAATTTGGATCATTTAAATTCTTACAATTTCTATAGCTTATGTCATATCAAAAATATAATTAATGAAAAAATTACCATAAGGGAACTATATGATATTAAAATTCTAAGAAAAATATAGTCATTAGTAGATAAAAATATTTTTTTCTTTTAAAATAATTACATACTGTTATTTTTCTTTTTTTTAAACATATTCATTTAAATGAATTATATAAAAGGGTATAGTATATTACACTAATAAATTAAAACTTTCACATTTACAAGTTAATTATAATAGGTTATATATATATTTTTAAACTATTGTTTCGATATTAAATAATTTATTTATCTATATGAAATAATAATAATAACAATTGATTTTTATGAATATATTTTTTAGTAAAACAATTTGGCTCTATATAATATTTATTTATTTCAATAAATTAATTAAACAATTTCATAATATTAATTTGATAAAACAGAAATCTTTTTTTATTGACAATATCCAAATTATACCATAGTTAATTGTGTTTGATATATATAAAAAGATTTATTTTTTCAGAATACTGTAAAATATTGTTTTAAAAAAACAAGCCTTTATGACATTATTGGTATATAAGTATGTATTTTAAATTCTTGAAACAATTTTAAACAAAAACATTAATTTTATTATTTATGGATTGGAAAATCGAGATGTGAGATGAGACTCCTTCTCTCTCTAACCAGGTGGAGATCTAGGGTTCATGGAGTCGACGCTTAGATCTGCAACGGAGTCTGAGTTCAATGGTTGTAATGAAGGTGGCGTTTCTGCGAATGGCGGAGGACTGGAGACATAGGTTGCACAACCTGTTGAGGCATTCAATAATGTGGAGGTCGATGGTCTTGTATCTGAAGCCGCATTACGTGATGATGGCTGTGGTGCTGCGAAGACTGGTGGAATGTTAGCACCGCAGGTTGTGCCGAGAGTTGAGGCGATGTTGGAAGCACCTGTTGTTGATTCTGTTTCTGAGGCGACTAGAGGTACGACCCCCTATGCAGTCGATGAGACGAAAACCACTCCTAATGAGGGTATGAATTGTGAATTTCACAACACTGCTGAAAGGTTCGGTGGGGTTTTGGATCCACATTTTGAGCAGATTTATAAGGCCAGTGTAAATCTGGTGACATCTCAAGAGACCAGTGTTTTTTTGAAGCTGTTGATGTCCAGAAGACTTCCTTTGATCTGGAAATTGGTGCACTTCCACACTCTTATGAAGGATCCTCTAGAAAACACTCATTTTCCATCCTTAATTGTATGTCTTATTCTACAATTATAATGACAGTGAAAATTTGTCATATTAAATCGGATCCCCATGGTGATTCAGAAAGACTCCAATTGGTAGAATTCTCAATCATTGCTAGACTATATTTATGCAAAGGCTCTCGGCCTCTGAAAATTTAGGAGCTTAAGGAATGAATTTCATCTTGCAGGGGCCTCTCTTCCCTGAAATGTGACTCATTGGTAAAGGGTATTTTCATATTCTTTTTCCCACATAAGAACATAAAATTAGAGCATTGGATTCTAGTATACTACACTGAAACCTAGAATTATTCATCTTTGTGAATGAAACAATAAGTTCAATCATTTTGAAGTGGGAAACTAAAAAACCCAAAACAATTTAGAGTTTATGGCTTAAATTGAATTTTTTGGCATCCCCAAATTTTATATGATATTGAGATGTTTATTAAAATTCCAATTAATATCGATGAGGAAATGAAAGTTTCTCGCTTTGGACACCTTGCTAGATTAATACTTGAAGATGAATTGGGTTCTACACTAGTGGACAAGGTAATGATTTCCACGGAGGATGCCATCATTGAGTTGAATATCATTTATGAAAAAAGGAAAATTTTTTACAAATATTGTAATGTTATTGGTAATGATCAATCTATATGTAGGCGCTCCACTATTTGAAGCTTCTACGCTCTACGAGGGAATGATTAAAATAATTGATTTACAAAACCCAAAACCACACAGTCTCAAAGGTCTACTAATAACAAAAAACGGTTGGAGGAATTAATGATTTTGTACCTAAGGAAGTGAACAAAACCATATGTGATGAGAAGGGGGAAAACAGGAAAACAATCATGTGATGATATCATTTCCACATAGACGAATGCTTAAAATGACAAAATTTCATTAAGCAGTGCTGATGATTTGACGGTTGAGCAGATGGTTGAAGAAAATCATTAAAAGGAGATGGAAAATCATCTTTCATAGGAAAGGATGTTAACTTCAAGTAAACGAAAGGGAAAACAAATTTTGGATTCTGACTCTATTGTCATTTCTAATAATTTTCATGCATCTCTAAAACCTTTTTTCGATAAAGATGGCTTTCAGCTTGTTTCCTATAAAAATAAAAAGGCTCTGGTTATTCCCCCAATGGTGGCTGAGAAGGTTACTATATGTAATCTTACTCCCCCCCCCCCTCTAACCAAAATTTCAATGGTGTCGACAAGTCGCAGGTCTCTATCCTGGGAAAAACTGAAGAGTTGCTACAGGAAATGACTAGTGATCTACCTAAAGCAATTGAAGATTAATAGTTCATGAATCTTGTGGAGTATGGAGTCTCTCCTGGGAAAAGTAATGAATACATATCGATGATAACACTGATACTGAAACATTACTGGAAAGTCTTCAGTATCTAACCTCAAACAATGGGAGAGACATAGGACGAGGGCGTGACCGAGGGGGTGGGATGGCTTGTTCATCAAGAGGAGGAAAGAATACTCTTTGAATGATTGATGAAATAGATAGACATATAACTATTGGGCACAAAATTTTCTCTTTTTTATTCTTGTAATCTCATGGACATTTCCATTACTTTTTTTTCATAAAAGAGGTGCATCTTCTAACCTTTTCCAAAAAATAATAATTTTATTATTGAATTTATAATTTTAGAAATTTTTAAAAAAATTTTGAAACCAATATGTGATATTTTAGAACTCATTTTATATTTTTCAAAATATTTTTTTAGATTATACATTTGGTTTTTAAAATTAAATTTTTAGAAATTTTAGAGGATTAATATAATAAGATATGTTTTAAATTTGTAATTATTATTTCCAAATTGAAAAATATAATTAATTATTTTCATGTGTTCCACCTCCTTATATTAATCAAAAACTGCTGAAATTTATATAAAACTTATTAAAGATATTTCAAATCATGGGGTGAGCATAAAATATCCCATTAAGGGTTTCAAATAAAATTTAAAATTACAAATAAAATTCCTCTAAAAAATTTTTATCAATAAAAAGTAATTTATAAAAACTTTCCGAAGTAACAAAATATGGTTTTATGAAAAAAAATTCAAAAAATTTAAAAATACATATCCATATGTAATATTTAAAAATATCCTTCTAAATATTAATCGATTTCTCAAAAAACCCAATTGAAAAAATAAAACATTTACATATTAAAATAATACATGGATAATCATAAGAAAACCATATGTTCTCTATAAAAGTCTCTTGAAGTAAAATGTCATATTTATGTCATGGGTTAACTCCTCATTCCCCATATTCTCATTTGATAACTAATTACTGTATTTTAAGAAAACATTTTTATATGATATGTTGTTCACATTAATAACCCATTGAAAACTGTTATAATTTTTTTATATTTTATTATCATGTAATAGAATAATTTATTAACATCTAATATTTCCAAAAAAAACCATTTTTTAGTAGAAATCCATTTTTCAGAATATAATATAATATACCTAAAAATAAATGCTTTGAAATTAAAATAAAAAATTTATTGAAGGTCATAAAAATCCAAAACCAATTATATATGATGTATATTTATATTATGTTTAATAAAAATAAAAAATCTCAAATAAATATAATACATTCAAATTATTCCCCTTCCCTTGAGTAAACTCATCTCATGCCTTTATTTATCTTCATCTAATTCGGACAATCCCATTACATGACACACTAATAACACAAATGATGGGGTTATACCTAGTCTAATACCTCTATAATATGGATATTAATGTGTATACGATTATTTTTTATATTATGGATGATCTATAAAGACGATGGTCGGAAAAATAAGTGAAGTAAGGGGTTCCGAAATATAATGATGTGAGACACACATTTGGAATTTCCCAAAATATTAAAATATAATAAGGATACTCTATCTATAAAGATGTCAAAATATCCTCTAATTGTAAATGGGATTAAATTTTAGACCATATCTTCTACACTTTTTCGTTATTAGAATTTTTTTGATTTTTAATTACATTAATAAAATACTATATTCCAGAAACATGGGGGTTTTTTTATTTTTAATTACTATAAATGATATTTATTATAATTAGCATGGGAGTATGTCAAGGAATTAATGATTCAGCATGTGGGCTTTTTAATAAGAGTTAATGAAATAAATAAAACGTGTAACACATTAATTTATTGTCACAACTCTCTAACCTCAAACCTGATTATAAATATCCTCACAACCCAAACACTTTTCCCAATCATTGGGAATAAAAATTTCGGAGAATTCTTTCAAGTCCGAACGAAATTCAACCTCCAAGAACACTCTCAAGACTGAGAGAAATCCTCCCCCATCGGATCAAGACGATCTAAGGCAGACAATGCAAGCAAAGGCTTCATCACGCTAGCACCCAGAGATTCCTTTGGAGATGTCTAGAGATACGTGGTGAACATGTGGATCACCTCTAGAGGAAGTCTACACTTGAATTCTCTGACGCAATGACGATTCACATCGCAACGTGATTAGAAATATCAACAGAGATAGAATGCCATAAAAGGTACTTCTTATCAATTAAGTAAATTAATTATAATCAACCTGTGATGATCATAATTTTTGGTTCCTGGACTATTCATATTTTTTGTCAATTTATGTGATTCAATCAGTGGTATTTGGCGTTTTTCATCATATTGATATCGGATGGGTCATTTTTAATGACAAAAATCCAAGTGGGAACATCCACCCATGAGCTTCCGCTCTGCCCGGAGCCTTCAAAAATTGTATCTTATATCTCATTAAAAAGACCATAATTAACCACAATAAAAATATAATAAATAAAATAAATGTATGAATGGTTAGGTAATTATTAATTAAACATTCTAATTCCATTATTAAACTAATTATGTATAAATGTAGAACTGTTTCTGACATAATGTAATAGATTCTACACGAACCCCCATTTTCCCTTCAGGTTAAACTTTATAACTCTTAACTATAGTGTAATGCTTCTTTATTTTAGATTTTTATTATAAATTATGAGTATAGGTTCCTAACACAAATTTCAAGATTAGGTTATCCATTTTGGACACTGAAATACATTTTTTTTAATAGGTTCCCTTTTCATTTCATCCCGATAAGAATGTATGATTAAAGGGAACATTCTGATTTATTACCCATTTTGAAATTTTATCAATATTCTATTTTAAGCCACCATATTTTTTCGAAAATCACTAATTTTATTTTGATATAATATCTTGGTTCATTTTATGTTTTCTAGATAAAAATTTATTTCATTTCTTTTTTAAATTCACTTTAATATTTTACATAACCTCACTAGATTGTTTAAATTTCACATGTTAATTAAACACTTTTTTTACATTGTTCCACAACAATTGGACTTCATATATCATGAAAAATGATAATTTTACCTTATAAATTTCATATATTTTTTGAAACCATTCTATCATGGAAACCATCATGATATTCTCCTTTGATATGGATGTTTACATGATTATGATACTCAATACATTTAATGGGTAAACCTTATGTTCATATTTGATTCACAATGTATTATTATTGATGTTAAAATATATCCATGAACATGTTATGATAGTTGAAACTAGATAGCTCTCTCATTCATTGGGTAATGTTTAGTCTAATGCGACTTCATATTGTGACAGAGAGTGACCCTGATTCATTTTTGGGTCTTTTCCCACCATGTGATATTGTCTTGGTAGTTAGACTTGTTTCATGTTTTTTTCATGTTATATGTTTTTACCAAATTCCTATGATGTCATTTTTATATGATCCCATGCTATACATGTTATTATTTCTTATGTTTATTCATGTTTCTTAACATTATGTCATCATGTTATGCCTTCAAACTCGTACTCAATGTTTTATTACCAAAATAATTACCTTACAAGGGTATTTAGCTCATCCTTGTTGTCCATGTATTCCATAGCTTATCCTACATAGATATAAGGACTCCATGGGAGTTAGGATCCAATTATGAATAAAAAATAAAATATTATCTTATTTTGTTTTCATTGTTTTTAAATTATGTATTTAATCATCAAATGACAAAATACATTATGATCATTGGATTTATTTGATGGTTAATTAGGAATAAAATCATGTAATGATAAGTGAAAATGTTACGTTTTCTTTAGGGGGCGCACATTTTCTCCATTTTGGGTGTATAGTTTGACAAATAGTACTCGATCAATTCAAAATGTCTTTATATATGGTTTAATGGTTAGCTGGGTTAAGGTGTGTTATTAGGGAAAATCGTGTACCAACAATGCACTACCATCATTCAACTAGTTTCCTCAAAATTTCACCTGAACACTCCCCATGGTAAAACCTGCATGAAAATTACTCAATACAAGGACAAAATAGTACATGTAAATGAGCATGAGACATCTTTAAAAATGGTCAGGTTTCTATATCTAACCCAAGTATCTTGATGTTTCTTCATTAAACTTCCCACCTAGATCTTGGTGTTCCACACTATAGGACTAAGATAAAAATGATCAATTTATATCCACAACACCATATATCATTAATAAAATTTACTAATTAAAACATGATCCAAACATTCTACAGTGAGTGATGCCTTTTCCAAATCCATTGCACCTAATTACCCACAATCAAATTTCTAGAGACCCGAAAAAACACTCCAAATATGATTCTGACCAAAAATGGATATGCACACAACCTCCATTTAAGAGGTTTTAGAAAGATGAATTTTCCTTAAGAACACGTATTGACTTCATCATGTTACCCAATATAACAAAAATGATTACCTCTTTATAGATTTGGAAATCATATCCAAAATGCCAAAAAAATCATTTCCATCATTTTATGGATATCCTTTCCAAAGAATTATCGGTCTCATGACCTGACCCATGCTAGGAATCGAGCCACAACTACCCTAAGGACATCTCAATAGGCCAAGGGGTGGTGAAAAGAGTTGAAGGAACAAAACACTCAACTAGGACATTACATAAATACTTGTACACACTCATAGCCAACTCAGTGAAACATTTTATAGGTAATGAAGTAAAGGATGAAACCCACTATGAATAAATCAAAACATGAATGGACCAAAAAAATAGTATGTCTATTGAAATAAAAATAGAAATTAAAGAGGAAAAATACACACCCAACCAGAATATTGTAGAAACTTGACAAAAAAATAAAAAAAAAATCTAAAACTGCTTAGAGATATCTTCTATTTAAATCTAAGATGTGACCACCGTACGTAGTCCATGAACCTGTATCCCTAAGCTCCCAGAATTCATGATCAATCCTATGGGTCATATGTATAAGGCATGATACATGTGGGTAAATCCCATATAGGGTTGAGTATAAACATACCTTGTATGGTTCCAAAATAGAAGGGGGAGTAGTAAGAGATACAATAGGAAATGAATATAGTAGATAGAACAGAGTACAGTATAAGATCATAGCTCAAGACAACAAGGAAGTGAAGTAAGATCATACAAATGTAAGGATCTAGAAAGTGTGATAAGATGAACTTTTCATCAAATTATCACTGCCTATTGTAGGACTATAGACTCATCCATCCATGAGACGATAGACATGGAAATAATATAGCATACCATTTACATCTTCACCTCTCCTGGAAGATGAGTAAACCAAACCAATGGAGTGGATTTATAATAGGATATATATATATATATATATATTCTTAGTAAAAGAATCTCAAATAAGAGATTACTGGGATCTCCATCTCATAGCTTTGCCCCAGAAAAAGAGTCTCCAACAGTTCTAAATGTAACCACCCGCAATTCCCAATATCCATCATGTCTTCCCTGAACTAGAAGTCAAAGGGGATCAAACAACACACTTCAATAAAATCTACTTTAGGTGGGTCTGTCTCACCTATACAGTTTTATGTCTCATCACAATGGCATGTCTCGGTAGGGAAATAACCCTTCTTAATTATGAGTCAATTGTTTCCTCAAAACATTGATCGTCACTCATCCTTATAGTCAATTGGCCATGCCTCAAGGTTGAGGACCCATGCCTCGCCTGACTAAAGGGTTCCACTCTAGTGTCATAACGAACCCATACCCATCCCTAGTAGGGGAATATACTGAAAAAAGGTTGAGGACCCATGCCCAACACGGATGGATGGTTACACACTCAAAATGAAGAGGTTCCATTCCAAGCTTGGCTAGAGGGTTCCACTCTAGCATCACTAAGGACCCATACCCATCATAGCTGGAGGGTTCTACATAAAATCACTTAAATTATAGGCTTTCTATTTTTCTTATCAAACACCACTTAACAAATTTTGTGCTCAGAAAACCTTGCATCATAATATAGATATTGAAACTGTGGTCTCCAATGCATTCTACCTGGGAAAACATGTAGGATTGGATATTTACATCCCTGAAACATATAACAGGTGAAAATGATTCTTTTAACTGCAACAAGTCCAAATAGGTAAAATTGGGGCCCATATATTTACCACATAACATTAAATTCCAAATATGACCTAAAAAGAACCTTCTCAGAGAGATGTTCATGCTTACGTAGATGGTAGGTCAAATAAACACTCAGATCTGAAGTTAGAGTTCTTTGAAGAAAAATAGTAGGGGGTCGCCAGGCCAGCGGACTGACTCACGGTCAGTCTGCCCCATGGTCGACCACCCATCAGTCGATCGTATGGTCGGTTTGGGTTGACCGAGGTTTGAACTGATTTGCTGGGTATGACCCACCTGGTTTGGACACAGTCTATTTACCTACCCAGCCCATAGAGGCTGGGTCGACCTGTCGTAGCCCAATCATCCTGAAATAGTGTCTACATGGCCCCCAACAATGTCAGAGCTTGTGGATAGTCATTACACCATGTCAGTATGCCCATCTGGACATACACAATTCATGGCAGTGATCATACATAAGGTCTTGTCATGCGACTATGACCATCCGACTGGATAGGCCATATGGTATTTCCATGTCGTGGAACCCCACGTGTCATGGTGCCACAGTCGGCCACCACCACCACCAGTAGCCTAGTGGTCCCTTACACCATCCACCAGACTCTATCCATTCCACCAATCGTGAATCCATCATTAGAACTAGGACCCTTGTGATGGGGGCTTTTCACCGTCAGCCTCTACTCTACGATCCACGTTCAATTTGACGTTCCCAAAAGTAGATGGAAGAAAACCAAGAAGAATGGATCACTAAAAGGTGAAATTTGGGATTTAATCACGGATCAATGGCCATGTTCATGAAAAAATTTATGAATTATGAAGGAATCAATGAATTTAATGAACAAGGAAAGGATTGTTAATTTAAAATCTGAATTAGAAACAAAACGAAGCGAAGTCCTTCCTCAATTCGATTAGTTTCCATTGACAACGCTTCCACTACTGTCTGACTTCAATCAACTGATGTTATGTCAATGAAATTACCATGATTCAAAAAACAAATGATTAGAGAGTGGGGTGATATATCGAGATTCTTAGTAGTGAAAGAAGGGTTTTCGGTTAACACTAATCCCATGTTTCAAAACATCTATTTATAATATCCCCACTTGGTGCAACATCTAAATCTCTCGCGCCACCTAATTTTATGTCATTCATAGGTAAAATAATCCATCTCAATCTCAAAAAGGTATCGTATTTCCAATCTAATTACTCATTAAAGTGTTATTTGATACAACATCTAGGGTAAAATAATTGACTCTAATTATTTTAAGTTACATTTTTTCCCTTGGGTGACATTTTGTTCCATAGAAGCTCCACACTAACAAAAGTTATGACCCTCCTAGGGTAAATGCCATGTTTCAGACTCAACCATGGTCTCATTTTTTATCTGAGTTACCATTTAAGATTTATATTGTTTCTATCATTTTCATAGTATAAGATATACTTAATATATTTATAAAATTATTTTTGGTCACACCATGCATTATAATTGCATGCCAACCCGATTCCATGCTCTAGATATATTGACTTAAATATTTAAAATATTTCCAAGGAAAAAATGAGGCCTTCCAATCATTCTCTCCTTCATGTTTTTCATCCCTAAAAAGAAAATTGAGGAAAATAACACAGGATGTTGAGCCCTCATTTGGCTCTCCTATTCCAAATAATTCTCATTCATGTTTTGTGCTGCCAAAGAACGCGATCCAAAGGGGTGGCTTATCCAGGTAAGGTTTAATTCTGTAAATCCTTGATCTCCATAGGTTTCAATAAAAATGCTACTCCATATTCAATGATCATCTCTCCTCAGTCAATGATGAGAATAGGATCATACATGTATCTCCTAAAATGGATCATGTCGAAGTAGTCGTGCAGCTGATCAAGTATTGGGGGTAGGGAATGAAGGTATTCAACATCAACAAAAATTAACATTACCTAAAAAGGCCGAGGGATCCTCAATGATAAATTTTATCATTGGTTGATCCTCTCTATTCCATATCTTTGTGAGACTCCCAAGAAGATGTGGTCTCCCTGCTAAAACTCAAAGGGCATATGATGGAAATATGTATATGATTTATGTCTTCCCTGGTTTGCCTTCATCTATTCCTTGATGACATCCACATTCTCTATCATATCATGCCCCAACTCTAGGACCATGAGGGATAACTCCCCAACATACATCTAGTACAATGTTGACCTAAAGGGTCTCCCATATAGGGCCTCAAACGGTGATATACCGTTGGTATAATGGTAGGTGTTGTTGTACGAAAACTATATCAAGGGAATGTCATCCTCCTTGCTCTAGAAAAAATCTAACATGGATGCCCTCATTACATATTTTGGCATCTAGATAGAGTGCTCATTCTTCCCATCAGTCTACGGGTGAAAATCTATAGCCATCTACAACTGGGTCCCGAATACCTCCAATTCACCTCTCCAAAATTGCGATGTAAACTACACGTCACGATTGGAGACAATCATCGATGGAACATTTTGAAGGTGGAAGATCTCTGGTATATACAACAACCCTATTTACTCCACCGAAAACTTCTCTCTAATATCATGCAGGTGAACCTTCTTGGTGGGCATGTCCACTATCTACTAGATGGCGTCATGGACCATCACTATGCATGGAATCACTATAGAAATGATCATGGATATTCTATCCCATATTCCCTCTGAGATTTTAAGAGGCTGCATCAAGCCCGCCAGAACATGATGCCCATCCTTCACCTGCTAACAGGTAAGGCATCGTGACATGAACTCAACTACACTTCATCACATTACAGACCACAAAAACTAGTAATGAAGACCCTTTTACATCTTCCAAAACCCAATATGTATTGCTAATGGAGAATTATGAAAATCTTCCATCACCTCCTCCCACATTTTAATTGGAATCATTGTTCTCCCCTGGAATAAGATCTCAAGATTCCTTCATTCATAATACCCATAAAGATCATCGCTTGTGGGTATCCAGGAGCACAGAACTTCAGAGTCGATATCTTCCAATCGGGACTCTCTCACATGCTCAATGGGAAAAGGATTAAGCACCATCGACTATAGAAATGTTGTACCTTCCTGCTCCACCAGGGTCAGCTATAGGGAAGCTAATTGCTCTAATGATTCTTACAATAAGAAATCTTGAGACTTCATACTAAGGTAATCCTCTATAATTTTTCTTTTCCCTAGAGTATAGGCTTTCTCAATTTTATAGTCTGGCATGAAATCTAACCATCATCACTACCTCAGATTCTAATCTCTCTAGGTAAAGATATACTTAAGGATATGGTGGTCTTAGTAAAAAAATAACTCTCCTAGGAAATGGTGTCTCCACAACCTCAGGGTGAATACTAATATTGTGATATCTAATTTATGAGTCTCATAGTTCATCTCATGCGTTCTCAACTGCCTCGAACCAAATCTGGTGACTCCGTGTCATTGCATCAAAATTCAACTGATCCCAACTTCCAAGGTATCAAAATACACCATGACCTCAAATCCCCCTCTCGTATCTTCAATAATAGAGTGGTCGTCATCCTATTCCTCAACTCCTCATATTCACTCTAGCACTAATCATACTAGGTAAAAGGTTGTCTCTTCCCTATCAAAGTGCCCAAAGGGATTGATATCATGTAGAAATATGCCACAAACCTCTTGTATTACCCAACCAAACCAATAAAGTTTTGTACCTCTAACACATTATTTGGTTAATCCGATGATTGAATTGCATCGATCATCACTAGATCCATGGATATACCTTCTTCAGAGATGACATTCCCAAAAAAGTGAACATTTTGAATCCACGATTGAGACTTCGTGAGCACTCCATAAATATGGTTCTCTCAAAGTAAATTAAGAACCATCCTCAGGTGCTCTTCATGATCCTCCAATTACATAAATTAAACGAGTATGTCGATGATGAAGACAACGAAAAATTGGTCCATGTATGGACGGAAGACATGATTCATCAAATACATGAAAACTATTGGGGAATTTTTCACAGCAAATAGAATTAGTAGGAAATCATAATTCATGTGGTGACATCAGAAGGAAAATTCATAATATCAGCCTCACGATCCTGTAGCTGGTGGTAGCTGGATCACATATCGATCTTGTATAACCATCTCTCAACTCACAGATGGTCATTTAAGTTTTCAATCCTTGGTAAGGGTTATTTTTTCTTTATCATGTCTTGGTTCATGCGATTATAATCCACACAATAATGTAATCTCTTATCTATATTTTCCATGAATAAAATCAGAGATGAATATGGGTACACACCAATTCTAATGAAACCGTTATAACAATGTTCCTCTAATTGTAAATGTAGATCATGCAGCCTTATGGGATTCATCCGATATTCCATAGAAGATATCGGCACAGTATCTGGTTTCTAATCAATGTAAAACTCCAACTCCCACCTCTAATGTAGTCCCAAAATTTCATTGGGGAATATTTCCATGCAATCCTTCATAACTGAATGAGAATAGGTTCTTGAATAGTTTGTTTCACCATGTTTCATTCTCTCTAATATATGGTTAAAAGGTTTTAACTTTATGCTCATAACACCCTTCATCCCTACTAGGAGGTCACATTCACCAAGAAAGGAGAACCTAATCCCATTAGAGTTTAGGAATCTGACATCCATATAGTAACTGTAAATCCGGGATCAAACCATGAAAATCAAATCCATGCCCAATATGACGTCACAAGCTTCCATCGTGTTGACCAGTAGGTCCCATGGGAACCATTCACCTCTAAATGATGGCTCTCACTACGAGAAGATAAAATACATATAATAAGTTATTCCCATGGTAACCTTGTGACAAATCTACTCAGTTAGCTCCACTACTAGGACTTACTAGAACTTGTGTCTACTAATACTGAAGCAAGAGTATAATAAACACATAGTGTACCTCAAATCATCTCATGTGATGGAGGATCTTGAACATCCAAAGCCTATAGCTGTATGCGGCCCTAGACACCAACTCCCTTAGCCTAATGTGGGCTTCCCGATGGTGTTGGTTGGAGGAAATTATAGTGTCCTCCCCCATCAATATCTCCTCCTACTCCTTGATAAGAACTGCCTCCCTAGAGACCGCCCTATCCCCACTTTGGGGACCCCTGATCATGGTGCTACCTCTATAGCGGTGGTCCACCTGCTATCTGCCAAAAATGATCAGTATGCCTGGTCAAATAGTCTCATGTCATGTGAACCCACCTGTCAGAAGAAAATCATCGGTCCTCTTCAGGATGACCTGGTGCTATATGTTGCTCTGGTGATGCCTGACCATTTGGATGAGCCTAATCGTGGAAGTATATAAGCGATGCAGACTATCTAATTGATGTGTCCCAACTACAGTAAATATTTGGGCACTTTAGTGAGTACATCCAGTCCTAGTTAACTAGAATCCCTTTGATAAAAAACTCTTCATCAAAAGTTCCCACTACATCACCCCATCATAAGTAGGGATTCATAGGGGTACTATTCTAGAAGGGATCTCTTAGCGGAGTTCATGCTCGATCTTATGTGCCTGGAAGTAGCCATCATGGATCCTCTCAAGAGGGTAGCGTGTGAGGTCATTGAACCTGGATGAGTACTCTACCATTTTAATCCCTCTATTTCAATGCTCTAGAAGCTCTTGAATCCTAACTAAGCATATTTAGGTGGGGAATTACTCCGCATGAAATAGCTATTGGAACTCATCACATTAGGGTGTGGAATCGTTGTGCATCTGGGTTACCAGGCTCCACCAACGCCCATTTATCCTATGAAAAAGATGGATTCCAAATCTAACATCTAGTCTACTTGTGTTTTCACAAGAATAAAGAGGCAGACCACCTAAACCAACTAGTCCTCTACAACCTGAGGATCTGGCACACCACATAACTTCATCAGCCTCTAACGCTAGAACTCACATAGAGATCTCAACTTGTGCTCATCATCAGCTTGAACTGCAAGAACTATCTACTACTCCCTAGGTGGATGTACTAATACTAGCCGACCTAGATGAATGGGATCACATTATTGGTTCTGAACTAAAGTCGCGTCATCTGTGAGGACGTCATTATAAACTGGAGTGGGTATCCTAGTTGGATGCCATCATGGAGGCATCATGAATGTTATTAAGGAGTACCATAGTCATATGAGAATATATATATATATAACAAGAAAAAACAAATAGGATTTAACTCAACATCAAAATTCAATGACTGAATCTTATATGAGGCATGCACCAAAGTTTCTTTCAACAAATCTCTCTGCATGCTGAGTCAAAAAGTAGTTAATCAGGGACATGGTGAGTGGCTATGTCGGTCCCCGAACCATCACTGGACACTCTTTCCATAGTTCCACTCTTAATACATGTTGACATTATGGCCCTAAACTAAACCAATCCATTGAACATTGAAACATATGAACAACATCCCCAAGAATGAACATCCTCTAATACCACTTTTTCATGACCCAAACCATGTCGGTTCTCGAGAAACAACTACCACAAACCCTCTTCCATAGACTAGAGGGTTTAAAAAAGTGTTGAAGGAACAAAAATATCAAGGAGGTCAGTAACTATGTTCAAATAAACACACACACATCCAACTCGGTGAAAAATCGTAGAGGGAAAGAAGTAAATGATGAAACTTGTGGGGAATAAACCAAAACATTCATGGACCAGAAAAATAGTATGAGTACATAAAAGTAAATACAAAGGTAAAGGGTAAAAATACACTACCAACTAGTATTTTCCCTACCATACGTAAAACTAAAAAGATGGGAAACATATGAGAGACCACTACTCTCAGAATACATGTTGTGACCACCGTATGCAGTCCAGGAACCTATTTCCCTAATCTCCCTGAAGTCATGATCAACCATATTTGTTATCTTCATAAGGCATGATACATGCCGAAAAAGCCCATTTAGGGGTGATTATAAACATACCTACTAGGTGAACCTGAAAATAAGGGTGATCAGTAAGAGCTACAATATTAAAAAAATAGTGGATGGAAGAATTTACTTTAAAAGAGTTTGGATCCACCCAATAAGGAAGTAAAGTAACCTCAACCACATTTAATGAGCCAAAAACCGTTAGAAGATGAACATATCATTGAGTAATCACTCCCTATGTAGGAGAGCATACTTGTCCAACCATGAGAATCCATACATGGAAAGAACATGGAATACCTCGCACATCTTCACCTCTCAAGGAAGGAGAGTAACCAAAATCCAAGTAGTGGGTTCAGAATAATATATATACATATTTATATATATATATATATATATTTATATGCTTAGTCAAATAATCCCAAATGAGAGAGTATGTGGATTCCCATCTCACATATCATCCTTAAATAGAGAATCTCCAACAGTACTAGAAGTAGCCACCATCGATGCCCAACATCCCACACGTCTTCCCTAAACTACAAGTAAAAGGGGCTCAAACCCCACACCTCAACACTTCCCACTTTTTGTGGCGCTATACCACCAACACTATGTTATGTTGTGTCACAAGGACGCATCTTAGTGGGGAAATCACCGCCTCTTACTTATGAGTGAATGGTATTGTTGAAACATGTATCGTCACTTATCCTTATAGTCCATAGGTCGTGCCTCAATGTTCAGGACCCATGCCCAGATTGGTTGGAGGGTTCCACTCTAGTGTCATGGAGGACTCATACCCAGCTCATCTTGAGGGTTCTACTAAAAAAAGGTTGAGGTCCCATTCCCAGCCTAGTTGGAGGGTTCCACTATAAAATGGTCGAGGACCCATTCCCAGCCCGACTAGATACTTCCACTCTAAAGTCATCGAAGACCCACACCCAATCCAGCTGGAGGGTTCTACTGAGAAGTCACTAAAATCATAGATTTCATGTGAGTTTATTTGAACACCACTGAACAAGCACCATTCTTAGTATACTTTGCATCATAAACCATATGATGAAACTAATGTCACCATCATGTTCTATGCGTAAAAACATGCAGCATATGCTATTTATTTTCACAAAAAGGATAACAACTGAAATGGGAAACAAATTAAAAATGACACTTTTCACCGAAACAAGCCCGAACGGGACAAAGTGGGGCTCGCATCCTTAACCCAATCATTAAATTCCCATTTTTTCCAAAAATGGTTTTTATCCAAGATAGGGTCTTACCGCTATGTATGGTGCGTCAAATAGATGCATGGTTCAAATATTACGGGCGTTTGATGAAAACCAGATGGGGGTCATTAGGCTGGTGGACGACCGTGGTTGTTCTTCCACATGGATGACCAGAAAGGTTGACCAATGATGGTGAACCTTCTATTATCCTTGGTTTGAATTGCTATCTAAACTCTTCTCCTAGGTTAAACCCAAGAGGTTTTGACTCGACACATTTTTCAGGCCTATCATGGCCCTCCCCACTTGCCGACAGGGGTTCAGCCTGCCACCGGTAGATTCCTAAACCATGGAAGGTTTCCACGTTGCATCAACATGGATTACCTCCCATGGGGGATTCACGGTTCCAGTCACCTACTGCTTCACTCTACATCGTGATTCCCCCAGCGGCAGTTCATTGGTCCCTTTCATATACCATCAGAATCTATCCTTTTATCTGATACAGAATCCTTCATCAAATCAGGGACCCTTGCGATTAGGGTTTCACATTACTGACCTCTTCTCAAATAACCACCATCAATTAGTTATTTGTAAAATTAGTTGGTGGGTATCCATGAAGAATGGACCAAGAACGGTTGAAATAAGGGATTTAAGCATGGATCTATGGTCGTGTTCATGCATCCATCAATAATTTATGAACAAAATAATGATTTTAAACCTCAAGGAAAGGATTCTAAATTTAAAATCTTAATTTGACACAAAATTAGAATAAATCATGCCTCGATTTGATCGTTCATCGTTAATGACGTGTTCTCTATTTTGACGCTTCAATCAGCCGAGGTTCCGTCGAAGATGTCTCCTTGATTTGATGAAGAATGAATAAGGGAGAGGGAGAAATAAGAAGAGAGTATTTGTAGAGAGAGAAGTGATTAGGTCTACCCTTAATCATAGAATCCCAAAATCCTATTTATAAGAGGCCCTCTTGGTGTCGAATGTGAATTTTTCTACCTCATTATTTTATGTCCCGATTAGGTAAAACACCTCATTTAAAACTGAATGGAGGTATCAGATTTTCAATATGAGTCCTCATTCAATAATTACTCGATATAATTTCAGGGTTAATGTAATTATGTTTATTTATTTTCAATAATTTTTTTTTCATGGGTGTATTTTTTTCCGCAGAAGCTCTTCACTAAGAAAATTATATCCTTCCTAGTGTAAAATCTATGTTCTTGACACAATTGTGGCTTCATATTTTTTATCTGTGTTACCATTTAAGATTTACCTTATTTATTATGTGTGTCAGTATAAAATATATTTAATATTTTTATAAAATTAATTTAGGGAACACCAAGCCTCGGAATTTCATTTCTTATCAGTGTCTAGATCTGAAAATATATATAGAAATATTGGAAAGTCTTAAAAGGAAAAAATAGGGTCTTTACACTCAGTTTCTACATCGAAACATTGTTAACCCACCTAATAACGATATCATAAAACATTAAGTAATTTTATGATAATTGGAACATGACTACCAATATTAATACATTAATTTAGTTGAAATTCCGCCATTAAAACATCAACCATGAAAAACCAGTAGTGTTCCTTACCATGACAAACAACACACCAATAACCAGACTACCACTCTGATAAAATTGAGCATCAAGGGTTGATAGAAGGAGACTAAAAACAATATGACTTCTATGTTTATACCATACATTCACCATGGTATCTATTGAGTTTAACCCAAAATAGAAACCATAAAAAATACATAATGATCATCCATCAATCGAACCCATACATCTATTTTTATATAGTGAGATTTCTAACTATCTAAAGATTTTGAAAACCAATTGGTGAAAATTTCAAAAGCATTCAACCATGCATGTAAGAGGATACCAACTAGTAGTAATGGACAAGTATTTGTCTTTGAAGATAATATGACATCAAAAAAGAGTAATAATATAGAATAAATAACCAAATAACAATCCACAATAGTATGTCATAATTGTGTTGAAATAATACATATAAATAAAGATTTAATAAATGAATTGCAGTGCAGAAAAGAATGGCCCTTTCATACACACAACATTGATTCCCCACTTGACCAAACACAAATACAAGAATAAATAAAATATGCCAAAGTAAATTCACTACATTTTACAAGGATATTTACCACATACCAATCTATATTTATATATCTAATCTATCCATATAAATAATTTATGATCCCCCACACATATTTTTTATGAAACCAAGTGATTATTTTCTCATGTACCCTAGTGAATTGACTACTCAATTGGAGTGTGAGTACAAAAATCAATAAGGAACCACCAATTTGGTCCCATACATAGCTAGTAAATATGGTGTATTTATATATGAGATAGTCATCATTATAGTAAAAATAATATTTATCCTCAATAGTATTAAATATTCAAAAACATATTATCAAATAATGATTCCATATGTTCATTATCATCCAATATAATCCATTTTCAATCATTGGGTTTATGATCTTGATTGACTATATATACTTTTGAAAGCAAAAAAACACCTATAAAATAGTTACGTCACCATATGGGATATAATTATTAGCCATAGGATCACCCATAATAACCTCAAATAAATTAGGATGTATTATAAGTATCATTGGGAGATATTGAAAATAAGGTATGGTGATGGGTGGAATACAACTTATGCTTAGTGTAAATACTGTCCAATGTATGATTCCTCTATACCAATCTATAGGAAATCACATCATTGGAGCATTGATAATACCTCATGGAATTTTACCTCATGATATATTCAAGGAATAATCTATTGGACCAAGATAATAACTTGACATCAATCAATAAACATCTCATTAACTCTATTTACAAAAGAATTTGGGAAATGTAGTAATAGTATGACCCCCACAATAATGAGAAGTATCTCAAAAATATATTAATATGATCAGGTTAAATCCCCAAGAATTTCCTAATATCGATGACTCGAGGTAATTTAACTGACATGAAAATATTATCTGTAGAAATAGTAGTGGTATGTGCACCATCCCAAAAATATCATTTTTTTTAATCTTAGGGGATTTCCACCAAACTGGGAGTATCATATATCTACTATAGGAGGATAAGGAACATAATAACACTATAAATCCACCTAAAGTAACATTTAATCAACATGGATCATAATCCAGACCCTATTAAGTACCTCTAATAATCCGTGCCATATATCTCATCATGTCACGGTCAGTAACCATATTCCAGGATGTTCTTCTAGAAATCATAGAAGAATCATGAGTATCAATATGAATGAATACATAAGTAGTGATGTTGGTCATATTCTAAAACCAATCAGTAATTATATAACCACTATTTTTTATATGTTTGGTTTGTTTTCTAATGTAAAAATTATACCATCTCTACCCAAACCCATGACGCACTTGCTCTATAATAGTGTGCAACCGGAGAACCCATTGTTGACCCCATGGTTAACACAACCTATTGGCATCCTATGAAGATACTAGAGTTCATAATGAATGAAAATAAATCCTATTTATATAATATAGGAAATAGTCATGGACTCATTTTAACACCTTATTCACAAGTATTTCTTATCCAAAAACATAGTATTGAATGTAATGCGCCCTTGCTAGATATATAGGGTCTTTTGAAACCAATAACAGTCTCGAGATAGTTCATGGAAAATTTCAGTGCTAATGGTTGGTTTTACATGGAATAAACATGAATCCAAATCCAAGTATACCTATATTTGACAAATATACAACTGTACAAGGGTTAACATGTCTCACCAGGTTCATCATCACCCATTAAGTGGTCTAGAGTCTACTTAATTCTTTATCATCCATGGATTTTCCGCTATGGGATTGGAATGGATCTAACATATATGGTTTATAAGTGACCCATAAAATTAATACATTATAATTATATATATAAATTAAGTAAACATGTCATTTAAATAAAATTAAATTTGGGGAATTTTCCTTATGGGATATCCCATGCATCCTCATAACACCACAGACATGCATAAATTCCATTGGGAAATTACAACATACCACCTACATTTAAGATGCACCAAATTAAATTTCCCCAGGACCAACAACAAATTTCAAGTCCCATTGAGGCTCATATAATATATATATGGTTCTATCTCACAACCGAACAGACAGAAATTAATTAATCAAAATGTAAATATAATTTATTAATTAATATAAGAAACCATAAACAATTAATAAAATAATATTTAAATCTTTAAATATAGAAACCTCGTCAATTGAACCCATAATGATAGAATTTGGAAAAAATTAACACCAAAACACATGACACATACTCAAACATGAATTGAGAATAATCCCTTGTAAAAAATATTAAAAACACCCAACAATTTAACTAAATCATTAATGATTTATAAATTCATTGTTATGAAATTCCCCAATGAAACAAAATGTGTTTAACTACAGACAAAATCTCATGATGTCTCCTTCTTGGGAAGTGAAATATCCACATCTTAGATATATGATTCTACCCTAATGTAGTGGAATAAAAAAGAAAAACCATAAATATATACTCCAAATCAATATGAATAATTATAAGAACACAATTGTAATAACCCATAATTTTAACAATGAAATTTTACATCTTATAATTATAACATAAAAATTTTAAATATCAAAGATAATAAATGAATAACATTATTCTCATAAAAAAAGAATGAAATTTTTGATATTTATTGAAATTAAAGAACCTATACCAAATTAATAGTAACATGACCATTTGAATGGTAATATAAACATTAAGAATATAAATCATGCCTTTAAAAATGTAACCTCATATATAGATTTATAAATAAAATTTAGGTTTTTTATATATTGTAATAAAACATAATTATATCATGGTATAAATAAATAAATGGTATACAGATAAAAAATAAGTTTTTGGTTTTACTTTTGAAATGTAGATGTTCACTAATAATTTTATAATTAATATAATTATTTAAAATAAAATTGGTTTTCATAAAATTGATTCTGAAATTAATTTTATGTTTTATTATAATTTAATGATAATTTTGTGTGACCTTCACTAATTTATCAAAGTGTCAAAAAATGGATTATAATATTAATATAAGAATTTTTACAATAAATAATGAATATATTTGAAAATTAAATTATTTATATTTAGAAAAATAATTTTAATTAAAATAAATTCATTTTTTCAATATTTATTTCTAAAAATTGTTTGAGTTAATTTTTTGGATTTCATTAAAATTATTGATTTTTTAGTGAATAGTGATATATACTATTTTTTTTATTTAAAATTATAATCCAAATACTAGAATATTTATGTCATAAAAGATATAGTACCATATGGTTATAACTGTCCTAAACTATTTATGCTATTTATTCATAATAATCAGCACTATTTACGATCTTCTTCAAAAAAATTAAAAATATTAAAAAAACACTCTCCTCACCTTATAAATACCCACCTCACCACCCCTTCTCCTCACACCTTAAATTAATTTTAGTTTTTCTGCATTATTCAAATTCCCTTACCAAGTATTTTGTCCACATCTGGGAGCTGTTGTTATAAAAAAACTGATCCCAGTTTCCTTATGAAGGTTTTCATGGAGATGATATTCAATTCCTAAAATACTCATTCATACTCTTTTAATTTCCCTTATTTTATTATCATCTCCTCAACTACCCTATAAAAAGTATAATGATAACACCAGTAACATAGACATAAAATATTTGTTTATGTTAATGGAATATCCATCATCAAATCTCTTCTCTTCTCCTTTTATTATAAAAATGAAAACATTGTTCATTATATGTTGTTCCACATCCTTCATAGATGAAAAGGTGTTTTTTCAATTACAACCTTCATGGTTCTTCATAGAACTATTACTATGGTTAAATAAGATTTTAAAATTTAAATTATAAATTTTTAATGGTGTTGAACTAATTTATATACATGATATTATATAAAATTAAATCGCATCGTGATGGTCAGAAAACACTCCAAAATAAACTAAACCTTTATCATTAATGTTTTATCAAATTAAATATCATCATACCAGATAAAAATGATATATGTGAACATATAAATTTTTTTATGTTTAATAATTCTATATAGTTTCACTTCTGGAGAATTATTTTCATTTTACAAGAACTTCCATAATTTAAAAAAAGTAAATCGATCATGAATCCATGTAAATGAATTCTCCCAGAACGACGAAATTGAAGATTATAACTTGTACAAATTGAAATTAATGGACATAATAAAATAATAATATATTTCGTTCAACTATAAGATAATTTAAATTCTCCAATTAATGAATTTATTTTCATTATTCATGGAATTAACTATAAGTGTATAAAACATTTAAGCATAAGGTAGGTGTATTCTCACCCAAACTCATTTTTGTTGGGTTGTTCCTCTTTCCTGACATCATTAGCACAAATGTTCCTATAGTTTTTCAAAAATATGGTTTCGTGATTATTCCAATTTTTTAAGGTAGATATACATGTTTCCAAATTTATTTTTTTGACAAACACTATTATTTTCCAAAATAACACTTCTTTACAAAACACATCTTGACTTTTATTGAGTTGATTCTTATTCTCTCAATAATGATGATTCTTATGCCTAATATTTTATTACCTTTTCATGTTTGAACCCCTTGTTTATTAATGGAATCATAATTAATGATAACCTTATGACACACATTACATTACATTGGTTACTTTATCAGTTTGATTGATATATATTTTATGTTTAATTCAACACTATGTAAATATTATAATATAATGGGTGGACCCTGATTTATATATCCCTCCAATGAAATGGGTAATATTTTTTATATCATGATGTAATTTTTATTCTGTATAATCATGATGTTATCATTTTTCATGATTATTATGTTATTATTATGCACATATGTTTTGTGTGAACATGGTTCCACCTTTCTCCAGAACAATCTGTAGTATTTTACCACCATGACATGATTTTTCATCATTATACATTGTCACATTACATGCCTTTATAAAATATTTCCCTCATAGTTTATGTGATGATCTAATTCTTCTGATATGAATATGATTATTCCCACCCATGTTATATTGATTAATGTCTTTTATAAATCATCTTACTAGACTTTTAGATCGCCTATTACATTGATGATTATGCTTAGGTGATTATATATACTATGGAGAACAAACTATTTTGTTGAAAATATATGAATGATTTATATTAGTCATTCAGTTTTTTTATTTAAAATTTATTTATGATCCTCATATTTAAACAACACAACACAAAACATTTACATCTTAGTTTTAAAATGCTATTAATTTTTTATCTTTAAAATATTTAAATTGTCATGTATGAAAATTTATGGTATTATTAGTTTTTATTAGAACATGGTTTAGTTAATTTTGGAATTATGATTATTTATAGTTAGTGAAAACTCTTACGATATTACTATGTATATGTAAACATCCTTGAAACTTTATTTTGAAAAGGATAATCATATAGATCCCATATGATATTCTTTTATTGTTAAATATTTAAACTAATAAATTATTCATTATTTGTTTAATTAAATTTTGTTCAAAAAATTTCTATTTTTGAAAATAGTTTGAACCAGTAGAAACTAGGCTATTAACCCATTTCCGTGAAAATGCGATGAATATGAAAATGAATTCCCCAATTCCATTGCAGGTGGAGTTCAATACATTATAATTATTATTACATAAATATCTCAGGATATGATTGATAACAAGATCCATGTAAAATGTCATCCTTTACCAAATAAGGACAAACTATCCATTGATACCTTTATACAGAAACATCCACTAATATTTTTTGAATCTGTTGACCCATAAGTCATTGAAAAATGGTTCAAATCCATGGAGAATATATTTCCATTACTCAACTATTCTATGAAGTAGAATGTGACTCTATTCATCTATCATTTAGATGTATAATCTAATCAATTGTGGTGATTGATAAAGAGCACCAATTCAATGGACAGAGTAGAAGTGCTGGAGTGGGACGCCTTTAGTAAAATATTTTTTTACAAGTATTTCTTTTGAGAAATTCATATAATTTTTGAGATAGATTTCATAGATTACAATAAAGAGGAAAGATAATATATCAGGTATTATGATGAAAAATTCAAAAATCCTAAAAAATACACTTTTTCTTTGTTTTCAATAATGATAGATAAATATATATATATTTTTATCAATTTTAAAGTACACATTTTAAGGGATCTAGTTATCTATGAATTTGGTAGTTATGATGAAATGGATTGAATTTCATTCAATGTAGATATAGAGTTCATATAATGTTTCCATGGTAATTGAGATAATATGATAATATTGGATTTTGAATCTTTTGGGTCAAATTAAAAATGAGGAAAGAGGATACAATCACCCACGTTTCAAAAATGTGTGCAGAATAATCATGGGAACTTCCTCATAGGGACACAAAAATTTTCAATAGTGTGAGAGAAGGCCACCAAGATCATTAATTTCAAATAAACATCAATAATAAAAAACAGACGGGGGAAAGGAAGGAATATATTAATGCACCACCCATGGTACGATGCATTAACTATTAGTAGAAAGGGATCTATCAAATCTAGTTCACTAAACGATGGTTTTATAGGGTATTTTGCCTCAGAAACCATAGAAACCAAAGGAATATGGGAATGATTATTCCATCATTAATATTTATGTCAATCATAACAATGTAGTCTTACAATGAACACATTATATTATGTCATTATTATAAGACGTTTTATTTTATATTGATCTAGGTATTCCGTTATATCCAGCAAGTTTTCAAGAAATTTTTAATTGTATCATCAATACCTTGAATTTGATATATATGTAAAAAAATATAGTAGTGAAATTATTGGAACCCAAGTGTTTGACTCTTATTATTTTGGAGTCTTTGTTGTTATTCATCTAGAAAAACTCATAACACATACCTTATTATAATTTGATGCTATATTGGGCATATAATGGATCTTCGCATTTAGGTTGAACATCAACAACAGGGAAAATTAAATATCTATTCATATTAAGAACTACCCATTGATATGAAATAAATTAAAGAATGATTACGAATCACATAGAGAAAATCCATCAATGATGTGTTTATTGATACCCTATGAAGTAGCATACTAATCCAAAATGGTTGCGTCCAATGAAAGTGTCGAACGTGAGGAAACTCCCAATGTGAGTGAATATACTGATGTCTTTCTCAATGAGTTTCCCAGACACCCCCTAGATCCTCAGGTATAGTTATCAAGAGATCTTATACCTAGAGCCACTTCAATCTCATGAATCCCTGATAGAATGTCCCTAATCCTTCTAGATGTGTTAAAGAAGATGAAATAATATAATTTGCAAAAATGGTTCATACTCCCTAATGTGCCTCTTTATGGTGCGCTAGTGATATTTGGAAAGAAAAAATAATCGATCAATGTCCATGTGTATTGATTACTATGAGATCAATAATTTCACCATAAATAACTATTATACTCTTCCATGAATTAATAACTTGTTTGATCAACTATTTGGTGCTCAATACCTCGACAAATGTAGATCATTGTTGTGGATATCATCAAATAAAGGTGATTAAGGATTATATTCAGAGGACTTGTTTTGGTACAAGGAATGGAAAATATGAATTCATATTGATTCCCTTCGGACTGTCTAATAGTCTTACATTAATCATATATATGATAAATATATTATTTGTATAATACCTTGAAAGTATTTGGCTAGAGTTTATTGATTATGTTATAATATACTCCATGAGCAAGGAGGAACATGAAAAACATCTAAATATATCTCATCCAACATTAATTAAGCATAAATTATACACCAAATTCAGAATGTATGAATTATGAATGGGGTAGGACACATTCTTAGAGAACATTATGAAAAGTGAGGTAATTTATGTCGACCCTTCAAAATAATTGTAATTGAGGAATGGCCCAAACCTGATATTTTAACAGAAATAAATCATTTTATTTTCCTATATGGACACTAGTGATGGGTTTTAATAAATTTCTCATGATTTATTATCATGCTAAAAACATTAATATGGGGAGGGGTGAAGAATGAATCGATAGAATTAGGTGACTAAAGCTTTCTGGAGATCAATAAGAGTCTATCCATTTCACATGTACCGATGCTGTGATCTAGTGGATATGGTTTTGTGATGTATAGTGATTATTTATGAAATTATTGGGTTGCTTAGTTGTGCATAAGGATAATTTGATTTCATGTTTCTGATGATAAATGATGTTCCATGAGCATAACTACCAAGCGCATGATCTTGAGTTAGCAAATGTGTTCTTCTTCTTGAAGATTTTGTGTCACTACCTCTATGTTGAGAAGTGTTATATATATTGATAAAAAGTGTATTATGTATATATTTACACATAACGATATCAACATGAGTTAAGAAATATGGGTATAGGTAATCAAGGATTTTGAATGCACTATTCACTACCATCTCGGAAAGGTGAATAAGGTAGATGATGCTCATACCATAAAATAACCTACTTCTCTATCCATAAAGCAGATTGATAAATACACTCCCTTTATTAAAATGAAATAGATGGTTCATTAAATCGTTATGTTAGGGAATACATCCTTCCATTCCCAAATGATTTCCCAACCATCTATCAAAGAATTTATCAAGTAATCCCAAAGGAATAATTTGGAACATCAAAATAATTTTAATGTATTAAGTGAAGGTAAAATACAAAAGGTTCACATCACTGATGATGTTGTCATGAAATTAGATACTATACATTGTGTGCCTATATCACCAACGATAAAGAATGATCTACTGGATAATTAATAGTGATCATATTTCTCAATAAATCCTAGAATTTCCAAGATATATCATGATCATCAAGAAAACATCTTCTGGTAAAAAAGGAGGAGATTACATAGTATATCCCAAGATACTTTAAATGCTAACAAGTTAATGTAGAGTTTTATAATTATAAATGGATGATAAAACCATTGTTTATAACCACTTCTAAATTGTAGAATGTCACCATGGACTTTTTTAATGTCCACATGAAAACATGTAAAGGAAACAATGAAATAAAGGTTGTTGTGGATCAACACCCCAATAATTCCAAATTTATTTCTATTCGGGAAGATTTAGAACTTGTAGAACTGGACATGATATATGTGGAGTTAGTGGTGATGTTACATGTGGATCCACATTCAATCATCTTTAATCATGATCCATGTTTCACATATATATTCTAGATAATTCTTCTTCAATCATTGGATAATGAATCAAATTTTATCTTGGAATTCATCCTCAAATAGATGGGAAATATATAAGAACTATTCAAAATCATTAGATTATACTGATTGGAAGGAATTAATAGGATAGTGTGATCATAATATCCCATTATTTGAGTTATCTTATAATAATTATTTAAACTCGATTGTTCAGATGGATCCATATACAGCACTGAATGGGAATTGAGGTAGAGGCCAAAATTGATGGGAGGATGTTGGTGAATGAAAGATACATGGACCTGACCTTGTGAAAGAGATTATAGAGAATCATTAATCCATCCAACAACATGTAAAAGTTGTTTTGAGTTAGAAAAATTCTCAGTTGACATCCATTAAAGGGATTTAGGGTTTAATGTTGTAGAGGATGTTTTCCATTATATATAACATTAGAAGAGAGACATATAGTTTGTTAAGAAAGGGAAGCATAGAACATGGTACATTGGAAACTCTGAGATCCTTGAACACATATGAAGATTAGCCTATCATCTTGCACTTAAATTAAATATGGATAATTTTTAAGATGTGTTACAGGCGTCTTTCTAGAGGATGTACATTCCTAAACCCTCGTATTTACTGAATCAAAAGGTAGTACCACTGGAGAATGACCAATTGTATATGGACCAACTGGTAATGGTATTGGACCATAGAGACAATTCCTATGCAATAGGATGACTCACCTAGTAAATGTATTATGGTGGAACCATAATTATGAATGTGAATTTTCACGAACCAGCCCAGGTTGACCCTGAACAGGTTACCCGGGCAGAATCGTGGAAAGGCCATAGCAGCATCCCTGATCCTCCTGAGATGGCGATAGGCACCAAGGGAATCACTGAGTAAATAAAGGAATTATTTTTTCCCATTAAAATTGATATAATTAGTAGAAAAAATTGCATGAAACTAAAAAAAGTAATAAAACATAACTAAAGTCATTTAAATAGGAAACATAAAATAAATTGGAAATACACAACTGTACTTACCGAATGGCACAACCACTATCTTTGTGTGACCCTACATGTCACTCCCCAATTTAATGATAAAATTTCACCCATGGTGAACGCACCCAATATGGATCCTACACATGGAATAAAATAAAAAAAGTACAATAATCGTGAGCCTTAAAACTCAGTATGCTAGACTGGTATTCTATTCCCCAATACACTACCTTTATAATTAAATAAATAGCAGTTTCATGTTTGAAATGAAATGTATAAAATTATGTTTTTCTATATATTTTACTCAAAATAGAATTACATCATGTTTCCCCTTTTTATATCACAAACCAAAGTCATACCATTAGTGAGATATTAGAATTTTCAAGGGGAGAGGGTTGTCTATATTTGAATTTTCATAAAATATAATAAAACACCTTTCCTGAAAAAAAATCCCAAAATTTTATTAAAATCAACACACCACTTTTCCAAAAAAATAGTACACATGAATTACTAAGTAATTAGACTATATGGGCAATGGAAATAACCATACCAGTATCTCAACTCACGAAAAATAAATAAATAAACAAACATTGGGGAACCCAAGAGATTGAGAATAATTTATAAGTCCATAATACTCAAGACTCCATCCCTGGATGCATATCACACATGATGAAAAAAAACGCTCAATACGCTCGGTAGCCCTCTATTGGGAAAGATTGAGGGAAACCACATAGTAATAAACCCAAACATATATCCACCTACTATGGGCCACTTGTCATCACATCGACTACCAGTGCATCAATAATTCATAGAATATTATTTCAAATTGTTAGGTTCTTATGTCTTAGGTATTAAGAATGGTTGATCCAACTGATTATAGTTTATCATCATGTAATATATAAATATCATATTAATAATGAAAAACAAGTTTCACCCTAAGTCTCCCCAAATACCATTCTTATTCCTTGAAATGATACAATTCGTAAAGGTTTCAACCGAAGGACCATAACAATATATCTTATGAATCCCCAAACAAGGACCTCCCACCCTTTGCTAGCAATTGAGGAATAAGAAACACCGATAGAGGGTTTTTAAAATAAATACATTTCACTAATTTCATGAAATTTCCAAATGGGACCTTAATCATTTACAAAAAAACCCTTATCTCAAAATGAAAACTCATTTCAAAATTTGGTTCATGAATTCCGTTTCCCCTAAAAACATTTATAAACATTATTCAAAACATTTAATTCGCACATTAAAAACCGAACTGATTTAAATGAAATATCAATCGAGCCATGATTCAATATTTCACGTCAAACCAGATTAAAAAGGTACAATTACTAATTCATTTAATTTAAAACCATTTAAAACAATATTAAAAAAAGTCATATTTATCAACATACTCATGAACTTTTTATAAATGGATGAAAACACACCAAAACACATTGAAAACTGAAACTACATTATTTGAAAATCCCAAACCATTTTGGAAACCATATAAGGAACCCAGAAACATCATTTCACATGATGCTGCCAAATTTATAAATCCAAAATGAAAATTTGTTAAGTCACATTTATCCCACAAAAGAATACCAGAAATTTTATATAAAAAAATACACTAGGGATGAATTTTACCAAAACAATTTCTATTTCATACAAAAAAAATTATAAAAACCAATTTTCTTTCCATAATTTTGATTAAATTATTAAACAACGTTTTAATATTACTGTACATGTTCATAAAATTCCCGGTGTTCACAAATCGAAAAAACATACCACATGAAAAAAATCCATTTCTAAAACAATGTGCACCCCACAAACACTCCCTTTCATAATTCTCACTATCTATAATAATTTAGTAATTTTTTGTATAACTTTTAAAAAATCCACAGGAGGCACAATAAGGTTCTAAACCAAAACCCACCATTTTCTACACACAAATACTACATTTAAATTAATTTCACATCCAGAAAATATCAAAAATGAATTAAAACACTGTTCTCATACCAAGAAACTAATCAAAAGGTTATACAAAAATATTTAGCTTGTTTACAATGTGCGAAAATCTTGAAATTATAGTTTTATAAATTAAGTGGGCCAGTGCAAGGGAATTCCTACATCAAATACATGGTGTGGTAATAATGAAAACGTCAAATTTTTCCTCTTGGGTTCTAATACAATAACCATTATATGAACAACAACTTTTTTATAAATTTAAAAAAATTTACAGAAAACGGTAGGGAATAAAAATTCAAAATCCACCACAAAGGCAGCATCTGCGATGCCGCCTTTACATTTCGGGTGAAATGTGGCATCGCGGCTCTTGACTTTGCAGTACGGCTGAAAGGCGGCACCCGCGATGCCGCCAGTCGCCTATAAAAATTTTTTGACTTCTTTTTTGTTTATTTATTTATTTATTTATTTATATAATTCAAAAAAAATGTTTAAGAGGATTCATCCTTTTACCTAACCAAAAAATTCTTATTTTTTAAAATTTTTTTTTGATTTTTTGTTTTGATTTGTTTATATTTTTATTTATATATCTAATTCATAAAATTTTTAAAAAGTATCATTTTTTAAATTTTTTTTGTTTTTTTGTTTCTATATTTATTTATAAATATAATTCATAAAAATTGTTCAGGAAAAATAATTTATAAGTATTTAAAACCACCTACACGAAAGTTAAAAAGGTTTCAATTATTTGACTTTGAATGACAATAAAATATAAACCATAAGACCAAAATATAAATGAAACATTAAAAATTAATTAAACATATAATAAATTATTGAAAACAAAAAAACATTTCATAAAAAATAATCATGAAAAATAATTTATAAGCTTTTAGAATCACCTACTTGAAACTTAAAAATGTGCCAATCACATGAATTTGAATGACTATAAAATATAAACCATAATACCAATATAAACAAAACATTAAAAATTCATTAAACAAATAATAAATTATTGAAAACAAAAAACATTTCATAAAACATGTTCGTGAAAAATAATTTATAAGATTTCAAAACCGCCTACATGAAGCTTAAATATGTTTCAAGTACATGACTTTGAAGGACTATAAAATATAAACCATAAGACCAATATAAAAAAAACTTTAAACATTAATTAAAGATATAAGAAATTGTTGAAAACAAAAATCATTTCATAAAAAATTTTCAGGAAAAATAATTTATATGCTTTCAAAACCGCCTACTTGAAACATAATAATGTTTCAAGTACGTGACTTTGACAGATTATAAAATATAAACCAAAAGACCAATATAAACAAAACATTAAACATTCATTAAACATATAAGAAATTTTTGAAAACAAAAATCAATTAATAAAAATTGTTCATGAAAAAAAATTTATAAGCATTCAAAATCGCCTACATAAAACATTTAAATGTTTCATGTACGTGAATTTGAAAGAGTATATAATATGAACCATAAGACCTATATAAATAGAACATTAAACATTGATTAAAAATATAGGAGTCAACCCCTCGTCAATATGATTCACAATGTCATTAGTATCACATACATCTACAATCTTTGATGCATGAGAACATGTTATATCTGTTTTCATGGGACAACGAAATCCATTCTTCCACCCGCCATGTCCACATCCATATCAACATACAGCCGCATAAGGGTATGGTGAATGATAACCCACATGAAATTCTCATCAGTTCGCATTCCTGAAAATACCAACCCCTTCAAAACCACCATGATTCCAACCATTATAATTTCTTCTACAATTGTCACCCCATTTTTATAGGCCCAGTTGATCCGATAAAAACACCAATGATTCCACATAGCCCATAGAACTCTTCATCAACAAATTATTATCATTTATCATCTTCAAAAGGCTAATGTAGGACATACTTCATCTTTCCATCAAATCCACTGAGTTAAGAGAAATTTGTGCATGACTCTGTTAGGATGGTTCCACTCAACTATATGAAGGTGAATGAGTGGAACTATAGTTGTAACATCATCAAGACCAACCATGTAGTATGTAGGTAACTGGTCTATAACAGACCAGTATAGAACCCATGAAATCTGAAATAACATATTACCCTTGTAAGAAAAACTCTTAACTAAAAAAATGATGCTATTACTAAATTTTTTAGATAGTTATATATTGTATATACATACCTGACGGGGTAAGATAAAGTCCAACTCGAGCCGATATACAACCTAATCATGTCTCGGATCGACATTGAAATTGTGTCGCTGATAGCACCAATAAAATAAAACATTGATAGTGATAAATAATGAGAAATTAAAGTCACTAACTTTATCTAGTATCCAAAATTGATAGAAATGAGTGATCATACCGGCGTCCATGTAGAGCATCATGCACCACCACCATCTCGACCAGTAAACCAACAAGATCTGGGAAGAATGCGGGGATGTTCTCCCATTCCCACATCTGAATAACGATGACACATCCATCGAGACCTGTGCACCGCCTGTCAGATATCCTGCATAATGCTCTATATGTGTTTTCCAAGCAGGAAGATCCCCAACTGTACGTCCCTACCCATTAAAATTCATCTAGTAGGGGTAGATACATAATGTGCACGTGCATCCCTGACTAATCTATACACATGGTCCCTCTAATAAGTCATAATATATATGCATGTGCATAACGCATCATTGTCTACTCGTCAGCATCGTCAGCTAAAAGTGGAATCTGTGACTCTAGAAAATCCATGGATATTGATGCACCATCGGTAGCACTACGACCGGACAAAAATGTCAATACCTAGCAAGCACTGAGCAAGGTCTGGACAAGATGCTCGAGTGGATCCAATAATAGGTCTCCCCAAGATAGGAGGACCATGAAGCACATCCACATCTTGGAGGGTGACTGTTATCTTTCTCTTAGGCAGGTGGAATGTATGTGTCTTTGGTCTCCACCTCTCCATGAGTGAAGCTAGCAGGTGATGGTCAACATATGTAACATCTGATAGTGCAATACCATAGAAGCCATAATGACACAAGTATGGTATAATGGCAGGAGGAGGCTCCGTTTGGGGAAAATGGTGCGCTCGACGCACCTTGATCAATCGATCTGGACCACCCTATATCACAACATGGGAATAATGGGTTGCCTAATGACTGAGTAGTATGGTGTCATTCATCTGTATATAAAAAAATTAAAATGAGGTGTACGTGTAAACTATAAATAAAAAATCATGATTAGTAAAATATTATGTTTTGTAGAGTGCAAGACATGTCATGTCTATTCACAATGTTTTATGTTGTTTTGTTTACCTAAAGAAAGGGGCATGTCTTCATCTTTGTCAAATAATATCACTAATGTTTTTTAATATATTATTTTACCTATAATTGGGTGTTTTGTAAGATATTGTTTTATATATTTATATATATAAATCATTTGTCTGTTTTATATAAATGTTTCGTAGAAAAGGATGTGATTTATAATTTTTATATGATTTTCTGCATGATTGTATGTTTCATGATTATTTTCTCAATCACAAAATGTTTTGAAAACCGATGTAAAGGGAAGAATTTTTTGGGTTTACAGTTCATCATTTTGATTTTAGGATTTAGAGATTAAGGATTCACATTTTTCCTTTTGGATCTTGGGTTTTGGATTTTTTGTAACGTTTTACAGTTTAGGTTAATGATTTGAGAAATGATTTTCAGGATTATGGATTACAATTTTATGATTATGGTATAAAAAAGATGTTTTTGGGTTTACTGTTATGATTTTCAGTTTTGGGTGTTAGAAAACAGTGGTAAAAGTAATAGATAAGATCATAAAATATACAATATGAGAATCTCACAACAAAGACAATACAACATTGTGGCATAGAGTGTGAACTTGACCCAACAATGATAGGTAATTGTTTATGATTATGACCTTCTTGATGACATATGGTCCATCTCAAACTCTGTCTTTGTTTTTTAGGCCAGTCCATCTCATTTGGCATCCTAGTGGCCTTAGGTCTCCCACGAGGACCCAACCAATTCATATGAGGTACCACTATTGGCTGACCTTCTGGAATTGGGAAATAACGAAACTCACCACTAAGTGACCATGGTACACCATAACAGTTAGAAATGGTGTTCATCCGGTACACAAGATCAACATATGCTTCCCATGATATGTTAACAGAGGCACTTTTTGTGAAGGGGTGTGATCATGGAAATTGTAAGGCATGAATGTTTCCACTTTGACATTGCCACATTTCAAGTACTACCACCATTTTTTCACCAATTCAATCTGTGATGGGGTTTGAGTTCTCTTGAACTTCAAAATCAAGAGTCTTCTCATCGAAATAGGCATACATTATAACCAGAAGCTTCTTCAATATTCTTTTCAATCTCTCGTTGAAAATGTCTTTCGGATGTTAGGTCATGATGTATTCCATCTGATGCTAGTTTTTGTCTATCAACAAAGTACTTCACGCAATGATATATTGTCTCATGAACTAGAGTAGTTATAGGTAGATTGTGAAGCCATTTGATGACACTATTGATGCACTCTACAATGGTGGTGGTCATGTCTCCATACCGCTTCCCCCCATCATATTCCAATGTCCATTTTTCTTTTGTAATTCGCATCATATAATCATAAACTTCTTCATTAACCTGACAGATTTGTTTGAAACTTTCTCCAAACCATCATTGATCCGACTAATATGCTACAAAGAATAGATGGTATTTCAAATATTTTGAATTTATCTTTACATTGATATACAGAATAATAACAAATACAATGTGTACCATGTCTGGTTATTTTTTTCTTCATTAGTTCGTTGTGGAATTTTTTATTCAAGTTGCTAGCAATGTTTCTAATGTCGAACCGATGATGTTCACTTGGGTAAATCCATGAATCAGGGTCCACATTGATTGCCTCATTAATTTCCTAATGCCGATCAGATATCAAACAAACACCCAAAATGTGTGGGAAATGGTTGTTGATACATTCCAAAAACAAACTCCATGATTCATAGTTTTCTTTCTCTATAAAGGAAAAGGAAAGTGGAAGTGGTGAACGGTTTCCATCTTGGGTTTCCACATTCAATTATACTCCCTTGTATTTTCCATATAGAAACGTTCCATCAATCTGAATGAAGTGTTTTCTAAAACAAAATGTGGAGATACATGGGAGGAATTCCCAAAACAATCAATGAAATTGAACACAAGATAATTCAAGTATATTATCATGAGACACATATTCATTTGTATCAATATGGAATACAACATGGTTATGATGACTCAATATAGCCAGAAATTTCTGCAATAATCGATATGAGTCATCCCAATCACCATATAACTTCAAAATAGCCTTCTATTTCGCCATCCATGCCTTATTATACGAAATCTTATAACCATATATCTGTTGTATCCTCTCATGAACAAGGGATATCGAAACATCTTGACATATCCAAATCATCTCAACAACAATGGATGAAAAAAATTCTACATCCAATTATGTATGATCTTGTGCCAAACATGGATAAACCCAAGTATGAGATGCCTCAATCCTTGAGATTCTCCAACCTCCAAATGAAATATCTGGAATCTCCCTCAATCGAAATCTACAATCATACCCATACTTCTCAGAGTGTATGACTTATTATCTATGTCCTTATTCGTAAACTACATAGCTATAGTGCCTCTCAGTGTGAAATCTCAATAGTTTACTTTTTAATGCATCTTAGTCAGAAAATTTTTTCCAACATATAATGTTGTGACTATCTCACCAAAACTATCTCATATAACTCCTAGAAACATTTTTTCTAGTGTGAGAACAATATCTTCAAATTCAAGCACATGTGTCATTACTTCTGACCAAGATGCAAACAGAAGTGGATGATTTATTGTAGGTCGATCCTGCTGTACAACTAAGGCATTTATCGAAACATCCTTTGTTCCATCCACATCATCAATATTATCACCATCTATTTCTTTATTATGAAACTCCTCATCAGATGTTGAGTTAAAATGTATATCCGGGAGATCAAGTATGTTGTCCTATTCTGCATCATTGGGAATAGTCACAATTTAATGTGGCGGACTATCTTCAACGAATCTTGTAAGATTACATATTTTTAAAATTGGATGTTGTCGTTGTACAGTAGAAACATCAACATATAACTCCATCATCATACCATCTGACCGTTGAGAAAACAAATTAATTGTTTGGATCCACTGTGCATCATCAACCAATTGACAAGCTAGATTCCCAAATGTTGATGGAAACTACAAATGTCTATAACTCATTGACTTGATCTTTTGATCGGGTCTTAGATTTAATTTTCCATGAATTCTATCATGAAGGTCACTTAGGGTTACACAATCAGTTGTATTAACAACTATTATTGGTTGTGTACTATAAGAACCTCTTTTCTCTATTTGAATAACCTCCCCATAGTAGTACACGTAGGCAAACATTATGCTCTCCATAAAAAATGTTTTCTGATCATAATTTTGATAATGTAAGTGACATTCAGAATGATGGTTACCAATATAATATTTATTAATCCAACTTATTTTTAATTTGTAGTTTAAATACATCTTCAAAGTATAAAAACATAACTTATGGATATTGAATGATTTTGTTAACATCAAAAACCATTCAAACTTAAAAAGTTATGTTTCTATATATTGAAGATGTAATTTAACTACTTATTAAAAATAAGTTGGATTTCACATCACGTTCAAATAATAACTATTACTTCTAAACTATACAATATTTATGATACTGAAATTTTAAAAGATATTATATCCTAAACTAAGCTATTTCTTAGAACACTTTTTAATTAGTTATTCATTCTTCAATCATTAGTTATTCCTTAATAAATTATTAATTAGTTATTCAATTACATAGTCCAGTTAAAATATAAATAACATAGTGTTAAAAAATAAATAACACCATTTTTCGATCTTCTTCCCTTTATTGAAATGAATTGGATATCAAAATTTCATAAAACCTGTTATCACATGGGTTTTCTGAAATTTTTATATCCAATTGACTACAATAAAGGCCAGAAGCTCGAAGCATGGTATTTTTTATTTTTTAAATCTATGTTATTTATATTTTAACTCTATGTTATTTATTTTTTCACTTTCACTCCATGATGTTTTTTAACACCATGTTGTTTTTTAACTCCATGTTGTTTTTTATCTCTATGTAGTTTTTTAACTCCATGTTTTTTTTAACTTCATGTTATTTATTAACACCTTGTTATTTTTTAACTCCATGTTATTGAATATCATTTGAAATGTAGTTTTATTTTTAACTCAATGTTATTTATTAATTAATTTCTAATTTATCATTCCTAATAATAACTATCCAAAAAATTACTAAATTATCAATTTATCATATCTTTTCTTAGATATTTTAGTAATTTATAAAGTAATATGTATATCTTAAGCATATCTCCTGGGAGTGTCAAACTAGAATGCAGCAAGGCCCATTTTCGTGCACCAGTTCCCGTTCGAGTGTAGCTCAAATCGGTGTTTTTGGGTTTTACCACTTGGTACATCTGTTCCAGAGCCACTTTCAATTGATTGTATCTAGACAGGGATTTGATGGCTTAGATAATATAGTCATTATGCTACCAAAATTTCATTAAAATAATCCTAAATTAATTTATACTAATGATAATTATAATTCCTAAATATATATAACTAATTAGACAATCAAATAAAAAAATAAAACTATCTAAACTAATGCAGAATTAAATTATTTAACTATAAACTATTCAGCTAAATAAAAAAATTAAATTTTAAAAAAAAAATAACTAAAAACAATTAAATGAAATAAAAAACATTAAATTACAAACCATACCTCTATATGATTTCCAAAAATTTCAAACTGCAAACTTCTCCGCAAAAGAGAGAAAATGAAAGGTAAATGTGTTTTTGGAAGTGAGGTGAAGGGTAGGGGGTGCTTCCCTTTTAAAGGGCGCGGAGGCCAAGGAGACACCCGTCGGTTCCTCCGTCGCCACATCATTAATCCACACCGAAGGCGGTACCCATGGTGTTGAGATTCGCTGACAGTGCAAAGGGGGCATCCGCGATGCCGCCTTAGCGGCAAACTTTGAATTTTTTTCACCCTAAACATTTTCTGTAAGAAAAATTTCTTAAAATCGTATAAAAAACTCTATGAAGAACGGGGGAATAAAAAAAGAATTATAATTTACCCTCATTAAAATCCTATTAATAAAGTAAAACTAAATTATAAATAATAATGATAATATCATAATAATACTAATATTATAAAAACAATTTTCTTAATAATGACCATAATTATAATTGTTATAATGAACATAAAATTAACAATAATTAAAATAGTAATAATAATTCTTGATAATAATGAAAATCATAATAATTCTTAATAATAAAAATAATAATTAATATTCACTATAATTATAATATCTCTAATAACATTAAAAATAGAAATTATAACAATAACAAAATAAATAATAATAATATTATCCGCATAAATAATAATATAAAACACTCGCTTAACTTAATTTATTTTTCATTGAACTTATTTTTATTAATTTAAAGTGTGTGGAAACTGCGCGGATATCCCTCACAGCTTCAAAAAAAGTTTTTAATATCAAAGATGATAGAAATTTGAATAATGAATATATAATGACAATGATAACAAACATTATAAAAATAATAATAAAGAAATTGATAATAATAATATAATGATGATAATATTTTTTTATTTTTTTTATTTATATTAAGAACCATAGTAATTATTATTATTATATTCTCATTAATAATATTATCTATTTTTGTAACTCAGATTTTACATTCCAATGACGGGAAAGCAGCACATCAACTTAGGCGAAGCCACAAGGTCTCCAAACCATGATCTTCCCATGCATGAGATGCCGCCAAACCCAAAACAGACATTTTAAATTAAAAACTCAAAAATAAACCCTCATATTTAACCCAAACCCTGAAAAAATTATTAAAATTCTAGAAAATAATAAAATAAAATAAAAACAAGGGTCGGTGTGTGACAACTCTCCCCACCATAATGCCTTACACAACCAAAAGCCACAAAACATTCCAGTTGATTGATCAAAAATTAAGGATCCCATAGCAATACAAACTAACCCCTCATCTTGGGAAATTTCATAGCCTACCATTGGAACATAACCTCATGACTAGAAGGAAATCACCAGTAGGGGAGGCCTAAATAGAATCCCCTCCATTAAAATCCAATTATCATCTGGCGTCTTAAGAGAAAACACTATGAGACTCATGGTGGGTCTCCCCACCATTACAAACACAACTAAAAAGGACTAAATGGAAATTTAACTTGAATCCCAATCTGATCGATTCCCATGATAAAGTAATACAACATTAACTTGTAATCCACCCACTCTTGTACGAAGGGGAAAAGAGTTTCACCAAAACCTCTTGTGTGGACCAGAAACCATCACCGCATGGGTGGGGTGGGAAGGGTCCCATGATTTACTATTGAACCACAACCAACAAACACCCACCCCATTTCACCTATGGATTAATAAAATCCACGATGACACCCGAGTCACATGGGAGGCCCATACAAGCACACTGATCAGAAACCCGAAACCATGAATGAATAACCACATATACTACATGAGGGGTAATTCCACCATGCTCTTTGCGACAGGAGGAATTTTATAACAATGGAGACGTTACAATAGGATCTCTATAATTGTATCACTGTAACGATATAGGCCTGACCATAGAAAAACATCTTAAACCTCTCATGTTTGTGACTACACACCAGCTTCACTCGAAGGCCTTCGGGTGGATCTATGATGGATGAAGAATATCCTCCCTCGTATTTAGGTTTTGATAATCCCAATAAAAAACATACATATATTTATTAGAAAAAATGACAAAATTTTGAAATGAAAACCACACTGGATTTGAAAAAGGTAGTCCATTAAAAAAGCCCACGACATTCCCATATATTTTAAAACCCACACCATAATAAGAGATCCCTTACACTAGAATGAAACTTACCAAAAAAAACATTAACCAAAAACCCAACAACATATCACTTCTGAGAGTTTTCTCTATGACGCATTCTAGATACACCTTGACAGAATCACCGCAAGTGACCCAAGAGACCACTAGCCTAGAAGGGATTAAGATAATTTTTACATGATGACTTTATATGAACTATCTTACCACACTGATAACACATGAGGATCTCCCACTCTAGAGATGATAATGAAAGATCCTGAAATAGTTTTATTCCATGACTTCCCCCTTCAACATCCAATCGCTTCCTCACATCCTTTCTAGATTCATAACCACTAATCATATGAATTAAATGATGGAGGACTACTTAGTCCACTCCCTTCATCACGGCTTCAACATGAATATCTTGTACCACCATATTTGAAAACGATATTAAGTTGGACTCTGAAAACATCGACAACTAGTCGGAATGGAAACCATTCTCAAAACAATGAGTCTTCAAGGAGTCATTTCTCGAATACCATAAATCATAAAGGAGTAAATCCACAATGAAATAAAAATACTCCATCAATGATCTATCACACTGGTATAGAAAACACATCTCCATCCCATTTCTCACCCTTTCAACATGAGAGAAATACTGACGAATGAACAAATCCATGAAAAATAACCATGTATATCTTGATGAGTATTGTTCTAAGACACTGACTTCCACCACATCCATGGTGAACCTTCAAGCATTAATGTTGCAAAATTCACCTTCAATGAATTGGGAAACTCAATGAGGTTAATGTCCCTTTCTATCGTTCAAATACACTCATCCGATGTGGTAGGGTATAGAAGACCATAAAAGAGAGTGGATCCAACTTTCAGAACTCAACTATAAAATACATCGGTTGATCAACTGCACTACGATCACCGAAATAAGTTACATGGGAACAACCACTGGATAAGAAAATGTTAGGAACCAAATAAAAGTAAAATCAACAAATACAATCCTCAACATAAAACACTACATAAGAGAACAACATTAAACATAATAAATCAAACCATTATTAACTACAAACACACTCATTTTGAAATGCACAAAACACTTTCAAAAAAACTCCAACCATTCAATACCAATTTATCTGATTCAAACAATTTTTAGTTTTCAATGGTGACCCAAAACAACTCAAAAAAGTAAAACAAATGTCACTGGGTGACATTGACATATCTTTGGCGGTCATATTCCAAAAACATCACCATCCTCAAGAGCCTTTTATGAAAATTCTCTTAGCTCATCATGGCTTTCTAGGCCTTGCATAATCACGAAAACTATTATCCCAACTCACTTTTTTGTATCCTAATCAGAAATAAATACCTAAAGGACAAAGAAACTATCAAAATAAGAAATCCCCTAGAAACATGAGGATCATAATGGGAAAGGGTTCGCGACGGTCTTCCAAAACCTACCCCTCATGTTCCGATAATCCTACTTCATCAACCATGACATTCAAAAAAAATAACAAAGTTTGCTTTGAAAAGATTGGTATTCTATGAGCTGACCTGCTCTGATACGATTTGGTCATAATCCAACCCAGGTTGACCCTAAACCGATCACCCAAGATGGTTTGTGGAAAGGCCTAAGAGGTTTTCTTGATCCTCTCAGGTTGGAAACAAGTACCAAGGGAATCACAGTGTACATAAGTGAATTATTTCTCCCAATAAATAAAACATATGTAAATAGTATCAAGAAGTTCATGCAGCTAAAAAATTTAAATAAAATAGAAATTAATGTCATTTAAATAAGAAACTAAAAATACAAATGAAATACATAACTATAATAACCGAATGGGACAACCACTATCATTGTTTGACCCTGCAGGTCATTCTCCAATTCAACGATCAAATGTCACCCAAGGAGAACACACCAAAGGTGAAAACTGCACGAGGAAAAAAATAGAAATGAACTATAGATGTGATTATTAAATCATAGTAGTATAGCTCAATATTCTATTCCCAAATTCACTTCCTTTAAATTTAATGAAACACCAGTTTCAATTTCGAGCTAAAATTTATAAATGTATGTTTTTCGATATATTTTACTCAAAAGAAATGTACAACTTATTTCCCATTTTTATTTCCATAACCAAAGTTCTACCATTAGTGAGATATTAGAATTTTTAAGGGGAGAGGGGTTTCTATATTTCAATATGAACAAAATATAATAAAACAATTTTCTTGAAAAAAATCCAAAAAACACATATTAAAATCAACACACAACATTCCTATAAAAATATTGAACAAGTATTACTACTGTAATCAAACTATTAGGGAAACAGAAATGACCATACCAATATCTCTACATCAATAAAATTGACTAATGAAATAGACATAGGTGAACACATAAGATCTGGAATAATTCAAAAAAAACTAATACATGAGACTCCATCCTCAGTAGCATGCCACACATGATGAAATCAAAATGCACAAAATGCTCAGCCACCCTAACTCAAGACAGACTGAGGGAAAACCCCGTTATAATAAACCCAAACATATATCCACCTTCTATTGGCCACTGGTGAGCATGAAGACTACCAGTGCAGCAATCATTCATAGAATATTCCCCCAATATTACTGGTCCTTATGTAATAGTTATTAAAAAGAGGTGAGCCAACTAATGCTAGTTGATCAACAAATCACATATATATGATAATAATAATGCACAGTAGGTCTCAGCCTGAGTCTCCTCTAGGACCTTTCACACGCTTGAAAACAAAAAAATTATAAAGGGTTCTGACTAAATAATCATAACTACAGATCCCATGAATTCCGCAACAAGGACCTTCCACCCATTGCATGCAATCGAGACATGAGAAACACCCAACGAGGGTTTTCAAAATAAACACTTTTCACAAATTTCATGAAATAGAAAAATGTTCCCATAAACATTACAAATAAACCCTTATCTCAAAATGAAATCAGGTTTCAAAATTGATGTTAAGAACACCATTTCCACTCAAAAATATTTATAAACATTCTTCATAATATTTACTTTTCACATTTAAATCAAAGCCAATTTACACAAAATGCCAATCATGCCACTATTAAACATTTCACGTTAAGCAGGTTTGAAAAGCCACAATAACTCTTACTGTTAATTTAAAACCATTTAAAGAACTATTCACAAAACCCATATTTACCAATATACACATGAACATTTTTTAAACAGGTTGAAACACACCAAAACACCTTGAAAATCGAAACTAATTTATTTATAAATCCCAAACTAATTCAGAAAACATATAAGAAATATCAAAAAATCAATTCGCATGATTCCAAAACATTTATAAATCCATAGAAACCATTTTCTAAATCACACATAACCCATAAAATCCAACTGGGCATTTTATATAAAAAAACGGAATGAATAAATATTTACCAAAACAATTTCTATTTAATATAGAACAATGTATAAACAAAAAAATTCATGACATAATTTTATTTAAAATCTTAAAAAAGGTTTTTACATTACATTCTTTGTGTGTAAAACACCCAGTGTCCACAACTCAAAAAAACATACCACACATTGAAATCCATTTGTAAATAAATACGCAACCTAGAAACACTCCCTTTCAAAATTCCCACTACCCAAATAATTTATTAAATTTTTAAACAATTTTTAAAACATCAACAGGAGGCACCAGAAGGTCTTACAAAAAAACCCACCAATATTTACCTGAAAATACTACATTAAAATTAATTTAATAGAAAGGCCGTTTCAAACATGACTTCAAACATCATTATTATACCAAGAAACTAATCAGAAAGTTTTACACAAATATTTATCATGTATAAAAAGTAATAGAAGTGAGAAATTAGTTTTTTGTAAATTAAAAGGGATGGTGGAAGGAAATTACTACTTCAAATACATGGCGCGATAATAATGCAAACATAAATTTGGTCCTCGTGGGTTCTAATACATTATCCCTACCAAGACCAACAATTAACTGAGAAAACCCCCTAACAAAATAATTTAAAATACAAGAATAATTTATAAGTAGTAGGAAGGTATACTGAGAGAGACAAAAACATATCGGCTGAGGGTTGTTGGGGTTGTGTGCGTAGAGAAAATTATTTTAAATGAGTTTTAAAAAATATATATTTCTAGAAAACAATTTAGGTTAATTATTTTAAAAAAAATACATTAAAAAGGTGGCATCAATGATGTCACCTTTGTGTTGAAATGCAAAGGTGGCATCAATGATGCCACCTTTAGGGTTATGTGGAAAGGCGGAAGCCTCATTTCCTCCTTTCTATTAAAACCAACAAAAACTATTTTTTTGTTTAAAAAATTTTTATTTTTATTTTTATTTGATTGTTTTTTTGTATATATATATATATAACAAAATAAAACAAAACAAATAAAATAAAATTTTTAGCAGAATTTATCCCCTATTAAAAATCCAGAAGCACTGCCATTACAACAGTCTACATTCTGACAGAAGCTCTCACTCACAAATCCCTTTTATAAGATAGCTTACTCTGGAAATCATTCTTCATTTTCGATGTGAGATTCTGGTTCTCCATTTCCTGCACAGAACATTATATATATCCGATGTGGGATTTTGTTTTAAGTAAGTGACTTTGAAAGACTATAAAATATAAACTATAAGACCAATATAAATGAAACATAAAACATAGATTAAACATATAAAAAATAGTTGAAAACAATAATAATTTCATAAAAAATGATGATAAAAAATAATTTATATGCTTTCAAAACCACACACTTGAAACATAAGAAGTTTCAAGTACGTGACTTTAGAAGCATATAAAATATAAACTACAAAACCAATATAAATAAAACTTAATACATGGATTAAATATATAACAAATTGCTGAAAAAAAATAATTTCGTAAAAAATGTTGATGGATAATAATTTATAAGTTTCGAGAGACACCAACATGAAACTAAAAAATGTTTCAAGCACATGATTTTGAAAGCCTATTAAATATAAACTATAAGAACGAAATATTTAAAACTTAAAACATGGATTAAACATATATAAAATAGCTGAAAATAAAAAGAATATCGTAAAAATGTTTCATGAAATATAACTTATAAGCTTTCAAAACCACCCACTTGAAACTTAAAAATGGTAGATGTATGTGGCGTTGAAATACTATAAAATATAAACTATAAGAACACAATAATTTAAAGTTAAGCATGGATTAGACATATAATAAATTATTAATTTATAAAATTAAAATTATTATAAATTAATTATATATTAATTAATTATTAAATTAGTAATTATTAAAAATTAATTATATAATAATTATCCAATTAATTAGTAATACAATTATTCAATATATAATAGTTAATTTGTTAATTAGTAATATAATTATAAATAATATTTCTTCATTATACTTAATAATTAGTAATTATTAAAACATATTATATGATGATTAATTAGTTAATTGGTAATATAATTATTCAGTATATAATAGTTAATTAGTTAATTAGTAATATAATTATTAATTATATTTATTCATTCTACATAATAATTAGTAATTATTAAAAATTATTATATGATAATTAATTAGTTAATTGGTAATATAATTATTAATTAAATAATAGTTAATTAGATAATTAGTAATATAATTATAAAATATCATTATACATTATAATTATTAATTCTAATTATTCATTATAATTACTAATTATAGTTATTCATTATAATTACTAATTATATTTATTAATTATTATTTATTATTTATTATTTATTAATTAATAATATAATTATTAATTATATAACTATTATTTGAATAATAATTAGTTACTTAATTAGTAATTAATAATAATTAATTATATAATAATTAATTAATTAAATAGTAATATAATTAGTTATATGGTAATATAATTATTAGCTATTCAATAATTAATTATTTAATTAGTAATATAATTATTATTTATATACTAATCAATTAGTTAATTAGTAATAGAATTATTAATTATATAATTCCTAATTTGGTAATTAGTAATTACTAATGATTTAATATTGTGGTCATATGGTTATATAAATATATAAATAAAAAGTAATGTTTCAACATAATTTATATTTTATTCATGTTTGTGACTTTGTTTACCTATATAATATAAACTATAAGACCTATATGAATTAAATGTTAAAAAGTTCATAAAAATATAACTAGTTGTCCAAAATAAAAATTATTTCTTAAAAAATATTTGTGAAATTTTATATATAACCTATCATATCCACCTATTTGAAACATAAAAATGTTTCAAGTATGTGACATTGATGGACTATATAATATAAATTATAATACCAATAGGAATGTAATTTTAAATATTGATTAAACATATAACTAGTAGTCCAAAATAAAAATAATTTCTTAAAAACTCTTGGTGAAAAATTATTTACAACTTATCATATCCACCTACATGAAACAAAAAAATTATTCATGTACATGACTTTTCTGGTATATATAATATAAACTATAAGAATGATATGAATTAAATTTTAAACATTGCTTAAACAAATAACTAGTAGTCCAAAATAAAAATAATTTCATAAAAAATCGTGTTGAAAAATAATTTATAACCTATCATACCCACCTATTTGAAACATAAAAATGTTTCATGTGTGTCAATTTGTTGGCCTATATAATATAAACAATAAAAGTGATATGAATGAAATTTTATACATTTCTTAAACATATTACTATTAGTCCAAAATAAAAATAATTTCTTAAAAAATCTTGGTGAAATGTTTTTTTAACCTATCATATCAACCAACTTGAAACATAAAAATGATTCATGTACGTGACTTTGTTGGCTCATATAATATAAACTATAAGAGCGATGTGAATAAAATTTTAAACATTGCATAAATTGGAACTCAATTCACCCCCCTCTTGAGATTTCACCCTGACAAACAAGTAATAATAGTATTTTGAATTCAGTAGACATAAAACATGTAAATAATAATGTACAATCAATGCATATGTTTGTGGCGATGAGATTTCATCCCACATGGTGGTCTGCGAATAAGACGTCCGCGATGAGTGTGGAGTGGAGTCTGATGACCTGGAAAAGGATGATCCTCGGGCACTGGAACACCGACTGTTGCATCCTTCATCTGTGTGTCAGTTGGAGGAGTTGTCAACTACATCTCGTACGGCCATCTGTATCCTTCTCCCACTAGGGTGGTAGAAGGACCTGCTTCCATCGCAGTGGGGAATGAAGTCGGAGATGGAGCTATACCCAAAAACGAAAATGGCTCTAGAATCCACGAAAGTGAAGGATCTAGAACCCAATATGGGGAGAACTGTGGATATCATGTCAGGAAAGAGAGATCCCATGACACCGGAGGCACATCCTGAATCGGCTGATCCTGCACTACTAGAGGGCCGACCTCTAACTTTGGAATAGGTGAGGCCTCACGTGCAGCACGGCGATGTCTAAATCGTAGTGTTCATGGATCCTTAGCACTTTCAGCAGCTACAGGATTGCCTCTGGGGAATGAACCTCCTCTCACCAAGCCAAATGGGAAAAATGCTCCTAAAAAGCGCACGAAAATATTCCCTCTCCTCCAGTGTTGTAGCATGGATAGTTTCCGGCTAAATACCCCCTACTCCTCTTCATCACTAATGCGAACAAGCTGATCTTTCTGAATTCCCTATAAATAGATTCAAATGGAATTAGAAAATAATTCAATAAACAAACTAATAGAAATTTATTGACTTACCATCCTATGTATCTCTATGTTGGCTTAGGTAAGATATAGTATAGACATCAGTCTATACCATGGCGCATAGTCAACATTTTTTGAAAGAGAGAATCGATTCGTAGGAACAACCATAATATTTAACTCTACATGTCTATTCCAGTAGTCGATAAAACCGGCATGTAGTTGGGACCGATCAACATCATGCCCCCTGTCAGCTTCATCCCATGAAGTTGGTCTTTCTCTCTCGATGGTAATGGAATTGGATGAGTACGGAAAAACTGGCGGATGACCCTGTATGGATGCTGCCACTCAGTAATATGGAAGTGAATGAGGGGTACTACATCCATATCATCCTCAAGCCCAACAGTGCAGTATGCTATAAATTGTTCTATAATACTCCAGTATTGAAGCCATGAAATCTTAAATGACAATTGATTTTGTCAAAAAACACCTAACTAAAAACCAAAATAGAAGTTATTATTAAATATGTTAGACAGTGGTAGATTGTATATGCATACCTGATCAGGTAAGATACATTCCAAATGTAGCCGATATACAACCAAATTCTATCTCGGAACCACGTTAAAATTGTGTTGCTGAAAACACCTATAAAATACATCAACGATAGTGAAAAATAATGAGAAATTATATTCAATAACTCATAGTAGAATCAGAAACCAATAGAAATGACTTATCATACCAGCATCCACATGGAGCGTCATGAAGTACCTCCATCTCAACCGGAAGACCAGCAAGGTTAGGGAAGAATGTTAGGATGCGCTCCCATGCCCACATCTGAATAAGGATGATGCATCCTCTGAGACCTGTACGGTCCCAGTTGGATAGCCTGCATAATGATCTTTACGTGTATGCCAAGTAGTCGGATCCCCAACTATACATCCCAGCCTGATCAAATTCCTCTAATAGGGGTAGGTACATCATATGCGCATGCATCCTCGAGTGATCAGTACACATGGTCCCACCAATGATCCATAATATATATGCACGGGTGTAATGCTTGATGATATGCTAATCATCATTATACTGTAAATGTGTAATCTGTGACTCCATCCAAGGCATAGATATGGATAATCCATCTATAGCCCTATGGTCGGACAAAATATCAACACCTTACAAGCGCTGAGCAAGGTCCAGCCAAGCTGTATGAGTGAGTCCAATAACGTGTCTTCCCTAGATCGGCAGACCGAGAAGCACTGCGACATCATCAAGGGTGATGGTCATCTATCCCTCAGGCGGGTGGAATGTGTGTGTCTCGGGTCTCCATCTCTCAACAAGTGCAACAAGTAGATAATTATCGACAAATGTTAAATCTAATACGGGAAGGCCATAGAAGCTAGCACAGCGCAAGTATGGTCTAATGGAATGTGGAGGATCCATGTGTTGTAAATGGTGCTCTCGACGTACCTTCACCAGTTTATCTTGATGACCCTCTAACATGACATGCAAAATATGGGTAGGCTACTGAGTGAGTAGTGTGGTATCATCCATCTTCATTTAAACAAATGATATAATTCATAAGTGTAAAATGTAAATATAACATTATTGTTTGGATTAAGATAACCCATGTCAATTAGTAATGATATTTTTGGATTTTATCAAATTGTATGTATTCAATAATATATGTTAACGATTATGATAATATAATTTCATAATAAAATTTTTACTAAAATATCCTACATGTTTAGGTTTCGGTTTAGGTTTGAGTGTTTAGGGTTAACAATTTTAATATCAAAGTTCATGAAACATGTTTATGGGTTAATAACATTTACTTTACAATATTGGTTAACCGTTCCACGTTCGTATTTATAAAATAAATTCTATTATCATAAATTTTTATTTATTTCATGAAATCAAGAATATTAATATGAAATAATATCTATTATATAAAATATTGTGCCTTGAATTTGGATACACATATTTTGGGGGAGCATTATGGTTAACTACTTATGGATTGGATTAAGATAAACCATGTCAATTAGTAATGATTTTTTTTGAATTTACCAAATTTTATGTATTCAATAACTTATGCTAATCATTATGATTCTATAATATCATTATAAAACAGTTTACTAAAATATCTTACATGTTTAGGTTGGGGTTTAGGTTTGAGGGTTTAGGGTTAAAATTTTTAATATTAACATTCAGGAAACATGTTTATGGGTTAATAACATTTACTTTACAATATGGGTTAACTGTTACACTTTTGAATTTATAAAATAAATTCTATTATCTCAGATTTAATGTTATTTCTTGAAAGAATGAATATTAATATGAAATATGTTCTAGTATCTAAAATATTATGTCTGGAATTTGTTTACACATATTTTGGGTGATCTTTATGATTAACTACTTATGGATTGGATTAAGATAATCCATGTCAATTAGTATTGATGTTTTTGGAATTTATCTAATTGTATATATTCAATAACTTATAATAATTATTATTATACGATAATTTAGTTATATAATAGTTTTCTAAAATATCCTACATGATTAGGTTGGGTTATAGGTTTGACATTTTCGGGTTAAAATTTTTAATATTAACATTTAGGAAACATGTTTATGGGTTAATAAAATTTACTTTACAATATGGGTTAACTGTTCCGCTTTTGGAATTATGAAATAAATTATATATCTCATATTTAAAGTTATTTCTTGAAAGCAATAATATTAATATGAAATATGTTATATTATCTAAAATATTGAGTCTTGAATTTGGTTGCACATATTTTGGAGGAGCTTTATGATTAACTACTTATGGATTGGATTAAGATAACCCATGTCAATTAGTAATGATGTTTTTCGAATTTATATAATTGTTTGTATTCAATAACATATGCTAATTATTATGATACTATAATTTCATTATATAATAGTTTACAAAAATATCCTACATGATTTTTTGGGGTTTAGTTTTGAGGGTTTAGGGTTAAAAATTTTAATATTAACATTCAGGAAACATGTTTATGGGTTAATAACATTTACTTTACAATATGTGTTAACTATTCCACTTTCAGATTTATCAAATAAATTTTATTATCTAATATTTAAAGATATTTCTTGAAACAAATAATATTAATATTACATAAGTTCTATTATATAAAATATTGAATTTTGAATTTGGTTACACGTATTTTGGGGGATATTTATGATTAACAAATTATGGATTGGATTAAGATAATGTAGAGACCCGAAGCCTGACTTACATGGACTTTACATTACATTTGCTAAATACCTAGTACATAACAAAAAACACACACACAAGGATCGTAATAGTTTAGTGTCTTTGGAAACTCGGAATATAATCTTCTAATCGTGGTGAAAGATCTTCAAAATCTCCCATAAAGATCTTCCCTTTTTTTACCTAAAACCTTTCTTTATATCCTGGGGAAAAAAACATAAAAGGGTGAGCTCAAATGCTCAGTAAGGGTAAACAAAAGAAATATCAATCACATCATATACATAAGAACATAACTTTTGGAAATCTTAACCTACAAAAGAGATCATAATTTCATAACATGGGGTAAATCATGGTAGTGAAATGTAATCACAATAATCATAACTTAAAACATGAAACTTTGTGACATTCACACATAATCATATAGAATCATTTCTTGTTAGTCAAGACTCATTGCCAAGACTATCTTAGTGGACAAAGTGCCTTTCTGACTTTCTGAATCGAGTAACCCTCGTTTCAGTCCTTTTTCACTGAACCGGTATAACCTGCCGTTCCAGCCCTGTCTATCTCATGAGATAAAAAATCTTTACCCAATGCATTGGAGGGAGATATAGGTCCCACCCATCTTATAATGAATCCTTTCTTATGTGTGCCACATAATCATAAACCATACATCATAGCGTAACCCATGTAATAAAAATGGGATTCTTAAGCAACATGACATCCTAAAACAATTCATATAAGATAAAGGAATTCATAAAAATATTTCCATCACAACATGATCAAATCAATGTAATAATAGGGATAAAAACAGAACCCTTTATTATCTTAGATGGAAAATAATTTTGATAAAATACTTGAACTCCATTCTTGAGGAAAATATACTTTCTACTTCAAAAACACTTTTCCTTTCTTAACATGTCATACAATTTTAAACTAAAAGAAGTTGATTAAAAATAAACATTAATACTTGTAAAGGAAGATTCTCGGAAATAATGTTTTAAGAATCCATTCATGCCGTATAAGTTAAAAAACATTCTTCTCGTACTTTTGTCGGAAAAGTTAAAAAGTACCTCGTACGAAAAACGACAAAAGATTCCTTTCATATCTTTTACTAAAAACTCACCGAAGGGTAAAATTGGATATAAACTATTTTAGAAAGATATAAATATTACATATTGAGGAAACATGGATGTGGATGATAAAATACACCCCAGTAAATACCAAAGTATAAACAATCTCGGATAAAAATGAGATTGTGATATTTCCCTTACCATAGGTCCGATTTGCTTTGTACGTGTCCGAAGCTCCTGTTTAATGGTTTAAATAATTTCATTGACTTATTACAGAATCATATTCATTGTTATGATATCATATATGGGTCACTTATGACATTATATTACCCGTTCTTTTGTAAATTCCATGTTAAAGAAGCGTTTTGGGTAAAATCGTTTCATTTATCGTAGGTGTTTTGACTTGTTGTTCTTGACATTATTATTACTTATATCATGATTTACTTACTTCCAGATTATAAAATATGATTTATATATCATATATATTCAGTATATATATATATATAATAGATAGATAAATGAAATGAAAAACACAGTTCATGGAGACGGTAGTCCGTACGTACGCATGAACGCTGTTTTCCATTCCTTATTGTCTTGAATGGAAGTAAGTAGATGACATACATATATATATATATACATAAATCCAGTAGCATTATAATGTCATGTATTTCATTATTATTTCTTATATATACTTTATAATCATTCTTAAATGGTTAACATGGAGAATGAATCTCATCGCGTCGTGGAGACGGTAGTCCGTACGTACGCACGAGCGATGATATCATTTCCATAAATATTGAATTGGAGTGGAGTGGATTATACAATATATAAGAATCAATATGACGTTGTAATAACTATGTATAGTTATTCTTTACACCATTATACCCATCCATGTAAGGTGGTGGTGGAAAATAGATTACACCACGGCGTGGAGACGGTATTCCATACGTACGCACGCGCGGTGATTTCTTTTTCCGTAGGATGGATAGATGGTGAAATAGGGTTGTTTCATACTTATAATAACATATCAGTATATGAGTGATACTGATGTTATTACTTCATAATGAAACAACCTAAGAAGAAGAAGTGGATGAAGAAATAAAGATGAAAGAATTGGTAACGGTAATTACCTCTTCTTTGAAGCGCCTTTTGGAGACCTCCTCTTAGGGAACTAAAATTGGTCTTTTAGGAAGACCATAACCTCTAGGATGTTGTAAGGGAAGTGGAGAAGAGATTTTGGCAGTGGTTGGCCGAGCTTGAGTGCTCAAATTGGTGTGAGGAGGAGGGGGATGAGGTGTCCTTTTATAAGGGAGGAGAGGGGCACCTTAGGAATACCTCAAAATATTATTTTATATTAATGTCAAAATCGATTTATAATGGTTCCAAAGGGTCTTATTTCGAAGCTAAAGTGGGGATGGGTCGAAATCCTATCAACCAATAGTATTTAGACATGTTTAGGGTATTATTTTAACCTTATCAATTAGATTTAACTCTAAGTTAAATAATTTAACTTTTACCGTGTCTTTTTGTTTTCTTTCACTATATGGTTAATACACTTACTATAACATGCCAAACGAACCCCAAATTGTTTATTATTAATATATATATCCTTATCTAAGTCATTTTGCCGAAACTTATATTTTTAGGAATAAAATAACAATTAATAATATAATATTTGATTTAAAAACTATTTTGTGTCAATTTTGACACTATTTGATATATGATTTTTGTGAAAGTCATAACAGAATTATATGTTCGAACCAAGTTGATTATATCAACAATAATATATCATAGTAACCTAGAAAATTAGTTTAATTCATAAAAAGTCTCAAATTACATTCATTTGAACATTTATAACATTAATTATGTTAATATTTCCTTAAAAGGGTAATTACTGGATCATCGTTGTGTCATAAATAAATTAATTTATTTAAAGTCTAAAAATTATAAATAAAATATCATTATGTAGGAAATCTTTTTCGATTTCTAATGAATATTTATAGTCGAATTTATCTTATGTATAACCCCATATTAAAAATGATTTACTTATTAAACTTTGATTTTAACTATTTTAACCCTTCTTTAAATAAATTAATAATAAATGTCCTAATCTAACCCAAGTGGGCCTAAATGGTCATATTTTATTCCTAAGTTTGTTTTTGGTCGAATTAAACTTATCCAATAGAATTAGGACATGTGTTAGGGTAATAGTAATATCATTTTTACCCTTAGTTACCCTATTTACTATTAACCGTGGTAAAAAAAGTAAAAAGTTACTATTCACCAAAAAATTATTTTTATCTCATTGAACCACATTTTACTTACTGATATCAATCGTGTCTGTCGGATTTTCGAAATTCCATTCACAGAAGCGGTAAAATTAAGTTTTATGCAAAATTCATTTTTTAACCTACCACTTAGTGGTTTCACTATTCATCAAAAATTGAAAGTTTTCAGAAAAATACCAAAATTTCACCCTAGGCTAATTTCGGTATTCCGAATCCAAAAATGAAGTCCATTTTGAAAAATAAAATTTATAAAATTTCAAAAAGTGGTTATTATTATTCATAACGGCTAGTTTTAATAATATTTTAATAGCATATCGTTGTTTAGTGAAACTCGGTATTGCGTACGACGCAAGCTATCGAGGAAGGTCGTGATTGCGTGTAATGCAAGGCAAGTCAAGGATACGTGTTGTGCAAGCTCCTTTTGGTGTAGCGTACAACACAAGACATTAGTGAAATAAAAAAGATTATTTTTCATAAAATCTCGGGCTGTTACATTCTACCCCCCTTAAAATGAATTTCGCCCTCGAAATTCGTTGGGGTTATAAATGGTTTACTATTCGAAAGTTTCTTTAATAGAAAACCACATCGTAAAAAGGAATACCAAAACATGACTTTAAAAACTAAAGTATGAAATGTAACGATTACCCAAATAAACTAATCATTGGGTTTCCACATAGGTGAAAATATGGATATGGAAGAGAAATCTAACAATCATGTTCTGATGGAGAGTGGTAGAGAACATGGCTATGGAAAATCCAGTAATCAAAAATCCATAAATTTGTGACGATCTAAGGTACCATCTGATTCATCATGTATAAGATCACTAGGACAACATTTTTGGATTTCAAGATCATTTCCCTAAAGTTGAAAATTTGAATTAGAATAAATACTTTCTTTATTTTGGTACAATATAACTATTGTTCATGCCTTGAACAATTTCCACTTCATCTCTTAAATAAATGAAGTTGAATTTGTTATTCGTGAAGTGTTAGTATGACAGGTCATTCCATCTGTCTCAAACAAAAGGTTAGCAAAAATTATATACATAAGTCGATCTATAGTGAGATTAATCACATATGGTTCCTAAAATGGACTTATACTTCATATATCATACTGCTTAATATATTAAAACTAGTTTCTACTAAATAGGGACTTCCTGTAGGCCAGTGGTAGGCGATAAAGGTCAGTCGCACTTCAGTTGTGGGTTCGATTCCCACAGCCTTGTCCGAAGCGATGGGCTGTCGCCCGTCCTACAGGTTGTCCTTTTTCTAAAACTACATTACTATAACATTCCATCAATAATATCGAGAAAAATTCTATCCTTAAAAAATTCTAACCTATGCCCAACATAATCCATTCCAATATTTAGGCTTATCCATAATACTGCAATCCACTCTCACAACATAGTGAAAACGATTACCAGAGATTTAACACCATCGTCGATCCCCATATATCATAAGATATGTTTTGTTGGTCACATTCCAAACATTCAAAGTCCTTAATAATGTATTCTCTTGAAAACCTTAGTGAAAACATGAATACAGTTAAAATTTAACACTTTCCACATACCAAAATCCTCGAAATTCTATATACTCAAACAATGATATCACTTAGTCCTTATATCAATCATGAGCTCATGAATACTGTCAAATATTTAATTTTCTCATTTTCCCTTCATTATGCGCATATCATTCTTTTTCCAAAAATATCTCAATCACTTTCCATGGTTACTGGTACCATAAAATTATTGAAAACCACAATAGACCAATAAATAAATATTCCAATACTTTATGATACAACATTATTTTGGAATCCCATTACATACACACTTAATTATTCCACCACATCGTTATCATATTCAACATCGCCAATAGTGATCGCATGTGACTTCCCTTTGTCCTTTGCCTTCAGTGGTTTCTCATGTTGATCATCACTAACCCTTGGATTAGGGCATTTATTAGCATAATGCCCCATTTCCTTGCACTTGAAGCATTGAAGTGTTGGTGGTGCGTTCTCTGCAGTGTTTTCTTTATTCACATCATTAGAAAACCTTTTTCCATTACTTCGACACTCAGCTGCTCAATGACCTTATTTTCCACACTTAAAACATTTTCTAGTCCCTTTAAGACAATCTCCACCATGCTTCTTTCCACACTTTGTGCATAAGGAAACATTCATCTTCTTTTCACCATTATTCTGAGATTTCTCCTTGAACACCATCTTTCGTTTCTTGTCAAAACCATGAGATGGATATGTAACACCAACTTCCATGTCTACCTTGATAGCACAACGCAAAATTTCTTCATAGCAACTGAAGTCTCTTATAGCTAATGCCCTTCGAAGACTTGGTTTTAAGCTACTGAAAAATCGATCAACTTTACTTTCAGGTTGGATGATAATACCAGAAGCGTACCTTGCAAGTCTTGTAAAATTTTCTTCATAGGTACCAACAGATTCATCATCCCTTTGCTTCAGTTCAAGAAACTCTTTCTCCATCTTTGTTCGAAGAATACGAGGGAAGTACATACTGAAAAACAAGTTCTTAAACTCGTCCCATTCCATGGACTCAATTTCATCTCTTTGCCTCGTATTCTTGATAAGATTCCATCATTGATCAGCTTCACCTTCCAAACGATATATAGCTAAGATGACTTTATCATGTTCCGAACATTGAAGAACTGAAAATATCTTTTTAGTGGTACTGATCCATTGTTCAGCAACAAGTGGATCAGAAGACCCACTGAAAGAAGGTGGACGTTGCCTCATGAAGGACTCAATAGAATATTGTTCCCTTCTCTGCTCATTTGGAAGTCCAGAATGATTCATAGCTTGTGTAAGTATAGCAATAAGATTTTGCACTTTATCTCCCATAATATTTGTTTGTTCAAGAGGGAAATCATTGCATTGTCCATTTCATTGATCAACACGGTTCCTTCAGGTTCCATCCATCGTCTAAAACCCAAAAATAATAGTGTGAGAGGAAAAAATAATGCTAGGGAAAACAACATAATAAAGGGGGAGTACCTTCAATATCTAACATCTTAGGTTTAATTCTATGATCGTTAGCGTAATTCTAGTACTATAACCTATACGTAAACTTAACCTTAGGGACATCCCTAGACATACCTTAGAAATATTTTTAGGGATCTCACTAACGTTTTCGCATCCTAGTTTCCAAAGGTTGACTAAACCTCCCTCTGATACCAACAGTAGAGACCCGAAGCCTGACTTACATGGACTTTACATTACACTTTCGGAATACCTAGTACATAACAAAAAACACACACACAAGGATCGTAATAGTTTAGTGTCTTTGGAAACTCGGAATATAATCTTCTAATCGTGGTGAAAGATCTTCAAAATCTATCATAAAGATCTTCCCTTTTTTTACCTAAAACCTTTCTTTATATCCTGGGGAAAAAAACATAAAATGGTGAGCTCAAATGCTCAGTAAGGGTAAACAAAAGAAATATCAATCACATCATATACATAAGAACATAAATTTTGGAAATCTTAACCTGCAAAAGAGATCATAATTTCATAACATGGGGTCAATCATGGAAGTGAAATGTAATCACAATAATCATAACTTAAAACATGAAACTTTGTGGCATTCACACATAATCATAGAGAATCATTTCTTGTTAGTCAAGACTCATTGCCAAGACTATCTTAGTGGACAAAGTCCCTTTCTGAATCGAGTAACCCTCGTTTCAGTCCTGTTTCACTAAACCGGTATAACCTACCGTTACAGCCATGTCTATCTCATGAGATATAAAATCTTTACCCAATGCATTGGAGGGATATATAGGTCCCACCCATCTTATAATGAATCATTTCTTATGTGTGCCACATAATCATAAACCATACATCATAGCGTATCCCATGTAATAAAAATGGGATTCTTAAGAAACGTGACATCATAAAACAATTCATATAAGATAAAGGAATTCATAAAAATATTTCCATCACAACATGATCAAATCAATGTAATAATAGGGATAAAAACAGAACCCTTTATTGTCTTAGATGGAAAATAATTTTGATAAAATACTTGAACTCCATTCTTGAGGAAAATATCCTTTCTACTTCAAAAACACTTTTCCTTTCTTAACATGTCATACAATTTTAACCTAAAAGAAGTTGATTAAAAATAAACTTGAATACTTGTAAAGGAAGCTTCTCGGAAATAATGTTTTAAGAATCCATTCATGCCGTATAAGTTAAAAAAAACATTCTTCTCGTACTTTTGTCGGAAAAGTCAAAAAGTACCTCGTACGAAAAACGACAAAAGATTCATTTCATATCTTTTACTAAAAACTCACCGAAGGGTAAAATTGGATATAAACTATTTTAGAAAGATATAAATATTACATATTGAGGAAACATGGATGTGGATGATAAAATACACCCCAGTAAATACCAAAGTATAAACAATCTCGGATAAAAATGAGATTGTGATATTTCCCTTACCTTAGGTCCGATTTGCTTTGTACGTGTCGGAATATCCTGTATAATGGTTTAAATAATGTCATTGACTTATTACCGAATCATATTCATTGTTATGATATCATATATGGTTCACTTATGACATTATATTACCCGTTCTTTTGTAAATTCCATGTTATAGAAGCGTTTTGGGTAAAATCGTTTCATTTATCGTAGGTGTTTTGACTTGTTGTTCTTGACATTATTATTACTTATATCATGATTTACTTACTTCCAGAATATAAAATATGATTTATATATCATATATATTCAGTATATATATATATATAATAGATAGATAAATGAAATGAAAAACACCGTTCATGGAGACGGTAGTCCGTACGTACGCATGAACGCTGTTTTCCTTTCCTTATTGTCTTGAATGGAATTAAGTAGATGACAAACATATATATATATACATAAATCCAGTAGCATTATAATGTCATATATTTCATTATTATTTCTTATATATACTTTATAATCATTCTTAAATGGTTAACGTGGAGAATGAATCTCATCGCGTCGTGGAGATGGTAGTCCGTACGTACGCACGAGCGATGATATCATTTCCATAAATATTCAATTGAATTGGAGTGGATTATACAATATATCAGAATCAATATGATGTTGTAATAACTATGTATAGTTATTCTTTACACCATTATACCCATCCATGTAAGGTGGTGGTGGAAAATAGATTACACCACGGCGTGGAGACGGTATTCCGTACGTACGCACGCGCGGTGATTTCTTTTTCCGTAGGATGGATTGATGGTGAAATAGGGTTGTTTCATACTTATAATAACATATCAGTATATGAGTGATACTGATGTTATTACTTCATAATGAAACAACCTAAGAAGAAGAAGTGGAAGAAGAAATAAAGATGAAAGAATTGGTAACGGTAATTACCTCTTATTTGAAGCGCCTTTTGGAGACCTCCTCTTAGGGAACTAAAATTGGTCTTTGAGGAACACTAGAACCTCTAGGATGTTTCTAGGGAAGTGGAGAAGAGATTTTGTCAGAGGTTGGCCGAGCTTGAGTGCTCAAATTGGTGTGAGGAGGAGGGGGAGGAGGTGTCCTTTTATAAGGGAGGAGAGGGGCACCTTAGGAATACCTCAAAATATTATTTTATATTAATGTCAAAATCGGTTTATAATGTTTCCAAAGGGTCTTATTTCGAAGATAAAGTGGGGATGGGTCGAAATCCTATCAACCAATAGGATTTAGACAAGTTTAGGGTATTATTTTAACCTTATCAATTAGATTTAACTCTAAGTTAAATAATTTAACTTCTACCGTGTCTTTTTGTTTTCTTTCACTATATGGTTAATACACTTACTATAACATGCCAAAAGAACCCCAAATTGTTTATTATTAATATATATATCCTTATCTAAGTCATTTGGCCGAACCATATATTTTTAGGAATAAAATAACAATTAATAATATAATATTTGATTTAAAAACTATTTTGTGTCAATTTTGACACTATTTGATATATGATTTTTGTGAAAGTCATAACAGAATTATATGTTCGAACCAAGTTAATTATATCAACAATAATATATCATAGTAACCTAGAAAATTAGTGTAATTCATAAAAAGTCTCAAATTACATTCATTTGAGTATTTATAACATCAATTATGTTAATATTTCCTTAAAAGGGTAATTACTGCATCATCGTTGTGTCATAAATAAATTAATTCATTTAAAGTATAAAATTTATAAATAAAATATCATTGTGTAGGAAATTTTTTTAGCTTTATAATGAATATTTATAGTCTAATTTATCTTAAGTATTACCCCATATTAAAAATGATTTACTTATTAAACTTTGATTTTAACTATTTTAACCCTTCTTTAAATAAATTAATAATAAATGTCCTAATCTAACCCAAGGGGGCCTAAATGGTCATATTTTATTCCTAAGTTTGTTTTTGGTCGAATTAAACTTATCCAATAGAATTAGTACATGTGTTAGGGTAATAGTAATATCATTTTTACCCTTAGTTACCCTATTTACTATTAACCACGGTAAAAAAAGTAAAAAGTTACTATTCACCAAAAAATTATTTTTATCTCATTGAACCACATTTTACTTACTGATATCAACCGTGTCTGTCGGATTTTCGAAATTCCATTCACAGAAGCGGTAAAATTATGTTTTATGCAAAATTCAGTTTTTAACCTACCACTTAGTGGTTTCACTATTCATCAAAAATTGAAAGTTTTCAGAAAAATACCAAAATTTCACCCTAGGCTAATTTCGGTATTCCGAATCCTAAAATGAAGTCCATTTTGAAAAATAAAGTCTATAAAATTTTAAAAAGTGGTTATTATTATTCATAACGGCTAGTTTTATTAATATTTTAATAGCATATCGTTGTTTAGTGAAACTCGGTATTGCGTACAACGCAAGCTATCGAGGAAGGTCATGATTGCGTGTAATGCGAGGCAAGTCAAGGATGCGTGTTGTGCAAGCTCCTTTTTGGGTAGCGTACAACAGAAGACATTAGTGAAATAAAAAACAATATTTTTCATAAAATCTCGGGCTGTTACAGATAAACCTTGTAAATTAGTAATGATGTTTTTTGAATTTATCTAATTGTATATATTAAATAACTTATTCTAGTCATTATGATCATATAATTTTATTATACAATAGTTTGTTGAAATATCCTACATGTTTAGGTTGGGGTTTTGGTTTGATGGTTTAGCGTTAAAAATTTAATATTAACGTTCAAGAAACATGTTTATGGGTTAATCAAATTTACATTAAAATATGGGTTAGCTTTTCCCCTTTCGGATTTATGAAATAAATTATATTATCTCATATTTAAAATTATTTCATGAATTTAAGAATATTAATATGAAATAAGATCAATTATCTAAAATATTGCGTCTTGAATTTGGTTACACATATGTTGGGGGATATTTATGATTAACTACTTATGGATTGGATTATGATAAACCATGTCAATTAGTAATAATGTTTTTCAAATTTTTCTAATTTTTTCTATTCAATAACTTATTCTAATCATTATGATTCTATAATTTCGTTATAGAATAGTTTACTGAAATATCCTACATGTTTATGTTGGGGATTAAGATTGAGTGTTTAGGGTTAAAACTTTTAATATTAATGTTCAGGAAACATGTTTATGGGTTAATAACATTTACATTACAATATGGGTTAACTCTTCCACTTTCAGATTTATGAAATAAATTCTATTATCTCAGTTTTAAACATATTTCGTGAAGGAATGAATATTAAAATGAAATGTTATATCAGATTTTTGGGGTTTAGAAAACTAAGGAATAATAAAGAGATAACTACATTTAGTTTACAATATTGTAATGTCACAATGAAGACAATACATCATTTGGGATGAGACTGTGAACTCGACCCAACAACTTTTGTGCATCGTTTCTAGTTATGACCTTGTTTATGAAATATCGTGCATCGCATACCCTATCCATATTCTTGAGGCCAGTCCATCTCATTATGCTTCCTACTCAACTTCGGTCTCCCATGAGGACGTAACCGATTCATGTCAAGTATCATTATCAGCTGGCCTTCAGGAATTGGGAAATAATGATACTCCCCAATCGGTATCCATAGTGTAGCATAACAGTTAGAAATGGTATCCATCTGGTACATAGGATCAACATATGCTTCCCATGAGATTTTCACAGAGGTACAAGGAGCGATGGTGTGTGTACATGGAAACAGTAAGGCTTGAATGTTTCCACATTAACATTTCCTTGTTTCCAGTAATACCGCCTTTTTGTCACCAACGCAATTTTTGATGGGGTCTGAATGATCTTGAACTTTACATTGGGAGTCTTCTCTTTGAAAGAGATAGATGTGATATCCAGAAGCTTCTTCAATATTCTTTTCAATCTCTCATTGAAAGTGTCTTCCGGATCGTAGCCCCTATTGTATTCCGTATGATGCTATTTTTGGCATATCCACAAAGTACTTCTTGCATAGATATAATGTCTCTTCAACTAAGGCGGTTATAGGTAGATTTCAAAGTCCTTTGAGGATACCATTGATGCAATGCATAATGTTTTTGTTCATGTTTTCGTACCTTTCCCCTCGTTGTATGCCAATGTCCATTTCTCTTTTAAAATCAACATCATATAATCAAAAACTTCTTGATTAGACAGACAAATATTTTCAAAACGTTCTTCAAATCGTCGTTGGTCTGACTCATATGATAAAAATCATAGATGATACTTCAAATAAATTGATTTTATCTTTATATTGAAATAGAAAAACAGAATGAATTGAATGTGTACCAAGCCTCGTGATTTCCTTATTCATCGATTCATTGTGGAATTGTTTATACACATTTCTAGCAATGTGTATAATGCAGAACCGATGATGTGAATTTGGGTATCTCCATGCATCAGGATCAGCATTGATTACCTCATAAATTGCTCGATGGGGATCATATATCAATCAAACGACCTGAATGTTGGTGAAATGGTTGTTGATACATGCCTAAAACCAACTCCATGATTCATAGTTTTCTTTCTCTACAATGGAAAAGGCAAGAGGAAGAGGTGAACGGGTTCCATCTTGGGTTTCTGAAATCAACAATACGCCATTTTATTTTCCATACAGAAATTTTTCATCAATATAACTAAATTGTTTGCAGAAAAGAAATTCAGAGATACAGGAATGGAATTCCAGAAAAACCGATGAAATTGAACATGAGATGGATCAAGTCTGTTATCATAAGACACATGTTAGTTTGTATCCAGATGGAAGACAACCTGGTTATGATTCCTCAGTATGGCTATCAATTGCGGAAACACCCAATATGATTCATCCCAATCACCATATACCCTCACAATTGCCTTATGTTTCTCCATAAATGCTCTATTATAGGAAATATTATAACCGAATGTTTTTTGAATCCTCTATTTCACAATGGCTATTGAAACATATTGACATTTCCTAATCATCTCAACAACAATTGATGACAGAAATTCTTCATCCAATGAGGTATGATCTTGTGTGAGGCTTGGCTGAATGCAGGTATGAGCCTCCTTAGTCCTCGAGATTCTCCAACCTCCAAATGTAATGCCTGGAATCTCCCTTAGGTGAAATCTATAACCATCCCTATACTTATCACACCATATTACATATTTACTATGGAATGATAAATGAATTACATAGTTGACGTGTCTCTCAATATGAAATAACATTAATGTTGTTTTTAAGGCATATTTACTAGGAAAATTTCATATAATATATATGGATTTTTTCCACCTCACTAAATCTATCTAGTACAACTCCAGAGAACTCAGTTGTCAGTGTGAGAATAGTAATGTCAAATTTAGGCACACATGTCATTGCTTCTGACCAAGATGAAAAGAGTGGTGGGTGACTTATTGTAGGACGAGGTTGATATACAACTAATGAATTTCTAAAAACCTCCTCTCTATCTTCCATTCGTCCCTCCTCCTCCCGATTTTTGTCAGCATTTGATGCATCATTATGAAACTCCTCATTGGAAGATGGATTGACATGTTTATCTGTGAGATCATTTAGGTTGTCCTCTTCTGAAGTATCATTTTGAATAGGCACAATTTCATGGGGTGGACTATCTTCAACAACTCTTGTAATTCTACGTCCTCGTACAAGTGGACGTTGTTGTTGTATAGTAGAAACATCAATGTGTAACTCCATCATTGTACCATCTAACCGTTGAGAAAATAAATTAATTTCTTGGACCCACTGTGCATCAGCAACCAATGGACAAGATAGATTCCACAATGTTGTTAGAAATTGAAAATTCCTATAGCTCATAGACATGATCTCTTGATTGGGTACCATATTTGTGGAAACATGAAATCTCCATTGAAGGTCCCTTATGGTTACACAATTAGCTGTCTTAGCCACCGTAATTATTTCTATACTGTAAGAAGCACCTTGCTCAGTTTCAATAATCTCCCTATAGCAGTACACACATGGAAACATTACTCTCTACGCCAAAAATGTTTCTTTGATCAAAATTATGATAATGTAAAAAATATTAACAATTATGTTTGACCACATGATGTCTATTAGAATATAATTTCTGGGTGCCTTTCTATACCCTAAACTAATGTATTGATGTTTGACTATATGGAATTAATTAGAATGTAATTTTACGGTGCCTGTTTATTTAATGTGTTTGTTCTTCTTCATTTCACATTATATGTTCATCAGTATCGTTAGATAATCATTATATGGATCCATGTTTTAATCTTATTTTATTAATTAATTATTCTAAAATTAATTATTTCTAATAGTAACTATTATTTCTACACTATATAATCCATACATTTTAAAACATTTTCTTCTCCATTTCGTTTTAAAATGATTTTTTTCAATAAAGTTTTTATCTAATCAATCATACTTTAATCACAATTTTATCATTATTATGTTATTAATTAATTATTTATTCTCTAATCATTAATCAAATTATATTCATTAGTTAATTATAAAAAACTAATAATAATTTAATTCGCAAATTCTTTTGTCCTTATTTGATTCAATATCATTATATTTATCATTTTATCATTGATAAATATACTAATTTGTTTTTTCTTATCGTAGATATTTTAATAGTTTAAAAATAAAATATTAATCAACTTAAGTATATTGCTCGGGAGTGTCAAACAAGGATATGGCAAGTCATGTAATCGTTCACCAGTTCCCTTTCGAGTCTAGCACAAAGTTGTGTTTTCGGGTTTTACCCCTATGTACATCTGTGCCAGAGCCACATCCACTTGCTTGTATCCAGACAGGAATTTAATTTCTTAGATAACCACATAATCTTTAAGCCACCAAAATTTCAAAATACATACTCCTATGTTAATCAACAATTAATCCATACTACCTAACAATAATTATTTCAAACTATATATAACTAATAACAGAATCTAAATAACTAGATATTAAGAACAACCTAAACTACTTAAAAAATGAAATATTTAAAACTATAAAAATTAAATAAATTAAAAAAAACATTAAATTAAATAAATAATCATACCTTTAAATAAATATTCATAAAAACCCGCAGAGAAACAGAATTTTAGAGAGAGAGAGAGAGAGCTTAGGGGAGATGAAGATAAGGATCATGTGATGAGAGGGAGGTGGTGGCCGCCCTTTTATAGGGAGTTCAGGCCAAGGCGACATCCTGAAGGCTGCTTTTGGCCTCTGTTTAAGACCAAAGGACGCATCGCAGAAGCCTCCTTTCGCCTTACCGAAAGGTGAAAGGGGGCCTCCCCTTGGCCTCCTTTTCCATGTCATCGTTCTGGGCCAAAGGCGGCGCGTGGGAGAAAAGGCAGGATCACCGATGCTGCCATTGTAGCGTGTTATATTTTAAAAATAACCTAAGTTATTTTTAAATATTTTTAAATAATATTTATTTAAAAAAAGTCTCGTGTTGAGTATGAGGGAACAGGGGGGGTGTGCATCGAAAAGGGCGATCACCGGCATGGAAGGCGCCCGAAAATCATAGGAATGGGGGAAGGGGCCCCGGTATGGGGGCTACGCTGCTGGGAAGGTGGTGGAGGGTCGCACAACTAGTTCGAGCATGAGGATGTGCACTCGATGGGTAGGTCTCATGATGGGGAGTCAGCCTGCTGGAGGCATATGGTGGCAGGAAGCCACGCATGTGAGGTTTAGAGGTAGGGGTCGCACGAGATGGGTAGTATGGTGGCTGAATATGGGTGGTGATTCAACAGGGGAAGGGATGGGTTGTAGGTGGGGCTCGCGCCGCACCAGGTGAGGGGGATGGAGTGTGCAAATTAGGGGAGAGGGTGGGTGCATCGTGGAAAAATATAAATGAGGAGGAAGAAAGAGGGAATAAATAAAATAGGGTTTACCCTCATTAAAACCCTATTAAAAATAAAATTAATTTAAAAGTAATAATGATAATATAATAATAATACTACTATTATAAAAACAATTTTCTTATTACTGACCATAATTATAATTTTTTTAATAAACATAATATCAACAATTATAAAATTATTATTATTATTTCTTTATAATAATGAAAATTATAATAATTCGTAATAAAAACAATAATTTATATTCACATTAATTGTAATATCTATAATAACATTAATAATAATTATTATAACAATATAAAATTAAATAACAATATTATTATCTGAAAAAATAATAATATAAAAAACACTTTTAACTTAATTTATTTTTCATTGAACTTATTAATATTAATTTAATGTTTTGGAAAAATGTGCAGTTACACCACACAACTCATAAAAATACATTAATAATAATAAAAACTGACAATGATAAAAACAAAATTAACAATAAAAAATATATAATGAAGATAATAATTTTTAATAATATAATTCATTATATTAAGAATGATAATAATAATAATAATAATATAATAATATCATTAATATTATTATCAATGCCTAAAATTCTTATTTTACTTTTTGAGGATGGGAAGACCACCCGGTTGCCTAGGCGAAGCCGCACGGTCTCCAAATCGTATTCCTCCCATGCACCAGATGCTGACCAAACCAAAATATGCATTTTAAAACAAAAACAAAAAAATTAAACTCAGGGTCCACTAGAACGCCGATAAAATTGTTCACATCCGAGAAAAAAATAAAATAAAATAACAATAAGGGTTTGTCTGTGACATTAATTCTAAGAAATAGAGAAAGTAATGAATGATAAATACCCACACCTTTTTTCACCTTAATATTTAATACTAAATTTTTAGGGTTAAATTTCCAATAGGGGGAAGAATGTAATAATCATAAAAATTATAAATGGTATTTACCTTCATATAATCATGTCATAAAAGTCATAAATCACAAAGAGAACCAATAAAATACACTATTATCATAAATGATGAATATAATAAGTGGTATTTTTTGAAATGAAGAAAACTATATAGATAGAATAGTATCCTGATAATTAGAATAGTAATATGTCCAATAAGAATATTAATTCATAGATTATAATAATAACCTCAAATTTGAGAGTACATATTATATTTAGGTGTTCTATAAAATAAAATATGATATAATTATATCATAGTATTAGTAACAGAATGTTTATAAATTGATAAGTTATGTGTTGGTATTTTTCGGAAACATAAATGTTTATTTACAATGTTATAAATAATATAAATATTTAAAATGAAATTTATTTTCACAAAATTTATTACTAAATTAATATTATGTTGTATTTTAATTATCATATAATTTTATGTGAACGTATCTAATTTTTCATTGTTTTAAAAAATCCACTATAATATTATAAATAGTATAATCTGAATAAAAAATGATTTTAGTTAAAAATTAATATTATCATGTGTAGAAAATTATTATTATAAAATAGATTCTATTTGATAAGTATTTACATCAAAAAATTATATGTGTGAAATTTATAGATTTATCTAAAATAGTTAAATTATTAGATAATAGTGAAATAAAGTAATTTACTATATATAACATTATAAACCAAATACATGAATATTTATATCATGAATGATGTAATAACACATTTTTTCAAACACTCCTAAAGAATTTACCATGTTTATTCATAATAATAAACACTATTGATATACATGGGAAGAAATAATAAAATACTATTAATAAATTAATCAAAACACCCATGTCCTCCCCGTATAATACCACCCCTTGGTACCCCTAGCTTTTAAAACTTATATTCCATGTTTTATATCCAAATTCTACATAATTCTCTTCTATAGAATCTTCCCTATGTTCAGGAGCTTCTGGTCTCATCAAAATACTAGACCCAGGTGCCTTAAAGAGGTTCTCAAGGTGTGGATATTCAAGTGGTAAAATCCTAATTCCTATTTTCATTTCTTATCCCCTCATCACCTTTACCATAAAAAAGAGGCTTTATGTAATTCCCCAACCCTAGTTACCTAGATACGGTGCGTTATTACATAACATTACCATGATCACAAAATATCATGTCTCGAATGACTGATTAGTTCAGTAGCCTTGTAGTACTAGATACATTCATAAGGTCTACATTACATTGTAAAATGGAAAACAAAAACAACATTGTTTCCAAAGACAACACCGAGATCCCATAGACTATCCCAATAGGTCAGTCATAATATACTTCTTCACATCCTTGGAAAAATAAAATATAGAAAGGTGTGAGCTTAGATGCTCAGTAAGGATAACAATATACCATAAACTTTAACAAATAAGCATAAACATTTAAGTATATGTAAGACTAGAAAAAATCCTTTTAAACATGAACTTCGTAATAATATGGAAAAGATAAAATCAAATATTTCCATTTAATTATTCACATTGATATTCTACTAGTCCAATAATAACATGCAATATCAACAGCCACTTTCATAATGATGGAATGCATAATGCTAGACTTTCATAACTAACTTGTCAAGGCCATGTTCCCAGACTACAAATAAGATTTTGTCAAGGCCTTGTGGCAAGACAATATTTTGTCTCATGATACCTACTGATGCATCAAGGAGCTATAGCGGGCTTCACCCATCACAAACTAATTCTAATGTATTCCTCATATGAAATCGTTTAAACATAACATAAACATTCGTATTAAAACCAGCATACGAAATATCAATACTTTTCCCATAAAACTTTAATGGTGTAAAAATAACACATCCACAATCAAACATATCATAAAAACTTTAATATAATATGGATGTTTTTGTATCATAATAAATCAACTACAATTAAGCTTAAAATCCATCGAAGGATGTTGGCATAGATGAAATGAAAACCATTTTTTATAGGAATATCTCATTCTGTTTTGAAATCATTTAAAATACATAAAATTATAAAATAAAACATTTATTTTTAAAATATTATTATAATCTAGTAAAGGAAGATTCGACTATTTTGTTATAGTGGAAAATAGCCACACCCGCCGTATAAGATAAAAAAGACATTCTTACCTTAATTTTGTCGAAAAGGTTATAAATTACATGTTTGGAAAATGACAGAAATATTCCTTTCAAAAACATAATAGTTTGAATCAGGATATAAATAACTTAACGCATTATCAATTAAATTCTAAAAAATGTTTTGAAATACATTTTAAGAAACATGTATGTGGATGATAAAGAGGTCCTGGTAGATAATTATGTATAAACAACCTCGGATAATGAAGAGATTGTAAAACTAACCCTTACATTGTAATTTTCCTTGGTCGAGGGTAGGTTAACCTCGTGTATAATGGTGAAATAATTGTTATAAAATTATAAATGAATCATATACATTAATATAATATCATATATGATCTTTTAACATTACGTTGAAAATAATATCTGATTATTATCGTTATTTCAGGTGTTAACCGATTCATTCTTCTTTATATTATTTCTTATGGAAGTCATATTTGTTGTGGATGGGATGTATATTATTAATATGTAGAATGATATCAAGTATTTAACCATTTTTTTAGTCATCAAATTAAAATTAGTCTTGAATGGATACGATGGGGAATGAATCTCATCGCGTTCGTGGAGACGGAAATCAGTACATATGCACGAGTGACAATATCATTCTTTTGATACTAAAAATATATATAATTGGATGGTATATCATATATATAGAATAATTATCATGTTATATTTATTATTTACATCAATTACACATCATTATTATAACCATCTGAATAATAATGTATTGAATAACAATTACACCACGATGTGGAGACGGTAAGCCGTGCGTACGCACGTATGATGACTTGTCATTAAAATAATGGAAAGATTAATGGATATATATTTTTCATATTTATAATAACATTACATTATGTATAATATACTGGAGTTATTATTTTAGAATGTAAACGACAAAGAAAGAGGATGTGGAAGAAGAAAGGAACTTGAATGAGGTGATGAAATATTTACCTCTTTTTCGGATTCTTCCTTTTGATTTGATCATAAGGGCTCTATTGGGTGGATTTATGACTAATGTAAGTCCTCTAGGATGAAGGGAGGAAAGTTGATATGGTATTTGGGCTGGGTTTGGAAGAGCCAAATGTCTTTTAAGGTGCGAATTAGAGATAATGGGGACTGCCCTTTTATAAGAGGTGTGAGGGAAAACATAGGAAAAAAAAGAAATATTATTTTAGAATAAAATCATTTTCGGTTTCTAATGGCTTTGAAATGGATTATTTATGGTATAAGGTGGAGATGGGTCAATATACATTCATCCAATAGGTTTAAGACAAGTTTGGGTCACTTTATTAACTTTATCATTTAGATTTAACTCTTAGTTAAATAGTTGGATATTTAACACGTCTCTTTGTATTTTTATATTATATGGTTACTAAACCTACTATATACTTCCAAGAGAATCCCAAGTGGTTAATTAATGATACACCTATCATTATATATGTCTTTTTTCTGAACCTTATATTTTTAGGAATAAAATATCAATTAATGATATAATATTTTTTCTAAAAACTCTTTAATGTCAATTTTGGCACTAATTGGTTTTTTGTTTTTTATAAATTCATTAAAACATTATTACTTCAATGTAAATTCATGTAACCAACCCAAATAAGTTATATTAACCTATTAAATTAGTGAAATTCATAAAAAGTCTCAAATTACATTTATTTGGATATTTATAGTATCAATTATTTTAACATTTCATTAATTATGTAATTACCGCATCATCATTGTGTCATAAATAAATTAAATTATTTAATATATAGAAAATATAAATAAAATACCATTATGTGGGAAATATTTTTATCTTTCTATTTAATATTTATATTCTAATTTATCTTATGTGTAACCTTATATTAAAAATGTTTTATTTATTAATCATTGATTTTAAATTGTTTAACTCTTCTTTGAATTAAATAATAATAAATGTCCTAATCAAATCCATGTTGACCTAAAGGATCATATTTTGTTCCTAACGTTTTTTTTGTGGAATTAAACTTATCAAATAGAATTAGAACATGTGTTTGGGAAATGATAATTTCATTTTTAACCTTAATTACCCTATTTACATTTAACTATGTTAAATAAAAGTAAGAAGATATTATTCACCAAAAATTATTTTCATCTTATTGAACCAAATTTTACTTACTGATATCAACCTTGTCTCTATAATTTTTGAAATTCAACTCACAGAAGCGGTAAAATTATGTTTTATGTTAATTTGAAAATGTTCCTAGGAGGTGGGTAAAAGGCGGTGAAAAGTTCAATAAACTTTTTGTATATCTAAACTTAACTGACTCAAATGAATTACATTGAACTTATATATGTATTATGTATCTATTTTGACCTAGAATGAATTTAAATAAAATTAATATTGATTTTAGTGAAAATTTTGTTTTAAACTATAACTCAGTATCTTTCACTATTCTTCAAAAATTGAATGGTTTCAGAAAAATACCAAAATTTCACCATAAGATAATTTTGATATTCAAAATCCCAAAATAAATCCAATTTGAATGATAAAATTTATAAAATTACAAAAATTGGGTTTTACCATTCCTAGAAGCTAGGTTGATTGGTTGTGGTGTGTTAGAACTCGATGTTGTGTAAAAAAACTCTATTGTATTATTCAAAGAGAAGAGTACCGTGGAATTTTGGGGTGTTACATTCTACCCTCCTTCAAATAATTTCATCATCAAAATTTATAGATTATTACGGCATTAAACTATTCGGGTGTTACTTCATCATACGTTCCTCAGGTTCCCACATTTCCTCTTCCATTGTCTGGTTTCTCGATAGAACTTTTATAAGATGAGTCATCCATTTTATCAACACTTGTTCTCTTGTATCAATAACATTGAAAGTATCTTCTCAATAAGACATATAGGGTTCCAGTTCTAATTCCACATAGGTGAGTACATTCGTTGGGTCAGAAATGTATTTTCTCAACAGTGATACGTGGAATACATTGTGAACTTTGGAGAGACTTGGTGGCACTACGAAATGGTAATCTACAGCCCCAATTTGTTCTAGAATTTTGAAAGGTAAGATGTACATGGACCATAATTTTCCCTTATTACCAAAATGAATAACACCCTTCCATGGAGATACCTTCAATAAAACATGATCTCCTACCAAAAATTCCAAATCCTTCCTTCTGTTATTTCCATAGCTCTTCTCCCTACTTTCAGCTGCTTTGATGTGGTTTTGGAATACCTTCACCTTTTTCATCATTTCCTCCACCAATTCAGGGCTCACGAGTTTTCTTTCCCCAACATCATCCCAACAGGTTGTTGTGCGAGATCTCGTTCCGTATAATGCTTCATATGGTGACATCTGAATAATTGAAAGGAAGCTATTTTTATAGGAAAATTTGACCAGAAGTAAATATTGATCCCACATACCTTGAATGCCATGTGATAAAGATCTCAACATGTCTTCTAAGGTTTTAATAGTCCGTTTTGATTGTCCATCATATTGAGAGTGGTAGGTAGTGCTCAAAAGAAGTTCAGTATCTAGGTATTTTTGAATAGTTTTCCATAATCTTGTTGTAAAATGTGGATCAAGATCAGAAACAATCAATAGGGGTACTCCATTAAGTCTCACAACATCATTAATAGATAGTATTGTGATATGTTCAAGTGGTAAGTCTTCCTTTATTGGAAAAAAATGTGCTGACTTTTTAGGATGATAAAAAATGAACAATCTTGCATCATTCCTTCTAGGATTCTTTGGTAATCCCATGACAAAGTCCATCGTAATATTATCTCATTTACACTTAGGTGTGGGAAGAGGTTGCATGAATCCTCTAGGTTGTTGCCTTATAGCTCTCAATTTTTGACAAACCATTGTTCTTGACACCAAATCACCAATATCCCTTGTTATGTTGTCCCACCAAAAATGATCCTTCAAATATCTATACATTATGGGACTCCCATTTTGTATTCTGAAAGTGGAGCTATGAGCATCATCCAACAATTCTCCTTTTAGATCAGGTATGTCGTGAACACAAAGTCTCTTCCCAAATTTGGAGAATCCATCTTCCTATACAAAGTCACTCAATCTCCATTCATTCATAGCTTTAATATTCTTTTTAATGCCCTCATCATCAACCTGAGAACTTTTTATCCTTTCTAGTAAATATGGTTTTGCAACCATTTGAGAAATCATTAATTTTTCAACTGTCATGGTTATTCCCATATCCATCTTTACAAGATCCATGAAAATATGGTCCTATTAAACTCTCATCATGTTCAAAACTCCATGACCTTTTCTACTCAAAGAATCTTACACCTTATTTACCTTCCCAGGGTGGTATTGTGTCGACAAATATAATCCTTCAGTTGTTTAATCCATCTCCTTTGCCTCATGTTGAGTTCTTTCTGTGAGAAAATATTCTTCAAACTCTTGTGATCAGTATAAATATCACATTTTTTCACCATAGAGATACTGTCTCAAAATTTTCAGAGCAAAGATTACAACTGCTAACTCAAGATCATGAGTAAAATTGTTTTTCTCATGAATTTTCAGCCGTCGTGATGCATAGGAAATAACTATATCATTCTGCATAAGGACACAACCTTGTCATTTCATCACTGCATCACAATAAATAACAATCCCATTATTCCACGATGGTAGATTCAATATAGAAGAATAGACTAATATTATTTTTAGTTCATCAAAACATTCTTCAAAATCTTTTGTCTAAACAAATTTAACCCCTTTTCGGGTGATCTTTGTTAATGGGTTAGCCAACTGGGAACAACTCTGGTCGAAATGTTGATAATAACATGCTAAACAAATAAAACTGCATACCTCAGTTATACTCATCAGTGTTGACCATTTTTGGATTGCCATGGTCTTAGAAGGATCAACAGTGATTCCATACTTGGAGACAATATAGCCAAGAAAAGAAATCTCTTGAAGCCAGAATTCACACTTGCTAGACTTCCCATATAATTCATGTCTTCTCAGAGTCTTCAGGATAATGCACAATTGATTCTCATGTTCTTTTTAGCTTTTGGAGTATACCAAGATATCATAAATAAATACCACGACAAATTCAGAAAGATATTACTTGAAAACCCTATTCATTAGATCCATGAAGATAGATGGTTCATTAGTAAATCCAAAAGGCGTTACTGTAAACTCATAATGCTCGTACCAGGTTCAAAATGCTGTTTTCAGAATGTCTTCCTTCTTCACACACAACTGATGATATCCATATCGAAGGTCAATATTTGAAAAGTATTGAGCTACATAAAGTTGGTTGAATAATCATTAATGTGATGTAGGGGATACTTGTTCGTTATTGTCATATCATTGATCTTACTATAGTTAATGCACAACCTCATAGATCCATCTTTCTTCTTAACAAAAAGGACAGGGGGTCCCCATGGAGAAAAAATAGGGTGAATAAATCCATTATTAATCAATTCATCTAGTTTTTTCTTTAGTTCCACTAATTCCACAGTATGCATTCTCTTAGGGGTCTTCGATATGGGCTTTGATCCCGGAATTAAATTAATGGAAAACTCAATTTCTCATTCTGAAGGATTTCCAGGTAAATATTTAGGAAACACATCAACATATTCTTTCAAAATAGGTACATCCTATATTTGAACATTATTTTCCTCACCCATAGTTATTTCATTCTATTCCACCCAAATAATTGAATTTAGTTGAGCTATAGGGTGAGGATCTATATAAGAATTCGGTGGTGACATTTCTACTCTAAAGATGAGGTAGTCCTTATCATCATAAAAAATTGAAACCTCCTTCTTCTTACAATAAACCATCGAATCATGGTTCAAACGACAATCCAAAAAGAGGATTATATAAAAATCAATCATGATTATGACGATGAGATCACCAGATAAAAACATTTATATGCTCCAATGGGAACTGATTCACAAAAAATTGTTGCAATGATACTTCCCAAAGGAGTTGTGAATAACAAATCCTTTGTTAAATCAAATTGGAAATATCTAATTTTGTTAGAAAACTGGGAAGATATGGAACAATGCGATGATCCATAATCAAATAAAGCATTTTCCAAACTTGAGGAAACCATCAAATTACCTACCACCACATCTTTTGGAGTTTATATCTCAGCAGTAGTGATAGTATAATCATGGCCTTGATCCCTTGGCCTCTTCTGAAATAAGTTCTCTTGATGCTTAGGACATTAATTTTCATAATTCCCCCTTTCTCTACAATTCTTGCATTCAACATCGACAACCTCTTTCTTCCCCTTGCAATCACGAGTTTGGTGGACTTTTTTCCCACACATGTAACAGACTCCCATTCCATTCAGGAAAGTACCAGGCTGTTTCTTCCCACATTTACTACAGGATGGATATTCATCTTTTACCTTCTTCCCCTTATTTTTCATTTCCAAAGTGTTCATCCAATCGCTTCTTCTCTTTCTTTGTTTTAATGTCATAAGACTTAGAAAATTAGTTTTTTATCAAGATAGTACATGAGACAATATCTGCGTACGACGAGAAGGATTGTGAGACTAATGCTCAGAAAATAAATGGTTTTAATCCATCAATGAAACGATCAATATTTATTCGTGGATTGCGTATAAAATATGCATAATTCCTCGCAATCGTTTTAATGTTAGATTCATACTTTCTGGCGGTCTCATCCTCATTTTGCCTCAGACTCAGAAATTGTCTTTCCATATTTGCTCGATGTTCATGAGGAAAGTATTTTTCTAGGAAAATTTCTTTAAACTACATCCATTCAATATTTGATATTTCATCATCTTCCTTTGTGTTTTGAATTAATTACCACCATTGATCAACATCTCTAGTGATGTGGTACACTTCCATGACAACGTTTTCCCTTTCGCTACTCCCCAAAGCATGAAATATTTTCTCTAAGGAACTTATCCATTGATTAGCTACCAATGGATTTGTACTCAAATTGAATTTCGGTGGTTGTTTCCTCATGAAGTGATCTAACATTGATCCTCTACTTTTTGGATCTTCGTGCTCGATACGGGTAAGGTTATTATACATAACCTGAGTGAGTTGTCCCAGTATGGTGACAAGCTGATCAGCACCAGTTGCTTCACCAGCTCCACTGTAATTTTCTTGAGCAAGAGGGAAATCCCAAAAAAGACTGCATGCATTGATATAGTTTCCAATCCTTCCAATGGGCTCCATTTCTAAATAGTGGCATAAAAAAGATTAGTTTATGAATCAAAATACATAATTCCAAACATGTAAAATACTTAACATAAAATGAATAGTTTATGGATATAATCCATAATCATAATAAAAGTTTTCATTGAGGAAGTATATAATCATAAAACCTTCATAATTTCTTTCAATGAAAATGAGAATTGTCATAATCATATCCATCAAGAGTGTCGTAACCAAGAGTGTAGCAAGGCCCGTTGTCGTGTACCTGTTCCTGTTTGAGTCTACATCAAAGTGGTGTTTTCGGGATTTACCCCTAGGTACATCAGTGCTAAAGCCACCTCTACCTGCTCGTATCCAGAAAAGGATTTATTGTTTTGAAAACTCACAAATTCTTTACAATACCAAAATTTAAGGGAGTTCTCCTATACTAATACTCAAAGTCTCTCTTAGGGATATGTGCTCTAATTAGAGTTAATCTAAATCTATTTTCCATGGTTTGTACTGTACATCCTCTGATACAAACTATAATTCCCCGACCCTAGTTACCTAGAGTCAGTTCAATATTACTTAACATTGGCATGATCACAAAAGATCATGTCTCGAAAGACCGATTATTTTAGTACCCTTGGAAGTACTAGATACAATAATAAGGTTTACATTAAATCGTAAAATAGAAAAAATAAAACAACATTGTTTCCATGGAAAACGCTGAGATCCCCTAAAATATCCATGTAGGTCAGTCATAATATACTTCTTCACATCCTAAGAAAAATAATACATATAAATGGGTGAAACTAAATGCACAGTAAGGATAAAAATATAGCGAAAACATTAATAAATAAGAATAAATATGTAAGGCAATGGATGACTAGAACAAAATACATTTAAACATGAGCATTAGAAAAATATGGTAAAGATAAAATCAAATAATGCAAATTATGTTTTCAAAATGATATTCCACTAGTCGAATAATCACATGCAATATCAATAGCCACTTTCATAATGATGGAATCCATAATGCTAGACTTTAATAACCACATATTCAAGGCCTTGTGCCAAGACTGCAAATAAGATTTTGTCATGGCCTTGTTCCAAGAAACTGGTTTGTCTCATGAGTCCAACCTATGCATCAAGGAGCTATAGTGGGCTCCACCTGTCACATACTAATTCCAAAGCATTTGTCATATGAAAAGTTTTAAACATAACATAAACATTCATATTAAAACCAGCATACAAAATTTCAATACTTTATCCATAAATAATGAATGGTGTAAAAATAACACATCCACAGTCAAACATATCAAAAAACCTTCAATACAATATAGAATTTTTTGTATAATAATAAATCAACTTCAATTAACCTTTAAATCCATCATAGGATGTTGACATAGATGAAATCAAAACCTTTTTTTAGGGGAATCTATCTTTTTGTTTTGAAATCATTTAAAATTTATATAATTTTAAAAGAAAACAATTATTTTGGAAATATTCTTATAATATTGTAATGGAAGCTTCGATGATGTTTTAATAACGAAAAATAGATGCAGCTACCATATAAGTTCAAAAATAAATTCTTACATAAATTTTGTCGAAAAGCTTATAAAGTACCTTGTTTGGAAAACGACGTAAAGATTCCTTTAAAAAACATAATAGGTCAAATAAGGATATAAATTAATTTAACCCATTATCTCATAAATAGTAAGAATTGTTTTGAAATACGTTTTAAGAAACATGGATGTGGATGATAAAGAGGTGCCAGTAGATAATTATGTATAAACAACCTCAGATAGTGAAGAGATTGTAGAATTAACCCTTACCGTGTAATATCATTTGGTAAGAAGTAGGTTAAACTCTTGTATAATTATGAAATTATTTTTTTTAAATTATACACAGATAATATAAATTAATATCATATGATATTTGATCTTTTATCATTTGTTTGTTAATAATATCTTAGAATTAGCGTTGTTTCGTGTGATAAAGAATTCATTTTCCTTTATATTATTTGTTATGTGAGTCATATTTGTTATGGATGGAATGTATCTTATTCATATATAGAATGATATCATGTCTTTATACATTATTTTTAGTCATCAAATGAAAATTAGTCTTGAATGGATACGATGGGGAATGAATCTCATCGTGTTCGTGGAGACGATAATCCATACGTACGCACGAGAGACAATATCATTCTTTTGATATTAAAATAAGATATAATTGTATGGTATATCATATATAATGAATCATTATAATTTTATATTTATTATTTATATCAGTGACACAACATTATTATACCCATAGAAATAATAATGTATTGAATAACAATTACACCACAACGTGGAGATTGTAAGACGCACGTACGCACGTATGGTGACATGTCCTTCAAAGGATGGATAGAATAATAAATATGGTTCTAACATATTTATAATAACATCACAATATATTGTATATGCTGGAGTTATTATTTTATTATGGAAACAACAAAGAAAGATGAAGATGAAGAAGAAAGGAACTAGAAAGAGGTGATGAAATATTTATCTCTTCTTCGAGTTCTTCCTTTTGATTTGATCAAAAGGGCTCCTCAGGTTGGATTTCTGACAAAAGGAAGGCCTCTAGAATTATGGTAGGATAGTTGATAGGTTATTTGGGCTGGTCGTGTCCAAGACATATGTCTTTGAATGTCTGAATTAGATAGAAGGTGGAGTGCCCTTTTATAAGAGGGGTGAGGGGCACCTTAGGAAAAGATAGAAATGTTTTTAAATAATAAAATCATTTTAGGTTTATAATGGCTCAAAAATGTATTATTTAATATATAAGGTGGGGATGGGTCAAAAACCACTCAACCAATAGGTTTTAGATAGATTTGGGTTACAATATTAACTTTATCTTTTAGATTTATCTCTTAGTTAAATAGTTTGACATTTACCATGTCTCTTTGTATTTTTATATTATATGGTTAATAAACATACAATATAATTCTAAGAGAACCCCAAGTGGTTCATTAATAAATAACCTATCAACATAAAAGTCATTTTTCCTAGCCTTATATATTTAGGAATAGAATTTAAATTAATAATATAATATTTGTTTTAAAAATTCTATTAGGTCAATTTTTATACTATTTGGTATTTTGTTTTTGTTAAATTCATAAAAGAATTATTACTTCACCAAAAATACATCTAACAAACCATAATATGTCATATTATCCTAGAACATTAGTTGAATTCATAAAAAGTCTCAAATTACATTTATTTGGATACTTATAGTATGAATTATTTAAATATTTCATTAATTAGGTAATTACTATATCATCATTTTGTCAAAAATAAATTAAATTATATAATGTATAAAAAATATAAATAAACTAGAATTATGTAGGAAATCATTATATATTTTTAATTAATATTTATAGTCAAATTTATCTTATGTTTAACCCAATATTAATAATGTTTTAGTTATTAAACATTGATTTTCACTCTTTTAACTCTTCTTTGAATTAAATAATAATAAATGTCCTAATGTAATACATGTGTATCTAAAGGTTTAGATTTTATTACAAAGGATGTTTTTGGTCGAATTAAACTTATCCAATAGAATTTGGACATGTGTTTGGGTAATAATAATATCATTTTTACCCTTAATTACCCTAATTACTTTTAATCGTCGTAAATAAAAGTAAAAAGTTAGTATTCACAAAAAATTATTTTTGACTTATTGAACAACATTTTACATACATATATCAACCATGTCCCTCAGATTTTTGAAATTCAACTCACAAAAGTTGTAAAATTATGTTTTATGTGAATTTACAAACCCTCCTAGGAGGTGGGTAATAGAAAGTGAAATGTTCAATAAAATTTATATATATCTAAAACTAATATAAACTGACTCCAATGAATTACATTGAACATATATAGGAATTATGTATCTATTTGGACCTACAATATATTTATATAATATAAATAATTATTTAAATAAAAATTCAGTTTTATTCTATAACTCAGTGTTTTTCACTATTAATAAAAAATTGAATGTTTTTAGAAAAATACCAAAAATTCACCCTATGATAATTTCAATTTTATAAATCCAAAAATGAAGTCCATTTTGAAAGATAAAATTTATAAAATTTCAAAAAGTTGGTATTACTATTCATAACGGCTAGTTTGATTGGTTATGGTGTGTTAGAACTTGAAATGCGTACAACACATGCAATTGTATTATTCCAAGAGAAGAGTATCGTGGAAGCATGGGGTGCTACACTATAAAAATACATTATAATATATATAGTAGAATTTTATTATGTTGATTGATTATTTATAATAAAATATATTCTCTTATCCTTTTATTTTAAAAATTAAACATCGTTCGTGATATGTCAGTTCATAACCTTCATGGATGATGATTTTTTGGTATCCATTACCACCTTCAAGGCTAGTCATAAAACCATTTTTATTGTTAAAAAATATTTTAATATGTATATTTTTATCTTTTTATAGACCTATAATATCTCTATTGACTTAATATTAAATAAAATGGAACTAGTTCATGAAGGTCGCAAGAACACATCAAAATAAATTAACCATTTATCATTAATGTTTTATAAAATTAATCATCTGTATAACATATAACAAAATGATACATGAGATCATTTAAACATATTTATGTTCATTAATTCTTTATAATTTCACTTCTTTATAATTATTATCATTTCGAACGAACATCCATATTTATACAGAGGTAAACCGACAGTGATTCCATTAAAAAAATGCTCTTAGAATGATGAAATTGAACAGTAGAACTCGTCAAATTGGCCATAATGGAAATTAATAAAATTATAGAAGTTTTTTATGATCCTAATTTTACCAATAAACTAGACCTTGAGATCATGGTTTTTTAATTCTATATTTTTATTTATCATTAAAATTAATTAATAGTCATGTTAGAAAAATTAGGGTCACAATAAAAATATAGGCTAATGTAGTTGAACATATACCTATAGGGATATAATTCATCCAATGGAGTTCGATTTACACCAATAATGATAGATATTTACCCTAGAGGAATAGAGATGAAGGAGGGCATGTGTGTGGGATCCATTGGAAAATTTGAGGGAGAAAATATGGTGAAAAATAACTATTGAAGGGGAAAGTTGTATTTTTTTTTCCTGAATAATGTGGTTTATAGCTAGGACACATTATTAGGAAAACCAAGCCTCAGCTATGTGGGACTGACCATCCAAATACCTTTTACCATTCATGTTTCCAGTGAAATTTTTTTTAAACAATGATCTTACCCTACCAGTTCCTTTTCACCCTTATACGAAACAATTTTTTTTTATTTCTCCATTTGAAAAGAAATACAAGTCATGAACCTATAAAATAGGACACATGGTTTGGGGTGGGTTTCATAGTTAGAACATAAAATTCACCCTAGCCTACTTTCTGTTTAAACTATGTTTGAAACATCGAAACTCATGTAACCTAATTGGGTATCTAAGGTTAGTTTTGAAACCAAACATTTATCCAAAAACAACATCTCACTATGTTGAAACTCTCACAAATACATTATAAATATCAGTATAAAAATTTATAAGTCCATGATATTGAAAATTAATATTCACTATAATATCTCCAACTAAAAAAGCAAAGGATCTTTAAACCTATCAACCTTAATACTTCCCATCCCCAATAATCCATTTTTGGAATCTAGATGAATAACCTGACTTGTGTGGGTCATGAAATATTCCTAAAATAACATTGGCTTCTGAATTCCTGGTGAGTCTTTAATGGTCTAGCTTATGAATAAAACTCTTAACCCATAAATATATCAATAATATGATAATAACCTTTACTGACACATCAATATTACACTTATTCAAGAACATCTAAGAAAAACTCTTATCATTGTAAAATACAATTCATCAAAAATATTGTGCTGATACTTTGTATATATTTTTTCATTAAATAAGAAATTCAGCGAAACTGTTCATCCAACAATGGAATTGATCACATAAACACATTCCATGAATCAATACAATCCTTATGGAATATTCCTCAATTCACTGCACCCAAAACCGCATTAGTATGCTACCCTATGTCATCGATTTGATCTACATGTTTGAATACTAATCAACCATGCTCCACCTAGTTTTTTTGGATTTCCATTTGAAACCAGTAATAAACCGTTGGACTCTTCTTGTTTCATCCCAATGGAATCACTATTACAGTTCATCATGAACCACATAAAACCATTCAAGTGTAGTCATGTCGATTATCCTCCATCCAATTATTCGAAAAAAATGCTCGGCCTCCGCCACCAATGAATCACAAAAACATGATCCTAATTCGTTTTTTTGAAGGAACAAAGAGTTCATTAAAAGCAAAAACACTGAATACTATAACTGTCATCAGATAAAATTTTATAGGTGAAACAACCCATTTCCATTTCCATTTTCATTACAAGAAATGAACATCAACACAATTCTAGCACAATACACCTAGATCATCATAAGACATCTCGATCGTGATACTCATACTAAAACTCCACCCAAGTTCGTGCACATATTAATATGTTTAATTTACTAAGAAATTAAAAAATATTCAAATCCATTTATCAAAAAAATCCAAATGATAAGAAAACCATCCAACTAATTATATAATCCACACATTACCCTTTTAAAATGAGGGTCACAGACTAATGACCAATGTCCAACCCGCCACATTGGGAGCGTGCTCATTTTCACACTACAAAGGAGTCTGTATTCACAAAAGCTCATACCCCATCCATTTCTAGACCTAAAACCCTGAATGTCTATGAACGCACCAGTTATAGAGTGCTTACTCAAATTTCACCCATCACTTATTCACACACCCCAAGAATAGTTCCAATGGTTTTCCCTTATATTCAAATCATATCAAGGGTAACCTCCCATAAAACCTAAATAGATTACTCCCAACCATAAGGATTTCCTCATAGTACTCCTTGATTTTATCATAATCATGTTCCATTTCCAAACATTTTCCTTTCCTAAAAATACACACACTTTCTCGTATCAATACCTTACAACGGCTGAGCCATATTAGTCATGCCACAACAACTTATCAAATCTCAATACGTACTCTTCCATTGAGGGGTATTTATAAATTCATCATATCTCACATGAGTCTATGAATGAAGCTACCCAATTTAGGACCTAATACACACTCCCTCAATCCATTAATATGGAAGATTTGAATGTGATACATTCCATGTTACTCTTTTCAAAATAGAATCCCCCTTAAAAATACTCATCTAAATAGATCAAAACTCTTGTTCCATGATTTATTCCCTAAAAAACCGTCACACGGAATAATTATTCAAAATTATTAAAGTGTTTACCATGAGAAAAATAGTTTGTTGCGCCAAATAACTGAATATTCCTTCCTATAGAAGCTAGTCATAATAACCAAGAACATTCGGTTCATCTTCAAAAACAAAAAGCATTACCATTTCAATATCTCAAAACCGAAGTACCTTGTATGGATCTATCTAAGCATAAGTATGCAACCAAATTCAGTGAAAAAAAAAGCACACATAAATCTCAGACAATCCCATTTACAGGTTTCCCTTCAACAAAAAGGATGTTGACCTATTAGGGACAAAGTAAAAAACCAAAAGACTCTAGGTATCCCGCCAATATCCAAAAAAAAGTCTTATAAAATGAAATTTAATGCACATAATAACATTCTATATAGATGGTATAGAGATCATTGACCCACATGGGTAAACAACTTTCACCAAGGCTTCAAATACACAGGTTGTCTGTTAAAAATTATAGAGGATATTCACTAAAATTTGTAATTAGAAGCACATTTAAGTGAAAGTCATTGATATCTATAACACATGGTAAAACACTACTAGAATAACCTAAAAATATTAACATACCAGTCTCTAATCCTCTTCAAGAATCCACATAGGTAACTGATCCCTGGAGGATAACGATGTTAACAAAAAGAAAAATAAATGACCCTCACTAGGAATTTGTATATCTTAATATCTCTATGAGGTCTTATTTCACCAAAATTCATTTAGGTAACCATCATTAAAACAAAATATGATCTTACTATATAACCATAAACAATGGTCGGGTAAGTATAAAATTATAGAATGATAGATGGGAATAATCAATGTTGGTTGTTATGATTCGTTAATTAACCACACCCAAAATTGATAAAAATGAAAATGGGTTAATATAAAAGAATTATCTACAATCCTTTACTTGTTATAGTCAATAGTGGAAAAAATATCACCTCAACAAACAATTTCATGCATCTTCCAAATTATTTGGTTAAGTAGAATTTCATTCCCACATATTAAAAAAACACCATATTGTTTGTTACTAGAACTGTAGATAACTAAATCTAAATAACAACACTGCATGAGGGGACTATAAAATAGGAATGATATACTATATTGACCAAATAGGCTCACTAATCTATCCATTCATGAGGACTATTTCATCGTACTCCCCATCCAAATATCATAATTGATCCAAATGACCTTACATCAAATTATACTATATATATATATTAGTATAACTGAGTATAATTCCGCCATGAACCAATATGGGAAAACACTATTTATGATATATTGACCGATTAAATATTTAGATCCACTATTATTAATATGATCAAACACCAGAAGACCTTCAAAATTCAGACCCTGCATTCTAAATAAGATGCCTGAAAAAATTCATCATTCCAATGTTGGAAAAGTGTCCAACCCAATCATTATCCACTCAAAAAAGTGACAAGGGCCATAAATCCATAATAAATCATAATATCTATATTACATTTCCCTCAAATGAAGTAAAAAATCATAAACAAATGTAACATCATATATCCAGAACACGGATACCGTATCCTTGAAATCTTGGTTTCTTACTGGATCATGTTTTATAGACTCGGTAGTCAAATATTCATCACATGTTCTAAAACATTACAAATACTTATATATAAAAAATTATAAATTGTAATGTAATTTTAAATAAAACCCTATGATACCATATTTTCAAGTCTCATATTGGATCACTCTATGATGAGTATCCAAACTAGTTGGTGAAAAGGACTCAAGAACACATCCTCATTTTCTACAAACTACAAACAAACAAGTATAGGGTGTGGCTATAGGGAGACTATAACGTTAAATAAGTTTAAAAAACCAGCGTAAATAAACATAAATCATTCCTTATAAGTAATAAATCATATTTCATAACCAATACATATAAACATCATTGTAATAAATGAGATGATGTAATGGCCAGAAGGACTCTTTCAAACATACTACATAAATAAAGAACTGTGTTTATAAACAGATTTATGAATAAATAAAATAAATATAACTATAATCTCAAGGATATACTAACCAAAAAGAGTCATACCATGTACCCAAATCAGCATACATGTCTTGGATATCCTAATCAATCAATACATGGCCTGATTCAATCATTTTCCTACAACTAAGTGAATGTATTCTCCAGTTCCTCAGTGTAATGGAAGGTTGATAATGGTATGAGTACAAAACATTGAAAGAGGCCACCGACATGGTCTCATACATAGAAATTAATTGGAGTGTAGGTATATGGGTTCTACTCATAAGAATAATAAAAATAATAATAAGTAACTTCTGAAAATAAAATTAAAAGAACATTAATATCAAATACAACAGTCATAAGGGAGTGTTTAGGAAATGTAATTATAAGGACCCAGACATAAAAATTACATAATCTTGTTAATTCCAATATAATCAACTTATTCCATTCCTAGTGATTTTTTTTTTATTTTAGAGGTTTAGATAATTGTATCATAATTAATACATAAAAACCGACAATAATACAATGTAGATACCACTATAACAGTGTCCATTTCTTCCATAATAAAAAAGTTTTTAATAAACCATGAATTCATAACAATGTTAAATTGTTATTATTCATTTCTCTTACCCATAATTAATCCTTATGAAAAAAATTTCAAACATGGGATGATCAAAAAAATATAATTAAGGGAAACAAATATGTAATGATAACATTAGTCTATGAATAATTATACACATATGAAATAAATTTTACAAGATATACTTATCACCCCTAAATTATCATTTACATACTCTTTTAAAACATAGAAAACATAAATAAAACCATATAGGTAACTTGGATAATTATTTACATAATATTGAAATCGTAAAATCTACCATATGATTTGTAACCTTCACAGGCACTTTAAAATGAAACCCTCAAGGCGACATGATGGTCTAACCATTTCAGTCACACTTGGAATAACCATTATATTCAACTTCCAAAACAGATATACCCAATGCATTAGTGGTAGATATAGGTCCCACCATTCATCATAAACAATTACCAAGAACTAGAACATACTCACAAAACATTAATACTTTCTTTATATAAACATTATTTTGAATATTATAAAAAGAAAAAATTATGTTTAATTTTTGAAGGAAATCCTCTTACTTTGGGTTCATCTTACATCAAATGTATTCAAACCTCCTCCTGAATTCTTCTCATTTAGAACCTCATAAAGGCAATTGGTTTTGGAATTTTGTTTACACCAGAAAGTATTAGATGTGGGGAAGAGTCTTGTGGAGGGAATTGAGCATAAATTAAACAATCTACAAGGATTTGAGGTGTGAGGAGATGAGGTGGTGGGGTGGTATATATGATCGAGGAGAGGGGTGTTTTATTATTATTTTATTATGTAGATTAATATACTGGCTCAAGACAAGATATAATATGATAATTATAACTAAATTTATTAAAATAACGTAGGAGAGTTTGAGATTATAGTATTACATCATCCATATATCATCTATGACTCAATAAATCATGTATTTTCCTAATATAAAAAAATATCATATTTCAATATTCACAAAAATTCAACTACTTATGAAAATTCCCAAATATTCACTCCAACAATTTTTTTTATCCAGCGGAAATCAAAAATAGACAATATTTTTTGAAAATAATTTTCTAAATATGAGAAATTTATTTTTAATTAAAATCATCATTTATTTTAAAAATACCAATTTTAAAATTATAACTGTTTTATAACACATTGAAATTTTAATTGAGGTCTCATAAATAACCCAATATTCATAATATTAAAAAATTATTAATTTATGAATCAATTTATGAAGGTGATGTTTATTTTAAATCATTATATAAATGATAAAATTTTAAATAAATATTTTTGTGTCTCCAAAATACCAACACATAATTTATCATTTAAAAAGATAATAATTTATTCCATGATATAAATATATCATATTTAAACTTATAAGATAAATAAATTTTATTTATAATCTCATAGGATATATTAATATTCTATTATTATTGATTTTTTAATTTTTATAAATACCACATATTTCATTTTGAATTTATCTATTAAATTTTAAAATGAAAAAAAAATATTTTATTAGTACATTAGTTGTTAAATTCTTCCCACCTTATTAAAATTAGGTCCTCATAGTTTGAATTCACTTATTAATCATGTGAGGATAAATTCAAATTATTGCATTTTTGGATTCCATTTATTCTTATTCAATAATTTTTTTTCTCCTCAAAACCTTAATTTAGTGAATTACATTATTCTACAATATATTCTCTCTACGATTAAGAATATGAAAATTATTTTCCTCCTAAAAAAATTTATTCCATCTGATCTACTTTGGGGTTCAAAACATGAGATGAATCTAGCGCAAACATACTCAACATTAAACCATGAAACTTATTATGTACCAGAGATAAACATGAAGGAAAGTATACTCTCTAAGAAATTGGTCTTACATTCTTCATCATTTCAAAAGGTGAAATCATCCACAGATATAGCTTTCATTTTCATACCAAAATGCATTAAACATTTTCGAGGAGTTATTTTGAGGAAAAGATGATCACCTACCTCAAAATAAAAGTATTTCATCCAATTAGCTATATAAAATTTTGGTCTACTTTGAGATTTCCTCATGTGTTGTTGGATCATCATCACTTTCTCAACTATTTCCTCGACTAATTCTAGTACTAAAAACTCCATTTCCCCAGCATCATCCAAAAATTCTTTAGTTTGACACCACTTTCTATACAATGCCTCAAAACGTTTTATCTGTATATTGGAATGAAAATTGGTATTAAAAGAAAACTCAACTAAATAAATATTATGATACCAACTTCCCTGGTAATCTATTGAACAAGCTCGAATCATATCCTAAAATTTTGGGAAAATTTGCTCGATATGGACATCAGATTAAGGTTGAAAGTTTGTGCAAGAATTCAATTCAGTTCCCAAAATCATCGGAAGGCCTTTCCAAAAGATAGAAGTTAACCTAATATCACAATCATATAAAATGGAGAGAGTAACTCCATGTAACCAGAAAATACCTTTGAGGTTTAGTCGAGAAAGTTGATTTAGATCAAGAGTGTATTGAATATGGAAAAAATGTGTAGATTTAGTTAGATGATCAAAAATAAATCAAATTGATTTTTTTCCTTAAGATTTATTTTTTATTCCCACCCAAAAGTCTGTTGATATATTTTCCAATTTCCACTCCCATACTGGAAAAGGATGAAGCATCCCCCTTAGTATTTTTTTAAGCTTTAAATAGAGAAAATAAGAAAAATAACGGAAAATTTATGCATATATATATATATATTCATTCTATCCCACCAATTATACTACCATAGATCTTTGTACATCATAGTGTTTCCAGGATGAACTGAAAATGCAGAATGATGAGCTTCACTAAACAATTCATTCTACAACTAGGAATCACAAGTCACACATAATCTCTTTCCAAATCACATGACACAATCTATATCAACATTAAATTCATGAAATGTACCTTTTTTAACCAATTATACCTTTTTCTATAACCCATGGTCTTCCTTCTATACTTGCATAATTCTTCTTGAGTGAGATGACTACACTCACACCTAAAACGAAATAGAGTAATTCCCTACAACCACATCCTATAAGCCAAAATTCATCAAATCATTAACAAGGGGTCAGGTTCCAATCACATCGTGGTTAACATAGGATGTTGTTTTATATTCAAGGCATCTTCAACTTTTTTTCTTTTCCAGGATGGTAATTAATCATGCAATTATAATCTTTTATTAGTTCAAAACATCTTCTTTTCCTTTGGTTAAATTATTTCTGATCTAATATATACTTTAAAATTTTATGGTTATTATATATTTCACATTTTATCAATATAAATAATATCTCTATATTTTTAAACAATAAATAATTGAATTTAATTCCAAATGATGTGTGGGATAATTTGACTCATGTGGTTTCAGTTTCCTTGAATCATAAGCAATTACCATGTCATTTTGCATTTGAACACAACTAGGTCCCTTCAATAGATCATCATTGTATTTGAAAAAATCACCATTTATAGAAGGCATTCCAAAACCAGAGAATTCAATAATCTTCATTTCAATTTTTTAAAACACATATCACAATTGTCTGCCTAAATAAATTTAACCCCTCTTCATGTTAACTTAGTTAAAGTGATAGATAACCATGAAATATTCTTAAAAATAATCATTAATATCTTGATAATCTAAGAAAATTATGAATCTCAATAACAATTGTAGGTCATGGAAATTCATAAACCAAATTTGAATTAGTGGGATCAATTATTACACCATCCTTATTTATAATGTTCCCATGAAAAGAATTCTGTGACAAACAAAAATAACATTTTCTAAATTTGAATATATAACCTATTTTATTTAAGGGATTACAGAACAATACTTATTTGTTTTTCATCATCCTAAAATGTTTTATAATACTGAAAAATATCATTAATAAATAAATAAATCTATTATCCATATATTCATGGAAGATTCTATTTATAAGATCCATAAATATAGTAGGGGAATTTGTAAAACGAAATGGCATAAAAATAAATTAATAATTCCCATATCAAGTTTATAACTCTATTTTTTATTTCATCCTCTATAACATTCTACTAATCACACCCAGATGTAATGTTAATCTTCAGGAAAAACTATTCTCCCTAGATCTAATCATTCTATTCATCGATATTAGGAAATGGATACTTATTGATAATAGTAATTTTATTGAAATCTCTATAATATGTGAAAAGTCTCATGTAAAAATATTTCTTATTAATGAACAAGAAAAGAGCAGCTAAAGGTGAAGTGATAGGATGAAAAAAAAATTATCAAGAAAATATTGCAACATGTTTTTTAATTCTAGATGTTCCAATTCAGCCATTCGATCTGGGGGTTTTGAAATTGTCTTAGTAATAAAAAAATTGTCAATATTAAATTAAACTACCCAATCCAATATAACACCACAGAACTCACCAATAATTATTCATTTACATTGGAACTACATTAATCTTTACAATTCCCTTTTTTTAAACAATATGATCAAGATAAATTTAATTTCTATATTTATACAGTTTCTCAGCTTCCTGATATGCTATCAATTGTATGTGTTCTTTCTTTTATAAAACTGAAACACATTTTGAAAAAAGAAGTAAATGTACAATCAAACTTATCATAAAAAAATGAAATCCATTCTATACCTATAATAACATAAAAATATACTAAGTGTCAAAATAATTGGGTTTTCATGTAATTTCTTTCAACAGACAATAATAGGAGTATGAATATAATGAAATTTTGCCTTAATATTTCCACCTTGTCATTTATTTATAATATATTTTTTCAATTCATGAGGTGAAAATTTTAAATTATATGAAAAATTATCTGATAAAAAAATGTTGGATCCCGTATCAAACAAGTATTTAATAAATTTTATGTATACAAACAATTACAAGATACCACAACATTGGATGGCCAAACATCTTCCAAATTAGTTGCAAAATATTTACCTACACCTTTTTTCTTTTAATCGGGCAACTTCCTACCATTCAGATCAATCATTGTGTTTTTATTTTAATATTTTTCAACCTCACCAAAATTAAATCACTTTATATTTTTCTTATCATAATTAAATATTACATCACTAAGATCATTTTCATTATAATCATGATCAATTTTTCAAAAAATACAAAATCAAAAACACTTACCATAATTTTTAGGGAATTCCTTATGATTATTTATTCTAAGCTTCCCAAAAACTAGAAAATGAATTTTCATACATTTAGATAACTTTGATTGACTTTTACCCATTAGTTACCATCAAGACATATTCTAATGGTTATTTTTAAAGTACACCTGATAATTAAGAAACATTAGTTCTACCCACTCATCCCATTGAACATGTTTCTCATAAATGTTGAATTCATGGGAATAAAATTCCATCCAATATATTGGCTTTAATATTTAGTAAAAATGTTTGATTTTACTATCAAGATCCCAAATAAGAATTTTAGCATAACTTGAATTTTTTTTGATTTTTTATTCATACACAATCATTTAATATTCCTCTTTTTTTAAATTAAAGGTAATTCATTTCCATCCTAACTCGAATGAAAATAAGAAAATATTTTCAATTGAAATGATCCTTAAATTCATATCATTCCAAGGAATTAATCTACAATTTATCTCTAATAATCTTGACCATTTATCACCACTAGTCATCTCCACCATCAAAAACATTTATAGAAAGACTACAATTTTTTTATATTATTACCCCTTGAAATCTAATAAAATTTCAGTGTATTTAATCCACCATCCAGCTACCCTTAGGTCAGATGATCCACTAAAAGCAGGAGCGTGTTGCCTCCTAAAATTTTACAATATCGTCATGGTCATTTGTGGTATCTCTGAATCTTCTCTTACATATATGATACCACCATTTATGGACCACTTCAATAAATCCATTACTATCAAAAACTTTAATATTCCATTTACCACAATTCTAATTTGTATATTTTGAGAGGTATCATCGTCTAAGTGCCTTCCTACATCAAATTCCACTTTTTTATTACATGGAAAACCAAACTTATCAGACATATCTTAGATGAAGAAACATCATAATGTTTAAATTCTATATCATTTCAACTCAATCATAATGTAAAAATAATTTATGATATTCTATTAAAATTATACTAACCAATTATGTTATCTAAACCATGCTCTGATACCAACTATAAGGACCCTACCTTAAACGTTAAGTAATCTAGTTAATTCAACTTGATCACACATATTTCATTACCAAATATATTTTAGTGTATATTTTTAAATAATTCGGTCATAATTAATAAATAATTATATATAAAAATACAATGTCGATACCAATAAAACATTATCCATTTCATTTATAAAACAAGTTTTTAAATAAAACATGACGTTTTTCACAACATTCAACATTGCTTATACATTTCTCTTACCTATTCTTAATCCCTATGAAAAACATTTTTAAACTGGGGAAGAGAGAAAATGATAATTAATGGATATAAAAATAAGGAAAGAAAATGTTAGTCAAATAATACTTGTAAACATATGAAATCATTTTTAAAATATTTACTTCTCACCCTTATATTATCATATACTCACTTTGGGAAAATAAGAGGTTTCATAAAACATAGAGAAAAATAAAAAAATATAGGTTACTTGGGGTATTACTAACATAATATTGTAACCCTCACTACTACAATATGATTTTTAAGAATCACTAATACCTTACAGTGTAACCCTCATAGTTACCTTATAGTGTAACCATTGCAGTTACACTTGGAATAACCATTCCGGTCAACTTCCAACATAAACATACCCAACGCATAGAGGGAGTTATATGGACCACCCATCAACATTAACAATGGAAAAGAACCAAAAAATAAAAAAAATGATAATTTAGTCATAAAAAAAATATTTTAGAATTTTTCAAAAATATATATTTAAAAGAGTATTTTTAATGGATATTCTATTACCTCGAGTTCGTTTTACTTCAAATGTGTTCAAACCTCCTCTTGAATTCATCTCCTTAATAACTTTTAAAGGAACTTGTTAGTGGTCTTTTAGTGAGACTAGCAGGTATTGGATGTGGGGAAGTGTCTGAGGATGGGAAATGGGATGAAATTACACTAGCTATACAGTTTTGAGGTGTGAGGAGAAGATGTGGTGAGAGGTGGTATTTATAGTGGAGTAGTGTGGGGTTTTTTTATTTTTTGTAAACATTAGTTAATTATTTATCCTCAAGGACATGAAAATTATGAGAATTTTCAGTAAATATATTAAAATAAGGAACAATAATTTGATATTGTGGACATACGTCATCCATATATTATCTATGACTCCATAAATCATGTATTCAGATTATATCATAAATTACAGTATTTCACTAATTAAAAAAAATCATTTATTTTAGAAAAATAAAAAAACATTACCCCAACAATTTGATATTTTCTAGAATTAAAAAATGAAAAAAAATTTTGAAAAAAATTCTAAACATGATAAATTTAATTTTTTATTTAAATCATCTTTTATTTGAAAAATACCAATTTAAAAATTAAAACTACATTTTTAGCACATTGAAAATTTAATTAAGGTCTAATAAAATTATATTATAATCATAAGACTAAAAAAATTTAATTTATCAACCTATATTATGAAGATACATTTTATTTAAAATTCCAACACTTAATTTATCATTTTAAGAATATTTATTTATTTATTCCGTGAAATAAAAATAAAATATTTTCACTTATAAGATAAATAAATTTTATTAATCCTCTCATACGTAAAATTATTATTATATTCTTATGGATTCATTAATTTCAATAAAAATCACTTATTTCATTTTGAATTTATCTATTAAATTCCAAAATGAAAACTAATTATTTTATAAGTACCTATATTGTTGTTGTAATCCATGGATGATTCATGGGTATGTCATCATGATACCTATGCATGATTTGGAAAAAAAATCAAGTCTCTGAGTAATATATTTAACCATATGTGGATTCATATACTATCACTGGAACCACACATACTAATATTCACTATACAAGGTATGCTTCTCAGAATTAGATGGCAATCTTGAAAATAATGCATGGAGCATGATGTCATACATCTAAATCCATGTGAAAATATAGTATTATGTTTCATTCCTAGGTCCCATTGTGAATTAAATCTTGTAATGGAGCTCATATAATTCCTATATTGGATTCTCACGTAGGTTATATTCTTGGAATTGTCTCATAGTCAAAGATAACAACTTGGGATCATTCAAAAAATAGTTAAAAGCCCCATTTATAGGAAGGTCTGAACAATGAAGAAATAGGGTGTCTACCTAGATCCTAAGAAGTATCTTAGTAATCAATCATTATAAACCATTATATTGTAAAATATATTTCCCATTAAATGAATTTGATTTATTATTATTTTTTAGTAAATGCAATAAGGTCTTTAAATGAATCACAAAAAACAATTAAAATATTATTATTTCAATTTAACCTAGAAAATGAATGAGAGGGTATGAAAATGAGTAAACACATTATGAAATATTTTAATATTGGTAAAAACAATATAAATTAAATTATTAATTCATAGTAAATAAGAAATTAATTTGTAGTGAAGTCGTTTTATTTTTCAAAAATGAATTTCTTAATAAACTTTTTCTTATTAAATATTCTGCATTGAAATTATAATTTTTTCCCCAATTATTATAAATGAGGATTTTTAAAATTTAAACAGTTTTTGAAATCTGTATATGAAGTTTAATTTTCAGTGTTATTTTTTTATTTTGCTAAAATGATTGATATTTCACTGAATAGTGAATAATATCAATTTTTTAAATATTTTCCATTCTCTCTATTCCATTAGGTATTGAAAATTTTCCATTATGTTATTATTAGGTCCTGAAGTGACATATTATCCATTTTATATTCAATAATCCAATTAATTTTATTTCAATAAGTAATTATCATGTTTTTTTATAATTTTATTCTTTTGCTTAAAAAACATTTTTTAGAAAACTATTTTTATGTGATTGATGTTTTCCACATCAGTTAATTAATATAAACCGTAATGATGAATTATTTAAATTAAATTTATATATTATATATCGATCTATATGAATTTATATTCATATAATTTTGATTAGTAGTTATAAATATAATGTAAGATCATTATTAACATGAAATTTTATTTTTACCTTGTTTTAATAACCTTTTATGAGTATAATCGTAAAAAAATTATTTAACTTATATGGATTGATTTTTTGTAAAATAAATTCCATATTTTGAATAATTATTATTTATATAACTGAAAAAAATGGATTTATTTTTTAGTCATAATGAATACTAAAAATAGTAGAAAAATCACTCTAATTAAGGGTAAATATGCTTAACCATGATTAATACTAATTAATAAGGCCATAATTATTCATGTTAGTTATTATTATAGGAATTTATCTTAACTATTATAACCTTACACTATATATTTATTGTTTCATGGGAAATATTACTATAAAAATGATCTAAATAATATTTTATGTAAAGAATAAGGAAAAATAAAAATATCTTTATTTTAATATCACTTTTGAGTCCCTATATAGAAAAAGAATATTATAGAGTAATTTTAATTATTACTATAAATAAATTATTTTAAATATGGTAATAAATATATAATTTTTTGAAATTAAATAATAACCTTAAATGCTTACTCAAACACAAAATATAATTAATTAATAGAAAAAAATAAATGATAAGAAAAATATTTAAAGTCATATAATTTTAAATAATTATTATCATTCAAGAATTTTAAAGGAATATATATCATTTTATTGATATATTAGAGTATTATATTATAATTTAATTTCTTCCATGTTACATTCATAGTCAAATTAAATTAATAGTTCCAAAAATTACATCAATGATACATTGTAATAATTAAACTTTTATTAAATGCTTTAATATTACTAACTGTATTATATTTGGAAAACAGATTGGGATATGGTTGAAAATTTAATATATTTCCCATTTTTATTTCAAATTGTCTTTTCGTTTTTATGAGTATGACCCCTAAAGTGATAAAATTTTGATTTCATCAAAATTTTAAAAATGGTTTAGCATGGGTTAAAACAAAGATATAAGGGTGATAATCTAATCTACAATTTTATAAAATTTATTTAATGATTTTATTTTTAACTATACTTCTATATTATAAAGAAATCAGTCTAGAGATATTTTTAATTGAAAAACAAAATATTAATTTTTTACTTTATGAGATTCATAAAGTGACCATTAAATAACATATAAAAGGGAACCTTATATCTTCTATTATTCACACATAAATAGTCATTTCTTCATTAATTCCATAAAATAATAAATTAGATATATTTATTCCCACATAATAGTGGCCATATGATGATAAAAACCATCATTGAAGGATTGTGGTGTAAACTGAAAGAGTTTTTCCAAAGAAGAGGTATAATTCTAAACCATACATCTTCATTTTATTTCTCCACCTACCTTCTTGAAATAATCAGTAACTATGATTAAATAATAACACCAATATCTTCTATATAAATATTTGTTATTTTTTATATTTAATAACCTATATCATTCTCATGTTAAACTAAATGGTAAATGAAACTATTGATTATTTGTATGATGGACTTCTGACTCACAAACTGATGTAATTCGTTTTCCATTGCTACACCTCATGGGTAGATATAGTGATGAATTTCGTTAATATATGTTATATTTATGGAATAAAAAATATTTTAATTTTAATATCACACCCACAAATTGTCGATTCCCCGTGAGTTTCATGAAAGATGTGTTTTTATATGAACAAAATATTAAAAAAAATATTAACCAAAATAATATCCATACACATTGATTTATGAATATATGGAAATGATCCCATTTTCTATAGGGAGGTAAAAACTCACTATATTTAGTATTAGAATTACTAGTTAAAATATTTTAACAAGAATCCATATAACCTCACTCAAATGACCTTATTATAATGATGATTCTATGTTCCACCAACCATACATTATGTCCATTATGCTACAATATCAAAACCACACACGTACAATATACTATAGTGATTGGTGGTTGGAGTCTAAAGAGATACATTACTACTATCTCAAAATGATTGAGTGGTCGTAGTTACTAGTTCCAATACCTTCAATACTAAAGTCTAATTTCGTGTCACTGGTCAGATATGCTATAGTGAGTAAACATTGTTATTTTTCTCAGAACTTTCTTTAAAGGTCTTTACCCTTAAACCCTGGATGAAAGGGCATGTTTCCCCTATAACCCTCAACGACCTCACCATGACAGTTGAACCACAATGGTTATTTATTGGTGAATATTTAGGGTCACTAGCATTCATCCCAACATTATCATAATAGATCGGGCTACACCCTTCAAATAATACATTATTTCATTAAAATAAATTAGAATGTGATAACATCGATCATGCGTACATATAGACTACCACCTCCAGGAAGAAATGTTATTTTTTTCATTTACATTTTTAATAGATGGTAATAATAATGGAATTTATTTATATATGTAATTTATATTATATAATAATTATTCTATATTGTTTAATTATATTTATCTTTCATACGTTACATCTCTCAAAAAAATCAAAACAACGTTCATGTGGTCGTATAGTTTATTGTCTCCATGAATGGTGTAATCACTTATTCAATATTTAAATTTTATGTATGACTCAAAATATTTAAATAATTAATATATATGATATTTATATCATGATTAAATCTTTATATACGATGAAACCATGTTCTATGTATATGGTTAAAAACTAACAAATAAAAACTAACATGAAAATCGAAGCAGTTATCTACCTAGAATAGTGATTATAATAAATAATTGTTTATAAAATGGAAATAAAAGGTTATAAGTAAAATATTTATGGTATAATATATATAATTATTTTTATGTAATATATTTATAATAAACATATATTTATTAAATATGTGTTTTGAATAAGTACAAAAGATGTCAGACTCAAGGTAAGTGATTTCTATTCATTGTTTTATTTCTAAGAGACATTTGAAAAATTAACCACTGGTTTATTTTGGGTGGTGTATATTCTACCCATATGAAATTTTACATAATTAATTCCATGAAGTTATTGAAATTTAATGTTTTATATAATTTTATTTTTTGATGAGTCCTTGATTCAAAATTATCAATATTGTAATGGTGTTTATGTTTTAATCCTATTTTTAATCAAAACATTTTATGATTTAATTTCCATTCATAAAGTTATGTGATCCTTATTTAAAAAATACCTTTTATTTTTATTCACAATATGTTATTTCCTAAAAAAAATTCCTTTCATTTTCCTCAATCATTATGCATTATGAAAAAAATTATTTTGGTATATATTTTGTTAAGATAACTAAATTTTGTTAAAATAATTATTCTATTTCTTTTTATATAAATTATTTTGAAAAAAATAATAATTATAAAATTGATTTCAAATTTTAATTACTTACTGATCATTTTAAAAAAGGGATTATAAATCTAAAATTTATTTATAGAGAATATTATCCTATTAAGATGTTTATTATCCCCATGTACATTACTATGTTTAAGAAAATAAATTTTCAACATGGTATGATGGAAATTTATTTTTTCTAGAAATAATTAATGGGAATATTGGGTTTGTTAAAATAATTATATTTTCATAGTTACATAAAATATATAGAAATCAATAATTTTTTATTTTCTCCCACATACTAGTTAACAAATTGTTTTCATAAAATGATAGTTTATGAAAGATTCTTCATTATTTTTCAAAAAAAAATTTAATATCATATCACTATGTGTAATTAATATTCTAATAAAGGAAGGTTTCATAGTGTATTATTTACATGTCTTCTGAAATTTGATGGTTAAATAATATTTTTTAATATATTTTCATTCATGTTATACTATTCAGATTTTCTAGAATCATTAAATTTAATGGGTTAAATTTTTTTCTATAAATTAAAAGAAATGTAACATAATGTTATGTTATTGGGGGTGAAACATTATCATTACAAGGATATAATTTTTCTAATAAAACATTATCTTTTTGATAGTATAATAAGGGGTGACTTATTGAAATAATATTTGTCATTATAATAATAAAATAAATGGGAGAATTTGGAGTAGATATTTAGTGAACATTCATTAAATATATTTTTATAATTAAAAAATATAATATTATGGGTAATTATAATTTTCATAAAATAAAAATATTTTTAATTAGTTATTTATCATAGTTAACAATAATATACCTCTATATTCAATGATTTAATTACTTAGAACAAGTTATATTTTTTTCATGTATAATGAAAAGGATAAAAATGTGTTTTAGGGAATTTAAATGTTTTTTATAGTATTGGGTAAATGTAAAATAATCTTCTAATACATTAACTATGCGTAAATATTTTATAAAATATTGAAATAACATAATCATAGGTTTTTAAGGGTTATGTAAGGATGTGTTTTATTATTTTTAGGGGTATGAATTGTTTTCTAGCTCTCTGTAAAGGTAACACCTAAGATAAAATTGTTACATAAGGATAGATCGATTCTTAAATAGGTGTCTGAAGATAAATTTTGATTTCAAATAGATTCATAATGTTAACCTAATATATATATATATATATATATATATTATAAAGACCCAGCTTTTAACCTTACTTAATCTTGAGTTATTACAATATTACACATTGAGGATATTTTCAGGTTTAGAGTTTTATAGAATTAGATCATAAAACATGCATTACATTCCACATTTAAACAAAGTGGTAACAGAAAAGATAATATTCATTTTTTCCATCAACAGAAAACATATTTAAAATAAAACATGGATTCTTTCATGACACTTCCTTGACACTATCATCAAATCATGTACCCTTCCCTTGACCTGTGAAAAACATTTCAAAAACTTGGGATGAGCATAAAAAGCTTAGTAAAGGATATAAAAATATGGAAAGGAAACATGAGTACATGTATACATCAAAATGAAATAATAATTTATCCATAAAACATAAGCACTTTAACATACCTCATAAAATCATGAATAAATCATAGAAATCATAAGACATAAAGGTAACTTGAGGCATTCATATCATTCTTACATAGGGAGTAACCCTCTTGGTTACGTTTGGAATACCCACAACAGTATATTCCTTAAATATCTTCGGAGAAACCTTAACGTTTCAATCCTTCACGTTACCCAATGCATTGGAGAGCTATATCGGTCTCACCCTCCATTATTTTATCACGGAACCACCTGACTTCATAATAATTCCCAAGAACCACAATATAATCATATCACATAAAACATGCATAAAGGAAACATAACATTTCCACCTTTCTATCACAAGATATCAATACAACACATTGATATAAAAACATTATGAAAACCATTTTCAATACCAAAATAAAAGAAAAGTAAAACATGGTATTTATTTTTCTTTTAAAAAGAAGGTATGGCTTGTAGAGGAAGCCGAAGCTCAAATAATGGTCACGGCGGCAGAGAAGTCGTTGTTGCCGCATACGTACGAAAACAAAATTCCCTTTTGTCATCTAGTAAAACTTTTTGTAAAAAAAGATTCCTTTGGGATAAAAATAATAGTCAAAGGGGTTTATACACCGTATAAAAGATGGTTGTGGATAAAACAAAATATGCCTCAATTAATGGAGATTGAGACGAAGTCCATTACAAGGACGGTATCCTTGGATTAAGGATAAATCAATTACATAATTATGTGTGACAAACTAATACACCAAATATAAGTGGATATTAAGTGTAAAACAATCAGATGTTATTCACACATATTCATAGAACGACATATTCAAGGAGTAAAAGCTTATCCCAAAGAATCAAAATTGGGTTACGAAGTTCCCTTACAAAAATTTGACAGCCTAACGGCGTCACTACAAAATTCAGAAAATGAGTTGATGAGAGAAAAAAACGGTATCTCATCACTTGGACCTAAAATTTAATTCAATAAGGATATATAAAAACATATCCCAACATAATATTATGTTAATTAAAAGACATAACAAAAGAAGTCCTTTAAATAAAAGGTGGGTGAAAGGTTCCCTTACTAACATGGGTATCTTTTGAAACATACACCCCATGAAAGAAGTAAAATAAAACATTGATGTAAATAATCATAAATGAATGTATATTACACAATGAGTAAAATAATGGGCAGTAAATACACCACCCAAAGGAAATTGTGGGAAATGTAGCATAAATCTCACAGGAATAAAAGTGAGATGAAAAATCCCTTATGAAAACTCAGCATCCTAACGGTGCCACTTAAATATTCAAAAAATGGATTGATGAGATCAAATAGGGTCTCTCAAAATATTACAATAAAATGTATAGAATGAAGAATATAATAGAACAACCCCCATAAAAACAAAGAGGAGCTTAAAAGAAGTGACATAAAGGAGAGTACTTAACAAGAAAGAGAGAGGTTAGATCTCTTATGAAAATTCGTCTGCCTAACGGTGCCACTCAAAACTTCCAAAATGGATTGATGAGATAGAATAGGGTCTATCATAATATGAACATAAAAATTTCAGTAAGAGTAATATAAAAGAACATCCCAATCAAAAGAATTATGAGCTTAAAAGGAATGACATAAAAGAGTGTACTTAAAAAGAAAGAGAGGAGTAGGATCCCTTACCTTGGGTCCGACTTGACTCGATCGTTCTTTAACATCCTGAATAATAAACTTGAGTTAATTTATACTTGATTAAAAAACTTTTTCAAGTTCATTATTCCTTTTATATCAATTTTTTCAATGTTATAAACATTATGTAATCATTTCTGTTAATAATGTATGTTTTGTCGACATTTGGTTCTTAAGTTGAAAGTGGACTTCTTACAATTACATGTTGTTTGTGTGGTCAAAGGTTCATTATATCCAGAATTATATTCATAATTTGGATATCATATATATCATATATATCCAGAATATACATGTATTTATAATATTACATAATCATTTAGAGGTAAGAAATGAAATGCACCGTTCATGGAGACGGTAAGCCCTACCTACGCATGAACGCTACTTTCATTTATATGTCATATTAATGGAATTAAAACTAAATGAGAGGTATGTATATTTTATTTCCAGAATTATATCCATAATTTATATGTAACATAAATCATATATAATAACTTTAAATACATCCTTTATACATCCCACATATGGCATTAACGAATCAAATCACTTTGAGGTAGCGGTAGTCCGCACTTCCTAAAATGAAATTATCGTGTTTACCCACAATGGAAACCATAAAGGTATGCCACGAAATATAAATACAGAATCTTATGTAAAACATGAACATATTATATATCATATTTAAATATAGTGACATCTTAATCTCTGCCTTTTAAGGTGTTATAAGAGTGTTGAATAATCATCGTTTCGTGAGGCAGAAATTCGCCATCCAAAGAAACAGTATGTTCTTTAACCATTTGATGTAGGTGTGTGTAAGTGTAGCTCGAATGACTCTTATAAAAAAATCCTAGTATATATTATATAATGGAGTTTTTACAAAAGTAATGAATAAAAAGAGTTTAGGGGGTTGGAGAAGAAAAATAAAACAAAAGAACACAAGTGAAGACATTACCTTAAAATCGGGTAACTCTTTTTGATTTGAGCTCAAAGGATTCCTTGGGAAGACTTCATCCTAATGTGAGGCTTCTAGGAGTATGAGAGGGATGTGTAGAGGAAACATGAGCAGGGGTTGGCCAAGCCAAAGGCTTTGTAAGTGTGGGTAAGGAGGTAGAGTTGGGGGCCTTTTATAAGAGGAGAGGAGGGGCACTCTTGGAAAGGAAAGAAATGTTACATTATTTGAAAATGAGTATCGGATTTAAAAAGTTCCCACATTGATATAATTTGAGGATAAGGTGATAAGGTTTCTAAATCCACAAATACAATAGGTTTTGTTCATGTGTAGGTCATAGAGTTTACATTATCATTTCATTTTATTTAAATCCTTTATTAATGAGGTAATCACTGCATCATCATGATGTCATAAATAATTTAATATATTTAATGTCTAAAAATTATAAAAAAAATATCATGATGTAGGATATATTTTTATCTTTCTAATTAATATTTATAGTAAAAAATATGACTTTTATTACCCCATTTAAAATTTTTTTTAGTGAAACATCTCATGCTTGTGACATTTTTATTTTAACTTTAAATAAAACGTTATTTATGTCATTTTCCAACACAAGTGGCTCCATGGGGTCCCCAAGATGAAAAATGGAATTTTAAGGTCGTCCATGACACATCCAATAATGGTAGGACATGTTTCAAGCTTATCTCATATTATTAAAACTTTATTTTTACCTTAAACTACACTAATTACCTCTAATTGCGATTAAGAACATAAAAGTTACTATTCACCAAAAAAATTATTTTAACCCCATTGAACCACATTTTACATTCTAATGAAATCCATGTATGTATGAATTTTTAAATTTAAAACATAGTGGTGGAAATGTTTCATTTAAACGATAAATCAGTTTCTTTAACTACCACTTAGTGGTTTCACTATTCATCAAAAATTGATGTTTTTCAGAAAAATACAAAACATTCACCCTAAGCTATATTTGATATTCTGAATTCAAAAATGATGTCTATTTTAGAAAATTCAATACATATATGTTACATTAATTAATTTAATAATTAATTTCCACTGTCAGAGAAAATAGCGTGTTTTTATGAAATATTAAGTATCAAAAGATTGACACTAGTTTAAGTCCAATTTCAAGATCAAATTAATTCCAACAACCACTATTGGATTAAATGGTAAAAATATATTATAATTTAACTTTAAAACCAATTCAAAATATAATCTAATCATATAAATAAATTATATTAAAAAGTGGTTTTTAATTAAAATACAACATTTTTCAATATTCATTAAAAATGATCTTTATCGGAAAAATACCAAAAATTTACAGAAAGTGAATTTTGATGTCCCGATTCTAATGAAGAGTTTTATTTGGTCCAATAGAATGTATAAGAGTGACCAAAACTTTATTTAATGATGGTTCCCCGTCAAAATATGATAAGTGGACCTTTAGTGAAAATTAGAGTATATATGCCTAAAATTGAATTCTTTTCGTATTTTAAGCATTTATAATTTATTGGATAAATGTAAAAACATTTAACAAACATATATAATCATATTTTAGTTATTTATATTCATTCTCGCCAATACAATGGCTACGTGTTAACTAACATTTAAAATCATTTTATTTTATTATTAGAGTGCAACGTAAGATTTCAAAGGAACTCGTTGTTGCGTATTGGGTAAGCCATCAAGAATAGCATTCACTTTAAATTAATATTAACATTTTATTCAAAAAAATGATAAATATCAAAATTTCATATTCATTATTTACCTTGGGTGTTACATCCTTCCCCCCTTTTGGGAATTCCGTCCTTGCAATTTTAAAATTGGGCTTGGAAACTTCATTGAAAGTCCCACATTGGAACAAGAGTCGGTAAAACAATCACTTTAAAAGAAATAAAGAGAAGTACAGAGGTCACCCGTGTTAACCCACACTAGGATTCCATGTAGGAAAAAATGGACATGGAGGAGAAAACATAGGGTCATGTTCTGAGGGAGAGTGATAGTAAACATGTCTAGGAGAAAGTTAACCATAAGAAAATCGCTGACCTATGATGGGTTAAACGGAATTGGATTCCCCAGTAGGAAAAGTTAATGGAAAACATTTTTTTCAGTTACTTTTCATTGAGGAATTTATTTTTTAGCTTAAATAAAACATAGGGAAACATACTTACTTGTCATTTGGACTTTCAAATTTTACTAGATTTCTTACACGAACTCATATTTTCTCCAAAAGATGGGTATTTAGGATGACTTGTTTACATTAAGAGAGCTGTAATCAACTTCTAGAGAATCACCTAACCCAAATAAGAGAACTATATACTTCCCATGTCTTTATAATTTAACCAAAACCAAAACCAAAAAGGTTAGTACAAGATCAGATAATCCAGAAAAGGATAACCCTTTAAAAAGAAAATCTATTCTTAATCTCCAAAACTTTTCCAACAAAACCCAAAGTTCAAACAAGGACCATTTGATAAACAATTTGTCGATAAAATTCTTCAAGGTAAACCAAAATAAGATTTAAACCCAAATATTTGAAGGATTTGGTCACATAGTCTTCCAAGGTACAAATTAACTTTTATCTCCAAATAACATCAGTTTCTCTTAAATTCTCATATTGAAAATTAAATAACCTAATCACATATCCTCGATGATAGGTTAATCATTTCCATAGATAATCCAAAATAAACTTACTCTTGATTACTAAAATCATCTAACTAAAAAGAATTAGTCAAACTGACTAGGGACTTCACGTAGTCCAGTGGTAGGTGATAAATACCAGTCGCACTTTGGTTGTGGGTTCGATTCCCGTAGCTTTGTCCGACGCGATGGGTTGTCACACGGTCTGCGTTTTGTCCTTTTTCCAAAACTATATAATTCTTAAAACATTCCGCAAAACGAGATAAAATCTACAAAAATGATCATAACATATTTTATCTTCAAGTTTATCTCATGCCTTTCATTTTCCATCATAACAAATAATAACCCATAATTACCTCAAAAGTAAAGATCATATAAACACTAATGGTTACCTTTATAATTATTACCTGAACTTCCACATCGATTGGTCATCTCATACATGATGCATTACAGATCATACCAAGGGTCAAGTGGTTGATCATGACTCCTTGATAGTTGTTTTAGAGCAACCATGAGTTTCCTCATTGAATCCCCAATTTTATCTAGTATCTTAATCAGAGAACCACCATAGTTTCCTTCAAACCTGTAGTCTCTTTGGTGCCTGCTAGATCCATCCATTCACTAAAAACAGAAATGTCAGTGTGAGTATATCAACCAAACCATCATGTACTAATGAGGAAGGAAAACACTAAGATATACTTACTCATTCACTTTATCTAAAACTAGGACTCTTTCTGAAATCTTAACCATTATGGTAATGTCACTTATGATTAAGTAATACCCTAACCTCTAAAGTTATCTAAACCGACCTTTGATACCAACTATAAAGCCCCAGCCTTAAACCTTACTTAATATTGAGTTATTACAAGATTACACATTGAGGATATTTTCCGGTTTAGAGTTTTAGATAATTAGATCATAAAACTTGCATTACAATCCACATTTAAACAATGTGGTTACATAAAAGATAGTATTCATTTTTCCCATTAATGGAAAACATATTTAAAATAAAACATGGATTATTTCTTGACACATCCTTTACACTATCATCATATCATGTACCCTTCCCTTGACCTGTGAAAAACATTTCAAAAACATGGGATGAGCATAAAAAGCTCAGTAAGGGATATAAAAATATGGAAAGGAAACATGAGTACATGTATACATAAGAATGAAAGCCCAATTTACCCATAAAACATAAGCACTTTATCATACCTCATAAAATCATGAATAAATCATAAAAATCATAAGACATAAAGGTTACTTGAGACATTCATAACATTCTTACCTAGGGAGTAACCCTCTTAGTTACGTTTGGAATACCCACCACAGTATATTCCCTAAATCCCTTCGGAGAAACCTTAATGTTTCACTCCTTCTCATTACCCAATGCATTGGAGAGCTATATCGGGCTCACCCACCCTTAACTTATCACGGAACCACCCGACTTCATAATAATTCCCAAGAACCACAACATAATCGTATCACATAAAACATTCATAAAGGAAACATAACATTTCCACCTTTCAATCAAAAGATATAAATACAACACATTGATATAAAAACATTATGAAAACCATTTTCAATACCAAAATACAAGAAAAGTAAAAAATGGTATTTATTTTTCTTTTAAAAAGAAGGTATGGATTTTAGAGGAAGTCGAAGCTCAAATAATGGTCACGGCGGCGGAGAAGTCGTTGTCGCCGCATACGTATGACAAAAACATTCCCTTTTGTCGTTTAGTAAAACTCTTCATATAAAAAAGACTCCTTTTGGATAAACGTAAAAGTCAAAGGGGTTTATACACCGTATAAAAGAAGGTTGTGTATCAAACAAAATATACCTCAATGAATAGATATTGAGACAAAGTCCCTTAAAAAGACGGTATCCTTGGATTATTGATAAATCAATTACATAATTATGTGTGACAAACTAATACACCAAATATAAGTGGATATTAAGTGTAAAACAATCATAGGTTATTCACACATATTCATAGAATGACATATTCAAGGAGTACAAGCTTATCCCAAAGATTCAAAATTGGGTTAATAAGTTCCCTTACAAAAATTTGACAGGCTAACGGCATCACTACAAAATTCAGAAAATGAGTTGATGAGAGATAAAAATGGTATCTCATCACTTGGACATAAAATTTAAATCAATAAGGATATATAAGAACATATCCCAACTTAATATTATGTTAATTAAAAGACATAACAAAAGAAGTCTTTTAAAAAAAGATGGGTGAAAGGTTCCCTTATCGACATTGTCACGACCCGTCCTCGGGGCCCGTGCCGTGACTACCCCAAGCCCGCCTTCCATAGGCCAGGGGCTGGCGACTAGCACCAAAGGCGTAAAATCCCGATAACTGGGAAGGCATTGCCTTTATAAAAGAAAACAAGCACCACAGAGTACAAGCGGAAGTAAAACACTATGTACAAAAAGAAGAGCTGAAAAGTAAAAAGGGGCCGGAAATACAAGCCCAACTGTAAAGTACAACTCGAAAGGGAAAACAGCGACTGAAAAGTAAAGCTGCTACGCTGAGATGTCCACTGGAAATCCCACCTGAAGGGTGGGTACAGATAGCTCCTCTGCTCCTCGGGTCCCGCCATCCGCTCCGAGTATGTCCCGCCCAGTGTCCACCTCCGGGTACCGCCTCGTCGTATAGTCCACCTCCAGGTACCGTCCAGTCCTTGAATCTTCGGCTTCTGTCAGCACTGTCCGTCGTCTGCAACCAACACAACGAGGTGCGGGCATAGCCCGTGCAGGGGTGAGTATAACGATACTCAGTAGGGACCCCGAGACCCTCAAGGTCTCACTAAAACCAACAAGGATAAACACAAGGAGATCTCAACAGATAAACCCTACTTAGGTATATGCCCATACATATACCTAAGTTAACAAGTAACTCATCTCAATCATGAGGAAACACAAGGATTGTGAAATCGACGGATAACCACTACCCGGGTATATGCCCATACATATACCAAAGTTAGCAAACAACCCATCTCAATCATGAAGTAAACACAAGGTCAAAAGTCTCAGCTCAAACCAGGATTTTCATTATCGAAACCGTAACTGCTGAAGAGCTCCGTCTCTAGAGTGTACAGTGGTCCTGTCACGACTCCGAGGCTGCCGCTCACTAACCTAAGACTGCTGAAGTACTCCTCCTGCCGAGTACTGCGGGTCTGCTGCCAACTACCAGGCGCTCCGTCCGCTGAGGGTCTGCTGCCAAATACCGGGCGCTGCCCAGATAGCCTACTGAGGTACTCCTCCTGTCGAGTACCGCGGGTCTGCTGCCAACTACCAGGCGCTCCGTCCGCCGTGGGTCTGCCGCCAAATACCGGGCGCTCCGTCCACTGGGCTAGTCGACTCACTCCAAGTCGAGTCGGTCAAGCAGTCGTCAGGTCTCAGCCGGCTACACGGTCTCCGTACTCTGCACGCTCGTCTCCGGGAGGGTCCGCTCCACGAACTACTGGTCGATACTCCAAGTATCACAAAGTCCCGCAAAGAAGTATCTCAAAAGTCCGTCTCGTCACAGGGGTCTCAACGCAACAGACGGCGCGTCGATCGGACGCCCGGTCTGTGAGTTATTGGCATTTTCGTCCCAGGGGCCCGGTTGGTTTCGAGAGCGAAACCAATCCCGGCCGTATCTCAACTGTACCCTGAACTCCCATAGGGTAAACTCAAAGGGACCGTTACTCAACGTAACCACCAACGCCGCTGACGGCTCGTCAAGCGGTCGTCCTGTCTGTAAGATATCAGCTTTTCCGTTCCAGGGGCCCGGTTGGATTTCGGGTATAATCCAACCCGGCCATACTCCGACTGCATCCAAAACTCGGGCGGAGTATGTCAAAAGTTCTGTCTCATCAAGAGGAAGTCAACGAAACAGACGGCGCGTCAATCGGACGCCCGGTCTGTGAGTTATTGGCATTTTCGTCTCCGGGGCCCGGTTGGTTTTTATGGAAAAACCATCCCGACCGTACTCCACCTGCGTCCAAACCTCGGGCGGAGTATGCCAAAAGATCCGTCTCACTAAAAGGAACACAACGCGACTGACGGCACGTCAATCGGACGTCCGTAGCTCAAGATAAGAGTGTTTCCGCTCCGAAGGCCCGGTTGGTTTCGTGAACGAACCAACCCGGCCGAACTCAAGTAAACCGAAACCTTGAGTGCGATATACCGAAACGACCGTCTCGATCCAAGGATCGCGTTGCCGCTGACGGTTCGTCGATCGGAGGTCCGAGGCTCAAGTTATGAGCGAAAAACCAAAACTGGTCCGAAACGGGGGGTCCGGGTCCGGGCCGACCCGGCCCGACCCCCCCCTGGGCGGCGCGGTGGCCGGCGGCGGCGGCCGGCGGCGGCGCGGCGGCCGGCGGCGGCGCGGCGGCGGGCCGCGGTGGCGGCGGCGGCGGGCCGCGGTGGCGGCGGCGGCGGCGGGCCGCGGCGGCGGCGGGCGCTGGCGCCGCACGGGGAGCCGCACGCGGGGGGCTCAGCCCCCGCTGTTCTTCAAAGTGGCGCGGCACAAGGCCGCGCCGGTTCTATCAAAACCGCCCCCGCCCCCCTCACGTGGGGGGGCCTGCTGGCGCCGAACCAAGGGGGCGCTGCCCCCTTCCCTCAAGAACCGCCCCCCCTCATTAAGAGGGGGGTTTTAATGGATGGCCGGGGGATTAATTCCCCCGGTTTTCAAGACATCCGGCCGGCCAGCTGGCCGGCCGGTTTTCTCAAACGGGACCGGAATTTCCGGTCCCCTTCTTCGGCATCCGACGCCGGCGGCCCGGCCGCCGGTCTTTTCTTCCGCCGCGGCCCGGAACCGGCCGCGGTCTCCTCGTCTCGCCGCGGCCCGGAACCGGCCGCGGCGTTCGTCGTCCGGCGCGGTGCGACGGCACCGCGCCCCTTTCGCCGTGCCATGATTCCTTCCAACGCGGCGCGACGGCGTCGCGTTCTTGAAGATTCTCCTCGGCGTAGCGCGACGGCGTTGCGTAAAATATAAGCGCGATCATCCGCGTGGTGCGACGGCACCACGCCACTTGCTTCCACCCGCATGAATAAACATGAACGATGGAGGGGGAATTCGGCCGTGTTCGTGCGGTCCGGCCCCCCTCACGTTAAAATAATAACGCAACATAAATAAATTAAGCCACATGTTATACTTGCTATTCACGATCAAGGAAAGGAATAATAAAGAATAAAACAACAACCCCTACAGTTTTCCCCGCAAACAAGAATTTCCAACCCACAATCATAATCTTCGCGGATCAACTTAATATTGAGTTGATCCGCATTCTTTGTTTTCAAAAGGGAACATCCATGGAAAAAGATATCACTCAAAATAATTCCCTTCAACCTCTTAAATAAAAAGATTCATACCAATATTCCCCTACCTTGATAACGAGATGAAGTTCGAAGAGCGTTGCGGAAAGCGGCGTCGCGGGGTGAAGTTCCGCTGTCATCGGAGGAAGAGTCGTCGTCTATGGCGACGTTCCCTGCGGAGGTGTCTCCTCCCTTGACGCGAAGGAAGAAGAAGAGAAGGCATGTCGTCGGTAACTTCGCGTACTCCGTCGGAGGCGTTCTTCGTCGGAGGCGTTGTTCTTCGTCAAGAACGTTCTTCAAAACTCAAGAGCTCTCTTCTCTTTCACTTAACACATCAATTCCAACCAAAATAAAATAAGGCTCCACCTTATTTTATTTACCCATGCCATGCATTCAAATTTACAAAATTCAAATCCAATTCACTTAATTAATTAAACCATGAGTTGTTTAATTAATTAAGAGGTGGGTTGGCAAATTAAATAAGGAAGTGGAAGAGTTACTTAATTTAAGGGAGTTAACAAGTTTAAAGGGAGAGTTTATGAGAGTTATGGGAATGTGAAAGGTTGGGGCTCGTGTGGGCCCCACCTCACATTTATCCACACATGGGTAGTTAGGAACTAGTGGGTCCCACCCCAACTCCCTCACTTAGGATATAACCACTTAGATATAAATAAAAATTGTTCCCCAATTTTTATTCACTTCTAATTTAATCTACAAAATTTAACTTCTCATCCCGCAAAAACGCAACTCCCGAAAAGGTCTCTTTAAGCGAATATCGGCGCTGCGAGTTCATCGGTGCCCTCGGATTTCAATTCCGAGCACCGGATCAAAAGTTAGGAAATCCCGCTCGTTCGTTCACTGAACGTACCCGAGCCAAACTTCGGAAATTAATTCCGGGCACTCCGGGCCTCGGAATCAGGTGCCGTCTGAAACCACGCTCTTGTAAAATTCTAAAGAAAATTAAGAAAAAAAATTTCCCTTGAATTTTACGGGTCTTTACATTACACCCACCTCAGGGCTTTACGTCCCCGTAAAGATACAACAAAAACTAGGGTAACAAAAGAGGGTACTGAGCACGCATCTGAGCCACCCGCTCCCATGTGCTCTCCTGGAGATTCCTGTGCCGCCATCTGTTGCGCACAAGAGGAATCGATCGTCCATGTAGGACCCGCTCCTGTCGATCCTCTATCTCCACCGGGACCTCCGTAAAAGTCGCCCCTTCGTCAACGTCAAGCTCCCATGATCAAAGATGTGCGTCGGGTCGTGCACGTATCTCCTCAGTTGAGACACGTGGAAGACGTCGTGCACCCGGTGTACCTGAGGTGGTAGAGCCAGGCGATAAGCCACCTCGCCAATCCAGCTGAGGACCTGGAAGGGTCCGATGAAGTGCGGGGATAACTTGTCACCTCAGCCAAATCTCCGAATACCACGTCGAGGTGAGACCCGTAAGAAGACGTGGTCACCATCCTCGAACTCTAGTGGCCTCCGCCTCCTGTCAGCGTATGACTTCTGCCGGCTCTGTGTTGTCCTCATCCGCTCCTGGATGACATGGACCTCCTCCGACGTGGCCCGGACCATCTCTGGTCCCACAAGAGCTGCAAGATTTCTTCTTTGCCGATAAGAGAAACCTGGTCTCATCCCCTGGATGAACCACATTCTTTGCCTAAAACAGTCAATCCTAACATGGATGATACTAATCCATACCAAGGATGACGTCGTAAGGCCTCGACGCTACTACTAAGAGATCCAACCGTTACTCTCGCCTCTAAGGGTTGAGTCACACTGTCGGCATCAGTGTGTGGTAACTGGTCTCCTCCAGTAGATGTCTCACAAGTGAGGGTCAAGTCAACAGTCAACTGGAACCTCTTAGTAACATCACAAAAGAGGACAGGAATGAAAACATCACAAAGGATGCGTCTTTATTATTGCAGCTCATAATACAAGACGCTACACAAAAGCAACATCAACATGGAACTAGAAGTACAAAAGACGTATCTACTAGTTCCTCCCCTGTCCACCTGCTCCCAGAGCTCCATGATCGTAAGCTTCAGCTGCCTGAAGCTGTGCTCTCGCATGTTCACCTACTCCCTGTGGTCGGGGTGGACCTCCTGGTGGTGGTGGTGGCAGAGCCTCAAAGCGTCGTCCACCACCTGCTGCTCGGCCAGCTCCTCTGCCTCGTCCGCCTCCTCCCTGCGGACCGCCACGGTCGAACCTCTGCCTCTGCCTAGGTGGTTCCTCAACCGTCTGCTGCTCCTCCGCATGGCGGGTCGGGCAGTCACGAGCCATGTGACCAACCCCGCCACAGGAGTAACACTGCCCACTCTCGGCACGCCTGGCTCTGACTCCACCCCGGCTTCCCCGTACAACTGAGCCTGAGTCGTGCAGTCGGCCACCGGTAGGTCTGGTCTGCCTGGAACCCTGAGACATCCGTCGGCTACCTGCTGCAGATGACTCTGCCACGTGCCGCCCTGCGGTGAGTTGCTGTGCTGGTGTAGACTCAGCAAGGAAACTCTCGATCAGAAGTTCCCGCTCCAGTACTCCTGTCTGAGTCGGTATGCTGAGGGAGATCAGCGATGCCCTGATCTCGTGTCTCAAACCCTGCTCGAAGGTCCGGGCCCGGAAGAAGGGGTCCCGTACCATGTCGGTCGAGTAGCGCGAGAGATCGGTAAATCTCGCCGAGTACTGAGCGACCGTCATGCTACCCTGCCGCAGCTGCAGAAGCTCCTGGATGCGCACCGCTCGGAGGGTGTCCGGGACGAACTCCGAGCGGAAGAGGCTCTCAAAGTCCGTCCAAAGTAGAGATGCCTCATCGTGCACCTGGAGCATCAAGCTCCACCATCGTCCTGCTGCTGCGTGTAGTAGGCTCGCAGCGAGGATCACCATGAGGTCTGCTGGTGTCCTCACTAGCCTAAACACTCGTACCACTGCCTCCAGCCAGTCCTCTGCAGCCTGGGGATCCGTCTCCCCGCGAAACCTGGGCGGTCGCTGGCGCTGAAACTCATGCAGTGCGCTGAGGCGACGTGCATCGTCAGCGGCTGCTGCTGGAAGCATCGGGGGATCGGCGGGTAAAGCTACCGCCGGTGCCACTGCTGACAAAGGGCCCTGCACCGAGGCCTCGTCGCTCGGTGGGCTGACGTCACGTTCGATTCTCGGAACCCAAGCTGGCTGCCGTCGTGGGGCCATCCTGAAAGAAACAACGTAACACGATCAAACGATTATACCTGGTGAGCTGACCTGGTTTGAGCTGTTTTAAGGGGAAAAACCTTTGAAAACACACACGCAATCAGTGTTTTCGTGCACAAAGTCGGAAATCAGTTGTCAGGGTCCTGGTGTATGGATACGTCGGCCGCCCGCACCAATACTGGACTCCCTGAACTGAAAACCACACTCGGTACTCTCAACACTATTGCTTCACAGAAAGAAACATCAGAGTTATAAGTTCTGCGGTAGAACCGAACTCCTCTGATACCAATTTGTCACGACCCGTCCTCGGGGCCCGTGCCGTGACTACCCCAAGCCCGCCTTCCATAGGCCAGGGGCTGGCGACTAGCACCAAAGGCGTAAAATCCCGATAACTGGGAAGGCATTGCCTTTATAAAAGAAAACAAGCACCACAGAGTACAAGCGGAAGTAAAACACTATGTACAAAAAGAAGAGCTGAAAAGTAAAAAGGGGCCGGAAATACAAGCCCAACTGTAAAGTACAACTCGAAAGGGAAAACAGCGACTGAAAAGTAAAGCTGCTACGCTGAGATGTCCACTGGAAATCCCACCTGAAGGGTGGGTACAGATAGCTCCTCTGCTCCTCGGGTCCCGCCATCCGCTCCGAGTATGTCCCGCCCAGTGTCCACCTCCGGGTACCGCCTCGTCGTATAGTCCACCTCCAGGTACCGTCCAGTCCTTGAATCATCGGCTTCTGTCAGCACTGTCCGTCGTCTGCAACCAACACAACGAGGTGCGGGCATAGCCCGTGCAGGGGTGAGTATAACGATACTCAGTAGGGACCCCGAGACCCTCAAGGTCTCACTAAAACCAACAAGGATAAACACAAGGAGATCTCAACAGATAAACCCTACTTAGGTATATGCCCATACATATACCTAAGTTAACAAGTAACTCATCTCAATCATGAGGAAACACAAGGATTGTGAAATCGACGGATAACCACTACCCGGGTATATGCCCATACATATACCAAAGTTAGCAAACAACCCATCTCAATCATGAAGTAAACACAAGGTCAAAAGTCTCAGCTCAAACCAGGATTTTCATTATCGAAACCGTAACTGCTGAAGAGCTCCGTCTCTAGAGTGTACAGTGGTCCTGTCACGACTCCGAGGCTGCCGCTCACTAACCTAAGACTGCTGAAGTACTCCTCCTGCCGAGTACTGCGGGTCTGCTGCCAACTACCAGGCGCTCCGTCCGCTGAGGGTCTGCTGCCAAATACCGGGCGCTGCCCAGATAGCCTACTGAGGTACTCCTCCTGTCGAGTACCGCGGGTCTGCTGCCAACTACCAGGCGCTCCGTCCGCCGTGGGTCTGCCGCCAAATACCGGGCGCTCCGTCCACTGGGCTAGTCGACTCACTCCAAGTCGAGTCGGTCAAGCAGTCGTCAGGTCTCAGCCGGCTACACGGTCTCCGTACTCTGCACGCTCGTCTCCGGGAGGGTCCGCTCCACGAACTACTGGTCGATACTCCAAGTATCACAAAGTCCCGCAAAGAAGTATCTCAAAAGTCCGTCTCGTCACAGGGGTCTCAACGCAACAGACGGCGCGTCGATCGGACGCCCGGTCTGTGAGTTATTGGCATTTTCGTCCCAGGGGCCCGGTTGGTTTCGAGAGCGAAACCAATCCCGGCCGTATCTCAACTGTACCCCGAACTCCCATAGGGTAAACTCAAAGGGAGCGTTACTCAACGTAACCACCAACGCCGCTGACGGCTCGTCAAGCGGTCGTCCTGTCTGTAAGATATCAGCTTTTCCGTTCCAGGGGCCCGGTTGGATTTCGGGTATAATCCAACCCGGCCATACTCCGACTGCATCCAAAACTCGGGCGGAGTATGTCAAAAGTTCTGTCTCATCAAGAGGAAGTCAACGAAACAGACGGCGCGTCAATCGGACGCCCGGTCTGTGAGTTATTGGCATTTTCGTCTCCGGGGCCCGGTTGGTTTTTATGGAAAAACCATCCCGACCGTACTCCACCTGCGTCCAAACCTCGGGCGGAGTATGCCAAAAGATCCGTCTCACTAAAAGGAACACAACGCGACTGACGACACGTCAATCGGACGTCCGTAGCTCAAGATAAGAGTGTTTCCGCTCCGAAGGCCCGGTTGGTTTCGTGAACGAACCAACCCGGCCGAACTCAAGTAAACCGAAACCTTGAGTGCGATATACCGAAACGACCGTCTCGATCCAAGGATCGCGTTTCCGCTGACGGTTCGTCGATCGGAGGTCCGAGGCTCAAGTTATGAGCGAAAAACCAAAACTGGTCCGAAACGGGGGGTCCGGGTCCGGGCCGACCCGGCCCGACCCCCCCCTGGGCGGCGCGGTGGCCGGCGGCGGCGGCCGGCGGCGGCGCGGCGGCCGGCGGCGGTGCGGCGGCGGGCCGCGGTGGCGGCGGTGGCGGGCCGCGGTGGCGGCGGCGGCGGCGGGCCGCGGCGGCGGCGGGCCGCGGCGGCGGCGGGCGCTGGCGCCGCACGGGGAGCCGCACGCGGGGGGCTCAGCCCCCGCTGTTCTTCAAAGTGGCGCGGCACAAGGCCGCGCCGGTTCTATCAAAACCGCCCCCCCCCCCCCTCACGTGGGGGGGCCTGCTGGCGCCGAACCAAGGGGGCGCTGCCCCCTTCCCTCAAGAACCGCCCCCCTCATTAAGAGGGGGGTTTTAATGGATGGCCGGGGGATTAATTCCCCCGGTTTTCAAGACATCCGGCCGGCCAGCTGGCCGGCCGGTTTTCTCAAACGGGACCGGAATTTCCGGTCCCCTTCTTCGGCATCCGACGCCGGCGGCCCGGCCGCCGGTCTTTTCTTCCGCCGCGGCCCGGAACCGGCCGCGGTCTCCTCGTCTCGCCGCGGCCCGGAACCGGCCGCGGCGTTCGTCGTCCGGCGCGGTGCGACGGCACCGCGCCCCTTTCGCCGTGCCATGATTCCTTCCAACGCGGCGCGACGGCGTCGCGTTCTTGAAGATTCTCCTCGGCGTAGCGCGACGGCGTTGCGTAAAATATAAGCGCGATCATCCGCGTGGTGCGACGGCACCACGCCACTTGCTTCCACCCGCATGAATAAACATGAACGATGGAGGGGGAATTCGGCCGTGTTCGTGCGGTCCGGCCCCCCTCACGTTAAAATAATAACGCAACATAAATAAATTAAGCCACATGTTATACTTGCTATTCACGATCAAGGAAAGGAATAATAAAGAATAAAACAACAACCCCTACAGTTTTCCCCGCAAACAAGAATTTCCAACCCGCAATCATAATCTTCGCGGATCAACTTAATATTGAGTTGATCCGCATTCTTTGTTTTCAAAAGGGAACATCCATGGAAAAAGATATCACTCAAAATAATTCCCTTCAACCTCTTAAATAAAAAGATTCATACCAATATTCCCCTACCTTGATAACGAGATGAAGTTCGAAGAGCGTTGCGGAAAGCGGCGTCGCGGGGTGAAGTTCCGCTGTCATCGGAGGAAGAGTCGTCGTCTATGGCGACGTTCCCTGCGGAGGTGTCTCCTCCCTTGACGCGAAGGAAGAAGAAGAGAAGGCATGTCGTCGGTAACTTCGCGTACTCCGTCGGAGGCGTTCTTCGTCGGAGGCGTTGTTCTTCGTCAAGAACGTTCTTCAAAACTCAAGAGCTCTCTTCTCTTTCACTTAACACATCAATTCCAACCAAAATAAAATAAGGCTCCACCTTATTTTATTTACCCATGCCATGCATTCAAATTTACAAAATTCAAATCCAATTCACTTAATTAATTAAACCATGAGTTGTTTAATTAATTAAGAGGTGGGTTGGCAAATTAAATAAGGAAGTGGAAGAGTTACTTAATTTAAGGGAGTTAACAAGTTTAAAGGGAGAGTTTATGAGAGTTATGGGAATGTGAAAGGTTGGGGCTCGTGTGGGCCCCACCTCACATTTATCCACACATGGGTAGTTAGGAACTAGTGGGTCCCACCCCAACTCCCTCACTTAGGATATAACCACTTAGATATAAATAAAAATTGTTCCCCAATTTTTATTCACTTCTAATTTAATCTACAAAATTTAACTTCTCATCCCGCAAAAACGCAACTCCCGAAAAGGTCTCTTTAAGCGAATATCGGCGCTGCGAGTTCATCGGTGCCCTCGGATTTCAATTCCGAGCACCGGATCAAAAGTTAGGAAATCCCGCTCGTTCGTTCACTGAACGTACCCGAGCCAAACTTCGGAAATTAATTCCGGGCACTCCGGGCCTCGGAATCAGGTGCCGTCTGAAACCGCGCTCTTGTAAAATTCTAAAGAAAATTAAGAAAAAAAATTTCCCTTGAATTTTACGGGTCTTTACAGACATGGTTATCTTTCGAAACATACACCCCGTGAAAGAAGGACAATACAACATTGATGTAAATACTCATAAATGAAATTATATTACACAATGAGTAAAATAATGGGACGTACATACACCACTCAAAGGAAATTGTGGAAAATATAGCATAAATCTCACGTGAATAAAAGTGAGATGAAAAATCCCTTATGAAAACTCGGCATCCTAACAGCGCAACTTATATCTTCCAAAAATAGATTGATGAGATCAAATAGGGTCTCTCATCATATTAAAATAAAATGTACAGAAACAAGAATATAAAATAGCATCCCCCATAACAACAAATATGATCTTAAAAAAAGTTACATAAAGGAGAGTACTTAAAAAGAAAGAGAGAGGTTAGACCTCTTACGAAAATTTGGCAGCCTAACGGCGCCACTCAAAACTTAAAAAATGGATTGATGAGAGAGAATAGGGTCTCTCATAATATGAACATAAAAATTACTATAGGATTAATATAAAATAACATCCCAATCACAAGAAATATGAGCTTAAAAGGAATGACATAAAAGAGTGTATTTAAAAAGAAAGAGAGGAGTAGGATCCCTTACATTGGGTCCGACTTGACTCGATCGTTCTTTAATGTCCTGAATAATAAAATTGAGTTAATTTCTACTTGATTAAAAACCTTTTTCAAGTTCATTATTTCTTTTATATCAGTTGTTTTCATGTTATAAACATTATGTAATCATTTAAGTTAATAATGTTTGTTTTGTCGATATTTGGTTCTTAAGTTGAAAATGGACTTCTTACAATTACATGTTGTTCGTGTGGTCAAAGGTTCATTATATCCCAAATGATATTAATGATTTGGATATCATATATATCATATATATCCAGAATATTCATGTATTTATAATATTACATAATCATTTATAGGTAAGAATTGAAATGCACCGTTCATGGAGACGGTAAGTCGTACATACGCATGAACGATACTTTCATTTCTATGTCATGTTAATGGAATTAAAACAAAATGAGAGGTATGTTTATTTTTATTTAAGAATTATATAAATGATTTATATGTATCATAAATCATATATAATAACTTTAAATAAATCCTTTATACATCCCACATATGGCATTAACGAATCAAATCACTTTGAGGGGGCGGTAGTCTGCACTTCCTAAAATGAAATTATCATGTTTACCTACAATGGAAACCATAATGTTATGCCACAAAAGTAAAATACAGAATCTTAAGTAAAAAATAAACATATTATATATCATATATAAATATAGTGACATCTTAATGGCAACCTTTTAAGGTGTTACATGAGTGTTGAAAAATCATCGTTTCGTGAAGCATAAATTCGCCATCCACAGAAACAGTATGTTCTTTAACCATTTGATGTAGGTGTGTGTAAGTGTAGCTCAAATGATTATTATAACATAATCCTAGTATATTTATGACACTGGATTTTTTACAAAATAAATGAATAAAAAGAGTTTAGTGGGTTGGAGAAGCAAAATAAAACAAAAGAACACAAGTGAAGACATTACCTTAAAATCGGGTAACTCTTTTTGATTTGTGCTCAAAGGCTTCCTTGGAAAGCCTTCTGCCCAAAGTGAGGCCTCTAGGAGTAAGAGTGGGATGTGGAGAGGCACAATTAGCAGGGGTTGGCCGATCCAAAGGCTTTGAAAGTGTCGGAAAGGAGGTAGAGGTGGGGTCCTTTTATGAGAGGAGAGGAGGGGCACTCTTGGAAAGTAAAGAAATGTTACTTTATTTGAAAATGAGTTTCAGATTTAAAAGGTCCCACATTGATTTAATTTTAGGATAAGGTGATAAGCTTTCGAAATACACCAATCCAATAGGTTTTGGACATGTGTAGTTCATACATTCTACATTATCTTTTCATTTTATTTAAATCCTTTATTAATGAGGTAATCGCTGAATCATCATGATGTCATAAATAATTTAATTTATTTAATGTCTAAGAATTATAAAAAAAAACATCATGATGTAGAAAAGATTTTTATCTTTCTATTGAATATTTATAGTAAAAAATATGAATTGTATAACCCCATTAATAAAATTCTTTTAGTGAAACATATCAAGCCTGTGACATTTTTATTTTAACTTTAAATAAAAAGTTATTTATGTCATTCTCCAACAAATGTGGCTCTATGGGGTCCCCAAGTTGACCCAATGATTGTATTGGTCGGCCATGACACATAAAATAAGGGTAGTACATGTTTCATGCTCATCTCCTATTATTAAAACTTTATTTTTACATTAAACTACACTAATTACCTCTAATCGCGATTAAGAACATAAAAGTTACTATTCACGAAAAAATTATTTTAATCTCATTGAACCACATTTTACTTCCTAATGACAACCATGCATGTCGGATTTTTGAAATTCAAAACACAGAGGTGGCAATGTTTCATTTAAATGAAAAATCAGTTTCTTTAACTACCACTTTGTGGTTTCACTATTCATCAAAAATTGAAGTTTTCTAGAAAAATACCAAAAATTCACCCTAAGCTATATCTGATATTCTGAATTCAAAAATTATGTCTATTTTATAAAATTCAATACATATATGTTAAATTAATTAATTTAATAATAAATTCCCACTGTCATAGCAAATAGCATGTTTTTATGAAACACTAAGTATCAAAAGATTGACACTAGTTTAAGTCCAATTTCAAGGTGAAATTAATTCCAACGACCACTATTGGATTAAATGGTAAAAATATATTCTAGTTTAACTTTAAAACCAATTAAAAATATAATATAATCATATAAATAAATTAGATTAAGAAGTGGGTTTGAATTAAAATACAACATTTTTCACTATTCATTAAAAATGATCTTTATTGGAAAAATACCAAAAATTTACACAAAGTGAATTTTGATGTCCCGATTCTAGAGAAGAGTTTTATTTTGTCCAATAGAATGTATAAGAGTGACAAAAACTATATTTAATGACGGTCCCCATCAAAAGTTGATAAGTGGACCTTTAGTGAAAATTAGAGTATATATGCCTAAAATTGAATTATTTTCGTATTTTACGCCTTTATCATTTATTGGATAAATGTAAAAACATTTAACAAACATATATAATCATATTTTAGTTATTTCTATTCATTCCCACCAATACAACGGCTACGTGTTAACTAACATTTAAAATAATTTTATTTTATTATTAGAGTGCAACGTAAGATTTCAAAGGAACTCGTTGTTGCGTATTGGGTAAGCCATCAAGCATAGCGTTCCCTTTAAATTAATATTAAAATTTTATTAAAAAAAAAGGATAAATATAAATATTTCATATTCTTTATTTACCTGGGGTGTTACATATATTCATAATGTTAATTTTTTCATTTTATTATCTGTGTAAATATAAATTTTTTAAAAGTTATTAATATATCATGGTAGAGGTATTCCTTGAATTATAATTTTTTCATAATAGTATCATGGAAGATACATATTTGTATAAGGGTACTACATGATTGCATATAGTTAAAAGCCTTTCACTAGTTTGTGTAATGATAATTTCAAACATTAATAAGGGTACTTTTTTACTTGTGTAAAGGTGTGACAACACTAGTGTAAGGCTACATAAATAGTTTCATAACTGTACGAGTACATTTTTAATAGCCACATAATTGTAATATCATTATCAATTAAAGGTAATTAGGGATCTATAATACCTATGTAAGTGTATTAATCTATGTAAGGATAATCCTATTTTACCCTTACAATGTAGGATTATTTCATGTAATGGTAGTGAAACATTTCCTTTGTAGATAGTTTTTACAACGTGAAATGTTTTCCATAAGTTATTATTCTTGGCTATGGAGTCTGAAATTTTCTATCTAATTTGAATTAAGATATTTGATAAAATTGGATATTTGAATATTTCAAGGTGAAATTGGCTTTTTGAATATGTCAAAATGAAAATGGATATGTGTTTATTGCTACATAAAAATGACTATGTGAGAATTGGATACGTAAAATCAGGAATAAGGTATTTTGAGTTTCCATTGGTTGTTCTTAAAACATTATTTACACTATGTTTTTTTTGTATTATTTCATATTCTTGTTCGATGCATGTTTATTACGAATATTCATATTGTTTTATTTAATCTAAAATTATTCATTATTTGTCCATAATCTATAAGAACGTGTTTTAATTTTATTAATGATGAATTAAATGAATTTCACAAGGATTAATCTTGTAATTATATTAACATAGATATTTTAGATGTTCATTTATTTAAATCATCAAATTTTTATATATAATGTTTCTGTCTCGAATATTATTATTGTGTTTTTCATTTATATTTATAATTATTAATTGTTGTAAAATTAAAATTTCAATGTAGTTTCATTATATAGGATGAAATTATTGTTTCACGGGATATCATGGAGGACTCACATACATGTTAAATTATATTTATGAAATTTTTTATATAGATTATTGTGTGTGTAATGGTCATGGATAACTTTGGAGTACTTTTTTCCTTCACATGTGAATCTCTTTTTAAAAAATTACTATTGTCTTTAATTTGATAGTTCATATGAAACTATAAAACACTAAGTATAGAATTTATAGAACCTATGAAATTTAATATCGATTTTTATGATATCATGGAAATGTAAATACAATAAATTAATTTGTTATAAACAACAGAAACCAACTTAACATAAATTATTTTACCCATTGATGGTAGAAAGATCTTCAGTTAGACCTTGATGAATTCATCTAGTTGTGCAATTTTAATTCATTATTTTCTTTTTTGTGTGTCTAATTGTGATGGGGTATAATAGCCATTAAAATATATGATTTTGTGTTGTGACTTACAACCAAAATTTGGTCATTTAATTGAACTTAAAGGTGGAAAAAAGGTAGGACTATTTTGGATATGACTCTTGGTAGAAAAAGTAATGACTATTTTTCGGTTTAATCTTTCAATGGGGGAACAGTTTTATAATTGTAATATGATGTAAGGTGTAGAAATTTATTTTTATCATAAAATTGTATTGGGTGTCATCTCAATATTTTAATGAGAGGGTTGAAGATTTAACAAGACCCTTTAGATATAAACATATATAAATATTTCATTTTCTATTTATTTAATTTCTATTTCATTAACATTAAACCACTAATATAGTCTCTACATTACATTCACTAAGAAAATTATCACCCCTATTGGATATTTGGACATATTTAACTTATTAATAAAAAATATTTGATGCTATCAGATAACAAATTATTTATACTTTGTGTTCATGAGATTAATATGATAAAACCTAATGAAATATATGATGGACAATATTTTAGATAGGATAAATAAAAAAATTCATGTTCTATAATGAGAGTTCTATATTTTAAGATATTATATGATTAATTTTCCTTATAATATGAATAATTACTCATATTATAATTTCATGATACTCATGCTAAACAGTTAGGTTTTTCAAAGGTGATAAAGAAAGAAACATGATATTTGGGTGGTGACTAGATCAATCAATACTGAAATTGTCTTATTTTATAATATTATTATGAATTAATCCAGTAATTAAATTTATTATGTAATATTTATTAATATAATAAATGTATATATATATAATTTTTTTATGAAAACTCACAATGATTTTATCATTCAATTCGTTATATAAAAAACTTTACAGATATATTATGGGGAATCTGTTCCTTTCAAATATTTTTATTATCACTTTGGATGAATATGATGTAATATTGGGAAAACATTTCTATATATATATATTTAATTAATAAAAATTATAGTTATATGGAAATCACAAATCATATCCCAAATCAATATATGATCAACTATCGATGCAGAGCATACAATGAATTCCTTAGTGAAATCTCATTATCGTCTAATCATGTGTTCTATATAAATAAAATAGTGAGAGAAAAACATTATATTGAAGATATGAATGTCGTATGAGAATATAGATATAGTTGTCAAGAATACTTTATCTTTAAACCCCCAAATCATGAGACTAAGTTTCTGAAATAACTCATACATGTTTCTGTGACAATATTAATGTCTCCTTATAGAACGACCCCAATTATTTGGGGTAATTGTGAAAGAAACTCAAAGAGAATTTTTTTACAGCTTGGTTTTAACTATGTGAATAATCATGGGGTTAAACATATCATATTTTTTGAAGTAATTTATTGTGATTATTAAATACATTATCTTTGTTAACATAAATGTGATCAATGTTCTTTAGGATAGATTAATGTGCTGAAAATTTCAAGGATCTCAAAAATTAAATTTCCCTACACATGTACTCACACTGCCATGTTGTAGGAAAAAGTTTTTTCAAAATATTATTGAGTAAATAAGGTATTGGGATACCTTGTCATTTTCAGGTGGCCCATTCTATAAAAATCTATATATTTTACAATAGTAAACTAGAAAATTATTTACATATCATAATGAAACACAACACTAAATCAAAAGGATTATTTTATTTTGATATTATAAATATATAGACATATTATATCACATAATTTTAAAATTTTATCCATAATTAAACCACCATTGATTTTCATGTTGGTATCTCATATGATATACTAATATTTGTGACCTTGGGAAGGGAAAACATAAAAAAGTGCATGTTAAAATATTTAGTAAGGGAAAATCCTAAAATATTCATAAAGGAATGAACCATATGAATATGATTAAACATGATAAATAGATTTATATCTAGTTCAAAAGATTTTTTTCCAATAATTTTTTCCATGTAATGTCAAATAACCACAAAATTACCATGGTAAAAAATACTGATGATTAATGACATAATATTCATGTTTCAATGATAATATAAAAGTAAAATCATATAGATATGTGATATAATCATAGCATAACAATTTCAATATAACAAAAATCAATCATGTTCATGAACAACATTATTATCTCATGTAATATAAATTATTTTCCAATAGATTATAACAATTGAAAATGCAAATCTAATCACCCAAAATGAGTATTTATTAATGTAATTTTGGGTTTTATTCATAAAACACAATACTTTAGAAGATACATCCTTAATGATTTAAGAGGAAAATAATAGTAATACATAATTTTAAAATAACATTTATTAATACTGAATTGAAGGGAAAAAATTACATTTCACCTTATTGAAATAATTGTTTTTAGAATTTTACATGGTAATAATTTAAAATAAATATTTATAATGAAATATTAATAGTGTATCCTTTTAAATGGAATAAAGGTTTTCCGATGAAAAAATATAGTTTAAGGAAAAATATATGATTAGGAAAGTAAAACCCATCAATATATTATTTGGAAGTTTCTTTTATTGAAATCTACATCAAAAAAATAAATGATGCTTTCTTTTTAAAAGAGTTGAAGAGTGATATATACAAGAAAAATAAAAAATTCATATTTGATTTTCAAAATAATAAAGGATTAGATTGATGGGATGATTGAATATGTACATGAAGGACATAAATCATATTTGAGATGATGTCAATTACTATTAAAATTGTAAATTTTTAAGGAAGAATTTCACCAAAGAATAATTATTGAATTTATTTTATATTTTTCCTTCAAATAAAATATAATTTATAATATTTTATTATTTTCAGTTGAATAAATAAATCATAAATGAATGAATATCATGTGATAACAATATAACTCAAATAAATGAAAATTTAGTTAAAACATTCCTTACCATTACTCATAGATTTTATGGAAGCACATTAAAATCTTATTTAATACAAATTACCATCCTAATAACATATTTTATAAGAATATTCATATCATTTAATGTTTGGTTTTTTGGTATAATTTATCCCTAAACATTAATTTACATGGAATTTTTTGTTTTCATCATTTGATGATATTAATTATGATTATATCACAAATGTTTCGTAATAGTGATGTGGAATCCCAATAATTGAATCCAAGTTCATCATTATAAAAATAGACAAGATATTTAAATAATTTTTATCCATTTATTTAAATTCCAAAGGTTATTTTTATGGATACTAAGTACATGGTTCCTGAGACTGTGATCTATGATGATCATGTTTTGGGTAATTTATTGATAGAAATAGAATACGTTAAAATGACCACTAATTTTCATTTAATCTATCAGAAACTATATTATTTTTATATTTAAGTCCATATTATCAATTAAATTCAAAAACATATATTTACGAACTGTACCTCTAATAATATTATGAAAAATAAAATATTTAATTCATGTATGTAGTTTTCAACACATAACATGATTGAAATTTTAATTTTTTTAATTTTTGGGAGGAATTTAGAAAATGATTCTTAAAATAAAAAAATATTGTTTAGAATAATTATGATAATTATTTAATTAGTATATCATAGATTAAATATTTTTGTGTAATGTAAAAGAAGAATAATAATTTTTATTAATCCAAAATATTTATTAATATTTTTTACCTTACTCCTCATTGTAACTCATTCGTCACTCTTTCAGATTTTTTTAGTGAGATGAACTCATAAAAATCATTTTATTGGATTTTGGAGAGCTATTCGGGTAGATATTAGATGATATTAACATATTATGGTGTGTGTAGAAGTGGAGTTTTAAAGGGATCCTTTTATAAATATGTGTGGTGGAACGTTTAGAAACAATATTTACATTTTTATAAAGGAATTTAATTTTCAATGGAATTCTCCTCTAAACATGAAAAATAATGGAATCGGTATCATTTTTTTAAATATATATCTTATCCTAAAAAATAAGGGATATGGATAGAGATATTTCTTCCCCTTCCCGTTAATTATTTTTTTACCAAAATTGAAATTTAAAATTATGTCTTGTTTATTTAACCTCTATAACATATATTCCAGAATAAAAAAAATTATCGCTTAATATAATTTGGACATCATGATATCAAATATGAAAAAAAATTTGAAATATTAAATTTTTTAATTTGGTAAGAATTTATTCTATAATAAATGAATAACATATAAGAAATTATTCTATAAAAATTATTCCTTAAGTTCCAAAATGTTAAAAATTAATATATAATTTAAATATAATATAACATAATGAATACTTTTTCTGAATAAATTATACTTTTTCAAAAACATATTTTCTTAAATTTTTACCTGATTCTCATATTCAAATAATGTCATAAAATCCACTACATCTGTAAACATGGTATTTATGTTGTTAAAAATAAAAAATCATTAAAAGTTACAATATTTAATGATCCTATAATATTTTCATGATATACAATATAATTATTTTATTTATTAAAAAAATAAATTCCCAAAATTTTGAATTTTTTAATTAAATGAAAACATAACATATAATGAAATATTGATTATATAAAAAATTAATTTTTTCAATGACCTACTTTTCTAATTATCAATTCCATTAAATTAATAATTATTATTTTCTAAATATATTATTTATAAATATAATATATTCTATCAAATTTTGATCCTAATAAATTTTGACACTGGAAAAAAAATGAATCACATAAAATGGATATTTTTAGTAAAATAAACATTAAAGAAAAAATTAACGATTTTTTTATTTAGCAATATGAATTTATAATTTTCAAATAAAATAAAAAATTTGATAATTTTTTAATTATTTATTTATTTTATAATGATGTTAATTCACGTTATACCTTCCAAGTCAAAAAATATATTATAATAGACATATTAAAATCATATTTATTTTTTGTAAAATATATCATTGTTTATTTTGGTTCAATGTCTCGTGTGGAAAAATTTATTAAATTAAATTACTTTAAGGGGAAATATATAAAAAAAAATTGGTTGTCAACTTATACACCACTTTGTAGAACTTTTTCATTGAAATTTTTATTCTAAGATAGAAACAAATTGTGGTACTTTGTTTTCCTTATATCCTCATGTTCCCACATAACAACCACAAACTTATGATTTCAGTAATGATTATTGACATAATGGGTTTTCTTGTTATTAAAAAACATATGTCTTTAATATGAAATTTCAGTTTTTATTCCCCGTGAGAGAGGGGATTTTATAGTTTCACGACATCTATGTTCATTATATTAGATTGAAATTGTATGAATATACTTAAAACTTATATGTGAAATTAATCTTGAACCAAAGAGAGGTGTGGTGGAAGTGACAATAAGAACCATAATTTTTATTATTTAATTATTCAAATAATATTAAAATAACGTCCACATGAGACAAATAAAATAATAAAAACAAAATGATGAAAAATCGATTATGAAAAGAGAGAAAACCAAGGGGTTATGGGGTTAGATGTACAAATGACCAAGAGCATCTGCCCTGACAAGATTCACTCCCTCTAATATAAAATACATGAGCCTTCAGATACAAGTAATCCATTCATCTTGGGTCACCAAGGTGGAAATAATTTCCTCAAACTTATTCCATTTACACCATTTATAAATAACCATCATGTGGTTTATCAATATACTCTTGCAACTAATAATATAGTACACAATATTTCATTGTGTAGTTCCAAAAATGATCCAAAATTTTCAACATAGAACTTCTATCAAAATTTGTAATTATTATATATGTTTCTGACTTTTAAATCATTATAAATCATTTCATAATTATGATCACATCAATATAATTTCCTTTCTCCAGCGTTATCTCATATTGTTTAATTTTATCATCTCTTCAAATTTTGATCATGAAAATGTCAGTTTTATATATTAGAGTTTAAATAGATTATAAACGGTAATTCATATAGTGGAATACATTAAGAACAAATTATATTTATTACTATTGAGTAACATCCAAGTACATCCTCCAACATTTTGAATGGTATTTTTTATTTGCTATTCATTCGAGGATGATATATAATATCAATGCTCTATTCTATATCAACTGATTATTGACGAATGCTATTGAATTTTGGTATTATCAAAGGATATAGATTATATATAGCATAAAATTATTCTCTATTAATCCTTCCACCTTCATTTATGTAGAAAATGGAATTTTTATCTTTGGTGAAGTCACCTAGAAAGAAAATGATTGTTGGAGACATTATAAGTCCAAACCACACTCCCCAAATGACAATGTTTCCATTAGATATATATATTTTACTAGTTAGAAAAACCTCAGTGATATTTTCCCATTTATGTATGCGTAAAGATAATTTTTATATCACCCAATTATTCTTCAATCACACCTCCTTAACATACAAGAATACCAAACATTTAGACATCAATTTTTCAATATCTGTATTGACGTTATCCCACCAAATACATTAAACACAAATATTTCAAATCATTATGTATATAGTATGAACAGATAATGATGATATATTTGAATTATCTAATAAATTTTTATTAATTACAATTTTCAAGGGAAAAATATATAATTCATTAATATTATAACTCCACTTCTATCAATGTTAACTTCTATATTATTCCTCACTTTATTGTATAATTATTTATCATTTTTATGGGAATCATTTATATTAATATAAATCAATGGATGGTAAATATTTTGGGAAAGGATTGATTCTATCCCATACCATATGATTTTAATATCAATAATTTTAATCTAAAATAAAACTGTGTCCCATTCAATCCATATTAAGGAGAGGAAGCACAATACTTTTAATTGATGGAATAAACCACCGTGTTTTCTTTTATGAAATGGTAAATTATTTTGAAAAAATTTTATTTTATTAACTCTAAACACCTCTTGTATCACATGATTAACTCCTTTTATGTGAATATATATTTTTTATAATTATTTATATATTTATCACATTTAACACCTTAAAAGTAATTATTTGAAATAATTAATTAAAATATAATTGCCACCATATCTAGATAATTTATTCAGTAATTTCATTCATGATATAGTATTTTATATCATTCTTAATCTACAAACATATAATTTAATATTACAACACTTCTAAACAACTTAATAAAATTCAATTTATATTATAATTCCATCACCACTATAAATAGATGTAAATATAAATTTAGAAACAAATAACTTTTAATAATCCTTGATTCATTACTCACATTATTATATATAGAAGAGTATTACTACCATATAGGATAACATCATTAGGGGATTTTAAAATCTTGTGATATTTCTTACAAATCAATGGTAGTATCTTGAAAATCATTGAAAACTATGGATTTAAATAGTAGTCGTTGATCTTGGGAAAACATCAATGACCTTTTTATTTCATTGATTGAAAAATATTGAAATTATTTTGATTACATTACATCAATATAAAAGAATGATTTTTTGGGAGGAACTATAATTAGATCCAAAAGTTCCTCGAAACTTGCTCTAATTTTGAATGTAATGTATCCAACAACTTTGGGCTAGTTCATTATGATTTTTTATTAAATTTATATTAAAAAATTATAAATACCATAATCAACATATGTCTTCACATAGTACATACTTATATAATTTTAGGTTAATATAAAGGATTCACAAAGCGGTGGAACAATTAGGGGTGATCTAGATCACGATGGATATGGTGAATGAAATCAACTAGAAAAGACGTGAATCTAAAATAATTAGCAAATAAGACAAGGATAATTCATATGATATCATGTAATGTACGTTTATAATTAATCTTATATAGAAGTTCACCATAAGAATCTGGTCTTGTGATATCATCTTCAGGTGCATAACTTCTCCATTTCTCTCATTGCCATTAATGTGAAAATATTATGATTTTGTTAAATATTTCTGAGGGTTACATTAGAGGGACCCTATATCACCCAAAAATTTCATTCCTATATAGGGTATTATATTAATAAATTTTAAGCATGACATAAAAGGAGGGTCTATCCAAGCATTCAATAATACATCTTGGATATCTCTAGTGTGTAATTTGATTTATAATGGGAAAAATTAAATTATAAAAAATAGAAGGAATATAATTTATTTATTAGTTTAATATAATTATAAAAAAATATAATTTATGAAGCTTCCAATAGATCAAATATGGGAAAATAATTGCATATATTCTGAAATCCCGACCGGGTCGATGTGGAAGGACTATCCTGGAACAACATGTAACCCAAATCGGAAGCCTCCATATAGAGTATTGAGGTGATCTAATTTCATATGGGAAAATAAAAAAAAGTTCTATTTCATAATCAGATCATTATCTTAACACCTTAGATCATTGACATGTAAATAAAACTTCTCTTGTTTAGTAAGAGGATCATGTGGGTGAATATCATATAAATATAAATGGCCATGAATATTCTCTCATTCATCAAACCAATAATGTTTACCATTTATAGAATTGAAAAAAATTATTAATTATATGATTTGAGACTAAATAATGAGGGAATTTACACTATACTACATATAAAAACAATATGAATCCACTTGTAGAATGATAGATCATTATTAATGATGTAACTGATTCCGTGAAATTAATACAAAAAATGTTTTCCTGGGAAATGATTGAAGGGAAATCTCTATGGGAACGAATCATGAGGATTATAATCAAGGAGGAATAGAAACCAGGGGATGATTGATTGGGTAAACTATCATATATTATACGGTGTGTGAGAAATCATCACGAAAAATTAGATGGAAAAGTTTAATGGGAGGTCTGGTGTGGAAACATTTTGTTTAAGGAAGTCAATGGGCTCGATTGACCTTATTCTTATAAGGATCACCAATATATGAGATCCCATTTAAATAGGTGATCTCACATTATACATTAATTTTTTCCATTCATGATGAATACAAAAAAAAACATATGCATATATGTATTGTTTTATGTGATTATCCTGATAAATGCGTGTTCATAGAGTCAAAGATAAGAACCTTATGTTCTTAAGACCTTATCATTTTCATGTGACCCAACCTGAAGATGGTCATGTGGCTAAGAAAACATTATTTTAAAGTAATTATGATGAATATGAACTTCCTCATCTTGAAAATATGATACAAGGCTATCCCTACGGATGATAGAGTTCAAAAAATGGGATCAAACTAGTCTCGTAGTTCAAGTGTAGTCAAAAACAAAACATTGAACACCTATAGAATATATTTTTAAAGGTGACTGGGTTCAATTTACCTCATATATATTCATACAAAGGATTGATTTCTATTCATAATATGTGTATTTTTAGGATTTTCTCATCATCTCTTACTAGGGGGATGTTCTTCATGTTCCCAAGGTAAGGCTATTTTCTATAGTACTTCCCTGTTATGTGGCGATATATGAGACAAGATGAAAAATGTTTGAGAGTGAAATTTTTTTCCAACCAACATCTAAATATTAAATTATTATATCTGGTGGCTCTATATGGTACAATAATTTAAGTGGGTGATACTAAGGGAGCAGATAGTGGTATTATATCATGAGAGATAATTATCAGAATAAGAAATTCTCTTAGGGGAGGATCAAATAAAGACCTCCCAATGTTGGGAATAAATATAATGTGTACAGTTCATTCATTTAAGGATCTATAGATAGAGGAGTCCTTGCGTATGATGGTATGGGGTCAGCGGCATTTCGTTTTAGTTGTTTTTTTATACTTGAAAACTCTATCGGGGTAAATGCAACAACTATCTCAATTGGGATTCCCTCATTCAATTATTACAACATATATATTGTGGAAAAAAATCGGATTATAATATTCTCATGGTATTCCATTGGTAAAATAACAACAATATATGGTATTTAACATATTTTATTGGTATATAAAATTATATGATTTTTAATGCAATAGATATAACCCCCACATTGATTTCAGCGAACTTCAAAGCTTGTAGTGTTTCTATCAAAGGATGACCTGATGATATTCATAAATTTTACAATAAAACATGAGACATTACCAATGATTTTAATCTCATTTTCCACTGAGATTATCTATTTTTTTACCACCACATACCAATATAAACATTACGGTTTCCTCCATTCAGAATATAATGTTATTTTTTAGTGACTACCTTGAATTTTTCACTATATTTAATAATTAGTTTATTAATGGGATCAATGTTTATTTGACTATAATTTATTACTCCAAATGAAATTATAATGAATTTATTGTCCCCATTTATTCTATAAAAAGGTATCATGTGTATATCATATTTATTAATGATGAATTGATGGAATCCAAATCAAGGATTCACATTTTCAAAGTATTTCCATCCACTATATTGATCAGACTTGTAATAAATATGTTGTAGATGATACTTGATCTTGATTGAAATATATTAAAATTCATGATAATATATTAAAATACCCACTGATCAATAACACATCATGAAAATAATGAATTTAACAACCCATAGTGAAGCACTAGTGCATATAATTTTGTAAAATAGATTATAATATAGTTTCATATCTCAATAAGTTATTTATATTCTTGCTTTATGTAAGTAAAATTTATAAATAGAATTATACATGAATATGTTAAATTGGAACCTAAAAACATTATTTCGTGGTAAGTTGTTAAAATTTATCACGAAATAGGTATTTATCCCTTAAGATAGTCATGTCCCCTATTTTGATTTATTTCCCATTATTTTAGGATGTGTACCCTTCATTATTGTGTATTATGACCCAAATTAATTGTTTTCAATACAATATGATTTCAAAATAATCATTACATTTATATTTGGTTATAATAATATTATTTATATGAAATTTTATTTTTTTATCCAAATTATTGATATAACCATTCTTTTGAGAAATTGATTCATGCCAAATATCACATCAATTTACACTATGAGAAGGAGAAATAAATTCAAATGATGTATCCTAATATAATTTATGAACATATAGTATCTATATACATTGGATCCATATAAAACACAAAAATATATTGTCATATATAATTTAATATCAATTGTTTGGTGTGGTGAATAACCATTCAACGAAATTTTGTGTAGAAAAAATGAAAATGAAGAACCATAATAAAATAACAAATTTGCATATCTAGAAAATAGAATATGTTTAAAATTTACCACATAATTATCTTGGATTTATTCATTGTTAGTGATTAATCATTCTCTTATATATTTATTTTTTTAAATGGTTACTGATTCATATCTTTCACATTATCCATTATGTTATTACATTGATTTTTGTAATTCCAAAACAACTTGCACTGAATTCATTGAATAGTAGGAGTAGCATTAGCTAAGACCTCATTATCCTCCATTTAATTGATTTATCACATTTCCCATGATCAATAATTATTATCGTGATGGTCAACAATCAAACACTTGAAACATTTTTAGGTTAATTTCATGATATTTCATGGGTGATTCAACACACTTTTTTCCATATATGTGATTGTAATATTTTTCCTCTAATTTTATTTTCATTAAAGTCTCTATGAAATGTTATAATCATTTTATTATCTTTAGATCCATTATAATTATTTGAGTATCTTGTTTCTATTTCCACAATATATTCACAACAAACAATCTCATATTAGCTATCGATATCTCTTATTGAGAATTCCATTTAACTACCTGGTTTTAGGGAACTACATTATTGATCAATATTCTATTAAAATTCACTAAAAAAATTGGTTGCATCCCAGTATAGAATCAAGAAATTAAACTCAATACTACTAATGGATTTTTCATTATATTTCATCATCCCTAGAAAATATTACAATATTTATTATGAAGTGTTGAAGGAAAATATTTAGTGAAAAATATTATCTTTAACTCATCCCATCAAAAATTGCTAACTTCATTACATTTTCATCATATTTTTAATGGGTTTCCATTATTTTTTAGCACCATCATCAAAATAATAATGAAAAAATAAAACCTTTTCATGAATTCTTCACTAGTGAATGTATAATATATTCTTGATAAAATTGATCCATTTCATTATAGTTGGTGAGTTTGAAGACCAAAAAATTGTGGGTGGAAATTTCCATATGAATGACATGATAGAGTGTTTATCATTTTTTGGAGAATTTTGGATCAAATATTTGTTCACATTACTATTTATTACATTAGTCTATTAGGTGATCACTACAATGGGATTTTTAAAACCAACCACCATCCCATTTATTTTCTTATTATGAAAGTATTCACATTATATATCACACACATTGTTTACATAGATTAAATAGGATCCAGATATCACTTTAAATAAATTAATGTTGTGGAATGAGATAACTAACAAATTTATATAAGGAAACTATAAACATAAAATAAATAACACATGAATAAATTTCATATCATATCATATGAATCTCTAAATTTCCATTTATTTTATTCATGGATTTAATACTATTTGAATCTATAACATAATTAGTTAAATATTGAATCCCAAAATTCAAATTAAATACTTAATAATAGTTCATAAGAAACATCTTAAAAACTAATTAATATAAAATAAGAGTTTCAAACCAAAATGGTGGTTATGCCTCTTTATCGTGCACTATATAATGATTGTGTCAATACCCAAAAATATTTTTTAAGGTTTATTACCCATAGGTGAAATTGTGTTAGAGGAAACATGAAAAATATTATATATAAATGGGAATTACATTACTAAGAAACCACTTATGTCCCATCCACTAATTTAATATGTTGTTAAGGATGTGATAATATTTTTTTGGTTAGTTGTGGTGAAGTGGTGATTCATAGATTGTTTCTATGGGATAAGATTATGTAATTGTATTTCATAGATGAAAACAATACACATGTTAAGTGTGGTGATTGTTTAAAATGGTCTTAATGACTAAATACTTCTACCAAGGGGGTTTTTTATGTAAAAAATGTTTCAAATAAGTAAATTATTTCCATGAAAATTAATGTAATTTCAAGACGTAAGTAAATAAATTGATCCATAAAAATGTATTTATATTTATATTAATGAATTATTAAAGGGTAATATGTTTTTTCTTAATAGTAAAGGATACATGTTTGTACTATTTATATGATTTTCTCATAAAATAGTGGCCACCCATGGAAACCCACCACACTAGCACAATCATTAATTATTGGAAAAAGAATAGAAATTTATGAGAGACATCTAAGAGATGCAAAGTAGAGGCAGTGGGAAAAATATCACCCACAGGTAGTGAAATTTCAAGGTGGGTTATATTGATCCCATAGGGATAAACACATATTAGTGCTTGGAGGTAGTTTGGCGGTCCATCATTGATAGGCCCGACCCCTGAAGCACATGTGGGTAGGATTGTTGTAGGTGTCGAACGCCTATGTGAGACCAAGGAATCACATGATGGACTTACATATTAAGAGCCTATGAATGATGTGAAAACCTTAGTGGGACATGGGACGGACAAAATTTTTTTATCCATTTAAAATTCTATTGAAAACTGTTTGTCTGCATAATTCAACTAATCTGAACTGATGATTTATCTTGAGTGATCATCCACTTCCTTCTGGTGCTCATGAGTTTAGTTGTGTGTGGTTATTCATTCATTTAAGAGGTGAGGCGATCATTCAAAACACTTAATGTTGACATGATTCCCATTTTTTCACTCTAATACATGTACCAAGTTAAAATGTCGGATGTAATTATTTTGAGCCCAATACATAATTCACGACATGCCATAAATCTATGTACATAAAAAAATTCCTATTGTTTTATAGAACCTTAGACCCAGTTCTCTAATGAAATAAAATATTATTCAATGAGCATGTATGATTGATGTGATATATATATATGAATATTTTCTTTCATGAATATTTATTGAATTAATAAACAAATAATGTATTACATGTCCAATGATACATATCTAAAAACACCAAAAATTGTGATGTTCATGAATGAGTATTATTTCCTTCTACAACTGCATATTATGAATGGATATTTGATGATGTGTAGTGTTTTGTTACACCTTTTGATAAAGTGTGTGATAATAGATCATGTATCCATTTCCATTTCAAAGAGACATATCCATTTTCAATGATTAATGATGTAGCTGATTACAAAAGAAATATACATTTCTAATTTATTGATGTACCCAATTTACTATTTATCTATATTCGTAAGACACCATTATATACATTTATGAGAAGAAAAGTAATTGTATTGTCAAATATAGTTGATAAGGTTTCACATGATCAGTTCATTTCACAATGCCAATTCTGCTAATGAGCTTTATATAACCAATTGTAATTTGTAGCCCACTAAATTTTCACTTAAAAATCAATGATTTTTTTGAGAAACTGAGAATTCAAAAATTAATTATGAAAAATATATATCAATATCTACATTACTTAAAATCCAATATTTATAATCTAATGGAGTATTTAGTGGTTTTTTACCAGGATTCTTTTTTCTGATTAGGGGTGGTCATAATTTGGCTCACATTTATAGAAACAAAAAAGAGAGTGTGTGTTTGTAAAAATATGTGCCCAGATCATGGAGGAAGGTAAAATTAATTATTTGAAAGAGAAAAAAATATAAAATTTCTATTATTAATTATTTAAAAAAAAATTAATTTTATGATAAAAAAACGGATCCATGTGATTTATTGTTGAAGTTGATCTCATGCAGATCATTCATTGAATATCTTCTAGTAATTAATGTGTAATGAGAAGTTAAGATAATATATGAGTTCCTTCATTAATTTTTCAAGAATAATTTTATAATACTAATACATCTATCTATTAATTATAATTTAATTAAAATAAAATAACTACTCCAATAGGGTGATTTTATGTGATTGAGTATTTGAACAACATGAGGAATATCTCGATCAAACCATATCTGAAGAGGAATCTAATGAATTTTATTACTATTTATCTTGAGTAAGTAACATTGGATAGAAATTAAAGATTAATATTATATTTGGGGTACCTATATAGTTTTTAGAGGGTTGAAATTTTTTTGCCTAACCAAAGTGGGGTGAATTGTAGTTAGGGTGTCTAACAAATTGGGGAAGAGATTATAACTGGGGATTCTAACTAATTATACTCATGTATGTGCATAGTGAAGAATCTATTACCCAGGGGAATATCTGATTCCATCATGTATTGTAACTTTATTTTGAACATTCTAAATAACGTGTCCTTATCTCTCTTGTTTCTTACTGCATACAAAGGTGTGGCTAAGATAAATAATTTAGTAGTTTAGGAACATTAACATATAAAAGAGGATAATTTTATAAGAAGAAAAGTATAATAAATGAATTTTATAGTGATATACCATAAATATTTGAGTAAAACATTATTGTAAAAGAATATAACATAAAAAATCTTATTTTTTCTATTTTCATCTTAATTAGATATTTACCCCATTTCATGTTTACTCGCATTTTTATTATATAAAATTTGATGACATGATGATATGTTTTTCGCAACTTATAGTAAATAATTATGAGGTAATAATCATGATAAATAGATAATATTAAAGGAAAAATAACATAAAAATGTTTCATGAGATCTTAAAAAAATATTACTAAAATCACGTTCATACCCAAAATAATTATATCATGTGATATAGAATATTTATCAATGCATTAATGGTCTTTGACATACCGACACTGTTATAGGAATTTAATATAAACAACATGTCTCATGGATTTTTGATGTTATTAATTTATTAATATCATTTTATATACTCCCTTTACTGATTTTCAATTAAATGTGCATAACTTATGTGAAATACTCATGCTTTAATATTAAATATTATTTTGGAGTATTGTTTCGAATAATACAGATTCATGTCTGTTTAGTATTTTAAATATAACTCTCACCCTACTAATCCAAATTGTGTTATTCTTATCCTGTAGGGTTCTAAATTCAATTTCCTACAAATCACTCAACTGGAGCATTGGCTAATTCGGCCATTTGAAGGGCCATATGGACCACACAAGATGACCCACCGGATCTGCCTAATTTCTGGACCAGCCATGAAGATTTCATTACTGGGCTCAATCTACCAGCCCAAATGCGTTTATATTCTTTTTCAAGCTCGGTAATTTCCTAAGGAGTCATGGATAAAAATTTAAAGTCCCAACTCTACCATTTTGGGGCCCAATGGATCCATTGAAATCAAGCCCACCATTCTGTCCGGGATTTTAAATCAGCCCACAATTCTTGACTTTTCAACTTATCCACTTGTCCAAAGAAGCTCATATTTTGTGGTGTGAAAGCTAAGATATGGAGGATCAACTTTAAAGAAGAAATGGTTCGGATTTGAAGGCATCTACATAGCCATAAGTGCATTCACATTTAGGCCATGGAAACTTTCTGGATAAAATTGGACAGTAGAAATGGTTTTAGTAATCCGGCCATAACTTTGGACACATAAGTCACATGACATCCAAAATTTGAGGGTGACTAGTCCACATCCATATCTACAATATTGAAGAAGGATATCTCTCGAGATTAAGCTGTTTGAAAGGTCATATTGGCGGGCCAACTTGAGGGGCAGTTTGGGAATGAAAACAGTCCACTACCTTTGGCTATAAATTCACTCCCCTCTTCTCCTTGCAAGAGGTTGGCATTTCAGAAGAGAGGAGATCACATTGGCACGACCAAAGCTTTTCCAAAGGCTTGGGAGGACCTGACATACTCAAGTTTACACTTGAGAGACCTTTCCTCCTCTTTCTTTTCACTTACTTTTGTGTTCTTCATTTTTGTAATCTTGTAATTCTCTTTCTTTGTAATTCTGTTTTAATGCAAGTTACTTCTTCAATATCTCTTATTCTCTTCCACCTTCTGTATTTTAATATTAATGTTCTTAAAATAGTTTAAATTCAGTTCAATCCCCTTCCCTTCTTAAGCTTCCTCATTCAATCGAAATTCTATTTTTGATTCTTAAATTATTTCGTGTGTGTGTTCGGCACACTACTCTTATCTTGTCCCTTTCTTTTTCTTCTCTTTATAATTCATCACCATAAACATATATTACCAGATTATTAAACATCCAAATGGCTGAGTAAATCTCTCATTGGGGTGAGTTATAATTTGGGGATGTTAATTGATTGAGAGTTTTGCTCGATGAGTATTCTTTAAATTAATATTGTGTATGTTAAACTTAATATGTCATGGATTAATGATATGTTTTGTTTAACAAGTGGTTTCCATGGATTATTGGAACCATAAATACACTACCATAAATAAGTTTTGATAGAGATTAGAACCCTAAGTTAAGTTAAGGCTTGGATTAAAGCCTTCACACTTAGGAATTCCAATCAACGTCAACTTATGACATGGGTGTTAATTTAATGCAATACAAAGTAAGGCTCAAGGATATCACATGCTTAACTCCCCAATGATGAACTCACCCCAATCTTTATCAATTTGGTAAATCAAACATCATCCATAAATCATTTCAATTAAGCTCTGAAAACAAACCCCCCTAATCAAAATACAATCAACTAAAAACAAACGACTACTACAAAGTATCATCGCCGAGGATTCGACCCGAGTGCTGCTATACACATTAGCAGAGCACCGGAACCTTGAACGGTCGATAGGCGACAATCGGCCGCACTTTCAAATGGCGCCGTTTCCGGGGATGGTGCTTTAAGTAGTCATTAGTTTCTGGTTATTGTCAAGAAAACACACAAAAAAAACAAATTTTTTAAAAAAAATTGAAAAAAAAACACAAAGAAAAACCCGTCTTCTCATAAAAATCATAAACTGAAAAAATACAAAGAAAAACCCGTCTTCCTCTGTCTTCCAAAATCTCTCTGAATGCCCCGTAGCCTTCCAAACAATCCCTCGGATTTGTTTGACCCTGAAATTGAGCGAACACTTCGCCAACTTAGGAGGAACATAAGAGATACTCAAATAATTCAAGAACCAGTCCTCATTCAACCAATTGAATTAGATATGGCCAATCCTAGGGAACAAACATTGAAAGAACTTGCTGCCCCTGATATGAATTACCAACCTCTTGGTATTCAATATCCAAACATAGAGGCTGACTTCGAACTCAAGTCGGGTTTGATTCATCTTCTTCCTCATTTCCATGGTCTAGCTGGAGAGGATCCTCATCTTCACCTCAAAGAGTTCCAAGTGGTCTGCTCAACCATGAAACCTCAAGGGGTTTCTGAAGAACAAATCAAGCTTAGAGCTTTCCCCTTTTCCCTAGCGGATTCTGCCAAGTCTTGGCTCTACTACCTCCCACCTGGTTCCATAAACTCATGGGTTGACATGAAGAGACTTTTCCTTGAGAAGTTCTTTCCCGCTTCCCGAACAGCTTCTATCCGAAAGGAAATAAGCGGCATCCGTCAATTCCCTAATGAATCACTCCATGAGTATTGGGAGAGGTTCAAAAAGCTTGTGGCAACTTGTCCACACCATCAAATCCCTGACCAACTCCTGATCCAATACTTCTATGAGGGGTTATTGGCTATGGAACGAACTCTCATTGATGCCGCAAGTGGCGGTGCTCTTGTTGACAAAACTCCTGCAGCTGCACGAGAACTCATAAGCAACATGGCTGCAAACACGCAGCAATTCCATACTCGAGCACATGCTCAAGTGAAATAAGCCCAAGAGAATCAATCCATAGATCCCAACAAGATGACTGAGTGGATGAGTGAACTTACAGGTCTTGTGCGTCAACTAGCGGTGGCTACCAAAGCCCCAACCTCATCTTCTCCACAGTCACTATTCCCTGGACCTATCAAGAATTGTGGAATCTGCAACTCTCCATCTCATCTGACTGACACATGTCCACAACTTCAAGATGATCCATCTGATTCATCTAGTCCAATGGAGCTCAATGCGGCATATGCTCAGCGAAACTTCAACCCTCAACAATCAGGTCAGTTTGTTAGAAACTTCAACCAACCCCACTCTGAGCCCTTCTCTTCTACCTTTAACCCACCTCTGAGGTATGGTAATCCCATTTCTCATCCTCCTCAATTCCCTTCTCAAAACCCAAACCAATTCCAATATGGTCAAGGTGGTGGTAACTTCCATCAACCTTATCCTTTTGTTCCTCAACCTCAAAGGAACAATCCTCCTCCTGGATTCCACTATCCTAACGAGCCTTCCCAATTCCCCACCCAATACAATCACTTTCCCAAGAACCAAAATCAAGGCCAACCCAATTTGGGACATGCCTCTTCTTCTAAACAACCATGGGAAAGTGCTGTAGAAGATCTTGCTTCCTTCACCCGTTCTAGTCTAAAGAACATTGAAACCCAAATAGGTCAACTTGCATCCCACCTTAGCCAGCAACAACCATCCAATTCATCCCAACTCCCAGCTCAACCATTACCCAACCCCAAGGGTAATGTAAGTGCAATTGCACTTAGATCAGGAAAGCAACTTGCTATGCCTCAAGATAAATCCTCAAACCACCCTTTCGATGTTGATCTAGAAAATGAAAAGAAAAAAAAGCTGGAAAAGGAACTTGAATCCACTCCTTCACCTTCTTCCATTCCACTAAGGAACCCAATTCCTTTTCCTCAAGCCATCTCCAAGCCTAAGAAGTCCTTTGAACCTGATCCTGAAATGCTTGACATGTTTAGACGTGTTGAAGTGAACATCCCCCTCTTAGATGCCATCAAACAAATCCCTATGTATGCCAAGTTTCTTAAGGAATTGTGCACCCATAAGAGGCAACTTAGGAACATTGAAAATGTTTCAACTCAACAGTCCATTCCCATGAAGTGCAAAGATCCAGGGACCTTCACGGTTCCATGTCAAATAGGGAGTTCCAACTTTGATGATGCACTCATAGACCTAGGAGCCTCAATTAATGTCATGCCCAAATCCATTTTCTCCAACCTTGGTCTAGGTCCCTTGCACCCAACGGGTATTGTCATTCAATTAGCCAATCGAAGCACTGCCAGTCCTGAGGGGATAATTGAGGATGTTCTTGTTCGGGTCAATGATCTTATCTTCCCAGCTGATTTCTATGTCCTTGACATGGAAGGTGAGACGACCTCTTCTCGATCTCCCCTAATTCTAGGAAGACCATTCCTCATGACTGCGAGAACCAAGATTGATGTCCACTCAGGCATCTTATCCATGGAATTCGGTGACCAACTGGTCAAGTTCAACATTTTCCAAGCCATGCGATACCCATCTGAGGATCACTCTGCATTCTCAATCCATGCTTTTGAGGACACTTCTAAGATTCAATCGAACCCCAATCCACCATGTTCTTCATGTTCTAATGATAAAGGATCTTGTGAAATCTGCACCATGATTAACAAAGTCATAAATGGTGAAGTTGATGTGGACCTCTCATTCATAGACTCCATCAATCTAGAGGAACTTGAAAACTCTCTTGAATCCCACATCAACTCTGATATCTACTGCTCCACCTTGGACAGTGTTGAGGAAAATGATCCAAACCCATCTAGAATCCCTTCTCCTACTCCTAACTTGTCTAGCTCTCCAATCAAGGCTGAAACTGATCTAAAACCACTTCCTTCACACCTCAAGTATGCATTCCTTTTCCATGATCCCTCCTACCCTGTCATTATCTCTGCTTCACTTCCTGAAACTGAGGAGTCCCAACTTGTTCGAGTGTTAGAGAAAAACAAAAATGCCTTAGGTTGGACCCTAGAGGACATTCCAGGAATCAACCCTGCCCTTTGCATGCATCACATCCATCTAGAGGAATCATCCAAACCAATTAGGCAACCTCAAAGAAGACTCAATCCACTCATACTTGAGGTAGTTAGGGAAGAGATTACCAAGCTTCTTCAAGCTGGTATTATCTACCCAATTTCTGATAGTGAATGGGTTAGTCCAATTCAAGTCGTTCCTAAGAAGGGCGGGATAACAGTTGTCACAAATGAACATGGAGAAGTGGTCACAACTCGAGTGAAAAACAAATGGCGTGTGTGCATCGATTATCGCAAATTGAATGCTGAAACACGAAAAGATCACTACCCACTTCCTTTCCTTGACCAAATGCTTGAGAGATTGGCCGGAAATTCACACTATTGCTTTCTTGATGGTTACACCGGCTACTTCCAAATTCCAATCGCACCTCAAGACCAAGAAAAGACCACATTCACTTGCCCCTTTGGAACCTATGCCTATAGGCGAATGCCTTTTGGCCTTTGTAATGCTCCTGCAACATTCCAACGGTGTATGATGAGTATCTTTTCTGAATTCATTGAGAATTTCATGGAGGTCTTCATGGATGACTTTACCATTTATGGCGAGTCATTTGAATCTTGCTTACATTCACTCTCTTTGGTCCTTCAAAAGTGTGTTAAGTGCAACCTTGTGCTGAATTTTGAAAAATGTCACTTCATGGTTTCAAATGGGATTGTTCTAGGGCACATAATTTCTCAAGAGGGTATCCAAGTTGATCCAGCCAAAATTGAGGTGATCCAATCACTTCCTGAACCCAAATCAGTTCGAGACATTCGGTCCTTCCTTGGTCATGCCGGTTTCTATCGGCGATTCATTCAGAACTTCAGCAAGATTTCCATCCCACTCACTCGTTTACTTCAAAATGATGTCACATTCAATTTTGATGAGGCTTGCAAGAGAGCCTTCATTGAACTCAAATCTGCTCTCACATCTGCTCCAATAATCCAACCCCCAGATTGGTCCTTACCATTTGAATTGATGTGTGATGCTTCTGATAGGGCCATTGGGGCTGTTCTTGGTCAAAGAAGAGAAAACATTCCTCATGTCATCTTTTATGCCTCAAAAACATTGGATGAAACTCAATCACACTACACTGTGACTGAAAAAGAACTTTTAGCTGTGGTTTTTGCCTTGGATAAATTCCGGCCCTATCTCTTAGGTGCCAAAATCATCATCTTCACGGACCACTCAGCATTAAAGTTCTTACTTAAGAAAAGTGATTCCAAACCAAGGCTAATAAGATGGATTTTAATGCTCCAAGAGTTTGACCTTGTGATAAAAGATAAACCTGGAAAAGAAAACCCTGTGGCTGACCACCTGAGTATAATTTCTAATTCTTCTCATTCTGAAATAATTGATCCTGAATTTCCAACTGAACACCTCTCATCTCTCACTCCAAAGTTACCATGGTATTCCCCAATTGTCAATTACTTGGTTTCTGGTGTTTTCCCTGAATATTTCTCAAAAGAAAAAAAAGAAAAGATGAAAAGTGACTCAAAGCATTATTTTTGGGAAGATAATAAACTTTGGAAAACTGGGGCTGACATGGTAATTAGGAGATGTGTTGATGAAACTGAACAATCCTCCATCTTGGAATTCTGCCACTCAATGCCTGGAGGTGGCCACTTTGGACCACAAAGGACTTCTCGAAAGGTCCTAGATTCTGGATTCTTTTGGCCTTCACTCTTCAAGGACTCACACGAGTTCTGTCAATCATGTCCCGCTTGCCAAAAATTTGGCACAATTTCTAAAAGAAATGAAATGCCTCAAAAGCCATTAATCTTCTGTGAGCTTTTCGATGTTTGGGGCATCGATTTCATGGGACCTTTTCCCCCTTCCAATGGATTATCCTACATTCTCCTTGCCGTTGACTATGTTTCTAGGTGGGTCGAGGCCAAACCCACTAGGAAAGATGATGCTCAAACTGTGAGTGAGTTCCTCAAAACCCATATCTTCCATCGATTCGGAACACCACGTGCTTTGATAAGTGACTTAGGAACTCATTTCTGTAATAGAACCATGGAGTCACTTTTGAAAAAGAATGGGGTTGTACATAAAACATCTACTGCATATCACCCTCAAACAAATGGAATGGCTGAACTTTCTAACAGATAAGTGAAAAGAGTGCTTGAAAGAATTGTTAAGCCCACAAGAAAAGACTGGCCCGATAGACTTGGTGAAGCACTTTGGGCCTATCGAATAGCCTATAAGACACCCATTGGGATGTCTCCATTTAGGCTAGTTTTTGGTAAAGCCTGTCATTTACCAGTTGAAATCCAACATAAGTCATTTTGGGCTGTCAAAACTTGTAATTTTGATTGTGAAAAATCTGGTGAAGAAAGATTGTTGCAGTTGACTGAATTGGAGGAGCTTCGACTCGATTCGTATGAGAACTCCATTCTCTACAAAGAAAAGTCAAAGTCACTCCATGACAAGCACATTCTTCGAAAGGTATTTCATGAAGGTGAAAAGGTAATGCTCTTCAATTCTCGATTTCGACTTCACCCAGGTAAGCTCAATTCTCGTTGGGATGGACCTTTTATTATTACTAATGTTTACCCATTTGGTGCAGTGCAAGTCCAAGACCCTTCTTCAAAAAGAACATTCACGGTTAACGGACATCGGTTAAAGCATCACCATGAGAGGTCTCACAATCCAGGAACCACGTCGACTTCCATCGAAACCCCATCTACTTCAATAGAACCACCACTGGATGGAGACCCGCCAAATCCAAACCAGGGGGCACCTCTTTCCCTTTAACTCTCTCTTTCCTCAAACTCTCTTCCCTCTCTTCTTCTCTCTATTTCTTCTTCTTCCTCTCTCCCTCTCAATTTTTTTTACAACATTCTTCCACAACCTTTTTTCTATTTTCTCTTTTGTGTGGATGTGTCATTAAAAATAAAAAAAAAATTAAAAAAAAAATTAATTAAAAAAAATGAAAATTACAAAAAAAAGGGTGTCATAATTACTCATCATCCAATATTGAAATTATGTCCAACCATTTTGGGGAGTCAAAAGGCTTGTTTTAAACTCAAATATATTGAATTTTTATCTCAAACTTGGGTAAACAATTTTGTGTCAATAACAAACATTTTGAATGAACAATTTTTGGTGGAAAATGATTCTCCCCTACCGTGAGGAATAACATTATCCTTCATGCCAAGGTCATCTATGGCCATCTTTTTCATTGTGTGTCTTCACTACTGATTGTGAGTCTTGATTTTGTGGACCTTCGAGCTGAATTTCCATCTTTTGTGTGCATTAATATGATAGAGGCATTTTCTAAGCCACATGAGAATCAGAATAGCCAAATAGCCTCCCGTTACCCTTACATTGATCCTACTTTTGAAAGCCCCTTTGAGCCTATGAAAACCTTTCTTTTGATAGCCACATTACAAGCCTAATACCTTGTCCCACCCAACATCTTCATGGATTTTCATTGTACAATTTATTGAAATTTCAGTGTGGGGGGAATGGACTTCATTTTTGGGCGTCCTTTCATTGATTTCCAATGTGTCATCATATGCTTGAGGGCAAGCATCCATTCAAGTGTGGGGGAGAGGTTGTAATTCTGTGAGCTTTGGGGTGTATATTTGTAATTGTCATTTGTACAAAAGTCATTGAAAAGTGTTCAAAAAAAATGAAAAAAAATAAAAAAAAAATTAAAAAAAATATATAAAAAAAAGGAATGGGTTGTGTCTTGGGTGGGTCAAAAATCATTCATCATCAACCTTTGATCATGTTATAACTACTAAAATTAGTTCCATGAGAAGATCAAACATGGGTTGGGAGATGACTGTGAGACTTGTTTCAAGCACAACTTTCGAAAAAAAAGAGCAAAAAGAAAAAGAAAAAAAAAAGAACACTTGAATCTTTTTGTATTGTGTCATTATTGGAAGTCTTCCATGTTGTACATATTCCATCATCTCACCCTATTCCATTTTCTATCTCCCTCACTTTTCATTCATCACACATTCATGCCCTTGTAAATATGTGTTTCTATTTCCTTTCAAATCAAATTTCAAAAAAAATGTGCATTGATTTTTCCATGTTGGTGTTTTTAACCCCTCTTTTCCTTTGGACATTATATACCTACCGTCCCATAGCCACTGAAAAACCCCTTAAAAGACCTCTTGATTCTTATACACATTAGATTTGGGAATGGAAGCTGAGAGCTCTTACAAACTTTTGATTTTCACTTTTTGTTGGTGAATGAGTGAACCTCCTAAAATACATTTTTATCATCTTGAGAGGAGTAAGTTTTGAGTGCCTACATTTTCCAATTCAAACCCTGAACATGAAAAAATGAATTGTTTCTGATGCATTATTGTGAACCAAATTTGTGATGGAATTCAATATGGATGAGTGAAATAGTCTAAACCTCCCCTGATTGGTGAAAACAAAATTTTAATATTTGTTGGTGAATGAATATGGTTTTGTTTTGATTTTCTTTTGTGTTTGTTGTACATGAGGACATGCACAATATTAAGTGTGGGGGAGTTGATGTTATTAATTTATTAATATCATTTTATATACTCCCTTTACTGATTTTCAATTAAATGTGCATAACTTATGTGAAATACTCATGCTTTAATATTAAATATTATTTTGGAGTATTGTTTCGAATAATACAGATTCATGTCTGTTTAGTATTTTAAATATAACTCTCACCCTACTAATCCAAATTGTGTTATTCTTGTCCTGTAGGGTTCTAAATTCAATTTCCTACAAATCACTCAACTGGAGCATTGGCTAATTCGGCCATTTGAAGGGCCATATGGACCACACAAGATGACCCACCGGATCTGCCTAATTTCTGGACCAGCCATGAAGATTTCATTACTGGGCTCAATCTACCAGCCCAAATGCGTTTATATTCTTTTTCAAGCTCGGTAATTTCCTAAGGAGTCATGGATAAAAATTTAAAGGCCCAACTCTACCATTTTGGGGCCCAATGGATCCATTGAAATCAAGCCCACCATTCTGTCCGGGATTTTAAATCAGCCCACAATTCTTGACTTTTCAACTTATCCACTTTTCCAAAGAAGCTCATATTTTGTGGTGTGAAAGCTAAGATATGGAGGATCAACTTTACAGAAGAAATGGTTCGGATTTGAAGGCATCTACATAGCCATAAGTGCATTCACATTTAGGCCATGGACACTTTCTGGATAAAATTGGACAGTAGAAATGGTTTTAGTAATCCGGCCATAACGTTGGACACAAAAGTCAAATGACATCCAAATTTTGAGGGTGACTAGTCCACATCCATATCTACAATATTGAAGAAGGATATATCTCGATATTCAGCTGTCTGAAAGGTCATATTGGCGGGCCAACTTGAGGGGCAGTTTGGGAATGAAAACAGTCCACTACCTTTGGCTATAAATTCACTCCCCTCTTCTCCTTGCAAGAGGTTGGCATTTCAGAAGAGAGGAGATCACATTGGCACGACCAAAGATTTTCCAAAGGCTTGGGAGGACCTTCCATACTCAAGTTTACACTTGAGAGACCTTTCCTCCTCTCTTTCTTTTCACTTACTTTTGTGTTCTTCATTTTTGTAATCTTGTAATTCTCTTTCTTTGTAATTCTGTTTTAATGCAAGTTACTTCTTCAATATCTCTTATTCTCTTCCACCTTCTGTATTTTAATATTAATGTTCTTAAAATAGTTTAAATTCAGTTCAATCCCCTTCCCTTCTTAAGCTTCCTCATTCAATCGAAATTCTATTTTTGATTCTTAAATTATTTCGTGTGTGTGTTCGGCACACTACTCTTATCTTGTCCCTTTCTTTTTCTTCTCTTTATAATTCATCACCATAAACATATATTACCAGATTATTAAACATCCAAATGGCTGAGTAAATCTCTCATTGGGGTGAGTTATAATTTGGGGATGTTAATTGATTGAGAGTTTTGCTCGATGAGTATTCTTTAAATTAATATTGTGTATGTTAAACTTAATATGTCATGGATTAATGATATGTTTTGTTTAACAAGTGGTTTCCATGGATTATTGGAACCATAAATACACTACCATAAATAAGTTTTGATAGAGATTAGAACCATAAGTTAAGTTAAGGCTTGGATTAAAGCCTTCACACTTAGGAATTCCAATCAACGTCAACTTATGACATGGGTGTTAATTTAATGCAATACAAAGTAAGGCTCAAGGATATCACATGCTTAACTCCCCAATGATGAACTCACCCCAATCTTTATCAATTTGGTAAATCAAACATCATCCATAAATCATTTCAATTAAGATCTGCAAACAAACCCCCCTAATCAAAATACAATCAACTAAAAACAAACGACTACTACAAAGTATCATCGCCGAGGATTCGACCCGAGTGCTGCTATACACATTAGCAGAGCACCGGAACCTTGAACGGTCGATAGGCGACAATCGGCCGCACTTTCAATTTTATAGACCCAAGAAATATAATAATGATAATAAATACTACTTTTTTTTATAAAAAAATTAAATCAACATCATATCATGAAGAATATGTGGAAATAAAATGGGTTTCATGAAGGCTATAAATAGTATCAGATAAAATTACTCCAATAAATTCAAAAATTAATATAAGTAATTCAATCTCCAAAAATAAGTATTTCATAATGGAATTTGGAGGGTGATTCCTAATACATAACCACACATGAGATAAATATTGTATATTTATAGAGTAAAATAGACATGAAACAAAAAAATATTCACTATGAGAAAAATATTTCATATGTTTTTCATAAGTAGACGATGTTATGAGTATCTTTTAGAAATGTATATTTTTTGTGAGTTTTCAAAAAGGATTTCTATAACTTTATTTAAAAGTATCCATAATAATAATTATATTAAAAAATATAATGATTATCTAAAGGAAAAGTATAGCACATGATAAAATTTTTGATCATGGAAGGAAAAAATATTGAATATTTAAAAAAAATTCTATTTTTGAATCCAAATTATAAAAAGTGTAAGGAATCTTAATTTTGAAAATAGGTATAGGGAGATTTTAATATAATAATAAATATTAAATAATAAATAAATTGTTTTTGAGATAGTTTTTTAAATTATTGGGGAGGTGGAGAAGATAGAATATAGATTGAAAGGAAATGTATTAATGGATTGGGAGGGAATTATTATTTAAAATGTTTTAATTTTTTACAAATAAATTCATCAATGATGATAATTGAAATTAATATGAATATTTTACCTATATATAAAATTAAAGTAGCAAAAAATTATTTATTGTGGTGAATGAAAATAATTAATGGTTGTTGTTTTGGGGGATTATTATAACTCAGTGGAAGGAGATTTGAGAGTAAAAAATACCTCACCATTACTCTCAACATTGAACGAAGAACTTTTTATTACTTTATTATAAATATTATCTCTTTAATAAGTTATTCAGGAACTTCATTCATATCTTTTTACCATTTTATTATTATTTTAAAATCAAGCATTTAAATTTCATTTGCCTGTCATTTTTTATCTCTATTATCAAATATTAGTAATTATTATTGTTTCATGAATGATTAATAATGGAGACGTCTATTACCATTATTTGGTAAAATTTTAATATTTCTAATAATATATATTATATTTGAAACGTTTTTTAAAATTATTTAATCAAACCCATGTTAATTTAATACAAACTATGTGAATGGATCACGAGAATGAGATCTATGATGAGCATTTTTTGGGTAACATTGCCACACTAATAAATCACAATATAAAAATGTTATCTTTGATCAAAACATTTTATAAATATATTAATGAAATATTTTACTCCTTAATGTCATATATATACTCATCATATATATTTTAGAATCATCTCTGTTAGGAGGGTTGAGAAACAAAATCTATCATTCATTTTTTGGGATGTACACATGATACATGAGTTCCATTTTTTATTAATTGTTGAGAGGATGGTAGAAAATGAATATTCCATAAATAAAATAGTATTTATCTATAAATATATTTATAATTTAATTATTTATCTATTTAAGAAATGATTTTGGGGTGGTAGAAGAAGAAGAAATGAAATGAGTATTATAAAGCAGTGATTAAATGTTTTCTATTACTACTCGGCTTAAATCATTGACCAATCACATAGTTGTTTTTTTTAAATCCCCAATATAACATGTGAAGTAGTGTTTTTAAGGGTTCGGTTCAAATTTGGATAATTTATGTGACATTCATTGTATGTAAAAGTGGGGTAGTGACGGGTCCATTTATATGTGAGTGGGGTTGCACTTTGGTAACTACTCATAAAATTTTATTAAACTGAATTCACATTCAAAGGAAAGTGTGAGAATATGTGGGATTTAATGGATATAGGATTAATTTATTCTATAAAACTATAAAAAATAGGGAGAAATATGAAGATATATAATAACGTTTCCCATAAATTTAAGATTGAATCATAATTTAATCTTATAATAGTAAGCCATTAATTAACAATGGTAACCTTTTTGTAACTTATAATAACATTGAATATATTAGTTAACATTTAAATTTTGATTTTAATATGTTAACCATTTTTTATATAATATATTTAGAAGTGATAATATTTATTTTTAAAATATTAAATGTATAACAGATAAAACTGGTATCTAGAAATATATAACTTAGATCCCAAATTTGTCAAACATTGGAATAAATTTAAACATAATAATATTTATTGTATAATATTTATTTTAAAATATAAAAACATTCATGAAAATGGTTTTATAATTTTTTTCATCATTCTTGTATTCTAATTATTTAATAAAAGTCAATATATTTTTTAAAAAAGATTTTATACTATTCACATGAATATAAATCATTATTGAAAAATATAAAAATAGAATCCTAATCTATTATTTTAAATATAATTAATAATAATAATAACAGTTTTATATATTCGAAATTTATTATTTAGAAATTAAACATTTATTTAGAAACATATCATTGAATGAAAAATTTTATTTATAAGAAATTTAGTTTTAAAAATATTATGTATTTTAATTCTCATTTCCTTTTAGTTATTATGTAATTTATTGTTTTTATAGTATGTATTTTAATCATATATTTTATCATACATTAAACATAATATATATTCATTATTGAAATAATAATTCATTGTTCCTAAAAATTATTTTCCAAAAAAGGTAATCAATTTTTAAAATAATATGATAGTATTAGTTATTTTTTAGAAAATAATTGTATTTTATCAATGAATTTTTATTAAAAATGACCTTTATTTTTTTCATCAAAATATATTATATAACATAGTTTTATATGTTTATAACTTCAATATAGAGAGCTATATTATAACATTCATATTCAAAACATATAATTCATTAATAAATTTTATCATAATTTTCATTGGTTAAGTGTTGTGTGTGGAGGAAAATTAAAAAACTGAATTATTTAAATTAGAAATATGTAATTAAATTATGTGATGTCACAAATGGAATATAATGTGGTAGTGGCTTATGTTTTACTTCAATTAATTTTACTTGAGGAAAATTTACTTATTAATCATTTACTACTTTAAATTATAATATTTCTATTAATGAAATGGCATAATTTTCTTTAGGGGAGAAGTGTGAAATATATAATTATCATAACAGGAAAATTAATATATTAAAATATAAGTATTCAATTATAAGAATAAGGATAACATAAAATTTTAATAAGGACTCTCTCTACTCAAAACAATTCAACACTAGAAATTTAAGAAAGGTGGATGATGCTCTGAGAATGAAGGATCATACTCCCTTATCCATGATGAGGATTTAAAGGGAATAAATACTCATGGACGTGTAATGGCTGGACCTAAGAATAATAATGGAAGTAAATAAAGCATATCATTCCGAAATGAAATTTCAACCCTCTATTCTTGTGAATATGTATGGGGCTTGCAAAGATTCTATGAATCAATAGAAAAATCAATTAAATATTATAGAGTTCAATATTGAATAGGATGGAATTACATGGGTAATGAAATTAATATAAATCCAATAAAAAATGTAATTGAATTACAATATATTAGATAATACACATGTTTTATCATTTTATATCTAACCAATAAAACTATAGGTATATTGAATTCATAGTGAAAATATAAAGGGAAAATATTAAAAGAGATATTATTAAGTATATATCATGATGCATTGTATTCCCACAAGTAAAGTATGAATAGCTGAAACCAAGGGTTAATATGATATAATAATCAATATGTGTTTCAAAATGGGAAAAATATTTTATGTCATATCCCAAGTCTTCTAAAAGATGTAATATAATTTATTTGTAGTTGATCACCTTACTAAATTATAGAATTTCATTTTTATTTTACACGATTTACCACTCAATCATATTCCATAAATTTATATTAAAGATGTGGTAAGTCTTTATGGGGTACCAATTTCTATTGAATCAGATCATGATTCATGATTTACATCAATGTTTTGAGAATTGGTTCAAGAAGAATTTGATATAATGTTGAGCTTTAAAAGAAATCATCATCCTCAAATAGATGATCAATATGAAAGTATGATTCAAAATATGGATATGTTGACATCATATTCAATATCTTTCAAATGAGGCAATGATTATAACCCTCCCCTAGTAGTGTCCTCATATAACATATATTTCTGATATATAATTTATATGAAACAATATTAGGATTTGTATCAGCAGTGGGGTTGATCTCCAACATGTTAGGATGATGATTAAGAGAATAATCTTTATGGAAAATATCATTATAATTTTTTTATAGTAGATTTAATCCATTAATCGATACATAATATATGCACTATGTTACCTGAATATATAAAATGATAACAAATGATGAAATTTATCATTTTAAATCAAGCAAAAGGTATTCCTTTTAATTTCACTAGGGAAGAGGGTTATGTGATTTGGTGGAACAATGGTAGCTTAACATATTTAACATCTACTTGAAATATCTAATGTGTTAGATGAGTTCCATGTATCACTTTTGAAAAATTATATTCTCGATCCCCCACATGTTTTGAACTCTAAGTTTGTACACATGAAATATGTTTTCTCTTATATGGAGAATATGGTAGTGATATTACATACTAGATGTCAGAACCCCCAAACCATAAAATTTACCCTTACTGGAACGACAATGGGAGAAGAATGATAGTGACACATGAGTCCCACCTTCAGTAGGCCCCATGTTGGTGACTACCACTGATGGTATAATAAACACACAAATGGGAGGCATTAAACATTAAGAGAATACATGTGAAATAAAGAGCAAAGGTAGACACCAAAAACTTATTTTCCGACACCAATATAAAATAAAACCAAATTACACATATGTAATGACATGCAAGACCTACACCAACTCAATGGAAAACTAGAATTAATTAAAGAATGGTAAAGTCGGTGATGACCAAGAAGCCCAAAATGACGCTAAAACCCCCACAAGCTAGTAGTAACCAGCATGAAAACCAACCTACTCCAACTAACCTGAAAAATATTTCATATATATGTATTATATATAACAGAATTATCATTAGGATCTATCCCAAGTACTCTTGTGAAAAAGGTAAATATATCATGCTATAACACAGTAAACAAAAAGTAAAACTAACATGTAATATAAATTTGTGTACAATGTTATCATCCTTACCATGTATTCTCTAACAAAACAACTCATGAAAGAGAATATGATATTCTAATAAATACCAAGGGTACCCCGCTACCCCACAGTGGTTTTACTCCCTACCCCAACATCATGCATCTTGAAAATATATCTTCAAATGGAAAAACAACAGACACCTAGGTTATGCACCATAACATGCACCTCGTGAAACACACTTCTTTGTCTATATAACCAAAATTAACATAATAGTATTTTGGAGCCTCCATATCCCACAAAATGTGTATCACACGTATTGTATTATACCTCATTAAATTACATCCCATACCCTGAGTAAGGATCCTCAGGCCATCACAGCCTATATAAGATATACCAATAGTCGTCTTAAGGAAACTATATCCAGGATATATTCATGTGAAGATAACAACACTCCATTAAAGTCTTCTACAAACATATATGCAGAAAACTGACAATCATGAATTCATGAATACTATCACAACTAAACACTAAGTGATGATAGCAAGGCCAAAGGGGTAAGTTACCTATCCATCTTCCAATCACGATGTTTGGGACCCACCCCCCGGACTTAGAATCATTGGGGTTTCAATCACCCTAAGAAACATTACGGATAGCATATGAAATCTAAAAACATACATGACATGATATATCTCCCAATCAAACTATGGGATTAACCTAGTATGAGACTAACCTATTGCTAACGTCTCTCAAACTCCTAGTTTCCACTTCAAAGACCAGATATCAAATAAGAACAATATTATTTAAATAGCTACATTAAATTATTTTGTTCATTTTTTTCAGTGTCACTTAACACTAATTAATTCATTAACCATTAAAAAATCATTGATCATTTTCCATGTTAAATTCCATCACCATCACAACAATGTTTCATGAATTCCATTCATAATGTCGCAAACCAAATCTTGTTGACATCCAAACCAGCACCTAGCCCGGTATGTGGGATTCCATGAATAGTGTTTCCTATCCTCACATACTAGCACATGTTCCTAGGTATCATAAATTTTTTTTTTGGAAAAACATACCTATGTATAGAAACATTAAACAACCAACCATAATAAATAAATTGAATCATAAAATTGGCACCAAACATGTCTTAAAAAAATTAATAATTGAGTTCTAATGTTTTAAAAAAATCCCAAGAGATCCAAAACTAAAAACGAGTAGCAAGTTAGTCTAAAGAACCACCACTTGATAAGGGGACATCACCCGTAGACTTTCTCTACAACTCCACACCCAAAAGAGAAGCTAAAAACCTAGACCACTATCTCCAAGGTCCTTTCCCTTATGTGTGTCATCCATTCTCAAGTCTACTTACACCCAATGGTGTATGTAGGGTTCAAGACTAATCCCAATTGGATGCAACCCAAAAATATTCCATGTGATAAAAATTTTAATAAGAAAATATGGCATGTTTTTATAAACAGGAAATGCTGTAACAATTTCCAAAAGGAGAAACATTAAATGAAAAAAAATCAAGAAAGAAACATCGAGGAATACAAAAAATGAAATAAAACACACAATCTACTAAATTTTCCCTAAAAACAGATTTTATGTCAATGGTAAATACTTTATATCCAATGAGCACTAGTCATGAGAACACCCCTATGCACTAGCTACCTATGGGGCCCTAGGTACCTCATATCTCGGTGTAAAAGTAATAGTGGCCAATATCCTTATCATTCATGAGCCACTAGGATGGTAAACCTCAATGGATTACTGGTCCCCAAACATCATCAAAGATTAGTTATTGTTTTCATCTTCAAACATGCTAAGTGAAATTGGGATTATACCACTATCGGATAACTAGAATACTAGTCGTAGTCCACCGAACAAGATTCCCGGGTTTCCGTCCTTATGCTCAAACAAGTTCTACATGTTATCAAAATGCAAATTGCACATAGAAACACCATTTCCACATAAAAATACCATTTCTGATTCATACACACATCAAATAGTACACCAACATGTTCATCACCTTCAAGGTAATTTATCTAACCCTCTAATGATTTTATAAAATAATTTCAATGCCTATGTCAATTTTTGGAACATAAATACCATTAAAAACCTACATTTAAGGAAATATTCACCTCAATACCATACCAAAATATAATTTCTATCCTTATAAATATTTAATAGTCCCCTTTCATATATTATAAAATGTACTCAAATGTTACCTATGAACTACAGATGAAAAACACACAATTTCAAGTAAAATTGAAACATTTAAATCAAATTCTTAACCACATCTATAAAAATGATTTTTGTACCACCAAAAATGAGTAAAAACATTATAAGAAGTTTGGATAAGAAAACGAACTCATTAATGAATTATTACACAAGGAATTACCTTCTTTAAATGACAAAACCATAAATATTTTTCTGAAACTTCAACAAAAACACCACCACACCATAAGGGGATGAAAATGAATCAAAATCCATATTATTGGACCAAAAAATAAATAATTATACCCTAGGTATGAAGAAATAGTTTCTGGAAATTTGGATCTTCAAGGAGGATGGAAGACACCCAAAGGAAAAGGAAGAAAACCCAAAGAGGTATCACTTTCCTGAAGAATCGTGATGTTTCCCCACCAAAATTCCCTTCAAACAATTAGTTCCAAGAGAGGTTGAGAGTTCATGGGAGCCTTACATGGCTGATAGGGTCGAATGGAGGATGAAAGAGGTGGATTAGGTTTATTTTTGGAATGTAAAAATAGTTAAAAACTATTTTTAACACCTAGAACCTATGCAGAGCTTGTCTGCACGGTTTAGTAAACAGTACTGCATGTTCTGGCCTCCCAAAAACCATTCTTTTCATCCATATTTAAATGTGAAAATAAGGGGATCCAAGGGGGGAGGATAGTATATAAATATAATAGAAAAATATCTTTAATATGGACATAGATGTGACAATTCTTCCCACCATGAAAAACATTCCTCCCCAAAAATTCAACCTAAAGTTTGATTGGAAAACAATAATGGGTACTCTTGATCAACCCATGAAATCCACTCCTAGGTCTCTCACACAACACTATAATATTCCAACAGTATCCTGTAATTGGTATAGACTTTCCCCATAGCACCTTCTTCTGGGAATCCACTATTTTCACCGTCTGTTCAAACACTATTAAATCGGGCTCTGTCTCGAACTCCTGCCAATTCATCACATGAGAAAGATCCAGATTATACTTATTCAATTTGGATAAATGGAATATGTTATGAATATATGTCGACTGAGTGGTAAATACTAACCTATATTCCACCTTTACAATATTCCTGGTGATCTAGAAATGCTTGACATACCAGGTTGTAAGATTTCCCTGCATTCCCAAATGACGATGTCCCAAACGAGGGGTCACTTTCAAGAATACCTGATCACCCACAGAGAACTCATGATCTCAATGCCTCAGTTTAGAATAATATTTTTGATCACTATGAGCTTTAAATAACTACTTCCTGATCAACTTGATCTTCTTAGATTTCCCTTTCACAAGGCTTTGTCCCAACATTGAGGTCTCACCTACCTAATCCCAACATATGAAGGACCGACATATCCAACAATAGAGATACTCAAAAGGATCCATTCAAATCAAGTATTGTTAACTATTAATGTACGAAAAATTGACCAATCCCAAATGGATATCCCACGAAACCTCTAAAGGCCAAGATACATTCACGATGCATGTCTTCCATATTCTGATTTTCCTGCTATGTCTGACCATCTGTTTGAGGATGGTATGACATTATCATCTTAATCTGCGACCCCAAATCCATCTAATGACCATCCAAAAAACAATAGGTAAATTGGGGTGGTCTATATTTGAGAAAACTACTAACGGAACACCGTGAAGCCTTACCACCTCCTGAATAAACAATCACCCCAGCTCATTAACTTTTGATGTATCTAAGATCGAAATGAAGGGGGTTGATTTGGTCAGACAATCAATCACTACCCAAATAGCATTCTTTCCTAGATGTGTGTGAGGTAATCCAACAATGAAATCCATTGCGACTTCATACCATATCTATGTAGGAATGGGTAACGGCTAAAGCTAACCAAACATTTGATGCTTTTCATTTACCTTTTGACATGTATAACACCTCGGTGCAAAATTTGCTATATCCCGCCTCATATCTGGAATATAAAGTAACCAACAAACATCATAATACTTTTTGGTATCCCCAGTATGAATAGATCACTGAGATTGCTGGATATCATCCATCACTACATTCTTCAGAGACAATGACACCATTGAATGACCTTGGAAGCACAAGATTCTCTCAGGATATGAATACCACTCAGAATACATCTCCCCTCCGTGAAGAACTGCATCGACCATTGACATAGCTCATCATTGGATTTATCCTACAAAATCAAATCTAAATGAGAAGGAGTAAATTGAACGCTTTTCAAGAATTCACCTCCACTATGCTCCTTGGACTCTAAGTGTATCTGTGAATATATCCCCAGAAGAGTCCACTCATTGATGGAAAACCTCAAAACATACTTTAGTACTTCCCAAATCATGGAATCAGCAACCACATTACCCTTTCCCAGGGTATATATGACATGAATGTTGAACCCCAGGAAATTCTTGATTCTATGGAGCTGATTCACATAATTTGATCCATCCCTAAGAGGATGCAGGATAAGAACTTATGATCAGAGTAGACCACAAACTTCACCCCAAAGTGGTAGTGACACCATGTCTTTAAATCATGCATCGCCAATTCCAACTCCAAGTTTGGGTCAGGTAATTACATTAATGTGGTCAGAGTTGGTGAGATCTATATGATATAACGTGATTACCCCGCAAAATCATAGAACTGATACCCAGACCTGATGCATATCAACACATCACAATGCTCTTTCTAGATTCCGATGAGATCAACATGGGTGGAGGTAGTCAACGACCACTTCAACTCCTCAATGGATGCCTAAAATTCTAGGGGCCATACAAACATTACCTCATTCCAGCCGATCAGGTTCATGGGTTAAGCAAGACGAGAGAAATCCAAAAAACACATCTTGTAGTAACCTTCCAGACTGAGGAAACTCAGGATCCAGAATAAATTCATCAGTTACCCATTTACATAACTTCACTAATCTTCATGGGGACAATATAATGAAAATACCCAAAAACATCACTTCCATGATACATAAGGTTCACTTGGAAAACATATCATTAAGGCAATGATCCCATAGTGTGCCCAACACGATTCTCAAATAACGCTAATGCTCTTCGTCTGATCTACTGTAATCCATGATGTCATCCACAAATACCCCAATGAAGGAGTCAATATACTGGTTGAACACCCTATTCATGAGTTCCATAAGTACCACTAGCGTTTTGGTCAATCTGAATGGCATGGCTATGTAATCAAAGTGGCAGTACCTACTTCGGAAAGCTATATTCGATATATCCTCCTCTCTCACCCTCACTTGGGGGTAAACAGAATGTATATATATCTTGGAAACCCACTTTTCCCCCTTCAACTGATCAAATAAGTATTCTATTCATCGAAAAGGAGATTTTTTCTTTATGGGTACCTTATTCAACTTTTGGTAGTCAATGGACGATCTGAGGGACTCATTATCCTACTAGGAAAAAATAACAGGAGCAGACCAATGATAGATTCTCATGAAAATGAATCCATTGGATTCCAAATCATATAGATATATTTTTAATTCCCCCTTCTCAGTGGGGGTCTATATGATATGAGGGAAGAGATATTAGTTGTGTTCCCAATTCCAAATCAATAGAGAACTCCATGTCCCGCTTTGGGGGAAAGCCTCAAAAATCATTTGGAAATACCTTTGGGAACTCATCCACTACATGAGGTAATCCTCCATTAGTATCCTAAACATATTCCTATAGTGTAACTGAAAATAAATGCAAGACAAGATTCCCTAACTATTGGAGTTGAGGTCTCGAATGACCCTACCGATGATCCCCTTCCCCCAAGAAAAACCTAAGGACTCCCATCAGGTACCATGAAACTCAACTACCACCTGTAACAATTGATATGTGCTTGAAAGTTCACTATCCAATCCATGTTGGGTATTACATCGAAAAGTTCCATATCCAAGACAAGGATAACCCTCTCAATCTCAACCCATAACACATAAAGCGCACATGACAGTCACCTGAGAACTAGATCATCCTTTTTACCCAATGGCATCACAAAATCCCTCACAAAAGATGGATACTCGGTTGGAAAATTCAGAAGGATTACAAAATTGGTACACATAGAAGAAATAGAAACACCAATGAAAAGGATAACAATAACTATATGAGATGTAATCAAAATTGTACCTCGAACTGTCGAAGGTCCTACATTCAATCCCACTAGTGTCTGATCAACCACATAAATATTCCTAGTCTCTTCCTAAGAATGGACACTCGCTTATGGATATGACCTGAAGTGGACATTTCCAAAAGATGATCTGTCTCTTACACCATGTCCATCAAACTGATATCCCACTATTCTAGATAGCTATGGGTGAACTTTCACTCCCCTGAAAACTACTGATCCTACCCCACTCTGTAGTGGACGTGTCACTTTGAAAAAGTGATGAAAGTTCCCATATGTTCCACACTGATAAAAAGGCCTCTGAGGAGATGTACATGAGGTTTGGATTTCCTATATCCTATCTCTATGATGGAATATGACGGACCTGACATCATAATCCACAGATGTGAACTGTCTAGAAGGATGGCCTAAACTACCACCTCCCTGCTTTTCCTTCTCCTCTCACTTAATTTTATTCTCAGGTGAAATTACACCACCCATCACTAATACCAACCAAGATAAACCAACAATTCTATTGAAATCAATATAAACTATACAAGACCAACAATCCACCTCTTCATAGGTCTTTAGCTTAAACTAGAATACCTGAGAATATATCTCCGGCTGTAATCCCCTCTCAAACATTCAGGCCTTCATATGCTCATTGGAGACCATTTCAGGTGCATATCTGACTAGATCGATGAAGGGGTTCACATAATCCATCATTTATTGATCCCCCTAGATGAGTTCCTTAAACTCTTGGGATCTATCATAAGTAAATAATTCAGAATAAAACTTGACATTGAAGGTAACCTTTATGTCCTCCTAGCTCATTTGTTCATGGTTCCCATCTTGAAGCACTAATTTCCACTACCTATGGATGGGACCCTATAATATAAATGAGAAAATGTTCTCCATGACCTCCTCATGCGTGTCAAATAACTCTGACAAGGGCTTGACCTTCTCAATCCACTCTACTGCTTCTTGGGTTTTTGTACTATCTCGGAAGGTGGGAGTCTTGTTCATTATAAATGTCTAGGCTTTATCCTTCCTAGGAACAAACTCATATTCTCTAGATGGAGCCTGAATAGGAGCCACTCCATGTCCTAGAGCATTGATATCTTGGACAATAGCTTCTACTAGCCTATGATCAAGCATGGGGGGAGAACTCTCTATGGCTTCCTCTGGTGGGTGTGTGGGAGAATTCCAAGGAGTCTGGTTACTACAAAAGGAAAAAATCACCCATGAAATCATTATTAAAATAGATCTGAAAATTTATAGCAACAACATCAAATATAAATAAATCAAACTCAACAGACCAATGAAATAAACAACTACTTCACCCCCAACCAATGTCCATGTGCAATCTGCATCCCGAACGGCCCACCTAGAAGAGAAGTAAAAAAAATCCTGACATCCCATGCCAACTAGAGGTATATCATGAGAGGTACTAGTTAGTCACCATATTCTCATTGAGAATTCTGATCCTAGACATTACTAGCTCTTGTCCAACCAAAATAATCCCATATAATATGAACTAAAGAGCTTAACCAAGTTTTGATAATAGTTTTTCATGAAGCAACTCTTATCTCCATCCATGCTGGCACCCAACCCAGTCTGAAGAAAGTACCAAAGGGTGTTACCTATCCCCATAGGATGGATGAAGTGATTGGGTATCATAAAAAATAGTTTGGGAATTATTTACCCAATTCTAGAAATATTAAACAATTTACCATAATAAATATACTGAATCAGAATATTCACACCAAAACAAGTCTTAAAAAAATTCAGAACTATGTTACATTATTTTAAATTGAACCCCAAGAGAGAGAAAACATAAATGGATCTTAAATTTCATTCAAGAACCACCACACGGTAAGGGGACATCACCCCCAATCCTTCTCCACAAGACCGCACCCAGAAGAGAATCTAAAAACCTGAACAACTATCTCCAAGGATATTTCCCTTACCATGGTCAAACATTACCAAGTCAACATACACCCAAAGGTGTATGTTGGGTTTGAGGCTAATACCAATAGGATACCACCCAAAATTATTCTATGTGACAATCATTTTAAGAAAAAAAATCTTCCATGTTTTTATAAGAATGAAATTATAGAACAATTTCTTAATGGGGTAACATTAAATGAAATCATATTTAAAGTGGGAACATGGATGAATGAACAATTTGAAAAAAAATCACATGCATCTTAATTTTCTAGAAAAACACACTATATGCTGATGGAAAATACCTTATATCCAAAGTGAACTCTTCATAAGAACACCCCTATGCACCGGCTAGCTATGGGGACCTAGATACCTCGTATCATGGTACACAATTAACTGTAACCAATATCCTTCTCCCACACGATCCACTAGGATGGGAAACAACATTGTCCTAGTGGTCCACAAACATCATCAATGTTTAGTTAGTGGTTCCATCGTCAACGTTCTATGTGAAATATGGATGATACCACTACCGGATCACTAGAATACTAGTCCTAGACAGTCCACCTAGATACCTGGGTTTCCCTTTTTATACTCAAAATGTTCCACATGTTATGATATACAAATTTCACATAAATTCATTATTTTCACATAAAAATACCATTTTTGAATCATACAAATAGAAAGTAGTAAAAAAATATGTTTTTCAACCTCAATGTAATTTAGTAAACCCTTTAATGATTTTATAATAAAATTTAAAGGGGTACATCAAGGGTTTTCAATCAAAATCCATTTTTTAAAACCCACTTTCAAAAAAAATTACCCCAATGCCATTTCAAAATAAAATTGGTATCCCTAGAATCATTTAATAAAACCCTTAAATATATTATAAAATGTTCTCAAATGATATCACATGAACTACACATGAAAAAGACCCAATTTCAAGAAACAAATAAATCAAAAAATCTAACGCTTAACCAATTATATCAAAAATAATTTTCCCACCATTGACAATAAGTAAGAAACATGGTAGGAAGGTCAAGAAAGAAAACTGACTCATCCAAGAATTCATACACATGTAATAACCTACCTTAGATATAAAAAACCAAAAATATTTGTGTGAAACATAAACCGCACCACCGTCACACCACAAGGGGATGAAAACTAACCATAATCCTCAATATTGGACCATGAAACACAAAATTATACACGAGGTACAAAAACCTAGTTGCTGGAAATTTGGAACACCATGGAGGATGGAAGAAACCATAAGTAAAAGGAATTAAACAAAGGAGGAATCATTTACTTGAATAATCATGACGCTTCCACACCAAAATCCCCATCAAAATTGAGTTCCAAGAGAGGTTGAGGGATATTGAGAGCATTCCATGGCTGCTAGGGTTGAATGTGGTAAGAAATGGGCAGCTTATGTTTATTTCCAGAATGAAAAATGGTCAAAAACTATTTTTTAACACCTAGAACATATGTTTGGTTTTTCCGCATGGTTTAGTAAATCATGTGGCCAAACATAAAAGCATGTTCTTGATTTCCAAAAACCCTCCTATTCTTCCAAATTTAATGTGGAACCTAGGGGAACCAAAGGGGAACAATAGAGAACGAATAAAATATAAAAATACCTATAATTAAGGACATGGATGTAAACACTAAGGAAACCAAGTCCATAGATTCTCAAAATTATAACCTTATCATTCCATCACAGAAAGATCCATCCCCATGGGTTAAAAGATTATTAATTTGTTAACATAATTTCTTTTTTTATTACCAGTTTCTCCAGGAAAACATTCAAAGATACAAAATAAGGTAAACAAAATAAGAATATCTATCTGCCTCAAGCAGTGGAGAAGGGGAATAAGACAAACTAAAACCAGGACATCATCCAAACAATAGATTCAAGAAACAAAATACAATATTAATATCAATAGGTAAACCCATATTTAACTCATTATTTCAACTCTAGTTCCCTTCCCAACACCTACATTCATATCCTGATGCATATTTCCATCACAAGCATTAACTATTGATGCAAACACAGGGCCTCCCTACCCCACATACCCTAAAAACCCACCAGGATCATCCATCCTAGTCTCACGTCACATACATTACTAACTTCCCCACATCAGAAGACTCATATCTAGAGAACATCATAAGGAAAAAGAAACAAATAATAAAGAAATAGTTAATTGGTCCCTCAAAAAAAGGCATTCATATTTTTCACATAACGACCCTTCACGGCTCCAAATCACATGTCACTTCCCCATTACGAGAAAAAGGGAAACCATGGACCAACTACAGAATTTTATTTCATCACAGAACAGATTATTATTCCATCTGGAATTAACTGATTCATTATTCACATGTTCCAACTATGTGAATCCTAAGCTTCAAATAATAAAAAGATTTTATAATTTTTTAAATAATTAATTTAACATGCCTTTAATTTATTTATCAATAATAATTAAAATTATTCACATATTTATTTTCATCTATTAACACATGGATGGTCAATTACATTAATAATGCTTGATGTAGTAATATTTCAACAAACTAGATTCATTAAACATGACACTTTGAATCATTTACCCAATTTACTTTTAATTAGTTCTGTATTTAGATTATTTACCAATTCCCCATGCTAATCCCAGCACAATGAATGCATAATAGATATCAAAATATCTACATAACAACAGGAAAACAATTAGCATGGTACAAAATAATATCACCATATAATTGATAACAATTCTTTGAAATTTTTCAATTAATTATTTTGTTAATTCCATTGTAATTCATGGGGATAAATCATGCTCAATTTTGATTATGCATAATAAAATAGAAGAAAATAATTCACTACCTAATAAGGGTTTCAATGTTTTTCACATGATAATGAACCAACACAACAAATCCCAATCACCTCTCCTGTAATAACTACATCTACCCAAGGATGATGTGCCACAACTGAGCTAAAAAACATCCAACATAAATCTATTAGAAACATGGAGATCAGGGCCACCACATGGAAAGGAGTAATGAGAGGAAACAAATCAAAGAAAATACAAGAATAGAGGTAGAAGATACCATGTACCTATGATGGATTGATGGAGGGAAAATAAATACTGATCATTGTTAAGGGAGTCCCCAATATGTGGAAGGGGGTTACCGGGTATCCTCAAAAGTAAAAAAGGCACTATAGTACATAGGGTTTGAGAACCCTGAGAAAATGAAACATTATAAAAAATACTACATTAGGGAGTTACAGGTCTTGTAATCCCCTTTAACATCACTTATTCCTAAGGGTTTGATTATTGAAAAACAAACATGTCCCCTTTTTATAACTTAACACCAAAACATTACATGTCGTGAACCTGGATTACATGAATTATAATTATTGGATGGTGTGTAATTCTCCTAATTTCTATATTTTTTAATATGAACTCCTCCATAATTCCACCAAGCCTCCTCTAATCACATTGTATTTGAAAAATCAAAATGGGTTGATCCACCCAGATCTGAGCCCTTAAAATAGATACCTCTCAAAACATTCTTATCCATGAGAATCCAAAACCAACACCGAGAGGAAACTGAAATGGGGTCATCCAAAAAGAGACACTATGTGATACCTCTCAATGCGCTCACCACCATCGGAGCTCAACCACCTCATTAATGGAACAGTGTGAAACTATACCACAGCCAAAACTAGCTCCTAATCACTCTCCTAGGGAAGATTCCTCTCAAAAAAGAATAATCCAAAATAAGAAACAAAAGAAATCCATATCATAAAAAAAGAAATATTCCACACCCACGAAATGAATAGTGTTACAAGAGATGAGATAATAATTAAACAACATAGGATAAAGAGAACGTATCTATGACTTACATTCATTGGTACTATCTTCCACATATAGTTCCTCCAAATGATATGAACAAATGGTATATCATGTCTCTGAAAATATTTCTCCTCACGATCCTTGATCTCTATTGTCCACTCATTGAACACCATATCATCATCAACATTGATCTCACCTCAATTGATGACATGAGAGTCAACATGAAGATAACATCAAAGCAACAACCTATGAAAAAACATCGGGTATATAGTTCATATGTGGAGGATGAGTGATCTGATATGCCATATCTTCAACATGATCTAACACCTTGAAAGGCACAAAAAACATGGTAGAATTCTTACCCTCATGAACAAAACTTTAGTTCCCATGATGCAGAGTAACCTTCAAGAACACATGATCCACAACATTGAACCCTATAGGTATCCTACTATTTTCGACATAGGATTTATGAAAATACCGTATTCCCTTTATCCGTTCATGAATCACCTGAACCATCTCTGACGTACTCTAAACTATTTCTAGCATAAGATATGTAGATTCTCCAATATGAGTCCATCACAACAAAGAACATAATGCTCTTCAATATAAGGCTTCAAATAGAACCATACCAATGGGGTAGTGAGAATATTATTGTTAGTATACTCTACTTGGGTAATGTCCCACATCTACGAACCTCCGAAATCTAGGACACAAGAGAGCAACATGACATCAAGATTCATGATGTTTTACACTATCTAACCATCCATATGTAGATGAAAAGTATCGTTGAGGCATAACTGGTAACCAAAAACATATTCTATACCTCACCACAACCTTGAGGTAAACGAGGATATTTATGATAAATTATCATCCCCAGGACCCCATTGTTTCTCACCATCTCCTCTAGATACTTCCTGAACTGGGATCATTTCCTAGATCACTATAATGTGGCATGATTTCTTCCCATGATCCATTACCTCCCATATAGCTGCATAACCTCTCTCTGTTTAAGTTAAAATTGTAATAAAGTCCATCATGATATCCTCCCACTTCCACTGAGGAACATATAATGACTATAATAATCCACTAGGAACATGATACTCGGCCATTCCCTTTTGGTAAACCGAACATCGATAAAAAAATATACAACTACATGCTTCAAACTAGGCCACCAAAAACTATCCTCTGAATTCTCAATACATCATTGTCAGGAAAGGATGTAACACCAAATTAGAACTATAGAACTCTATAACTATTGTGTCTTACATCTCCAAAGGAACTAAAATACTTTCATGAAACAAAAATCGGTGTTGTTCATCCTCAGACCAACCTTTAGAGGCCTCACCACAAACAACTCAATCTCTCAAGAACTCCACCTCAAGATACCCCTATAGGGATTCCTCCACCTGTTGAACTAGATATTACTACCATGTTATTTAATAAATGCTTCACCTTATCCAAATTTATCCCATATTTTGATACATTGTTTAATGTTCATCCACCACTCTCTAAGAATCCATAGATTGATGCACTGCATCACTAAACAACTTCATTCCCAGTGCATCAGCTGCAGAATTCCCATACCCAGGTGTATATATAATCTTGAAGTCATGATCCTATAAGAAATACATACACTAATGGTGACGCATGTTCAAGTCACATTGGGTGTAAACATACCTCATTCTCTTATGATCAGTGAATACCTATAAATACTCATTAATGATGTAATGACTCCACAACATCAAGGAAAACACTACTGCCACTAACTCGAGATAATGGGTTGCATAGTTACTATCATGGGGAAATAACATCTAAAACCCATAAGAAATAACCAATATATTCTACATCAAAACACGTCCCAAGAAAAGACATTAAGCATCACAAAAAACATCAAACTAAAATCCTTCTATTAAAAGATAAATAGCTGGATCACTAAACCACTTCTCCTTCTGATACTAAAAAACTATCATGCACTAATCAATAAACATGGATGACTGATCCTTTATAGTCATGGTTATCATAAGATATTCATCCCGATATAAATTAGCTACAAACGTCCTTTAATATCCTATAAGACCAAGGAAACTTTTCACCTTCTCCGTTATCTTACAGAAAACCCAAGACACAACTACTTCTATCATAGAAGAATCTATAGCTACACCCTGATGGAATACAACATTCCCCATGAAATGGAATTCTGAGGACCAAAACACACACCTCTTAAAATTCCAAAGTAGATTCTCATAAAAAAAGACTCCCAAAAGGGCACACATATGCTCGATATTCTCATTCTCATATGCAAAGTACAGTAGGATGTCATCAATGAATACCATCAAAAACTTATTCAATAACATTATAAACACATTATTCATTAACCCCAAGAACTCAGCTAGAGAATTCATCACATTGAACATAATAAAAAAAATCTTAATTAACATGATGAAAACATAATTAATTATTCAGGATAACCTCATCTTTCGCATGATTCAGATGATATCCTAGCCACAAGTCAATATTCAAGAACAAACATGCACACATTAGTTGATAAAATATGTAATAAATCAATGGAAAATGATTCTGGTTCATTTTTTTCACTTAGTTTAAGTGATTATAATTGATACAGGATCGAAAACATCCATCAGCATTCTTTAATAAATAAAATTGGTACCACCCACAGTGACACAGTTGGCCGAAAAAACCCACACTATAATAGACCACCTAGTTGTATATGTATCTCACGCATCTCAGAAGGTGGTATCCTATTTGGGGGCATCAAGATAGGATACATTTATAGCTGTAGTCCAATCCGACCACGATATCTCCTTAAGGGGGTAAAGAAAAAACCTCCATGGAATGAAATCACAGTACTCATCTACAACAATGGTAAATATCAACTACTAAAACTCCAATGAACACAACAACAACTCAACCATAAAGGACCATGGCAGAGCATGCATCTGACCCATCAGGTGGTCTCGCTCGCCAACACACACTTCTATCTCTCCATCAGAATGGAAGAATACAACCTCCCTCTTGAAGAAATCCACTATATCCTTCACTAAATACAACCAACGCATGGTGAGGGTGACTTAATATAGTTTTATTCATAAACATAGATAATATTCCCTAGAGAGGTGATTCCCCAATTATAGATCATAGTATCTACATAGATAAAACAAGTCATGTCAATATCCAACTAATATAGTTGATGCTAAGGGAACTAGATTCCTCTCTACAACAAGTCACAATGCATGGACAAGGGAAGGTGACATGAATGAGTGTGTTGATTCACTATCAAACATGGAATGCACTTAAGTATAACACAACAAAAGGGTATCTCAAATTACATCTGGTATTCCAAGTGATGGAAATGATAATGCATAAAGTTTACCAAGACCTACCTCACAAATTATCTAACCCTACTAACAACAACCTCTAGGGATGCACACTTCTGTCAAGGACTGGGAGAGTTCTGGGGCATTCATCCACCTGTCTCATCTACTCTCTATTTATCCCAAAATAGAGCAACATGTTACTACTTCCTCAGGTGTATCTACATCAGCGGAGGATCCTAAAGTAGAACAACTAGAACACAATATCCTCCCATAAATTTTGGGCATTATCGTCACTAATAACCTCTCCCTGCACTTGAAAAAAATGTATTTTATCCACTAGTATAGGCCTAAGAGCCGCCTCCTTAGATAAATGATACATTGAGGGTTGGTACCTACCACCGATTGATTGTAAGTTCTTTTATCCTAACAACTAGGAGAAATGGACCACAGCTTTACTTAATTGGGAATCTTGACGACCCCTCTCTTGTGCCAATAAAATTCTAACTAACATTTTATCAGTGGCCTCTTCTCTCACCAGCACCACAAGATACATATTCAGCATAAATAGTGAGAACACGCATTTGACCCCTCATCCAAACAATAGATTCAAGCGAAAATCCAAGATTCATATCAATAGTTAATCCCTTCCTTAACTCATTATTTCATCACTACTTTGCTTCCCACCACCTACATGAATATCATGATGATTCCTTCCATCACAAGCATCAAATATTTCCTCAAACATCAGGCCTCTCTACCCCACATTCCATAACAACCCACTAGGGTCATCCATCATAGTCTCACGTCACATGAAATCCTAACAACCCCAAATCATCAGGATTATATTTAGAGCACATCATAAGAATCAAGAATCAAATTATAATGAAATTGGTAAATTGGTTCCTCAAAAAAGACATTAATCTTTTCAACATAACGAGCCCCACGGCTCCAAAGAACAATTCTCTTGGCCATTACAAGAAGGAAAGAATCTCTGGACCTACTATGAAATTATCATTTATCGCAAAATAGATTAGTATTCCATATTGAATTAACTGATTCATTATTCACATGTTCTAACTATAGGAAACCTAGGTTCAAAACAATCAAAATATATTATAATTAATTATTTAATTAATTTAACATTCCTCTAATTATTTTTTCCATAATAATCGACATGTTTCACATCATTATTTTCTTCTATTAACACATGGAAGGTCAATTATTTCAAACATTATTGCAGTAGTAATAGTTCAACAGACTAGATTCAATAAAAAAGACACTTTAAATCATTTATCCAATAAACTATTCATTAATTCTAGTTTTACATTCTTTACCAATTCCACATGTTGATCCTAGTGCGACAACTGCAACATAGATATCACACTATCTAGAAAACAAGAGGCAAACAATTATCATGGTACAAAATAATAACATCACCGTGTGATTGATAGCATCTCATTATAATTGTTCAAGAAATTATTTTATTAATTCAATTGTAATCCAAGGTGATAAATCACTGTCTATTTATGATTACGAATAATAAAATAGAAGCAAAGAATTCACTACCTAAAACGGTTTCTTCAATCTTGGCATGATAATGAATTAACACTAAAAATCCCAATTGCCTCTCTTATAATATCTACAACTACCAAATGATGAGGTGCCACAACTAAGCTGACAAACATCCAAGAAAAATCTATTAGAAACATGGAGATCAAGGGATATCACATGGAAAGGTGTAATGATATGAAATAGATCAAAGAAACTTCATGAATAGAGGTAAAAAATACTATGTACCTAATATTGATTGAAGGATGGAATATAAGGATTTATCATTATCAATGGTGTCCCCAATATGTGGATGGGGTTATCAGGTATCCTAGAAAGCGAGGAGGGCACTATAGTACAATGGGTTTCAGAATCCTTTGAAACCGAAATATTATAAAACATACATAATTAGGGATTTAAAAGATTTGCAATCCCCTTTAACATAATTTATTCCCTAGGGTTTGGTTTTTGAGAAAAACATGTCTCCTTTTTATAACATAACACCAAAAACATACATGACTTGAACCTGGATTACTTGATGTGTAATTATTTCATGGTGTGTACTTCTTCCAATTTCCTTTTGTTTGAATATAAACCCCTCCATACTACCAAAAATCCTCCTCCAATCACCTAATCTTTGATAAATCACAATGGGTTGATCCACAGGGATCTGAGCCCTTAAATGAGATACCTCTCGAAACATTCTGATCCTTGATAACTCAAAACAAACACAGAGAGGAAACTAAAATGGGGTCGTCCAAAAAGCCACACTGTGGGATACCTCTCAATGCTCTCACCACCACAGGAGCTCAACCACCTCATCAATGGAAAAGTGTGATATATGCAATAATGAAAACCATCTCCTAATCACTATACTAAGGAAGATGACTCTAAAAAGAGAGTAATCAAAAATAATAAACAAGGTATATCCATATAATAAAAAATAAAAGGTCAACACCCAAAAAATGAATAGTGTTACAAGAGATGATATAATCATCGAACAACTCAGGATACTGAGCACGTATCTATGAATTACATTACTAGGTACTATCTTCCACAATATAGTTCCTCCAACATAAATGAACAATGGGAATATCATGTCTATAAAAATCATTCTCCTCATGATCCTTGATCTCTATTGACCACTCATTGAACATCGCATCATCATTCACATTGATCTCACCTCAAACGATGACATGAGATTTGAAATGAAGATAACATCAGAGCTGCAACCTATGAAAAAAATTGTGTATCTAGATCATATGTGTAGGATGTGTGATCGGATATGCCACATCTCCAAAATGATCTAACAATTTTAAAGGCACAAAAAAACTTGCGAGCAAACATACCCCCATGACCAAACATTTAGATCCCTTGATGGGAAGTAACCTTCATGAACACATGATCCAGAACATTGAACTCTAGAGGTATCCTCCTATGTTCAACATAGGATTTATGACCATATAGTATTTCCCTTATCCTCCTATGAATCACCTGAACAATCTCGGATGTACTATGAACTAGTTCTGGCCCAAAAAATGCAGAATCTCCAATATGATACCATCACAACAAAGAACAGAAAGATCTTCCATATGAGGCTTCAAATGGAACCATACTTATTGTGTAGTAAAAACTATTTTTGTAAGTAAACTCTATGAGGGAAACATATCTCATCTATGAACCCCAAAAATCCAGGACACAAGATCACAACCTGAATTCAAGATTCAAGATGGTCTGCCCTATCTAACCATGCATCTGTAGATGAAAAGTAGTGTTGAGGCATAGTTGATAAATAAAATCATATTGGATACCTCACCACACCCATGAGGGAATATGAGGATATGCTTTAGAAATTATCTTCCTCAGGACCCCATGTTGTCTCACCATATCCTCTAGATACATCCTCAACAAAACCTCAGCTGAGCTCATCTCCTTGATCAATATAATGTGGCATGATTTCATCAAATGATCCACTGCCATCCATATAGATTCATAAACTCTCTATGGTCGATGTAAACTATTAATAATGTCCATCATGATATCCTCCCACTTCTACTGAGGAACATATAACGACTATAGAAATCCACTGGGAGAATCGTGCTAGGATTTTCACTTTTGGTAGACAAAACATCGAGACAAAAATCTAAAACTTCAAGCATCAAACTAGGCCACCAAAGTAACCTATGAACTCTCAGTACATCTTTGTCAGAAAAGGATTTACCATGAATGTAGAACTATAGAACTCTATTATAACAGTCTCTTAGATCTCTAAAGGAACTAAAATACATTCATGAAACAACAATTAATGTTTTTTATCCTTAGACCAACCATTAGAGGCCTCATCGCAAATAACTCAATCTCTCTAGACCTCCACTGTAAGATATCCCATTTCGGATTCCTCCACCTGCTGCATAAGAGATTAGTACAATGTTATCTAAAAAAGACAACATCTTCCCCCAATTTATCCCATATCTTGATACATTTCTGAAGGTTATTCCACCACTCTTCAAGAATAAATATATTCATGTACTGCATTACAAAACGTCTTGATGATCAGTGCATCGGCTGCAACACTCCCTTACCTATGTGTATATGAAATCATGAAGTTTTCATCCTATAAGAACTCCATACACTGATGCTAACAGAAGTTCAAGTCACATTACGAGTAAACATACCTCGGTCCCATTTGATCAGTGAGGACCAAAAATACTCACTAATGTGGTAATGTCTCCACAACATAAAGGAAGACACAACCTCCACAAACATGAGATCATGGGATTCATAGTTACTATCATGGGGACATAACTGCTGAGACCCATAATAAATAACCAATTTCCTCTACATCAAAACACATCCCAAAAAAATACATGAAGCATCACAAAAAAAACTCAAACTAAACTCATTGTATTATAAAATAAATAGATGGATCACTAATCCACTTCTCCTTCCGATAATAAAAAGCTATCAGGAACTAATAAATCAACATGAACGACTGATCCTTTTTTATCAATGTTATCATATGAGTTTCAACCCAAGAGAAATCGGCTTCAAAATACCTTTAATATCCTACAAGTCCAAGGAAACATTTCACCTCCACCACTATCTTGTATACTACCCAATACACAACTACTTCAATCATCGATGGATCCATAGCTAGTCCCTTATGGGATAAAACATGCCCCATGAAATGGAAATCTGAAGACCAAAACACACACATTTTAAAATTCCAAAATCGTTTCTGATGAAAAATGACTCCCAAAATGGCACACAGACGCTCGACATGCTCTTGTTCAAATTCATAGTACACAAGGATTTCATTAATGAAATCCACTAGGAACATATTCAATAACACTAAAAACACGTCATTCATTAACCCCAAGAACTCAGCTAGACAATTCATCACATTGAACAGAATCAAAACAAAATCATATTTGACCTGATGAAAACATAATGATGTATTTAGGATATCATCATCCTTCACATGAATATGATGATATCCTAGCCACAAATCAATCTTCAATAACAAACATGCTCCTATTTGTTGATAAAATAAGTAATCAATCAATGGAAATGGATTGTGGTTCATTACTATCACTTAGTTCAAGTGATTATAATAGATACTAGATCTCAAACTTACATTAGCCTTATTTAATAAAAAATGTTACTGACCATAGTGACACACTTGGCTGAAAAAAAACCACACTACCACAGACCACCAAGTTGTATATGTTACCCTCGCAGCTCAGAAGGTGGTATCCTATTTGTGGACATCGATATAGGATACATGTCTAGTTGTAGTCCAATACCGAACTCGGTATCTCCTCAATGGGGTAAAGAAAAAACCTCCTTGGAATGAAATCAGGTTACTCATCAACAACACTGGGAAACATCAACTATTAAACCTTCAACGAACACAATAATAAATCATCCATAAAGGACAAGGAATGAAGATGAATCTGAACCATCAGGGGGTCTCTCTCTCAAGCACACACTTCTAGATCTCCATCATCAATGAAGAATACAACCTGCCTCTTAAGTAAATCTGATATAGCCTTCACTGAATATGACAAACACATGTTGAGGATGATGTAATAATGTTGTAATCATAAACAAAGAAAATATTCCCTAGAGTGGTGATTACCCAATAGTAGATCACATATCTACATATATTAAACAATTCATGTCAACATCCAACTAGCATAGTCATCCCCAAGGGAACTAGAATTATCTCTACCTCATGTACCAAAAAAATCGGTAAGGGTAGGTGACATGAATGAGTGTGTTTCTCTTTGATCTAACAAGGAATACACTCAATTAGATCACAACAAAATTGTATCTGAAATTGAATCTGGATTTCCTAGTGCTGAAAATGATAATTAATGAACTTTGAAACATCCTACTCCATAGATTCTATAACCTTACTAACAACAACCTATAGGTTCACACTCTTCTCTCGAGGATGGGGAGAATTCTGGGTCATTCATCCACTTATCACATCTACTCTCTATTGATCCCAAACTGTAGAAACATATTACTGCTGCCTCAGATATAACTGCCTTAGTAGTGGAACCAAATGTAGAACAACTGGAACACACTATCTTCTCATAATGTTTTGTCACTATCGTCTCTAATGACCTCTCCATCCATAATAAAAAAATATGTTTTATCCATTGGTATAGGCCTGAGAGCCGCCGCCTTGGCTAAATTATACATTTAGGGTTGGAACCTACCACTGATTGATTGTATGTTCTTCTATCGTAACAACTAGGATCCATGGACCACAACTCTACTTCTAAAAGAATCATGGTGACCCCACTCTTGTACCAATATAGTTCTAGGTAGCATTCTATCGGTGACCTGTTCTCTCTCCTTTGGTGTCAAATAAAGAAACAGGGATTGAAACTGACCTCATTACTTCTCCCATGAGACTTCTATCTCCCCGTGATCCTTAAGGAACCAAAACCACCATTTCTTTTTTTCCCCTTGTAGCATCATCACATCCAACGATACCTAATAATTCATCCAAGAACAGATTGATCTGAAGGCTATTTTGATCTCCTCTAATGAGTCATCCATGAATGCATCTGAAATGAAACCCTCATACCTATATATACTTTGGAACAAAAACTCTCAGTACTTCATCCTCCAAGTGCAATCATCGTCAGCCTCCACTCTACGGAGATTTACTTTGATGACCTGATGAATATCTTCTACCCAAACCTGTTGAGGACATCAACCTACAACCTTTCCAATAAAAGAAAATATATATAAAGCTCATCAAACTACATATAGATGACATTGTAATTAATTAATTGTTTTATTTTTATTCATTTTAAGTTAACATAATTCAAGGTCTACACTTTTAAACACCTACCCAAAAAAGAATGATGTATGTTCCTTTGCAAGGTCTAAACCATGCTATCGATATCACCTTGTTCATTAGCTATTGTATGCTTAAAAGTATTTGCATCTGATCATAGGGATTGATAAATACCAATTTCCATGATGGTATCCCTTGTTTACTACTCTTTCTAAACATATATGACATTATTTCCCAACCATCCCATGCAACCTCACCTATTCCTAACTCCAAACATCATCATAACCCTCAACGTAGCTCTAATACAACTCTTTCAGGACCCCATTCTTATATTGTGTACCCTTTCTAGTCCATAAATGGGAGAAAAGAGATAGTGAAACCTGATTCCATCTTCCAGTAAGCCATTGGTTGGTGACTAGCATGGAGGGAATAATAAAGACACATATGCGAGGCATTAAACTCTAAGAGAAAACATGTGAAATTGAGAGATAAAATAGAAACCAACCAAATCCTACACTAACACCAATATAATATAATACCCAGTTACATATATTTAATTACATGAAATAACTTCTACAAATGAAAGTGAACTGCATGTACCAAAAGAAAGGTAAATACGTTGATAACCACAAGGCCCAAACATATCCTGCAAATACCCACAGGCTACTATTAACAACCCTAATATTAAACCTAATCTAACTAACCTGAAAAACAATTTATATATTTGTAGGATTAGTGTAATTATATACTCAGTAGGATCATTCATGGAGCATTACATGAAAATGGAAATGAAATCCTGGTAATGGACAATAAACAATAAGTGAAACTAACTCATCACATAAACAGGTATATAAGTTCCCAACCTCACCATGGATACTCTCAACTTGTGTCTCAAACAAGATCATATTATATAATACAGAATATCAATGGTTCCTTTCTACCACTTCCCCAATGGTATTATGTTCTTCCCTAATATCGCACATCCTAAGCATCCCTCTCCCAAAAGTATAGCTCGTAGATGCGTGGGTGAAGCACCACAACATGAACCTCGTGCATCACACCACAACGTACATGTAACCAAAAGTAACTCGGTAGTTTCCATAATTCACCACATTCCAAATAACATGTATCATGCATCAGATATTATACCTCATGCCATTACATCCCCTATAAAGAGTAACAATCCTCAATCAATCATAGCCTATTGATATTATACATATAGTAGTCCTTAGGAAACAATATCTTCCATACATGTGGATGAATATAATGACCACCCATTACATCCCTCTACACACATATATAAGGAAACTTAACTATCGTGCATACCAAAAAAAGTAACTAACAAGAGAAAAGAGTGGGGCCAAAGGGGATAGTCTGTCATTCATCCTCCCATTTGGATATTGGTAAAAACACCCCCAGGGTTCAGAATCTCCAGGGTATCAATCTATCTAACTAATATGTTAGAGTAACATATAAAAACACAAAATGTACATGATATTATATATCTAGTAACCACACTATGGGAATAACCTAGTCTCAGACTCAACTAATGTTAATGTCTATCAAACTCCCAAATTCCACTATTAAGACCAGATATAATATTGTCACTCAACCATTTAACAAGCTACAATAAATTATTTTCTTCCATTTAATCCATTAAAAATTAAAATAATTAATTCATTAACCATTAATTTACCATTTATCATTTTCTACATTACATTACATTTCCATCACAACATGGTTACACACACTTCAAAAATAAGAAAACCATGTATATTGCTCTCTAGCATTATAACCATGATATTTCATCCTGAAATATCTATCCCCATGGGTTAAAAGTTTATTCATTTAATAAAATAATTACTTTCGATATAACTAGATACTCTAGTAAAATATCCTATGATACCAAATAAGGTAAAAACTATGAATTTCGATCTGCTTCAAATAGTGGGTATTGGAAAGAAGATAAACAACGACCTAGTCAATAGCCAAATAACTGATTGAAGAAAACATCCAAATTTCATATCAATAGGAAACCCCAGATTTAACCTGTTCAGTAATCTCTAGTATTATCCTTGACACCAACATACATATCATGATGCATAATTCCGTCACAAGAATCAATCCCTACAATAAAAACCTGGCCTCCCCACCCCACATTGTAAAATATCCCTCCATGCTCATCCATCCCATTCTCATATCACATCTGGGCCACATAAGCCCATATCACAATGATCAAATCTAGAGCATATTACAAGTAGCAAGAAATAGGGAAATTGGGCCCTCAAAACAAGGCATTAAACATTTTCACATAATGATCCTTCATAGATATAAAGTATAAGGCACTAATCCTTTACGTGAAATTGGGAATCTCAGGACATACTAAGGTATTTTATTTTCTAACGAACCAGATTCTTATTCAATCATGAATTTACCTATTTTTATTCATAGGTTCTAGCTACAGGAAACCTAATCGGCAATCTATCGCAATATTTCACAATTAATTAATTAATTAATTTAACATTCCGTTAATTATTTTAACTACATGCATCGAAATTATTCACATATTTATTTAATTCCATAAATACATGGAAGGTAAATTCATTTAAATATGCTTGCATTATTAATATTTCAACACACTGGATTCATTAAAAACACCTCTTTAGATATTTTATCCAATTAATTATAAATTAATTCCAAATTTATGTTCTTTAACAATTACAATTTCTAATCCCATAATAACAAGAAAACATAGGTATAAAACTATCTTGGAAAAAGGATGAAACCTATTATAATGGTACAAAACAACAATGTCTCCATGTGATTGAAACCAATTATTTGATATGGTTCAAGTAATTATTTGTTTAATTCCATTAGCATCCAGGAGGATAAATCATGCTCAATATAAGACTGCACATAAAAAAAGAGAAACAATGAATCTAATACCACAAAAGGGGTTCAATGTTCATTTCATAAGAATAACCAATGTTGCAGATCCCAATCACCTTTTTTGTAAGAACATCATCATCCTGAGTATTCCGCACCACATCTACGCCAACAAAAAATCAACAAAACTCCTTTAGGAACATGGAGATTAAGGACCATCACATATAAAGGAGGAACAAGAGGAAATATATTGAATAAACGGATACAAAAGAGATGGAACATAACTTGGATTAAAGATATATCTATAGAGGGAAGATAGAGATCAATCCTTCATACTTCAATCCCCAAAACATCGAAGTAGGGGTTGTCTTCTCACCTATATTGAGAGGAAGACATTGTAGGATGTAGGATTTGAGAAACCTGAGTGCTAAAAAATAATAAAATGTACATCATTGGGGATTTACATGAAATGTATTCTCCTTTCATGTCTTTCAATCCTTAAGGTTCAGTTTCCACTAAAAAACATGTCACTATTTTATTATTTAATATCAAAAACATACACATTATGAACATTACTTTCATGATGTTTAATTATTATACAACATTTAATTCATCATGTTTCCAGTTTTTAGCATATGAACTCCTCTAAACATCCTCTAAGACTCCTATGATCACCTCATTCTTTAAAAATGCACAAAGGGTCGATCCACGTGGATCTAATCTCTTACTCTAGAGATAAATAAATATAAACTAAACCACTCACATCAGAATTTTTTTTGGAGAATTCCAATTTTTAGTGATGCTAATTGGGAACCTAATGATTAAATGAGGCATAAGTATCTATTTTTCGTAAGAGATACCTGATAGAAATGTGAAATTATTTTTTAAGGGGTATTGAATGTAACACCACAAAATTTTTATATATATTTATATTAAAATAAATATTTGGTTGAAATAATTTTTTAGAAAAATATATATACTAATAAAATAATTAAATATTTTACTTATATAAAATATGAAAATTATTAATTTAATAGAAAAGAGTATGAAACATTATTATTATTAGTAAATGTTTAATAAATCTAAACGTAAATAAAAGGTAAATGAACATGAAATCACAATACTCATGGATTTCTATAAATGACATGACCCTTATTAACACTATTCATAGAAGGATAAACATTTTAAATGTAGTGTTTATGCTGAGAGATAGGTAAAGGAATCTAATAAATTATTTTAGTATTGTATGTAAGGCTACTTGTACGAATGAATTATGAACATTATATATATTCTCTTTGGATACATAGGTCCTTAAAATTGAGTCATTAGATATATGGCTATTTGGTAGGTATATTTCGAATTGGTATATCAATGTTTTATCATTATTAGTATCAAATTGAAAATAATATAATTCCAAAATAATAAATTTTTAATTTTAAAGATAATATTTAACTGAAATATATTAAAATATAAATATTTTTTCATAGATCATATATTATTTTTATTTTTATTAACAAATTATATGATATATTTATAAAAACAAAATAAATATTTAAATACATACAATTGATAAATTCAAGTATTTGAATAGAAATAATTAATTTGAATCGGATTTGTATAAATTTTATTTAATGTTAAATAATGATATATTTTAAAGAACTTGTTTTTTGTTATTTTTTATTTTTATACTAAAATATTTATTTATCAATTTTTTGGTATGATTACAATATAATTATTCAATATATAAAAAAATATAATAATAAATATTTACATAGTATTTAATATGAAATAATGTTAATAATATATATTGTATTCAAAATCAATTTTCTCTGAAAAAGAAATTACAAATATTTTTTTTCTAATTTATATGTTAAATTTCACATATATAGAAATTTAATTAGATAAAAATATTTTGAATTCATTAATCAACAAGTTTGAACTCTTTGTGATGGATAACTTCATTTTCAGGATAAAAATTTGTTACTATAGTAAAATTATAGTAGACATGATAAATGAAAATTTTGGTAAAAAGGTAAATATTAAGTGGTAATGTTATAAAATATTATAAAAACTTGTCTCTGAATTTTATGGATTATATTACAGCTGACAAGTAACCATTATTCTCAAATTTTTATCAATATTATATTTAAAGTGAAAATCATATACATTATTAAATGGGTATTTTTGGCCATTCTACAAAAAACTCACTATTAATATGACATATCATCTAACCAAACCAATAAAATAGTAACTCATTCTTATCTCATTAATGACTGCACATAATTTAAACATAAATCTTTATTATAATTATTTTAGCTTCTATATCTATGATGTAAGTGTAAATCCTTTTTTTCAATAGAACTTATTTCTTGAATGAAATATTCATTATTGTATTTAGATAGTTCTACATTATCACTTCCAGCAACATTCCAATATCTAATCATTCTAAATCTTATTAATACTATTTAACTATTATATAAATCTATACCCTTACACATTAATTAGTATAACATATTCTTATCTTGGCATATTCATACTCTTAGATGAATGATGGTATTCTATCATCACTATATCCTACATGGATGAGTACAAAACCTTCAAAATTCATAGTATGTGACATTAGATAGTAATTTATTTTATTAATATAGTGGATGGAGGGTGAAAAAACAAATTTTCATTATAATGTATCTCATTATTATTAGTGAATTATTCAAAACCTATTCGTTGTAGATTCATGTCCCATAAAACACAATAATTCCATTCAAAAAATTAAATTTGGGGTAAAATATTAATTGAAACACAATTTTTCCATTTTTTAATGTGATCTAGGAATGATGAAATTATAGTTAAGGATGGTGGTTCGACCTCACCATTATGGATCTTGTAAGAAATATTAAAAATTACTAACATTTCATTAGGTAAATAAACAATAACTAATTAATATATATATATATACAGTGATTGATTATAATTGAATAATATAAATATTGATATATAATAATATGAATATTAAAAATGTTTTAATAGTGTTTATTTTAATTATAAAATAGTTTTGATAACATTAATTTACTCAAGGATAAAGATAAGGGTTTCTTTAAAATCACACATTGAAATTCAAAATGTTTTATATACAAATTTTCCTAGGCACAAATTGTATGTTAATTATTTATAAAACAAAATCATTGTTATTTTAATTTAGGTTATTCTATTATTTTGAAGGTATTTTTACAATTTTTCCTCCCTTTTAAATCATCATTGAACTGAAATATATTCTTCTACAAGGATATGATATTATCTGTTCATCTAATTTAGTAATATTTATTCCCAATGGTTGTGTTCATTAAATATTTTAATAGATTTCCATACATTACTTATTTAATTTCTAATGTTATTTTTTTACATTCTTTGACATTAACTTTTTTTGAAAGGAATCTTTTTGACTATTCCCAAATTTATCATTTTATATTGATATTCAATCTCTTTACAAAATAATGAAAGGAATCCTCAATTATATTTCTTTTAGAATAAATGCATTTTCCCATTTTATAAACATTTTTTATAATGATTCATTCTTTTGGCGTATTAATGTTTGCCTAAAATTTCATTTTAACATATATATTCTTTTAAAAATATATTTTCTAAAAGAAAATTTTATTTCTTCTTATTTTTTTAAATAAAGTTCCATAATGCTGTTAAAAATGTTTTTATCTATGTCAATGTAATTTAATTCATAGTATTCATTATTATTTGTATGCACTAATTATACCATCCATATTCTACCTATAAATTAATTATGATCCACATTTTTGTAAATCATCATGAAACTAATTTATTTCTCATTGGGTAATTAATCTATGATGTAATTTTTACTGATTACTTATTATTTTGGATGAAATATATACAATTTATCATTATGTTATCGGTGGGTTGGATATATCCCTATAATGCATTGGGTATTTTTTATACTTTAGGGTATTAGGATGGAATATGGGTGGTTATCCCTCGTCTACTATGATAAGGGAAGTTGGTTAGAGAAGAATATTATTATATAAATGTCTCTGTTATTATCCTTGAAACATATTATGATTCATATAAAAATGTTCAATTTAAATTTTTATGCCTCAAATAATTCATTTTTCATTTAATCATGGATAATTATTTTTTACTCATTTATCCATAAGCAAAATAATCTGGTCAAATATTATACCTAAACATTTATGACATGAATAAATATTTATGATCTTGGTACGGTTTGATTATACTATCTTATGACACTAAATATTGATTATATTATCATAATATAATTATAATGTTATATTGAGCTATGATATTTGATCTATATCTCTTAAATTTTCCCATAACAATAATTTTATCTCACCCATTCATATATTTTCATTCAAAAAGTTATGAAGAAGTATATTATTTTTGATGTTCCTAAAAGGGTATCATGTGAGATGACTATTTTTTGGAAGATAATAAAATATTATAAAATAATTTGCTTATAACTACATCTACTAAGAAACTATAAATATATGTTTTTTTGTATTAATTAATAATATATATGTTTAATATTCAGGTAAAATGATGTAACATGTATACGTGTAATGGCTAAGTCGTCTCAGTTGTCACTATTGATATCGTACATCTAATATAGTTCCCACAAGTTACAATTATGTGATATAGAGGATAAACCACTATTGAGGATATAATATATTCTATATATCATCATATTGAATCCTAATAAATATTTAACGGAGGAATTTCATGATGTTACAGTAGAGGTAAATTCAATCGAATGGGTTAATGTGTTTAGTATCAAATTTGTTGAAGAATATCTACTAATACTAGTTGATAATTTAACCCTAGAATTCAAGACTATTTGGTAATAGTAATTGATAATAATTAAGAAATTTAATTTATATTATGGGCTATAAACATAAAAATCATCATTAATTCATTTATGTCCCTAAATCTCTTGTTTACACCTTACTAGTTCACCCTTCTCTCACGAGTGTCTCAATAGTCAATGGTGGTGGTTAGTGTATGGGATAAATGTTCCCTTAAATTTTTTATCTATTAATAATTTAGTGTCTATGAGACAAAGGATATTTCTTAATAGTTCACATTTCCTAGGATATGTTTTTTTCATTGATTTCCCACACCTTGTCCTTCTACTTTAGTATTTGTTTATACTTAACATGGGGATTCTTCTCAATTAGATCTTTATAATCCTGAGTGCACACCAAAACATCTCTCATGACGATTCACATGGAATCATTAGATATGATTACATAAATAGAATAATTGTACTATATTTCTTTATCCAGATATAAAACACCATTCTATATATATATCATCCTATTATTTTGTAGGTGCAGTCCAATAGAAGAGTCATAAGGCCTTTTCTCCAATGCGATGATACTATTTACCTTTACTATAAATTTTATGTGATATTACTATACATTTAACATGTAATTTTTTCCATAGGTAATCTACATAACATTTAGTATGTTTAATATAAAAGGGAATATTCCCTAATCAACTTTTATTTGGGGACTCCCAACCTAGTAAATAAAATTTAATTTTATTAGGTATCACAAATAGAGATATAAACATTTCCTTCACATTTTGTGTGCTAGGTCAAGTAGGTACTAATATATATAACAACATAATATTTTATATAAGGGATCATCATTTTGAATAATCACACTTTTCATATTTATGATTATAGCATAGTATAAAAGAAATGAGCCACATTAAAAAGAAACAATACATTATCAAATTAATTTTGGAGAAAAAATATACTCTATAAAAATGAAAATAATATAGTGGGATAATAAGTATAAATTTATCAAAAAAATATAATATGAAAATTTAGATAACTATAGTCTCTTTGAATTATCACACTCAAGAATAAAAATGCAATCAAGAATCAAAACATAATTAATCTAATATGTACAATATAAGTTATGAATGTTAATATTTGATATTAATTTCATTGAATAAGGATTATTGAATATAAGCATTGTTTAGGGGATGCATAAAGGATATATAATTAGTGGAAATATGAATGTTGGAATAGTTATTTTAATGATAGATAATAAATCAATATGTGTGAATAGTACAATAATCATTGAAATATTAAAATAACATTTAGAAATCATAACATGTATATATATATATATTTGTAATTTATATAATAATAATTAAATAATGGTGATAAATAATATTATATAATTCATTTACATAATGATAAAATAATTGTATTTTTGGGAAAAATATATAAGATATATTTTCATAAAAATCCATTTTAATAAGATATTACAAAATATGAAATATTTGTTTAATTTTTTCATAAATCTCTATTTATTTATATATAATTGATAACAAAATTTTATAAAATCATATTCAATTTTTCTATCGGTTGGAAATTTTATTATCACATTAACATTAATATTTTAAAAAATATTTTGTTTAAAAATTAAATATCTCTTAAATATTTATTTATTTTTATAAAATTAATTACATTTTTATAATTATAATGCTTAAATATTGTAATGATGAATTTTTATTTTTCAAATAATATATTGTGTAGATGAATATTATTATAATATAAAATTATCATTTGTGTAATGTTGTATACAAATGAATTTACAACTTTTATTGGATATAAATTATTTAATATAACATTTAGTGTTATATAAAAAACCCCTATTATTGAATGACATGTTTGATCTAGATTTAAAGATATAAACATTTATTAAAATAATTTAATATAAAATGATTGTATCCTCTTATTATAACCAACTCATTCTACCATTTATTTAATTTACCTTAAAAATAACATACCATATCGGCAATCTACATAAATACCTCACAAAATCTCAAACTCATGTCTTATAAGATTTTTACCACCAATAAATACCATTCCAATAATTATTAAGGTGTACTCTAAATGAGACACACAAAAGTTATAATGTATGGTTTCTATTTCCAAAACCATTCTATATTATATCCAAAACCCTTTCCTAAATAATATCAAAATGGATTTTTAATACATATAAGAATATAATTATACATTAATTGGAGTTATATCTCAATATAATTTAAAAAATTAATTTATTTATTGTTTACTACACATGTCCAATCGTAAACGACATTAGTAGAAAATATGATTTTTATTATATAAAATTAAATATTTTAATATATTGTTGGTTATAAAAATAAAATTAATTAAAATGATATTATATATGACATAATCATAATTTAAAAAATAAAATTTTAACTCTATAGAATCGATATTGATAAAAAATTATCAATTTTATTTTTACTATCATCATTTTGTTTTGTGGAAATATTTTCAAAATTTATACCTATTTTCAGAATTCTATAAAACTTTATAAATTTTCTATGATTGGAATTATCAAATTTGTAAACATATATACTTTTTGAGATCATTGTTTATTTTAAAAATTCATTAACCATGATCAACATAAGTAAATAGTTTTTGCAACGTTCAACGAATTACCCAAAAATACTAATATGAAAAACAACTATATAATATATCCATGAAATATAATAATTAATTGAATTTAAAAAAGATATTTATATGTAAATTATATAAAAGAATATATTTAATAAATTTAATTTTATTCAGTAGGAGTATTTGCAACAACTACCAAGTGAGTGGGGACCCAATGAAATAGAACTCCCAAACGCCAACATTATCATTGGGTTGAGATTACACTCTATTTACCAAAATTTATCTCTATATTTTTTATGTCAACTTATTCAATATTATTTATATAAACATTAATTAAATATATACATTTAGTTTCTCCTAATTTTTCATGGTTATACATGTATTTCCAGTTCCCCTCCCATGCTTTTCTTAAAATAAAACCTTATTAATTTTATTTTTCCTATTCCATATACCATTACATGTATCAAAATCATAAATAATTTTATATATAACGATTGGATCAATTTTGGTTTTTTGTAAAACACTATGGGAAAATACTCTTTAATTGATCCTAAATCATCTCTTAAAATTATATTTTACTGGTTTATTTTTATACATATGTATCCACTCTATTAATATGAATTTTTCTAACCTAGATAACTATTTAAATGACCAATGATTCTTTATTAAATAGTTATTATAAAAAAATATTATATTCGCATATTTATTTGGTAATATTTGTAACATATCAATTTATTGTGATTTGATATAAGATTATATAACCCATTTCATTTGAACATGTTTTTTGATGAATTTTTTTTTTTATGTTTTTATTTTAATATGTAGTAAAATTATATATATATATATATATTATGATTTCATGTATTATAAAATAATTATATATTCCCCTAATTCATTTGGTAGTGAATTCAACACATGATATAAAGTGTATTGTAAACATTCAATTAACCTAGAAGAAAGTGTTATATTATATTGGAACTGATATTTGACTTATGATTATTATGAATTTTTTATGGTTGTTGAATAAATATTCTGATTTCATTATCTTTTGATATTGACCCATTTTTCTATTCTCCCTTAAAGTTACAAGTGATCATCCACTTTTATGATATCAAGTTATTCATCTTTAAATATATGACTTACTTCATTTTATGGTTTTTTTAGTATGAGTCTTTATAAGCTCATCCTTTTATTTTATACACGAACTTAGTGTATCCATCATATTAATTAACAAATCACTACTGGAAAAGTAACCTTTACCAACGGTTTGGAACCGTTGGAAAAGGCCTCCAAACCGTTGGTATAGGTTATACCAACGGTTTGGAGAACCGTAGCCAAGTAAGCCATTGGGATAGGTCTATACCAACGGTTTTCCAAAAACGGTTTGTATAGAACTATACCAACGGTTTTGGAAACCGTTGGTATAGGTAATATGAAATCTATACCAACGGTAATGGAACCGTTGGTATATAAATTCCAAAAATAAAACATCCGCTGGGATTTGATCCCAGGACCCCTCGTTTATAATCGAACGACATAACCACTAAGCTAACATCACTTTTGTAAACATAATTTCATAAATATATATATGTATTATCATAATTATTTAAAATTTTGATTTATATAATGTTCTCGGTTAGTAGATCTGGAAAAAAATTAAAGAACCTATCCCAACGGTTTTCAAAACCGTTAGGATAGCCCTTTCCCAACGGTTTTCCAAACTGTTGGGATAGGTTTGGGTGGGTTGAATTTATTTAGACTGAATGTTGAAATTTTGGGTGGTTTTTCCCAACGGTTTTGGTGAACCGTTGGGAATGAGGCTCAAAACAGACCCTTTCCCAACGGTTTTGGTGAACCGTTGGGAAAGAGGCTCAAAACACACCCTTTCCCAACGGTTTATCATAAACCGTAGGGAAAGAGTGACCCTTTCCCAATGGTTTTGGTGAACCGTTGGGAAATGGTAACTATACCAACGGTTTTTACAAACCGTTGGTATAGAAGTGTTGGGAAAGATCATCTTAACAGTAGTGAATATTATGAGTTAATATCAAAATATGGATATTTAAAAAAATATAATTTATTTTATTTTTATGTTGTTCTATTATGCATGTAATCTACCGAAGACATTATACCTCATGATTTCAAGGTTGCGATTTATGTTTTTATATATTAGAAATCAATAAAATTTATGGGACTGGGATAATCATTTAATATTTGGTATCAAAGAATGATGTATATAATATAAGGTTTTAGGTTTGAAAATTTAATTTGAAATACGTTGTGAATAACCAATATTAGAACATTGAAAATCATATGTTAAGTAAGGAAAGTAATTTTTTAGTCATTCATAATATACTCTTAGTTATCCATTTAATATGAATATGAATTTGAGTATTATCATATAAAAAATTCATTTACTTTAGTAAATGGAAGGAAATATATGTTATTAATCCATGAATCTTTCTAATGATAAACTTAATGAATTCTAGTGTGATAGGGTTAATATGATTGTTGCTGGATTTGAGAAACTCATTATGGAAATTGTTTAACAAAATCAAGTTATGAATAATTATAGCACTAAGCTTAAATTCATTTATTATATCAATTCCATAGAGAATCTATTTTCATTCATCAATTACTCCAAGAAAGAAAAGATAATAATGTTCATTAATTAATCGGATAGTGTCGCTCGTAATTAGTGTACACTAATCATGAACAAAAATCCCAAATAAAACACCATGTTAATAAATTTATTATAAATCAAGAAAGTATTTTACAATAAATATTTTATTCACATCCAATATCATGAAATATAAAACAAATTTCCTGTATTTATAAAAATAGAGGATTAATAAATTAGTAATTATGAGGTAAACTTGAAAAGGATTTCAAGGTACACTGGTGGATTAATCATTTTCCATGAAATAATGATTTACCATATCATTAATGGACTAAACATATTAATTAAATATCCTAAAAAATTCATTGATTTAACATCTATAAATTAAAATCATGGTGTTCCATTAATGTTGTGATTAAGATTAGTGGTTGTCAATGGTTTTATTTGGGTAAGGATAAAATGGGCAGAAATGATATTTATTCTGGAGGACCATTGGATAAACCTCATGAAGGGAAAAAATATCATTTCAAACATTTCAAAAAATGCGTGAAGAAGCATTCAAAAATCCAAATCATGTAAATAAATAAAGATTTTATGTTTTTAAGGGATGAGACTTAATCTATTGAATTTTCAAAAAGATATAAAAATTCAAATATGAATAATGAATAAAGTGATTCATTTAATTATCCCCATCATATCTTATTATTCAAGAATAAGGATTATAGATATGATTCAAGTTAATGTACTATTCCAAGGGACATCGATGATCACTAAATACATTAATCAACGCTAATAAAATAAAAAATAGATTTTGAAAACTCTAATATTGATATATATATATATATAAACTTATTTGGTTATGAGTACAATACATATTTATACATTAATATAAGATGTATTCATTGATTCATGTTCTTTTCATTCATTCAAATCATGTTATCTTTGTTGGAATAATCAATCACCCATAAATAAATGGATATTTTGTTATCATTTGGAACACTATGTGGTTAAATAACTGTACCATCAGTATATAAATCTTCCCTAATTATATTTTTTTCACGGAATATCAAAAAAATACTCAATATAGTGAAATTCTATTATATACCGAGCATGGATTGGTTATCCTAATTTGGATCTAATATCATTTTTTAGGAACTATATATAAATTCATAATCAAAATAATCATCTTATTTAGTTCAATGGAATTTTGGATAGTGAATCTCTGTTCTAATATCCTTCACATGATCTGACAATGATTTTTTATAACAAAATTATCATGGATAATATTATCAAGTAAAAGGAAAATATAATCCCTGAAGACATTCCCATTTTGAGGGAATGTAATGATTCATTACTAAAATAGTTTCATGATCTACCTCATGATCAAGTAGTTGAATTTTCAATTGAAATTTTAGTTAGATATTTTCCCATATCTACGAGTCCCTATAGAATGATCTTCATTGAACTATATTATTAGAAGAAGAAACTATATGAGAATTTGGGTAGAAGATTCATTTGAGAAATTTTTTCATCTTGGGGTTCAGAAATACTCTTTTACATATAGAAGGATGAGGAAATGTGTGTTTTAATAGATTAACAAGAACTCAACCTAATCAAAACCAAGAACAAGTATCCAATTAAACAAACTGATTACTTATTAGATCAGAAATAAATTGATTAATATTTCCCTATTGGGGATCTTGAAATATGATATCACCAATGGAAGGTAAAGAATGCGGACTTTCCAAAAACAACTAGTCATATGAGGTATGAAAACTATAATATCATAATGATGTTATTAATAATAATAAATTATCTAGAAATTTTAATGGTCCTAATGAATTATTTAATTTTAGGTGACTGAATAAATTTATGGTGGTCTTTATAGTTGATTTTCCATGATATTCTAAAAAGAGAGGATCATGAGTATCATAATATTACATTGTTAAATACTTTAATAAGGTAAATATTATATGAAATGTACAATACATTTTATTTTTTGATATATCATGTAAAATTATTGTGGAAATTTATCAAATAAAATGAGAAATTTGTGTATACTAAAAATACGGTTGTGATTGATGAATGGAACTTACTAATAACTATAATGGTGATCCAAATTTTCCTTTAATTAGTAGGGTTTTCACAATCATCCCTCATTGTAAATACCTCATGTGCCTATTGTGAAGCCAAGAGTAACCCCTGATGTCTGCTTCCAATAATATATTGGTTAGATACTAACATCTTGGGTATAAAACACATAAATGGGATACATTTTACATTTAAATATAAGATCTATATAATTAAACCACCAATCATGTCCTTAAAATGAAATAAAAACAAACATATAATGATACATGTTAATTTCAAAGAAATAAACTTATGCAATAAAGAAATATCAATATAAAATCCATAGGTATAAACTCCAACAATAGTTCAATACCAGATCATGTAATGACTAGTTTGATCATTGAACTCATCTTGGAAACCTGTGAAAATATTATTTTATTTTTTTGATAGATTAAATGTATACTATACTAGGTTATCCTAATGATCTCTCATACATATGTGAAAATATTATATTAATGACCCTATGAATAAATAATAAAACCAACACATAGAATCAGTGGGTCGATTATCACTAAACCTCACCTACTCCTACACACACAATATTGAATCCATGTATAATAATATTACATAAAAATAATATATCAAAAAGTAACATCATATTCACTTCCCATGAGTTTATTATTTTCCCACTACAATCACAAATTTTTTATTATTTTATTCATTACATATCCATGACTTTACACTATATATATTTATATTATTTCACAAAAAAAGTAGGGTGTATCACAACACTAACTTCCCCAACCATTGTAGGGTCTAAACTTCATGTTGGAATCAGTCAGCAATACTTATACCCCAGTTCTATTCAGAATCATTTCATTAATGTATTGTAAAAAAAAATACAGCAAACTCATTCCCTCCAAATACCATAAAACACCCCCACCATATATCATTATATCATAACCACATATCCAATTAATGATAGTTTATCCTGGATATTAAGGGAAGAAACATCATTCCCTCATTTAACCATGCATGATCGACACCACATATCATCATATTATAGATTTTCACATAAATTAACATCAATACGTCAAAATATTTATCATTATAATTAGATTTATCATTCAAATCCCATACTATATCTAAATTAATTTTTGGAAAGTCATAGTATTCTATGATCTATTCCATCAGCTGCTAAAATATTGGGGAGAGCTCTCTAATGAAAAAACATTTTAGCAATATATGAAATAAAAATAATATTTTCTGTGTAATAAATAAAAAGGATTCTATACCATACTACACACACTAACACATAATACCAATATAGAAATTTAAAAAACAGATTCCCTACATACCTATAAAAATTATATTTTATACAAACACTAACTCAACTAAATTAACACCACCAAAACATTAATAGAAATTATTCTCTAATAACCATAAATTAGCCACTGAAACATCATTATATAAGTTTTTTATCATACCAATAAATATTTCTCGATTAATCATTTCAGTATCCAAATTATATTTATTATTTCACTCATACAATATTTAATTCAAAACCATTCATTTTCTATGAAACTTTCTTTATTAAATAGCATTGCACTATCAATTGAGTGATCACACATCATAACACAATGTATATTAAGTATACCTTCCACAAATCTATTTATTATACAAGTTCATGGTTGACCCACAAAACACACACTATTACTTTAAGGTAGGTTGAATGACTATATGGAATTGTTATCTTTTACCGACCATATCACACCAATGTCAAATTTGACACAACACCAAAACCATATTCCTTCACAATTATCATTTTTGATATTTATAAAGAATATGTTTTAGGGGGAGATCAATTTTTAGAAGATGAGTAGATATTTCATGATTAATTGTTTTCTCAAAAGAGAGAGACCTTAACTCAACCAATTTCAATAGATGTGAGTCTATAGAGGACTTGCATACCATTCTCAATAAAATTCTCAAAACTTCTCAAAAATTATGTTATTTTTTGAATCCATTAGAGATTATTATATTTTTCATTACTCTATTTCTGATGATTTATAATTTTTTACATCAGATTCCATGTGTTCCATGAGTTTCATTTCAATATTGTAACTCTGAATCAAGTCATACACCAATTTTTGGACCTATATCCCACAATAAAAGTAGTAGAAACATGATACAACCCATTTAAAACCATTATATATCATTAAATAACTCAAAAATAACATTTTTAAATACCCAAAAAAATAAAAATCCTCATATAATAACTATCATAAAATAAATTCAATCATAATTTTATTAATAGATTACATAATGAATAATGTGAATCCATGATTCCTTCCCCATAATCTAATTTAAAGGTTGTATTTGGAAAATAAAAATATTATAGATGAAATTATTGATTGAATTTGAACACCCAATCATCAAAAATGATGATCAAGCTCATGATTAAATATATAAATTTTCCTAGAACCCATCAGATTCATGTTGTAAAATAGATATCTCACAATCTGAAAAATAATATCAATATCTCATCAATGCAAAACAATTCAAACTTCATTATACCCTCAATAAATTAATCCATTTAATCATCTAATGTTTCAACCATGAAACCCCCTTATTGAAGCTACCATACAGAATTATAATAATATCTAAAGACCATAAATTCGCTTCATAATACTATGTATTACCCAGAAACACCCATCTTCCATTCCAACTCACTATACCACTACGCCCAGTATTGATTACCCATTATTGAAGGCAATGTTTTAGATTACCATGATCATAAATATAAATATGGAAGCATAGGATTAATCTTACCAACTCTTTCCCATAGAACTATTGTAGAAATAATTCCCTAAAGGAAAAAATTATTTCCACTGTATATTTAATTTAGAGAAGAATAACACCATCCATTATTCTTAAATATATATACCATTTGATCATGGAATGTTTCTGTTTTGTGTGTATGATTATATTCTATTTCTATTTTGATATAAAATATTTTATTTAATGTGTTTTGTGGTGAGAAAAATATTTAAATCCCAATCGGGGACTATTTTAATGATATATTATTCAATTCATTTATATATGATTTTATTCAATAGTTAGTGGAGTGATATTTTACATGTTTGATTATGTTATTCACTTTCACTCTTCTCTATGTATTAGTTTTTCCTTTTAATTATAATGTTCTCAAGATCAAATACATATTAATGATGATTTTATAAACTATTTTGGTTTGTCAAAAGATGAGTCTCTGTGATATTCTAGAGTTTCAAGGTTCATTTTAATTCGGTTTTATAATTCATTAGAGAATGTGAGGTTAACGAGTAGGGGTAAAAATTACCACAATATTTTTTACATAAATTTATTCTTTTATTAAGTTTTTTGAACATTAATGCTCTTATAGTATTGATTCACAATCTATAATGGTATAGGTGAGTGAATTGAGTGGTTTAATAGTATGAAATTGATTCTAGATGGGTTCAACAGGAATAACATATATGTTGAAAATTTATCTTTCCCATTCACTGAGGATTATAATTGAGTTACAAGTGTTCTTTTGGAACTATATGTATACATGTAAATTAATACTAAAGAAATAGTGTGAGTTTGGTGCATAAAATATATAGAGTCAACTTATTGAGATATATAATTATGAATAATAGAAAATTTGGTGGAATGAGTTGAAATTAACCAAAGGAAGATTCTCACATATTGTTATTTTTTTGTGTGTTATTTTAATGTACTTTTGTTTATTAAAAAATCCAAAAATAGAACATGACATCCTAAATTAATTGAATCATTTAAATAAAACAAAAAAATTGTTATATATGATTGATATTAGTGAAGAAATTAACCTACAACTGCGTGATATTAAAATAATTTTTTCCATTAAAATACATCATAAGATAAATTATATTATATTTCATTGATTAAAACAAAAAAACATGAAACAATTTGTGACATTATTGGTGATTAATCCTAAGTATCCCACATGATATATGGGAATACTAACCATTATTAAAAAAATTATTCCATCAATAATGTATCAATTTTACATATGAAGTTTTTATTACATTTCAAAATTTTAATTATAATTCTATTTTTATCATTCCAATCATATTATTCTATTCTCACACAATTTCATCATTATTAAAAACTACTATTAATTCCCATAAAATTCAACCTTTATTATCATAAAGAACTAACCCATTTTGGGTTTTATGAATCGAATCACAGATTGAATTTTTCCATTTAACATCCAACTTATTTAACGAATTCTAGTGTGATAGTGAAAGTAAAGTGTATGATAGAAATTTTTCACTTTGTATAAAATTTAAAATATTTTATTCCTTTAAATAATTTAACATTAATTCATCCCTCTAATCAAATCACGGATCATAGTAGTGATGTTGTGTGATCTGATTGGAATAAGGGTAACTGGTTCCTACGAGTTGTTTGATTATTCTACTAATAGTGACTATAACGAGGCCTCATTAAATATAATTTTATAAAAATATATAATATAGAAAATTCATTGACTATGGTTATCTCTAATTTATTTAGTCTTGGAAAATCACTGCCTTATAACCTAATTATTATTTTTTCCCTTTTCCCTATTTTTTGAAGCTAAAAGAATGGTTTGATTGGGTTAATTCATGATTGTGTTAAAATGGAAATTAAAATAAAATATAAAATAAAATAGAAAAATCAATCTAGACAGGAATAGTGTGAATTAATATTTTTTATATCATTATTTCCTTTTATTTTAAATCATTTTATTGAATGTGCATAGTCAATATCTTTCATCCCCTAATACTTATAGATTATCTAACCCAATATAAATATGAAATTTCACTAAGTTATTGAAGAAGAAATCCTTCCCGGAATATCATCAAGGATTTTTGAAATGGTGAAGATATATGGATACTCCACAAATTACATCCTTATAGTCTATATGAAGGGAATTGGGGGATGTATAAATGATTATTTATCTTTATACCATGACATAGACGTTAAGGAATATAATACTATATTACCTTCTACCAAAATGTGATATATCTATGTATCGTCATATAAAAAAATCCTACAAATTATAATTTCATAGGTTATAGACCATAGACTAGGATCGAGGTTTATATGAATTCTATATTTCAAATTTGAATCAGTTTGTGTTATAGGTAAATCAAGATTGCTACTCTTGAGAAGTTAGAGTATTTTATGCACTGTGTTAAAATTGAATTTTAGGGAATCCCCCTATTTATAAAAATCTATAAATTCCATAAAGGAAGAACCTATAGAATCTCATATGATTCCCCCACCACTCATTTTATACTATTCCCAATAGCCTTATTTTTCATGTCTAAGACCAATTTTTATAACACCCCAGCACACCGAACATAATTGAGATGTTCTACAACCACTTTCCAAGATATTTTTGGCTAAATGTGGCCTATGAGTACGCAAGAGGTACCTTTATTTGAATTAAGTTATGAAATTTGAGAAGCAAAAATCACACTTTTACCTTTACAATGGGTATTGAAAATATCTCTCAACTGTGTGTCTTCTTGCTGTGAATTTCTCAACGAACACCAAATCAAGCTATCAAGATTATAATTAAAGCAATAAACAATGTCTCAGGGTCACCTATTCTTTTGAACCATTCATTTATGAAACCCTCCAAGGTTTCTAAGTAGTATTATGTTTCTATGAAATAACATTGTTACTACCATATGAATGAAACCCATTATCTCTTCAAGGAATAGGTGATGAATAGAATAGTTATTGGGAAGGTGGTAGCACACAAACCTAGATAGAAGATGGATTTCTCTTCCATGGAATCACTAATGTATAGGTAATGAATGAATGAAAATACCATAAACAAGAATATGTTTTTTTTATAAGCAACATTTTTCACCGATGAATATATAGCCAATCTACTATTCTAGGCTGTGAACATGCAATTTTGCTGATGTGAACCACATTAAATTGTCTATATTTAAAATAACTGAAACTATATTGTCCCTAATACTCCCCAATTTTATCATGTATAAAATCACAATGTAAATCATGATTCCTCTAGTAGACATGAGACTGACATTTAGTACTTGGAAAATAGAGAATAAGACTCCTCAATGAAGTGAATATATTCAAACATTTAACAAGAACCAATTACTCACCATTAATCTTATAAAAAATGAAAACCCAATTTTATGAAGTTTTATATGATTGAAGTGTCTAATTAAAGTTATATATGTTAGAGGAATGTAGTAGTGTTAATTTTATAAATAGTAATAACCGCATCCTCTCTACACCACATTAAATTTCACACTAGAAGTATAGAAATAAATTGGATATTAAATTAATAATATCATGAAGTCCCACTAAAATTTACACTGCTCCATTGATAATGGGTTAGTACTCTAGCATCCAAAATCATTGGATTAATGGGAAATTATATTTTTTTGATAAAATATGTCTTTTATGAGAATAGAACAGCGCACCACAATTGAGTTAAATGGAATTAAAATTATTATTATATGAGGAAAAAATATCATATGATACAATCAGTTTATGGACGAATGCCTGGGTTTTGAATTACCAACAATGGAAGAGGGGGGTAGTATTTATTACATTCATTGAGCATTATTCCTAATTCTCCTAAAATTCTTGTTTTGAGATATAAGCTTCTTCTTCCATAGATAACTTCCACATGTACAAGACAATGGGTGTCAATCTACCCAGTTGAGAATAATGAATAATATACTTGAATCAAATTTTTAACATGATCACCATCACCTTATTCTTATATATTCTCACAATGATGATCATTTTTTCAAATATCTCCATAAAGTTTTTGAACCACATAATGAGTTTGGGTTGATCATTTTATATTTTATGTTTTTCAAAATTTTAAAATCTCTTCATGGGTACACATCTATAGCTCATCATAAAAGGTTTGTACCCACATGAGAGATTCCATTTTACCATGATTTAATTTTTTTATAGATTCTACCATTAATCCGAAAGATAATCTGATGTGTGGATAACTCAAATGACCCTTACATAGCTAATGAAAGTCTTACTTTTACATTTCTTTTTTGGTTCCTCAATTATCATCCATTATTGATGAAAAATATATATGTGAATTAAATAAATTGACAGTGATTGGGGAAGAAACTAAAAATTACATTTGGATTATGAATATAATCTATTTCACCTATACGTAGCATGTTCCTCTTTCAAGATGATGAAAAAATTTAAAAAAACACATATTTAAATGCGTGTATCTCCATATTAATTTTAAAATGAATTGTTCAATGAAAAATCAATACTAGAAAACCTAAATAAACTAATTTCAAACATCATTGATTAATATATCTATTAAAATTTAATTCAAAATATTAATAAATCATGTAAAATACATTATTTATGAATTTTAAAAAACTACAGTCTATATTTCCAAAATAAACATAAATTAATACGTTACATATTTGTAAATTTTATTATATGATTAATTAATAATAAAATTAATATAAAAAAATGAAAAACAAATTCATACATCACACCACTAATTAATCTATACCTGACTCCAAGGAAAGAAAATGGATTTAAAATATTAAAAATATGTTTATTCTACCTATATATAGTCATACACAATATAAATTAAAGGAAAAAAGTCTCATCCATTGATAAACATCTCATAAATTCAATGTGATCAAATCTAAGTAAATCAAATAAATTCCAGGAAAAAGTTTCATCTCATGGAATTATGATAGATTATATTATTTTGGAATTAATACTTTCTCAATAATAACCTTCAATTATCACCCTCTTATGGATTCTTTAAATAAAAAATTTATTTCCATCATATTGTAATTTAAAATCCAAAATTATCATCACTATCACACACTTTTTCTGAGTTCTATAAAATAATTTCATTATTATAAGTGTTGAAATTCAATTTTAAATGATAAAATATATTTCATTTAATAATTTATATAACATAAAATAGTATCATGCATTCATAAAATTGGAATGAAATCATAGAAATCTATGTTTCGAAGCAAAAAAACTCTTAAAAATATAAAAATAAAATAAATACTAAATAAATATGTTTGTATAGACTCCTAAATATTATTATAAAATATGATAAAATAAAACAAAACTATATTTAATCCCATCCACTATTATTATTGTTCCATGGTCATTAATTTCTAGAATGAAATCATCGAACAATTGAAAAAAAGTATCAAAATAGAGAAAAAAATTTGTTTATTATTACCCATATGATTGAATTAATCTCTATCATAGTTACTTATAGAAATAAAAAAAATAAACTCATATTTTAAATTAAACATTATAGAATCTATAGAAAAAAAATTAAAATTATGTAAATTTTATTAGAAGATAAAAATTATAAAAATTATTTTTACCCTGTAGTTTTTACCATGTTTTTCCATCCCTGATTAATATGTTAAATTTTTAAAAAAAATTATTGGGTTGGTTTGTTTCAATAGTATAAACCAACTCATGTTATTTTTTAGGATATATGAGGGGAAACGGGTCTTGGATAAAACCATTAATTTATTTTTATTCCCACACCAAAACATGAAAATATTACATAAATTTGTGTTCGAGTATATTAAAAGAAACACCCTATTTTATGATCTATATCCATTTATATGGTATCAAATTATGTGTAGATAGAGTAGGTACTTCATAAATCATCCTAAATATTCTCAATCAATCCCATTTATAGTGGATTTTATAATAATATCAAGGAAATGTTTATCAAAGTCATTATTTTCCTGAGAGACGTTATTTTTATATTTTTATATTTATAACATCTATTCAATTAAGGATGCCTCAATTTCTTCTTCATTATCTAGGTTGTGTAATAATAATCCAAACCTGATTATTTAGGACAGTTTGAGTTAGACTTTTTTTAATATTATAAATAATCACTAGAAAATAAATCATAATGTAATTCTACTCTCTTATATGGTTTGGAAATTAGATCTTATACTTTAATAAATTCCTCCACATTTAACTATATTACAGAATGAAGCATATATTTTGGGTGATTTTAAATTTACAGAAAATCATATTCTTCTTCTTTCAATTCATACTACTTAAGTGGTGAATCTATATTTTCAAAGCGATGGGGGTAATTTTTAAATTAATTTGAGAAAAAGGGAAAAATGATTTCATGGTGTGGTCACCTCATTTAATGTTATGTTGGTTATTATATTTTTCTCCATTATTAACTCTTCTCTAATATTATAAATAAAAATTGGTGAAGATACATTGAGTAGTTTCCCCACCTCATGATTGTACGTTTTCTCAAAGGTCGTTGGCACACATTCTTATTCTTATTCCTATCTATATTTGTCTATTAATGCTTAGAAAATAATGGAAATAAATATAATAAATTCAATAAATTCATTATATTATGATTATCTCTCCATGTTTTATTGGCTTAGTAGTATAGAGTTAATGATATATTCATAGATATCATCTAGTTTGATTTCATATTTACTCTGATTTTCAAGAACCAGATATGATTTCCATCAAAACCAACATTAAACTAGGCCCATGTCAAGCCCTTAAGGGTGTTCCCTATCCCCATGGGTTTCCCTAAGTTCATTAGTATCATAAATATTGGTTTTGGAATGATTTACCTGAGTATGGATACACAAAACAACCAAAAACAATTAATAAACCTAATCTGAAAATCCATGACAAACAAGCCTTAAATAAAATTCAGAACTAAATACATGTGTCTAAACATGAAAACGCTATTGAAAGATACATAAAAGTATCATAAAAACAACCTAATGACCGCCACATGATAATGCATCATCACCCATGAGTTGTCTCCACAACACCGCAAAACGGGAGCAACTAACAACCCGAACCACCGTCACCAAAAGCCTTTCCCTTACCTTTGTCAAACATTTCCAAGTGTACTTACACCCAAATGTGTAATTAGGGTTTGAGCCTAATCCCAAGAGGATACCTCCCAATGATTCCTTGTGACAAGAAATATAAGATAATAATCATTAAAGTGTTGTAATCAAATAATGGTCGCAATAATTTCTAAATGTGAATCTATTAAATTAAAATATTTTTCAACATTTTTCACTTTAAATAATAGGAAAAATTAAATAAAACATGTAAGATATTGAATTTTCCATCCAAAGACACCATAATCCAAACATAAATTTCAAATAGTCAATAGGTACTCAATATGGGAATACCCCTAGGCACTAGTTAGTTGTGTGACCCATGTACCATGCAACTCAGTGTTAAAGAAACCCTAAAAATATCGTTTCTCGTGCATGAGCCACCAGTAGGGAAATCACCCATATCCTAGTGGTCCCTAACAACAACATCATCATAATTTTGTTAGTGTTGTCAACGTAAAACTTACTATATGAAATAGGGACAAAACCACTCCAGATCACTAGCATACTTGTACACGTCCGCCCACCTAAATACCTTGGTTTCCCTTTTTGTTCACAAAAAAGTTTCACAAGATACCAAATTCCATTTAAAAATAAAAATACCAGTTCGGGTCATACACACTCAATATAGTAGCTAAACAAGCTTTTCACCCTTTCTATAACTCAAACAGATGCTTAGAATTGCCATAAAATAATTACACAAGTTATAACAAACCATATCACATAAAATCCATTTAGAACCCATCATTTACAAAAAACCCATTATAATATTACAACAAAGCCTAATTTTCAGCACTAAATAATTTTTATAAATCTATTCCATGAATTTTAAATCAACTCCAATTTGTACAACATGGAATGCACAAGAAAATCACCCATTTTCACACAAAGTTGGTTCTTAAAAATAAACAACCTAACACATGCAACAAAAAACGTTTTTTGCACTAAAAATAATGAAATAAGAACATAAAGGAATTATAAATCCATCAATATAACTCAATCTATAATTTGTACACATGGAATAACCTTTCATATTTTTCAAAACACTCAAATCCTTTTGCGGAACTCCAACCGCACCACCGCTGCACCACAAAGGTGCGAAAAAAAACCTAAGACCACAAAATTGAACCAATATACTAAAACTTATACCCTAGCTTCGAATACCTACATGTTTGAATTTATGAACATTAGGGAAAATAGAAGAAATATTATGTAAATGGTAGAAACCCTAAGAAAATGGGAGGAGGAAGGAAACTCATTACATAAGATATATTGAATAAATCACCTCAGATCCACCAATGGATGAATATCCATGTAATAAAAAATGATAGGGACACTCTAATAAGGATGCGTAGGTTATTTGGGGACTTAAATGGGGGGAAATAGTAAAAATTTAATGATTTATTAATGAATCAAAATACCTTCTCAAATTTGGACGATTTAAGAAACCCTGATAAATTTCAACATAACCAGTGATGAAAATGATCTCCAAAGAGAGAAAAATGGACATGGGGGAAGGCCTAGGTCGGATGTACTCTATTGGGGCATTGAATCAAAAAAAAGTTAAAATTAATTATATCTTAAATAATTAAAAAAATTAAATCATGAAATGGCCTCACAGGTTGGCCCAATACATAAAACAAATCACCCAAATCCAAAATGATAACGAGTTCTTAAGTGGTCTAAATAGTCATGGTGGTTTTAATATGTCCAGGGAGACCATGTAGGAAAAATAATGGATACAAAATTTTGGAAAATAAAGGATTTATAAAAGAAACAAAATTCGTTTTTAAATCTTGAAATGGGATCACAGTTTGGCCCAATTCATGAAAACCCACCATTTCCTCCCAAAATGCTTGGGAAACCCCCACAGAAAATCATGAATATAAATTACATAAAAAATACCTTAAAAATATGTCATGGATGTGATAATTCTTCCAACCATAAAAACTTTTTTTCCTCAGAAAGACAGCATGAAGGCTGATCTGATAAGAGAAATAGAAAGTGCTCTTCGACCCAGTACTTCCACTCCCATGTCTCTTTCATATCAGTCCCATATTGTCAAAGGAATTAAACCAATGAAATAGTCTTTCCACAAATCACTTGTTCATGAGAGCCCACAATATTAACTGGTTGCTCAACCATATAATGATCAGGCTCTTTATCAAACTCCTCCCAATTCAGCACATGGGATGAATTCGTGTTGTACTTATTATGTTGTGAGACATAGAAGACGTCATGTATAAATGTCAACTGAGAAGGAAACGATTACATGTATTCCACTTTATAATACTCTTAGTAATCTAAAAATGTCTAACATACTTCGGTGTCAGCTTTCTATTCTTTCCAAAATGGTGATGACCCAGATGAGGGGTCACTTTCAAAAACACCCGATCACCAACTAAAAACACTAGGTCTCGACGCCTCTGATCAGAAAATTATTTCTGGAAACTCTGAGTTGTCAATAAATTCTTCCAAATCAACATGAACTTCTCTGAATTCTCCTGCACAAGACTTGGCCCCAATAGTGAGGTTTCACCTACCTCAACCCAAGATAGGGGGACTCACAAGGACGACCACAGAGTGCCTCAAATGGAGACATTTGGATTGAGGATTGGTAACATTTATTATAATAGAACACAACCAATTCCAAATGGATCTCACAAGAATATACAACTTCCAAAACATAAGCACAGAGCATGTCCTCCAAAATCCAATTTTCCTGCACTACCTGATCATCCTTTTGAGATTTGTATGTCATTATTATATTAATATGAGACCCCAATAACATTTAAAGGCCTTCCCAAAACAGAGAAGCGAATCAGGGTCTCTATCAGCGACAAATGTAGATGGAACACCAGGAAGCCTTACCACCTTCTGAAGATACAATCAACTTAACTCATCCATGTTAGTTGTATCCTTGATCTAAATGAAGTGGGATGATTTATTCAGATTATCAATCACAACCCAAATAGAATTATTACCCTGAGGTGTATGGGGTAAGATAACAATGATTTCCATGGAAACCCCATCCCTCTTCCAGTTACGAATTGGTAATATCTAGAGAAAACTGGGGATCCTGTAGTGTTCTGCTATCACCTAATAACATGTGTATCATCTCAAAACAAAGTCAGAAATATCACATATCATACTTGGCCACTAGAACTATCATCTCACATCATAATACATCTTGGTGTCACCTATATGGACATCCCATAGAGACTGGTGGCTGTCCTGAATCACTACCTTCCCCAGAGATGACGACACTACTGATCGGCCCATGAAGCAAAAGATTCCATTGGGAGACGAGGACCAATCAGAAGACTTCTCCACACCATGAAGAAATAATGTAACATCCAAGGTAATTAAAGAATAAAGAATTTTCTTATTTATTAATATTTACAAAATAAATATTGATTTTAATTAAAAGTGGTTTCTACGTTCGATAGCGTACTCGATACGCAACGATGAGTTTCTTTGAAAACTTACGTTGCACACAAGTAATAAAATAATATTATTTTAAAAGTTAGTTAACAAGTAACCGTTGTACTGGCGGGATTGGATAGAAATAACTAAAATATTATTATATATGTTTTTAAATGTTTTTCCATTTACCCAATAAAAGATAAAGGCTTAAATTACGGAAACAGTTCAATTTTAGGCATTTATACCCTAATTTTCACTAAGGGTTCACTTATCACCTTTTGACGGCGAACCGTCATTAAATATAGTTTTGATAAATCTTATAAATTATATTGGACCAAAAATAACTCTTCTTTATAATCGGGGCATCAAAATTTACTTTGTGTATATTTTTGGTACCTTTCCGATAAAGTTCATTTTTTTAATGAATAGTGTAAAATGTTGTATTTTAATTCAAAACCTCTTTTTAATCTAATTTATTTATATTATTAGATTATCTTTTGAATTGGTTTTAAAGTTAAATTAGAAAATATTTTTACCATTAAATCCAATAGTGGTCGTTGGAATTAATTTCACATTGAAATCGGACTTAAACTAATGTCAATCTTTTGATACTTATTGTTTCATAAAAACATGCTATTTGTCATGACAGCGGGAATTAATTATTAAATTAATTAATGTGACTTATATGTTTTGAATTTTGTAAAATAGACTTCATTTTTGAATTCATAATATCAAATATAGCTTAGGGTGAATTTTTGGTAATTTTCTGAAAAACTTCAATTTTTGATGAATAGTGAAACCACTAAGTGGTACTTATAAAAACTGATTTTTCCATTTAAATGAAATTTTTCCACCATTGTGTTTTGATTTTCAAAAATCCGACATACATGGTTGTCATTAAGAAGTAAAATGTGGTTCAATAAGATTAAAATAATTTTTTGATGAATAGTAACCTATTAAGTTTTTAATCGCGATTAGTGGTAATTAGTGTAGTTTAAGGTAAAAATAATGTTTTAATAACATGATATAAGCTTGACACATGTCCTACCCTCATTGGATGTGTCATGGCCGACCAAGAAAAGCCACGGGTCAACTTGGGGACCCCATGGAGAAACATTGGTTGGGAAATGACATAAATAACTCTTTATTTAATGTAAAAGTAAAAATGACACAAACATAATATGTTTTACTAAAACAATATTTATAAGGGGTTATAAAGATCAGATTTTTTATTATAAATATTCATTGGAAAGATAAAACGATTTCCTACATCATAGTATTTTTTTATAATTTTTAGACTTTATATATATTAAATTATTTATGACATTATTATGATGTAGCGATGACTTCATTATTTAACGATTTAAATAAAATGGAACGATAATGTAATATGTAAAACCTAAACATGTCTAAAACCTATGGTATTGGAATATTTCGAAGCCTTATAATATTATCTTCGAAATATATCAATTTGGGACCTTATAAATTCGAAACACTTTTGAAACTAAATTAATAGTTTCATGATTTCCAAAAGTGCCCCTCCTCTCCTCTTATAAAAGGCCCCCACCTCTACCTCATTTCACACACTCCTCAAGCCTTTTAATCGGCAATCCCCTGCCCATTTACTCTCTCCAAATCCCTCTCCTCATCCTAGAGGATTCCCTTTGGGAGGAATCATTTCAAAGGAAGCCTTTAGGCTCAAATCAAAAGGACTTACACTTTTAAAGGTAATTCATTCTCTCTTGTTCATTTTTTTTATATTGCTTCTCCAACCCCCCTAAACTCTTTTTATTTATTTATTTTGTAACAACACCAGTATCTTCAATATACTAGGATGTTATTATAAGATTTATTCGAGCTACACTCTCACACAACTACATCAAATGGATAAAGAACATACGGTTTTCGTGGATGGCGAAATCCTGCCTCCCGAAACAATGATTGTTCAATACTCATTTAACACCTTCAAAGGTGGCCATTATGATGTCACTATTTTTATATATGATATATAATATGTTTATTCTTTCCTTAAGCTTCTGTATTTGTAACATCCCAGGTAAATAAAGAATAAAGAATTTTCATAATTATTAATATTTACAAAGTAAATATTAATTTTATTTTAAAGGGGTTGCTATGTTCGATAGGGTACCCGATACGCAACGATGAGTTTCTTTGAAACTTACGTAGCACACTAGTAATAAAATAATATTATTTTAAATTTTAGTTAACAAGTAGCCATTGTACTGGCGGTAATGGATAGAAATAACTAAAATATGATTAGATATGTTTTTAAATGTTTATACATTTACCTAATAAAAGATAAAGGCTTAAAATACGGAAAGAGTTCAATTTTAGGGCATATATACTCTAATTTTCACTAAAGGTTAACTTATCACCTTTTAATGGTGAACCATCATTAAATATAGTTTTGATCACTCTTATAATTTTTTTTGGACCAAATATAACTCTTCTTTAGAATCGGGACATCAAAATTTACTTTGTGTAAATTTTTGGTACCTTTCTGATAAAGTTCATTTTTTTATGAATAATGTAAAATGTTGTATTTTAATTCAAAACCTATCTTTAATCTAAATTATTTATATGATTAGATTATTATTTTAATTGGTTTTAAAGTGAAATTAGAAAATATTTTTACCATTTAATCCAATGCTGGTCATTGGAATGAATTTCACTTTGAAATTGGACTTAAACTGGTGTCAATCTTTTGATACTTATTGTTTCACAAAAACACGCTATTTGTCATGACAGCGGGAATTAATTATTAAATTAATTAATTTGACTTATATGATTTGAATTTTTTAAAATAGACTTCATTTTTGAATTCGGAATATCAAATATAGCTTAGGGTGAATTTTTGGTAATTTTCTGAAAAACTTCAATTTTTGATGAATAGTGAAACCACTAAGTGGTAATCAAGCAAACTAATTTTTCAGTTAAATGAAAGTTTACCACTAATGTGTACTGAATTTTGATAATCCGACATACATGGTTGTCATTAAGAAGTAAAATGTGGTTCAATGAGATTAAAATAATTTTTTGGTGAATAGTAACTTTTTTTCATTAATCGCGATTAGAGGTAATTAGTGTAATTTCATGTAAAAATGATATTATAAAAATGTGAAAACACCATGAAACTTGTCCTACACCTATTGGGTGAGTCATGGCCGACCATGACAAGCCATGGGCCAACTTGGGGACCCCATGGAGCCACTTTAGTTGGAAAATGACATTAATATATTTTTATTTAATGTTAAAGTGAAAATGACACTAACATAAATTGTTTTACTAAAATAATTGTTTATTGGGGTTATACAAGTCCAAATTTTGATTATAAATAGTCATTGGAAAGATAAAACGATTTCCTACATCATAGTATTTTTTTTATATTTTTTAGAAATTAAATAAAGTAAATTATATATGACATAATAATGATGCAGCGATGACATCATTATTTGACGATTTAAATAAAATGGAAAGATAATGAACAATATAAAACCTACACAAGGCCAAAACCAATTGGATGAGTGGATTTCGAACCCTTATCACCTTATCCATGAATTATATCAATGTGGGACCTTTTAAAACCGAAACACATTTTCAAATAAAGTAATATTTCTTTACTTTCCAAAAGTGCCCCTCCTCTCCTCTTATAAAAGGCCCCCACCTCTACCCGATTTCACACACTTCTCAAGCCTTTGGCTCGGCCAACCCCTGCCCAATTACTCTCTCCACATCCCTCTCCTCATCCTAGAGGATTCCCTTTGGGCAGAATCCTTTCAAAGGAAGCCTTTAGGCTCAAATCAAAAGGGAGTTACACTTTTAAAGGTAATTCATTCTCTCTTGTTCATTTGTTTTATTTTGCTTCTCCAACCCTCTAAACTCTTTTTATTTACTTCTTTTGTAACAACACCAGTATCTTCAATATACTAGGATGTTGTTATAATATTTATTTCAGCTACACTCTCACAAAACTACATCAAATGGTTAAAGAACATACGGTTTCCGTGGATGGCGAAATTCTGCCTCCCGAAACCTTGATTGTTCAATACTCATTTAACACCTTCAAGGGTGGCCATTATGATGTCACTATTTTTATATATGATATATAATATGTTTATGTTTTCTTTAAGCTTCTGTATTTTTCATTTTTGGCATACATTTATGGTTTCCATTATGGGTAAACACGATATCTTCATTTAAGGAAGTGCGGACTACCGCCCCCTAAAAGTGATGTGATTCGTTAATGCCATATGTGGGACGTGTAAAGGATGGATTTAAAGTTATTATATATGATGTTATACTGGAATTATAATATACCTCTATATCATTATTATTTCTTTCCATTAAAGTATGATATAGAAATGAAAGTAGCGTTGATGTGTACGTACGGCTTACCGTCTCCATGAACGGTGCATTTCATTTCTTATCCCCAAATGTAATGTACTATTAAAATTACATGTATATAATGTATATATATAATTAATGATATATCTAAATTATGAATATAATTCTGGAATTAAAATATACATACCTCTTATTTAGTTTTAATTCCACTAATATGACAAAGAAATAAAAGTAGCGTTCATGCGTACGTACGGCTTACCGTCTCCATGAACGGTGCATTTCATTTCTTACCTCTAAATGATTATGTAATATTATAAATACATGTATATGCTGGATATATTTGATATATATGATATCCAAATCGGGAATTTCATTCTGGATATAATGAACTTTTGACCACATGAACAACATGTAATTGTAAGAAGTCAACTTTCGTCTTAAGAACCAAATATTGACAAAACAAACATTATTAACTAAAATGGTTACATAATGTTTATAACATGGAAATAAGTGATATAAAAAGAATAATGAACAGTAAAAAGGTTCTTAATCAAGTATAAATTAACTCAAGTTTATTATTCAGGACGTTAAAGAACGATCGAGTCAAGTCGGACCCGAGGTAAGGGACTTCGTCTCAATCTTCTTTCATTGAGGCATATTTCGTTTTATAAACAACTTTCTTTTATACGGTGTATAAACACCTTTGACTTTTACTTTTATACAAAAGGTATCTTTTTCTACGAAGCGTTTTACTAAACGACAAAAAGGAATGTTGTTTTAACGTACGCGGTGACAACGACCTTTTCCGCCGCCGCGAGTATTATTTGGTATTTGGCTTTCTCAACAAGCCGTAATGTTTTTAGAATAAAATAAATACCATATACTCTTTTATGTATTTTGGTATTGAAAATGGTTTTGAAAAAGGATTCTATTATGTCAATATATTTATGATATATTGTGATTGAAATGTGGAAATGTTATCATTCCTTTATATTGGTTTTATGTTTTATGATTTTATATTGGTAATTGGAAATTTTAACGGGTGGTTACGTTATAAACCATATGACGGGTGGTGCCGTGAATACCAGGACGGGTGGTTACATTATAACCTCCAATGCATTGGGTATGGAAGTCGGTCGTATGGCTATTCCATTAAGTATGTGTGGAAATTGGCCGTATGGCTATTCCATTAAGTGATATGTGTGGAAGTAAACCGTATGGTTATCCCACTTAAGTATTTTTATGTCCCAAGTTACCTTTATATATTCTATGTGTTCTTTATATGGGTTTTATGGTAATCCTTTGGTTACAAAAAGGTAAGTAATGATACTTTATTCAGTGAAGATTTTTTTTACTACTTCATGAAGGTGAAGGTATTACTTTGATATAGTATACATGGTTTACTTGATGTTTGAAAAACTAACAGTTTTCATTCTTTTTGTATCCCTTACTGAGCTTCTTATGCTCACCCCAAGTTTTTCGAAATGTTTTTCACAGGACTTAAAGTGGAATAAGGTCAAGGATGGGATCAAGGGAATTTCATGCTATCTAAAACATGGAATCTAGACATCTTTCTTTTTAAGAGTTTTTATTTTATGGAGACTTAGTAGAAGTGTCTACTTTGTAATCTTTTAAGATGTAATAGTTATGTTCTAATTCTCTAAAACTCTAAACCTGAAAAGATCCTCAATGTGAATTATTTTTTTAATTCAATATTAAGTAAGGTTTAAGGCTGGGGCCTTATAGTTGGTACCAAAGGATGGTTTAGACAACTTTAGGAGTTAGAAAAGTGTTAAATTATAATATGATTGAAATGATATAGCATTTACGGATTACCATGTTGCTTCATCTAAGACAATTTTGTTCAGAATGGTTTTCCGCAGAGGAAATAGGGAAGCAGTGCTAGGAAGGCATACAGAAGGAAATAACCTTCCGAATCAGCATCCAGAAATGGTCGGAATTGGAACTGAACAGTTTGTTGCAGTAATGGAACAGTTCACTCAAGGGATAAATGGTGGTGGTATCCATGCACGAGATCAGCCAGATCAACCGCAGAGGAACATGTCAGTGGTGGAACATTTCATGAGGCAACATCCCCCATCATTTAGAGGATCATCTGACCCTGTGCAAGCTGAAGGGTGGATTAAAGCACTAGAGAAGATTTTTGATGTCATGGGGTGTTCATAACATCAAAAGGTTAGTCTTGTTGTTTACCGTTTTGAAGGTGAAGCTGATCAGTGGTGGTCGATGGTGAAAAATATAAGGGATAGTGATGAGATTGAGGATCTTCACTGGGACAAATTCAAAGGTATGTTTCTTGAGAAATATTTTCCTAAGGTGGTTCGTCTTAGGATGGAAAAACAGTTCCTAGAATTGAGGCAGGAGGATGATTCAGTGGCTGCTGATGAAGAAAAGTTCACTCGATTGGCAAGGTATACTCCGAACTTCATATGAGATCTTGATAGTAAAATAAACCATTTTTACTCAGGGTTAAAGCCAAAGTATCTAAGGGCATTAGCTTCTCGTGAGTTCTAAAGTTATGAAAAACTTGTTCGATGTGCGGAGAAGGTGGAGATGGAGTTTGCCGATGATCAGGTGTTCTATGAAAAACAACAGAATAAGAGGTCTAGTTGGCAGGCAAAGGGGAAGAATTCATCAAAGAAGCAAGGAGTTAAGAAAACCAAATATACATCCTGTGAGAAGTGTGGTAAAATGCATCCTGGAGAATGTTTATCCATGTCTGGTAAGTGCTTTCGGTGTGGTAAATCTGTTCATATTGCTCGTAACTGTAAGGAAGATGATCAAGAAAGAAATGAAAAGCCAATGGTAAGATGTTTTAAGTGTAATGAAATGGGTCATTATGCAAACGAGTGTCCAACGAAGAACTCAACTGGGGGAATGCAGCCAGACTACAAGCAGAAAGGGGTGGTGAAATCATTTGCAACAACTTCAGAAGATGTTGGACCATCGAATGAAGTGGTATCAGCTCCAGGGAGCTACGTATTTTTCGAAGATTGACTTGAGGTCGGGGTACCATCAGTTGAAAGTAAAATAAGCAGACGTTCTGAAGACTGAGTTCCATACTAGTTATGGCCATTATGAATTTGTAGTTATGCCTTTTGGGTTAACCAATGCACCTGCTGTATTCATGGACCTTATGAATAAAATTGTCCATGAGTTCTTGGATAAGTTTGTGTTTTGAGGTTTGTGAAGAGGTTATATGTGCCTTGTGATTCACAGTTTAAGAATGAGTTGTTTTTTCATCCTGGAAGTACTAAGATGTACAGAGGTCTGCGGGTGTATTACTGGTGGGATGGAATGAAAAGAGACATTGCTGATTTTACTGTGAAGTGTTTGACATGTCAACAGGTTAAAGTAGAGCGGCAGTTACCGAAAGGGATGCTTCAGCCTTTACCAATGCCAGAGTGGAAATGGGAGAATATATCCATGGACTTTGTTGTTGGATTACTGAAGACATCTCGAGGTAATAATGAAATCTGGGTTATTGTTGATCGCTTGACCAAATCTGCTCATTTCCTTTCTATACGAGATACTTTCTCTCTTGATCAACATTCCCGTCTGTATCTTAAAGAGATAGTCAGGTTACATGGAGTTCCTCTCTCCATTGTATCGGATCATGATCCCAGGTTTACTTCTAACTTTTGGAAAGGCCTTCAGAAGTCGTTGGGTACTGAATTAAATTTTAGTACAGCTTTTCATCCTCAATCAGATGGGCAGTCAGAACGAACAATTTAGACATTGGAGGATATGCTACGAGCTTGTTCTATGGATTATCAGGGAATTTGGGACCAACATCTTTCTTTGGTTGAGTTTTCATATAATAACAGTTTTCATTCCAGTATACAGATGGCACCATTTCAGGCATTATATGTGAAGCGGTGTCGAACTCCTGCTTTCTGGGATGAAGTGGGTAAAAGGAAGTTGATGGGACCAGAATTGGTAGAAGAGATGGCAGAAAAAGTTCCGTTGATTCAGAAAACACATGAGAACAGCTCAGAGCAGGCAGAAGAGTTATGCGGATAACCGGAGGAAGGATCTATCTTTCGAGGTAGGTGATCATGTTTTTCTCAAGGTTTCTCATTGGAAAAGTGTGATGAGATTTGGTAAGAAAGGAAAGCTGAGTCCAAGGTTTATTGAACCATATGAAATTCTGGAGAGAGTTGGATCAGTTGCATACCGGGTGGCTTTACCTCCGAGTTTATCTCAGGTACACAATGTTTTTCACGTTTCGATGTTGAGAAAGTATATGCCAGATCCATTTCATGTTTTGAGTCCAGAGGTAGTTAAGCTGGAAGAGAACCTATCTTATGAGGAACAACCGGTCCAGATTCTTGACCACAGGGAGCAAGTGTTACGGAATAAGGTGATTCATCAGGTAAAGGTTTTGTGGAAAAACCATGTGATTGAAGAGGCAACGTCGGAATCTGAAAATGCTATGAGGGATAAATACCCCCACTTATTTTGATAAGTGAATAAAATTGCGAGGACGCAATTCCCAAAAGGGGGGAAGGATGTAACATCCCAGGTAAATAAAGAATAAATAATTTTCATAATTATTAATATTTACAAAGTAAATAATAATTTTATTTTAAAGGGGTTTCTATGTTCGATAGCGTACCCGATACGCAACGATGAGTTTCTTTGAAACTTACGTAGCACACTAGTAATAAAATATTATTATTTTAAATTTTAGTTAACAAGTAGACGTTGTACTGGCGGGAATGGATATAAATAACTCAAATATGATTATATATGTTTTTAAATGTTTATACATTTACCCAATAAAGGATAAAGGCTTAAAATACGGAAAGAGTTCAATTTTAGGGCATATATACTCTAATTTTCACTAAAGGTTCACTTATCACCTTTTAATGGTGAACTGTCATTAAATATAGTTTTGATCACTCTTATAATTTATTTTGGACCAAATATAACTCTTCTTTAGAATCGGGACATCAAAATTTACTTTGTGTAATTTTTTGGTACCTTTCTGATAAAGTTCATTTTTTTATGAATAATGTAAAATGTTGTATTTTAATTCAAAACCTCGTTTTAATCTAAATTATTTATATGATTAGATTATTATTTTAATTGGTTTTAAAGTGAAATTAGAAAATATTTTTACCAGTTAATCCAATGGTGGTCATTGGAATCAATTTCACTTTGAAATTGGACTTAAACTGGTGTCAATCTTTTGATACTTATTGTTTCACAAAAACACGCTATTTGTCATGACAGCGGGAATTAATTATTAAATTAATTAATTTGACTTATATGATTTAAATTTTGTAAAATAGACTTCATTTTTGAATTCGGAATATCAAATATAGCTTAGGGTGAATTTTTGGTAATTTTCTGAAAAACTTCAATTTTTTATGAATAGTGAAACCACTAGGTAGTAATCAAGAAAACTAATTTTTCAGTTAAATGAAAGTTTACCACTAATGTGTACTGAATTTTGAAAATCCGACATACATGGTTATCATTAAGAAGTAAAATGTGGTTCAATGAGATTAAAATAATTTTTTGGTGAATAGTAACTTTTTTTCATTAATCGCGATTAGAGGTAATTAGTGTAATTTAATGAAAAAATGATATTATAAAAATGTGAAAACATCATGACACTTGTCCTAAACCTATTGGGTGAGTCATGGCCGACCAAGACAAGCCATGGGCCAACTTGGGGACCCCATGGAGCCACTTTAGTTGGAAAATGACATTAATATATTTTTATTTAATGTTAAAGTGAAAATGACACTAACATAAATCGTTTTACTAAAATAATTTTTGAGTGGGTTTAAACAAGTCCAAAGTTTGATTATAAATAGTAATTAGAAAGCTAAAAAGATTTCTTACATCATGGTATTTTTTTTATAATTTTTAGACATTAAATAAATTAAATTATATATGACATAATAATGATGCAGCGATGACATCATTATTTGACGATTTAAATAAAATGGAAAGATAATGAAAAATCTAAAACCTACACATGGCCAAAACCAATTGGATGAGTAGATTTAGAACTCTTATCACCTTATCCACGAATTATATCAATGTGGGACCTTTTAAAACCGAAACACATTTTCAAATAAAGTAATATTTCTTTACTTTCCAAAAGTGCCCCTCCTCTCCTCTTATAAAAGGCCCCCACCTCTACCCCATTTCACACACTTCTCAAGCCTTTGGCTCGGCAAAACCCTGCCCAATTACTCTCTCCACATCCCTCTCCTCATCCTAGAGGATTCCATTTGGGCATAATCTATTCAGAGGAAGCCTTTAGGCTCAAATCAAAAGGGAGTTACACTTTTAAGGGTAATTCATTCTCTCTTGTTCATTTGTTTTATTTTGCTTCTCCAACCCTCTAAAATCTTTTTATTTAATTCTTTTGTAACCACACCAGTATCTTCAATATACTAGGATGTTGTTATAATATTTATTTGAGCTACACTCTCACACAACTACATCAAATTGTTAAATAACATACGGTTTCCGTGGATGGCGAAATTCTGCCTCCCGAAACGATGATTGTTCAATACTCATTTAACACCTTCAAGGGTGGCCATTATGATGTCACTATTTTTATATATGATATATAATATGTTTATGTTTTCTTTAAGCTTCTGTAATTTTCATTTTTGGCATACCTTTATGGTTTCCATTATGGGTAAACACGATATCTTCATTTATGGAAGTGTGGACTACCGCCCCCTAAAAGTGATGTGATTCGTTAATGCCATATGTGGGACGTGTAAAGGATGGATTTAAAGTTATTATATATGATGTTATACTGGAATTATAATATACCTCTATATCATTATTATTTCTTTCCATTAAAGTATGAGATAGAAATGAAAGTAGCGTTCATGCGTACGTACTGCTTACCGTCTCCATGAATGGTGCATTTCATTTCTTATCCCCAAATGTAATGTACTATTAAAATTACATGTATATAATGTATATATATAATTAATGATATATCTAAATGATGAATATAATTATGGAATTAAAATATACATACCTCTCATGTAGTTTTAATTCCACTAATATGACAAAGAAATGAAAGTAGCGTTCATGCGTACGTATGGCTTACCGTCTCCATGAACGGTGCATTTCATTTCTTAACTCTAAATGATTATGTAATATTATAAATACATGTATATGCTGGATATATTTGATATATATGATATCCAAATCGGGAATTTCATTCTGGATATAAAGAACTTTTGACCACATGAACAACATGTAATTGTAAGAAGTCAACTTTCGACTTAAGAACCAAATATTGACAAAACAAACATTATTAACTTAAATGGTTACATAATTTTTATAACATGGCAATAAGTGATATAAAAAGAATAATGAACTTTAAAAAGGTTCTTAATCAAGTATAAATTAACTCAAGTTTATTATTCAGGACGTTAAAGAACGATCGAGTCAAGTCGGACCCGAGGTAAGGGACTTCGTCTCAATCTTCTTTCATTGAGGCATATTTCATTTTATAAACAACTTTCTTTTATACGCTGTATAAACACCTTTGACTTTTACTTTTATACAAAAGTAATCTTTTTCTACGAAGCGTTTTACTAAACGAAAAAAAGGAATGTTGTTTTAATGTACGCGGTGACAACAACCTTTTCCACCGCCGCGAGTATTATTTGGTCTTTGGCTTTCTCAACAAGCCGTAATGTTTTTAGAATAAAATAAATACCATATACTCTTTTATGTATTTTGGTATTGAAAATGGTTTTGAAAAAGGATTATATTATGTCAATATATTTATGATATATTGTGATTGATATGTGGAAATGTTATCATTCCTTTATATTGGTTTTATGTTTTATGATTTTATATTGGTACTTGGACATTTTAACGGGTGGTTACGTTATAAACCATATGACGGGTGGTGCCGTGAATACCAGGATGGGTGGTTACGTTTTAACCTCCAATGAATTGGGTATGGAAGTCGGCCGTATGGCTATTCCATTAAGTATGTATAGAAATTGGCCGTATGGCTATTCCATTAAGTGATATGTGTGGAAGTAAACCGTATGGTTATCCCACTTAAGTATGTTTATGTCCCAAGTTACCTTTATATATTCTATGTGTTCTTTATATGGGTTTTATGGTAATCCTTTGGTTACAAAAAGGTAAGTAATGATACTTTATTCAGTGAAGATTTTTTTACTACTTCATGAAGGTGAAGGTATTACTTTGATATAGTATACATGGGTTACTTGATGTTTGAAAAACTAACCGTTTTCATTCTTTTTGTATCCCTTACTGAGCTTTTTATGCTCACCACAAGTTTTTCGAAATATTTTTCACAGGACCTAAAGTGGAATAAGGTCAAGGATGGGATCAAGGGAATTTCATGCTATCTAAAACATGGAATCTAGACATCTTTCTTTTTAAGAGTTTTTATTTTATGGAGACTTCGTAGAAGTGTCTACTTTGTAATCTTTTAAGATGTAATAGTTATGTTCTAATTCTCTAAAACACTAAACCTGAAAAGATCCTCAATGTGAATTATTCTTTTAATTCAATATTAAGTAAGGTTTAAGGCTGGGGCCTTATAGTATTTTTCATTTATGGCATACCATTATTGTTTCCATTATGGGTAAACACGATATCTTCATTTTAGGAAGTGCGGACTACCGCCCCCTGAAAGTGATTTGATTCGTTAATACCATATGTGGGAAGTTTAAAGGATAAAGTTAATGATATTATATATGTTATTGTACTGGAATTATAATATACTCTTATATCATTGTTTTTCCATTCTATAAAATACGAAATAGAAATGAAAGTAGCATTCATGCGTACATACGGCTTACCGTCTCCATGAACGGTGCATTTCATTTCTTACCTCTAAATGATTATGTAATATTATAAATACATGTATATGCTGGATATATATGATATATATGATATCCAAATCAGGAATGTCATTCTGGATATAACGAAACTTTGACCACATGAACAACATGTAATTGTAAGAAGTCCACTTTCAACTTAAGAACCAAATATTGACAAAACAAACATTATTAACTTAAATGGTTACATAATGTTTATAACATGGAAATAAGTGGAATAAAAGGAATAATGAACTTTAAAAAGATTCTTAATAAATTATAAATTAACTCAAGTTTATTATTCAGGACGTTAAAGAACGATCGAGTCAAGTCGGACCCGAGGTAAGGGATCTTACTCCTATCTTTCTTTTTAAGTACACTCTTTTATGTCATTCCCTCTAAAGATCATCTTTCTTGTTATTGGGATGTTATTATATATTACACTTACTTTAATTTTTATGTTCATGTGATGAGAGACCCTATTCTCTCTCATCAATACATTTTGGACGTTTTGAGTGCTGTCGTTAGGCTGCCAAATTTTCGTAAGAGATCTAACCTCTCTCTTTCTTTTTAAGTACTCCCCTTTATGTCACTTATTTGAAGCTCCTATTTGTTATGATGGGGGATGTAATTTCTTATTCATATTGATGTAAATTTTTTTGTAATGTGATGAGATACCCTATTTGATCTCATCAATCCATTTTTTGGAAGTTTTAAGTGGCGTCGTTAGGCTTCCGAGTTTTCGTAAGTGATTTTTCATCTCACTTTTATTCCCGTGAGATTTATGCTACATTTTCCACAATTTCCTTTGAGCCATGTATGTACAGACCATTATTTTACTCATTGTGTAATATTATTTCATTTATGATTATTTACATCAATTATGTATTGTCCTTCTTTCACGGGGCGTATGTTTCGAAAGATACCCAAGTCGGTAAGGGAACCTTTCACCCTCTTTTTTTTAAAAGACTTCTTTTGTTGGGTCTTTTAATTTACATATTATTATGTTGGGATATGTTCTCATATATCCTTATTGATGTAAATTTTATGTCCAAGTGATGAGATACACTATTTATCTCTCATCAACTCATTTTGATGTGACGCCGTTAGGCTGTCAAGGGAACTTCTTAACCCAATTTTGATTTCTTTGGGTTCAACATGTAGTTATTGAATATGTCATCCTTTGAATATGTGTGAATGACCTTTGATTATTTTACACTTAATATCCACTTATATTTGGTGTATTCGTTTGCCACACCTAATTATGTAATTGAGTTATCCTTAAACCAAGGATACCGTCTTTGTAAGGGACTTCGTCTCAATCTCCTTTCATTGAGGAATATTTCGTTTTATACACAAATTTTTTTTATACGGTGTATAAACCCCTTTGACTTTTACTTTTATACAAAAGGGATATTTTTCTACGAAGCGTTTTACTAAACGACAAAAAGGAATGTTTTTTTAACGTACGCGGTGACAACGACCTTTTCCGCCACCGCGAGTATTATTTGGTCTTTGGCTTCCTCAACAAGCCGTAATGTTTTTAAAATGAAATAAATACCATATACTATTTTATGTATTTTTGTATTGAAAATGGTTTTGATAAAGGATTCTATTATATCAATATATTTAGGATATATTTTGATTGAAATGTGAAAATGTTATCATTCCTTTATATTGGTTTTCTGTTTTATTATTTTATATTGGTACTTGGACATTTTAAAGGGTGGTAACGTTATAAACCATATGACAGGTGGTGCCGTGAATACCTGGACGAGTGGTTACGTTATAACCTCCAATGCATTGGGTATGGAAGTCGGCCGTATGGCTATTCCATTAAGTATGTATGGAAATTGGCCTTATGGATATTCCATTAAGTGATATGTGTGGAAGTCGACCGTATGGTTATTCCACTTAAGTATGTTTATTTCCCAAGTTACCTTTATATATGTTATGTGTTCTTTATATGGGTTTTATGGTAATACTTTGGTTACAAAAAGGTATGTAATGATACTTTATTCAGTAAAGAGTGTTTAATACTTCATGAAGGTGAAGGTATTACTTTGATAGAGTATACATGGTTTACTTGATGTTTGAAAAACTAACAGTTTTCATTCTTTGTGTATCCCATACTGAGCTTTTTATGCTCACCCCAAGTTTTTTTGAAATGTTTTTCACAGGACATAATGTGGAATAAGGTCAAGGATGGGATCAAGGGAATGTCATGCTATATAAAACATGGAACTAGACATGTTTCTTTTAAGAGTTTTTTTTATTTATGGAAACTTGGTAGAAGTGACTACTTTGTAATCTTTTGAGATGTAATAGTTATGTTCTAATTCTCTAAAACTCTAAACCTGAAAAGATCCTCAATGTGAATTATTCATTTAATTCAATATTAAGTAAGGTTTAAGTCCGGGGCCTTATAGTTGGTATCAAAGGTCAGTTTAGAAATCTTTAAGAGTTAGAAAAGTGTTAAATTATAATATGATTGAAATGATATAGCATTTAAAAATTACCATGTTACTTCACCTAAGATATTTCTGTGTTCAGAATGGTTTTCCGCAGAGGAAAGAAAGCAGCTATGTTGGGACGACATCAGGAGGAAGAAAACTTTCCAAATCAGCAACCTGAGATGGTCGGAATCAGAACTGAACTGTTTGTTGTAGTGATGGCACAGTTGACTCAGGCTATAAATGGTGGTGGTATCCATGCACGAGATCAGCCGGATCAACCGCAGAGGAACATGTCAGTGGTGGAACATTTCATGAGGCAACATCCCCCATCATTCAAGGGATCATCTGACCCTGTGCAAGCTAAAGGGTGGATTAAAGCACTGGAGAAGATTTTTGATGTCATGGGGTGTTCAGAACATCAAAAGGTTAGTCTTGCTGTTTACCGTTTTGAAGGTGAATCTGATCAGTGGTGGTCGATGATGAAAAATATCAGAGATAGTGATGAGATTGAGGATCTTCACTGGGATGAATTCAAAGGTATGTTTCTTGAGAAATATTTTCCTAAGGTTGTTTGTCTTAGGATGGAAAAAAAGTTCCTAGAACTGAGGCAGGAGGATGATTCAGTGGATGCTTATGAAGAAAAGTTCACTCGATTGGCATGGTATGCTCCAAACTTCATACAAGATCTTGATAGTAAAATAAACCGTTTTTACTCAGGGTTAAAGCCAAAGTATCAAAGGGCTTTAGCTTCTTGTGAGTTCAAAAGTTATGAAAAACTTGTTCGATGTGAGGAGAATGTGGAAATGGAGTTTGCCAATGATCAGGTGTTCTATGACAAACAACAGAACAAGAGGTCTAGTTGGTAGGAAAAGGGGAAGAATTCATCAAAGATGCAAGGAGGTAAGAAAACCAAATATCCAAACTGTGAGAAGTGTGGTAATATGCATCCTGGAGAATGTTTATCCAAGTCTGGTAAGTGCTTTCGGTGTGGTAAGTCTGGTCATATTGCTCGTAACTATAAGGAAGATGATCAAGAAGGCAATGAAAAGACAACAGTAAGATGTTTTAAGTGTAATGAAATGGGTCATTATGCAAACAAGTGTCCAACGAAGAACTCAACTGGGGGAATGCAGCCAGACTACAAGAAGAAAGGGGTGGTGAAATCCTTTGCAACAACTTCAGCAGACGTTGGGCCATCGAATGAAGTGGTATCATGTACACTGTTTGTTTGTTCAAATTATGCCAATGTGTTGTTTGATTCAGGGTCTACACACTCTTTCATTTCTGAGATGTTTTCTAGAAAATTGGAAATTCCATATCAAGATATGAATCCGGAACTTATGGTAAAAACACCCGGAGGGAACGTTGAGACAAAAAGGAATTATAAGAACCTTCTTATCCTTCTGTGTGGAAAGAATCTACCAGCAAACCTTATTGTTTTGCCTCTAGTAGAGTTTGATGTTATTTTGGGCATGGATTGGCTTTCTGTTTATCATGCTAAGATTGACTACAGAGCTAAAATTGTTTCTTTTCAGAAAGATTTTCAGTTTGTGTACAAGAATGAACCCTTGATTTTGATAACATATCAGGAAGTTGAGAAACTAGTAAAATATGGAAATGAATGTTACCTTGCACATATTGTTGAAAATAAAGGAACTGTTCAGATTAATGATGTGCCAGCGGTAAATGAGTATCTTGATGTTTTTCTTGATGAGTTGCCTGGTATTATGCATGATCGGGATGTTAAATTTACTGTTGACTTAGTTCATGATTCTAAGCCAATTTAAAAACCCCCTTATCGAATGGCTCAAGTTGAACTTTTAGAGTTAAAGAAAAAATTGCAAGAGTTATTAGATAAAGGTTTCATTCAAACTAGCACATCACCATGGGGTGCTCATGTCTTGTTTGTTAAAAAGAAAGATGGATCAATGAGACTTTGAATTGATTATAGAGCCTTGAATAATATTACTGTTACGAACAAGTATCCGTTGCCTCATATCGATGATTTGTTTGATCAGCTCCAGAGAGCTCAGTATTTTTCGAAGATTGACTTGAGGTCGGGGTACCATTAGTTGAAAGTAAAAGAAGCAGACGTTCCGAATACTGCATTCTGTACTAGATATGGCCATTATGAATTTGTAGTTATGCCTTTTGGGTTAACTAATGCACCTGCTGTATTCATGGACCTTATGAATAGAATTTTCCATGAGTTCTTGGATAAGTTTGTGGTTGTTTTCATCGATGATATTTTGGTGTTTTCTAAAAGTAAAGAGGAGCATGGAAGTCATTTAAGGGTTATCTTGCAAACCTTAAAAGAAAAAAAACTATATGGAAAATTCAGCAAGTGTGAGTTTTGGTTACATCAAATTTCTTTCCTAGGTCACACTGTTTAAAAAGATGGCATAACTGTTGATCCTACTAAAACAAAAGTTGTTGAAGAATGGCCAAGACCCACAAATGTAATCGAGATCCGTAGTTTTCTTGGTTTGGCAGGTTACTACCGAAGGTTTGTTGAAATTTTTTCACAGTTATCTAGTCCAATGACTAAGCTAACTCGTAAGGGTGTTAAGTTCATCTGGACAAAAGAATGTGATGATTTTTTTCAGGAGTTGAAGATAAGATTGGTGAATGCTCCCGTTTTGGAACTTCCATCCAGGAATGGTGAGTTTGTTATATACAGTGATGCTTCGTTGAAGGGACTTGGCTGTGTCCTTATGCATAATGATAAGGTAATTGCTTATGCTTTACGACAGTTGAAAACTCATGAGGTAAATTACCCTACACATGATTTGGAATTAGCTGTTGTTGTCTTTTCTTTAAAAATTTGGAGGCATCATTTGTATGGACTAAAGTGTGAAATATATACTGATAAAAAAAGTTTAAAGTATATATTCACTCAGAAAGAATTGAACATGAGACAGAGGAGATGGCTGGATTTAATCAAGGATTATGATTGTACAATTCATTACCATCCGAGAAAAGAATATAAAGTGGCTGATGCTTTGAGTCGAAAAATTAATGCTTCATTAGCAATGTTGAGTTTGGAACATGATCATTTGGTTAATGATTTAATGAAATTTGGCATAGAAGTTGTTGGTACAGGATGTTATTCTATTTTGTTTCAGGTATCAGTGAAATCTTCTCTATCAGACAGAATCAAGCAAGCATAGAAGCAAGACAGTGAGTTGCCGAAAAAGGTAGATCTAGTTCAGAAAGGTAAGTTGCATGAATTAAACATTGATAATGATTGCATTTTGAGATTTGGGAAGAGATTTTGTGTGCCATGTGATTCATCAGGTAAAGATTTTGTGGAAAAACCATGTGATTGAAGAGGCAACGTGGGAATCTGAAAATGCTATGAGGGATAAATACCCCCACTTATTTTGATTAGTGAATAAAATTGCAAGGATGCAATTCCCAAAAGGAGGGAAGGATGTACCATCCCAGGTAATTAAAGAATAAAGAATTTTCATATTTATTAATATTTACGAAATAAATATTAATTTTAATTAAAAGGGGTTTCTACGTTCGATAGCGTACTCGATACGCAACGATGAGTTTCTTTGAAAACTTACGTTGCACACAAGTAATAAAATAATATTATTTTAAAAGTTAGTTAACAAGTAGCCATTGTACTGGTGGGAATGGATAGAAATAACGAAAATATGATTATATATGTTTTTAAATTTTTTTACATTTACCCAATAAAAGATAAAGGCTTAAAATACGGAAAGAGTTCAATTTTAGGCATTTATACCCTAATTTTCACTAAGGGTTCACTTATCACCTTTTGACGGCGAACCGTCATTAAATATAGTTTTGATCAATCTTATAAATTTTGTTGGACCAAAAATAACTCTTCTTTAGAATCGGGGCATCAAAATTTAATTTCTGTAAATTTTTGGTACCTTTCCGATAAAGTTCATTTTTTTAATGAATAATGTAAAATGTTGTATTTTAATTCAAAACCTCTTTTTAATCTAATTTATTTATATGATTATATTCTCTTTTTAATTGGTTTTAAAGTGAAATTAGAAAATGTTTTTACCATTAAAACCAACATTTTTCATTGGAATTAATTTCACTTTGAAATCGGACTTAAACTAATGTCAATCTTTTGATACTTATTGTTTCATAAAAACACGCTATTTGTCATGATAGCGAGAATTAATTATTAAATTAATTAATGTGACTTATATGTTTTGAATTTTGTAAAATAGACTTCATTTTTTAATTCAGAATATCAAATATAGCTTAGGGTGAATTTTTGGTAATTTTCTGAAAAACTTCAATTTTTGATGAATAGTGGAACCACTAAGTGGTACTTATAAAAACTGATTTTTCCATTTAAATGAAATTTTTCCATCATTGTGTTTTGATTTTAAAAAATTTGACATACATGGTTGTCATTAAGAAGTAAAATGTGGTTCAATGAGATTAAAATAATTTTTTGATGAATAGTAACTTATTAAGTTTTTAATCGCGATTAGTGGTAATTAGCGTAGTTTAAGGTAAAAATAATGTTTTAATAATATGAGATGAGCTTGACCCATGTCCTACCCTCATTTTATGTGTCATGGTCGACCAATAAAAGCCATGGGTAAACTTGGGGACCCCATGGAGCCACTTTGTTTGGGAAATGACATAAATAACTTTTTATTTAATGTAAAAGTAAAAATGACACAAACATAATATGTTTTACGAAAACAATTTTTAGAAGGGGTTCTAAAGATCATGTTTTTTATTATAAATATTAATTGGAAATCTAAAAAGATTTCCTACATCATAGTATTTTGTTTATAATTTTTCGACTTTAAATATATTAAATTATTTATGACATCATTATGAGGCAGCGATGACTTCATTATTTAACGATTTAAATAAAATGGAAAGATAATGTAATATCTAAAACCTACACATGTCCAAAACCTATTTTATGGGAATATTTCGAAGCCTTATCATCTTATATTTTAAATATATCAATGTGGGACCTTAGAAATTCGAAGCACTTTTGAAAATAAAATAATAGTTTCATGATTTCCAAAAGTGCCCCTCCTCTCCTCTTATAAAAGGCCCCCACCTCTACCTCGTTTCACAGACTCCTAATGCCTTTGGCTCGGCCATCCCCTACCCATTTACTCTCTCCAAATCCCTCTACTCATCCTAGAGGATTCCCTTTGGGCAGAATCCTTTCAAAGGAAGCCTTTAGGCTCAAATCAAAAGGAGTTACACTTTTAAAGGTAATTCATTCTCTCTTGTTCATTTTTTTATTTTGCTTCTCCAACCCCCCTAAACTCTTTTTATTTACTTCTTTTGTAACAACACCAATATCTTCAATATACTAGGATGTTTTTATAAGATTTATTCGAGCTACACTCTCACACAACTACATCAAATGGTTAAAGAACATACGGTTTCCGTGGATGGTGAAATCCTGCCTCCCAAAACGATGATTGTTCAATACTCATTTAACACCTTCAAAGGTGGCCATTATGATGTCACTATTTTTATATATGATATATAATATGTTTATTATTTCCTTAAGCTTCTGTATTTTTCATTTATGGCATACCATTATTGTTTCCATTATGGGTAAACACGATATCTTCATTTTAGGAAGTGCGGACTACCGCCCCCTGAAAGTGATTTGATTCGTTAATACCATATGTGGGATGTGTAAAGGATAAATTTAATGATATTATATATGTTATTGTACTTGAATTATAATATACTCTTATATCATTATGATTCCATTCTATAAAATACAAAATAGAAATGAAAGTAGCGTTCATGCGTACGTACGGCTTACCGTCTCCATGAACGGTGCATTTCATTTCTTACCTCTAAATGATTATGTAATATTATAAATACATGTATATTCTGGATATATATGATATATATGATATCCAAATCAGGAATTTCATTCTGGATATAATGAACCTTTGACCACATGAACAACATGTAATTGTAAGAAGTCCACTTTCGACTTAAGAACCAAATATTGACAAAACAAACATTATTAACTTAAATGGTTACATAATGTTTATAACATGGAAATAAGTGATATAAAAGGAATAATGAACTTTAAAAAGGTTCTTAATCAATTATAAATTAACTCATTTTTATTATTCAGGATGTTAAAGAACGATCGAGTCAAGTCCGACTCAAGGTAAGGGATCTTACTCCTCTTTCTTTTTAAGTACACTCTTTTATGTCATTCCCTATAAAGATCATCTTTCTTGTTATTGGGATGTTATTATATATTACACTTACTTTAATTTTTATGTTCATGTGATGAGAGACCCTATTCTCTCTCATCAATAAATTTTGGAAGTTTTGATTGGCGCCGTTAGGCTGCCGAATTTTCGTAAGAGATCTAACCTCTCTCTTTCTTTTTAAGTACTCCCATTTATGTCACTTCTTTTAAGCTCCTATTTGTTATGATGGGGGATGTTATTTCATATTCCTCTTGCTTTAAATTTTGTTTTAATTTGTTGAGATACCCTATTTGATCTCATCAATCCATTTTTGGAAGTTTTAAGTGGCGTCGTTATGCTGCCGAGCTTTCGTAAGTGATTTTTCATCTCACTTTTATTCCCGTGAGGGAACCTTTCACCCTCTTTTATTCCCGTTAGGCTGCCGAGTTTTCGGTAAGGGAACCTTTCACCCTCTTTTTTTTAAAGACTTATATTGTTGGGTCTTTTAATTTACATATTGTTATGTTGGGATATGTTCTCATATATCCTTATTGATGTAAATTTTATGTCCAAGTGATGAGATACACTTTTTATCTCTCATCAACTCATTTTGATGTGACGCCGTTAGGTTGTCAAGGGAACTTCTTAACCCAATTTCGATTTCTTTGGGTTCAACATGTAGTTATTGAATATGTCATCCTTTGAATATGTGTGAATGACCTTTGATTATTTTACACTTAATATCCACTTATATTTGGTGTATTATTTTGTCACACATAATTATGTAATTGAGTTATCCTTAAACCAAGGATACCGCATTGTAAGGGACTTCGTCTCAATCTCCTTTCATTGAGGCATATTTCGTTTTATACACATATTTCTTTTATACGGTGTATAAACCCCTTTGACTTTTACTTTTATACAAAAGGAATCTTTTTCTACGAAGCGTTTTACTAAACGACAAAAAGGAATGTTTTTTTAACGTACGCGGTGACAACGACCTTTTCCACCGCCGCGAGTATTATTTGGTCTTTGGCTTCCTCAACAAGCCGTAATGTTTTTAAAATGAAATAAATACCATATACTCTTTTATGTATTTTGGTATTGAAAATGGTTTTGATAAAGGATTCTATTATGTCAATATATTTATGATATATTGTGATTGAAATGTGGAAATGTTATCATTCCATTATATTGGTTTTATGTTTTATGATTTTATATTGGTACTTGGACATTTTAACAAGTGGTTACGTTATAAACCATATGACGGGTGGTGTCGTGAATACCAGGACGGGTGGATACGTTATAACCTCCAATTCATTGGGTATGGAAGTCGGCCGTATGGCTATTCCATTAAGTATGTATGGAAATTGGCCGTATGGCTATTCCATTAAGTGATATGTGTGGAAGTCGACCGTATGGTTATTCCACTTAAGTATGTTTATGTCCCAAGTTACCTTTATATATGTTATGTGTTATTTATATGGTTTTTATGGTAATCCTTTGGTTACAAAAAGCTATGTAATGATACTTTATTCAGTAAAGAGTTTTTACTACTTCATTAAGGTGAAGGTATTACTTTGATAGAGTATACATGGTTTACTTGATGTTTGAAAAACTAACAGTTTTCATTCTTTGTGTATCCCTTACTGAGCTTTTTATGCTCACCCCAAGTTTTTTTGAAATGTTTTTCACAGGACATAATGTGGAATAAGGTCAAGGATGGGATCAAGGGAATGTCATGCTATATAAAACATGGAACTAGACATGTTTCTTTTAAGAGTTTTTTTTATTTATGGAAACTTAGTAGAAGTGACTACTTTGTAATCTTTTGAGATGTAATAGTTATGTTCTAATTCTCTAAACTCTAAACCTGAAAAGATCCTCAACGTGAATTATTCATTTAATTCAATATTAATTAAGGTTTAAGGCCGTGGCCTTATAAATAACCTCAACAACTGAAAAAGATCGTCACTAGGATATTCTCGCTAAATCAACTCCAACAGAGAGGGAGTCAACTGAATTCTCGTCATGAACACACCTCTATTTTGCTCCTTGGTCTCCACATGCATCTAATAAAAGAACCCAATCAGAGTCCACTCATCACTGGACTTACTCAAGTCTTGCACTAGTAAATTTCATCTCAATGATTAAGACAAATAATTACCCTTTACGGGGGTATAAACAAAGACAACGTCGAACAACAAAAAGTAATAGATCTAGTGGAACTATCTTATATTTATATCCTTATGTGAAAGGATATACGACAATCTTTTGTGATCAAATTAGACCACAAACTTCTCCCCAAACTGGAAGTGATGTCAATTCTACAACGCATGCATCATAGTTTCTAGCTCCAAATCATGGGTCAGATAATTCTATTCTTTTGTTCAAAGTGGTTGAGAACCATACGCCACTACGCGATCACACTGCAAGAGAAAACCCCCGAGACCCATACCTGAAGCATCACACGACACCACATACCCCTTTCCATACTCTTGAAAAATCAGCACATGGGTGGTAGTCAGCTTCAACTTTAGCTCCTCAAAGGGTGCCTGGCATTCTAGGTCCCATAAAAAAGTCACCACTTTTTAGGTGAGTGAGTTAATGGGTGAATCAAGATGAGAGAAATCCCCAACAAACCACCTGTGGTAACCAGCCAAGACGAGGAAACTCTAGATCAGAAACACTTTCTTTGGATGTGGCCATGACTTAACTAAACTGATCTTGTTAGGATCCACTGAAACCCCATTCTCTGAGATCAAATTCCCCAGAAAAAACACCTCAGTAATCGAAAAAAGTTCAATTGGATAGCTTTACATAAATGGGGTGACCCAAAAATTTCACAACATGATCTATAAATTATCCTCATCATACTCCTCAGATCCAATGTCAACTAGGATTTCATCCACAAATACCATGAAAAACGATTCCTGATACTGGTGGAACACCTTATTCATTAGATCCAGAAGTACTGCTGGAGCAATGGTCACTCCAATGGGTATTACTAGGTTCTCAAAGTGGTCATTCCTTCTTTGGAATGATGTCTTTGGGATATCAGCCTCTTTCAAACTGAGTTAGTGGTATCTTGAACTCAACTCTATTTTAGAGAACCACATTTCCACCTTAAACTAGTCAAAAATTCATCTATTTTGGGAAAATGACATTTTTTCTTCATGGTTAAATTATTCAGCTTCTTGTAGTCAATACACAACCATACGTATCTGCATCCTTCTTCACAAATAGAACTGGAGCGGCCCAAGGAGTGATGCTCGTGAAAATGAATCTGCTGGGTTCTAAATATTCCAGATGTATATTAAATTCCCTCACCTTAATGTGGTATATATGATACAAGACAATAGATATTAGTTTTTTTCAAAGCACAAAATCATTTAATAGCTCCGCATCCCACTCTAGAGGTAAGCCCGAAAAATTATCTATGAATACCTCTGAAAACTTATCCACTACATGAGTCAGTCCACGTTTAGGATTATAATCATCATCCTCTTGTGCGAGTTACTATTACAAGAAGAAAATATTCCCCAACTCTGGGGGCGGAGGTCCTACACGACCCGATCGAGGAAACCAATCCCCAAGGAAAACCTAACGACGCCCATCTGGTGTCATGAAAATGACAAGTCACCAATAGCAATAGAAGTTCAATTGAAAGTGTACCAGCTAATCCATGCTAAGTATCATGTCGAATATATCCATATCTAATACAAGGAGTTCCCACTCTATCTCAACCCCTAACATGGAAATCACGGATGATGGTCACCCGAGACCCTGCTCCTTCTTCTTTCACAGCGGCATCACCAACTCCATCAAAAAAGACAAAAACTCAGTTGTAAAATTCCGCATGTTCACAATCTGGGAAGATATGAATGAAATAGAAGCACCATTATCAAAAAGAGAAGAATCTATAGATGATGAAATCAAGAAGGTACCTCAAACTGTCGAAGGGAAAACATCTAATCCCATTGATGCCTGCTTCACCGCATGAAGATGCCTAATATCTACCAAAGAACAGTCACTCTCCTGTGGTTCTTCCATAAATTGCATCTTCCCAGAAGATGATCTGACCCGGTAACCATGGCAAAAAAAAATAAATCCCTCCATACTTGATGGATCTAACTTGGATAGAACTCCCTAGAAGCCACTGACCATTCTCCACTCTAGAGGGGATGTTCCTTCCTGAAAAAATTATTAAGTGCACCATACCTCCAAACTGATAACAGGGCTTTAGAGGATATTTTAATGATGGTTGGATGTGCCCAAACCTCCCTCATTGGTGGCACAAAATAGACCTCTATTCAGAAGCCACCAAATAAAACTTCTTGGAAGGTTGGCCTAGGCTACCACCTCCCTTATTTCCTTGGTCCTCCAATTTCTTTTTCTTCTTAGAAGTGCTGCAACTGCCCATTACTGACACTGTCCAAGAGAACCCAGCCATACCCTTATGTTCTGTCACCACCACCAAAGCTCTATTAACCACTTCAGTATTTATTTTCATCTTGAAAAGGAAGAACTGGGAATATATCTTTGGCCGCAAACCCCTCTCGAACTTCTAGGATTTCATCTTCTTATTGGAGACCATTTCCGGAGCATACTGGTACAAATAGGCAAAATGGTTGGCATACTCCACCACTGAAATATCCCCCTAAACAAGTTCCATAAACTCTCAAGATCGATCATATTCCAAAACTTCAGGGCATTACTGGTTGTTGAAGGTAACCTTGAAGTCCTTCCACATCATCATCTCGTGCTTTTCAGCTTGAAGCACTGATTCCCACCACCTCCAGCTAGGACCCTCTAATAGTAAAGATGTAAATCTCAACATAACCTCCTCAGGTGTTTATAAGAACACAAACATGCGCTCGATATTATTAAACAAACCAACTATTTCGTGGGGACCCATGCTACCTTGGAAAGTATGAGGATTTTTATTTGTGAACTCCTGGGAATTGTATTTTCAATGGATAGATTCCTCTTCTCTAACTAGATAAGTGGATGGAACATAATTCTCTCCTTGTACTAGTTCTTAAATATCCTGGACTACAGATTCCACAAACCTATGATCAAGCGTTGAGAGAAAATTCTCTTCGACTACCTGTTATGGGTGTGTGTGAGCTCTCAAAGGAGGCATGTTGCTACAAAAGGAACATTCACACATGAAAAATCAGTAAAATAGTATTGAAATATTTCCTCAATAACATCAAATATAAATAATCCAAACACATTACAATAATAAAATATCGAACTACTTCACCCCCACCTGATTTCCACGTGCAGTCTGCATCCCACACGTCTCACCTGGAAGTGAAGTCAATCAAACAATTACAATGTCCCATGGTGACTCAAGGTCTAACATGAGAGGTGTAGTCCAGGTACCCTAATCATGGTCAGAACATTGATACCCAACATTCCTAGCTTCAATCTAGCTTGACTCATCCAAAAAGAATAATATAACCCAAAAACATTAACTGTCGTTGATAACATTTTTTCACGAATTGAATCTGGTTTCTATCAAAACTATCACCAAACCCATCCAATATCAAGTTTGGAAGGGTTTTCCCTATCCCCAAGGGTTTTAACAAGTTCATGGTATCATAAATGTTTGTTTGGGAATGATTTACCCAATTATGGATACATAAAACAACCAAAAACAATTAATAACCGGAATCTGAATATTCATTCCAAAAAATCCTTAAATAAAATTTAGAACATAATACATGGGTCTAAACATGAAAAATGGGATCCAAAGATAAATAATAGTTTTATAAAAAACAAACCAAATACCTCCACATGATAAGGGATCATCACCCATGATTCGTCTCCACAACACCGCATAATGGGAGCTGCTAGCAACCTGAACAACCTTCTCAAAAAGCCTTGCCCTTACGTGTGTCAAAAATATCCAAGTCTTATTACACCCAATATAGTAAGTAGGGTGTGATCATAATCCTAATATGATACCATCCAAATATAACATGTGACAATAATTATATGATAAAAATCATTCATGTGTTACAGAAAATGAATGGTAGAAATAATTTCAAAAGGTGAATTTTTTAAATGATAAATGTTTTCAAAGTGGGTAACATTAAAGAATAGGTACATTTAAATAATACAAGTTAGATACTTAATTTTACATCCAAACACAATATTATAAAGAGATAAATTCCAAATATTCAATGAGAACTCAACAGGGGAATACCCCTTGGCACTAGTTAGTTTTGATCCCCTTGTACCTCGCATATTGGTGTGAATAAAACCATAACAATATCTGTTCATGTGCACGAAACACTAATATTGGAATCACCAATAAACTAGTGGTCCTCAGCATCATCATCATCATAATTTTCTTTGTGTTTTCAATGTGAAATTTTCTCTGTGAAATAGGGACAAATCCACTCCGGATCACTAGCATACTAGTACACGTTCTCCCACATAGATACCCGGGTTTCCCTCTTTGTTCTCAAACAAGTTCCACATGATACCAAATTCCCTTTACTCATAAAAACACTAGTTCTCCCATACACACTCAAAACAGTATCTAAACATGATTTTAGCCATTTCTATAACTCAAACGCATAGAATTTCCATATTATAATTACATAAGTTATATCAATTATTTGCACACAAAAAATCCATTTTAAACCCCTATTTTAACAAAACAAATGCATTGAAATATTACGTAAAGTGAGAATATTCAGAAATAAAATAGTTTTATAAATCTATTCCATGAATTTTAAAACAAACACTAATTGTTACGACATGGAATTCACAAGTTAAACACCCATTTTAACATAAAATTGGCACTTAAAAATAAACAGCTTAAAAAATGCTACAAAAAACCATTTTTTTCACTAAAAACAATGAAATAGGAACATAAAATAAATATAAATCCAGAAATCTAACTTATTATACAATTCATACACATTTAGTCACCTACCATATATTTCAAAACCCTCAAATCCTTGTGCGGAACCTCAACCGCACCACCACCGCACCACAAGTCAGTGAACACAAACCTAAAACCAAAAGATTGGGCCAAGAAACTAAAATATAGACCATGGTTTCAAATCCATACTTTATAGAAATTATAAAAATCAAGAAAAATGGAGTAAACCCTAAGAATATTGGAGAAACCCTAAGAAAATGAGTGGATGAAGGAAGGAAACCCACTTATTTGAGAGATCTTGAAGAAATCACCTCAAACCCAACAATGGTTGAATCTCTATGAAACTAAAACTGATAGGGGGCTCAAATGATGCATAAGAGTTCAATTGGGGACTTAAATGGGGAGTTGATTATTGATAATTGAATGATTTATGGGTGATACAATTTACCTTCTCAAATCTAGATGATTTGAGAAATCCTGAGAACCTTCACCCTAGTTTCTGATGAAAATGAGCTCCATAGTTGGAGAAGCACAATGAAAGGCGTTCTTAGGACAGTTGGATTCATGTTGGAGGTAGAATCACCTAGAAAAAGTAAAAAATAAATGAGATATTAAACAATTAATTTTTCTAATGTTGGAAATGGGCACATGTGGGTGCCCAATGCCTAAAAAATCACCCAAATCCAAAATGGTAATGAGTTCCTAAGGGGTCTAAATTTATTTGGTGTTTTTAATAGGAAATATGATGAAAATTAAGAAGTGTAATGGATTAAAAATGATTAAGAATAAAAAATTTATAAAATAAATAAAATTTGTATATAAATTTTGAAATGAACTCATGGTTGGTCCAAAATCATGAAAACCAACCATTTCCTCCAAAAATGCATGGGAAACCCCCACAACAAAGAATGAATATAAATTAAATGAAAATTAATGTTAAAATAAGTCATGGATGTGACACTTATGGTGCATGGGAATATTTATTTGATTTTTACTTATTCCATTGTGGTAGAACCTTCTATCCTCACACACATTAGTGGCTACAAGAGCTACTCATATTGCTACCTTTTAATATTCTCCTCCAAGGGATCCTATGGGATGTGAACTAGGCATATGTGTTGGTATAAATTAATGAATTGTACCCCATTTATGTTAATCCTATATTGAATAAATGAATGAATGAAAAAAATTTATAAAACGAGAATTAAATAATATAATATAAATTAAAATCAAATGAATGTTAGTATTTATAAATGCTATGAAATAAAAATTAACTCTGCCAAAATATTGAATAATAATGCAATGTTAATGATAGAGACTATCATGGGGCCTCCTCAAATATAATATTTTAACATCCTTGAATATATCCATGTGATTTATTATGGTCTTATCTTCTGTTTTTTATCATATAGAATCTCTAAAGTATAACATAACTATTTAATTTTCATTTTGATTCTATTTTTTTAATGTTGAAAAAAATGATTTTTTGGTTAATAAATAAAGAGAATGAGAAATAAAAGTAAATAAATAATGGAATTAAATAATGAAGCATAGATGATCCAATGGTTAATATTAAAGGGTCCTATAATTAATTAATTTTGTGTAAAATCATTTGATTCAATATTCTGAATCAGTATCATTGATCCACTCTTTTATCAATTTTTTATCCGGAATGAAATAATAAATCAAAAATAATATTATTCAATAATATTAATAACTTTCAAATCCTCATTTTAGAATTTTCAGGAACACATGCCACCTTGGGGAATCCTATTACTCTCTCAATTGGTTGATACTATTCTCCATTCTTCCTATCAAACAACATAGATCCACTAGTATGATGTGTGATTTTATTATATTGAGGAAATTAATATCAACATGTTTGAGAAATTTGGTAGTTTGAATAATATATATATAGTGAAAACCAACACATCTATAGATTACCTTTAATTCTATACTAGTATCAGTGATAAAAAATGGAAAATTAACTCACAAATTCAAAAAGTCCCAATGTAATTCCCTTTATACGATTAATAATGGGGTAGTTATATAAGATCCCAAATCATAGAATCCATACCCTTTTCATATATTAGGTGTTGAAGATGTAGAGAGGTGGTTCGAAGAGTATTAATGGAGTTTTAACTAAAATTTCATCTGTAGAGTAATCTAAATTGTGGAACATGGAAATACAACATAAGGGTAGTGGATGTGGTGTGGAGGTTTTGGATATGATGTAGGGTATTGAGAGCATTATATTAGAAATAATACAATTTTGTGAATATTTATGGCATGTATTATTTATGTGTTTGTCACCCATGGGTGGATACAACATGGAGAGCTCAACTGTGTTGTAGGATTGTGAGGGTGGCATTTGGGTGATTTTACAAAATTAGGTTCCACTGTGACATAAAGATGAGATGTGGAGTAACTTATTTAATAGAAACATTTTGTTTGCAACATGGTTTTCCTGATAATTTCACATTATCTCCATGTCTATATAATATTCTCATATAGGATGGTTCCATTTTATTCAAGCATAGTTTTGACAAAACATGCCACAATGTGGCTATTAGGAATTGTTTCAGTCCTCTACGTGTCATGTTATCCTATAGTGTATCCTGGGAGGATATGTCATGGTATTTTTTCAGTGGTATCATAAATACTGAAACCCTCTTTGTACCCAAATTTATCCCAAACATATCCTTCAAACCCTAGGCATATGGAAATGTGATTTGAAGGTCATAAATCCCCTTTGTGATTGGATTTAACCCCTTCCATCTATGGTTAAATCCATAGTGATCCAAGGAGATTATTACCCTTTTTATATTGGTCTTTTGTTTATTTGTTATCATTTTCCTCCATTTATTTCATTTCATGTTGTAGTGGATGATCTCTATTACTCAACTATAGTTTTTTTTAGGTCATTGCATTTATTTGTGAATGAAATTCTTAGATGGATGTAGTTTTTCTTGTGAGAGTGGAGATCAATGATATGTGTTGTGGTTATGTTATCATTTGAGGAACGTTTATGTTTTTAGGTTGGGGATTAATTTATTTTCCGTTTTATATAATTTTGATCTAAAATTGTGAATTAACCAAATAACTATTTATCCAAATTAATAAATAAATTGTATTATGGTTAGGAATCATTATTTTCATCCATAGTGATAATAGTTTCCCTCTTGATTTACAAGATATTTTGATATCTCTCTTATGATGGTTGTCATGTTTTTTATGATTTTTTTACACATTATTATGCATGGTTCATCATATTTATATATGTGTAATTAAATAAATAATTTAAATTAAATATTAATTAATTGGATTAAGAACATAATGAAGAGATTGGTTTATTAAAAATTATGTTTCTCAAAATTTCATCACAACTCAAATTGATGAAAATGCCATATAATTTGAGTAACTATTTTATTTAAATCTTGTTAAAATTTTTAAATTCTATCAACCAGGTTTTATTAGTTTAAAGGGATTGTTATATATGATGTATTAGATTTTTATAAATGTAACACAAGATAATTAATCTATTAATTCAATACATAATTAGAACTGGTAATATGGAAATCAATAATGATTGGGGTTGAGAACGATTATTTTCATGTCATATATAAATACCATGTATTTGGGAATTTGAGAGTCCATTTTCCTATGATGTGTTAAAGATTTATTTTTGGGTCATGTTACCTAATGAATTTGTTTTTTATTTTAATTCCTTTAGTTATATTCTTGGCATATGATCCATGTTAAGAGATGTGATTTTTCTTTCAGGGATGAATGGATTGATGTGGGTGGGGATGCTTGAGGTTTTTGTAGTAGATGATTCTTTTCATGAAGATATTAATGGTGAAAATCATGTAGGTGCTGGGAATGGAACAAAAGATGATTGAATGGTTTAAATATACTCTTACTCCTTTTTATTCTTAAGATGGACTCTTGCGGAAAACAAAACTCCTTAATAGTTGTATGATTAGGTTTCTTGTTTATCAACATTCTTATACCTACTGATTGAGTTAGCTGATATTATTTTTTAAGAATCACATTTTTGGTATTTTAGTATTTATTTCTAGAATACATGGAATTATAAATTTTTAATAATTACATAACTACATTACCCATGGGGTTGGTTTTATAGTAATGGAAAATATAAATGTAATTTTTTAGAAACCCTATACTCGGATGTATGATTATTCAAGTTCTTGGACTTCACAATTTATGGTTATTGAATTATTATATGGTATAATGTAACAAGATTAGCAATGATAATTAATGGGTTAAAAATTGATTAGTGTAAAATTAATTTTTTAATTGAAACATGGTAAATTAATGAAAAAGATCATAAATTCATGTGTGATTATAGGATATTAAATTAATAGTAGTGGCAGTCTAGAGTCTATGCTATGTTAGATGCAGTTGATTCAATGAATATATTTTTCCATAGTGTGGTTTTGAGAAATATTATATACATTATGTTATGCGATTTCATTTTCTACCCCACGAACATTGGTTAGGGAAAGTGATACCAAGTGGATTCTGGGATGTTGGTTTCCATAATATTGTAGTGGGGCGATGGATGACTAACTATCACCTTTGGACCTGCTCTATTCTCTTGGTAGTAGTATGTGATGGTATGTAGTGTGGTTAGTTTTCCAATGTTTGTGTATAGAGGTTTGTGATAGATTCAAATATTTCCCACACATATATCTTTAGATAATGTATACAAATGGTTATTATAGGTATGATTTGTATGGGATGTGATTTCTCGAGGTACATACTCATTGTATGGACTGTGATGAAATGAGGCGCAATACTTGGTATATGATGCATGAAATTTAGGCTATGGTGAATCCCATAAAATAATCAGTTAGTATATAAATATATTATATGGGGTGATGAGATTATGTAATGAACCAGATGCATCTTCTGAAACATGATCTCTTCTATCTTTAGGTTGTCTTACTTTTTTAGAGAGATAAATCATGTCATACAACATTAGTGAAAACCTACAAACTAGTTTGGAAGAGGTAGTGTGGTGCCCATTTGGTTTTATAACCAAAATATAATATATATTTTAACTGATATTTGGAGGTAGTTAGACATGGAGATTATGGGAACAGATTAAGCGTGATTATGTGATGAGTTAGTTTCACTATTGTTTATAGGTATATGACATTGTATCTTTATCTTTTTATGAGAGGATGAAGGGAGGATCTAACTAAGTATATATATAATACTCACCCAATATATATATATATTAATCGTTTTTCAGGTCGGCGGTGATAGTTTAGAAATTGGGTTCGATATTATTATCATATTGTTTTACAGGAGTTGTCAGGCATTCGTGGCCACTAACGAGTTTATCATTTGGGTATTTATACAATTCCTTCCTATTCTTTTATTACTATTTGACATAAGATATATGCACTTAGGATATATTTTATATTTCTTGTATGGTATTTATTAGTGATTATTATAATATTTCATTTATATTTTTCTCAATGCCTCCAATTTGTGTATGTGTATACCCTCAATGATTTTCTCCAACATGTATCCTAATTTGGGAAGGATTTAGGATATCAATATCGCCACTCTCTCATTTATATCCCATTAGGGTTACTCATTAGGGTGATGGGGTCATGACATAGTGGTATCATATGGTTAGAATGAGGGGATATGATGCATTTTAGAGACTATCACATGTGAGACTGCATGGGTTTTTCTTATGGTCGTATTAGTTAAAAAGAGAGAGTGATATAAGAAAGGTATTCTATTTAAGCCACATGTATTTATATAATAATATTACCTGATACATAGACCTTTATACTTTCTGAGCGTGATATGAGATGTAATATTGGTTGTGGTGTAGAGATAAAGGAAAATATCTTGAATCATTCTTAATTTCACCTATCATTGAAAAGTGTATAACTTCCGATGAGTATAATAATTAAATAAATAATATATATATAAACATACATATTAAATATTTTATGTTTAAGTGTCATTAATCATATTTACTTTTAATGGTTTGGAACTAGGGAGACATCCTCCTCAGTTTCGCACTGATTATGTTAAGCAGGATATGCTAGAAGAATTCCACAGAGTAGAGGTCGACAATGATGAAACATGGAGGGGACCGATTTGATAATTTATGTTCGATAGTATAATGATGTAAGAGGGATCTGGTTTAGAGTTAATTATATAGGACTATTTGGAAGAATTTGAGAGTCTGGAGAAGTTGTGAGGGATCTATTATAGACTCAATGAGAGAGGAAAAGTTATCCAAATTTGTTATATCATTTATTATGATTCATTCTATAATGGAGAACTGGGTACTTTCGATTGTGAAAATCGTATTTGGAGTAGTGAGGAAGTGGTGGATCTAGATCCTAGTGGATTATATACAGTTAGAAGACTTGTGGAAGAATATTTGTGTCTCATTTCAAGTAGTTTTTCTTTCTTCAAACATGTAGGCATCTCGTCTCTAGGAGCAATTTTCCATTCAATATAGTATATATTTCATTAGGGAGATCAACATCTTTTCCCAAAACCATCTCTATTTTGGATCAGACCTTTTACCAGATGATGAAGATAGTGAGATAAATTTAGTGGGATCTTTATTTACATATATGAGGCACTAGGTCACCCCATTCATGTTTTTAACATATCTCATTCTACTAGTTAGAAGAGAGGTTAGTAGGAGGAAAAATATATAACCAGATCATAATTATAGGGAAGTATAAAATAATATCCATGAAGAAAATAGAAGGTTAGGGGATCCACATTTTCTAGAAAAAGGTGCTTTCTGAATGTTAGTTGTAGGAACCAGCCTCATCATCTCGTTTCGGCAGAGTTAGGTGATCTCATACCATTTAAAAGTGATGAGATTCATGTTTTTATTATAGATACTAATGTTATCGATGGATTCAGTGTCCATAAATTGTTATTAATCAATGTGTTCTAGGTGTTTCACATCAAGTTTCACCACTGAAGCAGTTTTAGACTATAAGATATCATCCTTTTCTGCAGTTATCCTGGGTTAAATTCCAAGTACCTATTTTTTTTAATTATGTAAATTTTATGGGAGTTATTTTTTGGGATATTTTTTGGTGAATTATAAGAAACAATTGGTACCTACCTAGGAGAAACTGTGCTCTCCCTGGTTATTTGAGGAAGTAGATTCTACATGGTTAAAGAATGGTTTTAGAGGTCGTGCGATGTAGTTGTACGAACTACCCCTTGAAGAAGTGTCTAATTCACAATTAGTGCACAATTAGTCAAACCATGTGACTAAACCATGTACGAGCTGATAGTGAGATCCTAAAATAGTAGATATAACTCATTTTCAAATTTTAATGACCAATTTATCCTCCTAGGTAGCCCTAAAACAGGATTATACTTTCCTAATGGAAAGGATGGTTCAGCCATTGACCCAAAAGGATTCAAAGGCCTTACGAACAGCATTCTTCGAGATCGAAAGATGAAATTGATGATCTTCTTTACTCCGAGTAACTAGATTTCATCCTCATTCTTCTCCTATACTTTCTTCTATCATTCCTTGATATTTTCATGGAAAATATCCTCTGTTTCATTAGATATAAACCTATGTGGTGTGATCTAGATCCTGGATTGTGGATCTAGATCTATATTTATGATATTTTGATTTCTTTGATCATGATTTTGGTATAGGGATTTAGATTTCAAACTCTTATCTATACAATTTTTCTACTCAGATTTTGGGAAATTCCATTGGGGAAATGTCCATCAATGAATCAAGGTATGTGGTCTAAATTGAATTCCTATATTCATGGATTTGATATATATATGAAAATTTGAATAATTGTTATCATCCATTATCAATCGATTTTGTTTAGTCTGGTTAATGATATTAACCAATTGTTTAATCGAAGATTTGTTTAAATAAGTTATTAATTGGGGAATTTATCATGAGACTAAGGGGATGCCCTATTAGATAATTAATTTTCGGTATTTGATAACAAGAGGTAGGGTATTTAATATTTATAATTAATTGGGGGATTAATTATGAGATTCTAAAATATATAAGTTGAGATAATTAATTGGGGATTAATTATTATCCTTGGATAATATGATCCAGATAATTAATGGTAGGATTAATAATGGAAAATTGATATTATATTGAGATAATTAATTATGGAAAATAAATTTTGGAATATGAATTATGATATTTATTAATTAATTTAAGAATTATTTAACTATTTGAATCATTTTGTTAATTGTTTAGTTAACTAATGGAATGGATGTGTTTAGGTAATAATTTAATTAGTAATGAGATTAGGGTGTAAAATTAATTGATAAATTAATTATGTAATAAATAATGGGAACATGATAATTCTAAATTGAGAAGTACGGATGGTAAGATGGTCATCATGAATATGAGTAAAGAAAATGGTAACATGGTCATTGTAAATTATAAAGTGTACATGGTAACATGGTAATTATACTTAAGATTAATGGGAATTGAAACATGGTAATTATATTGAGGAGTTATCACAGATATATGGTCATATTACTTACTTTTTTGATATTGTTAACTTTGTAAATGTTATTTATAAATGAGAAATTAAATATTGGACATAATGAAACTCCAATTTATAACCTCACACGAGAATATTCTGACTCTGACATGAGTTGAATTAGGTACTGAGATATCATATCTTCTTGTCTACTTCAATATTTGGCAAGAATAGGGTATTAAGATATGATATTACCTAGGGAACACTTCAGGCTCCATTATGATATTAACTTATTATTGAGGTATAGGTATCCTTAGGAACCCAGTATTTAAGGTAGTTAAATAAGAATAAGTGAACATGTAATAACCGATTATTTATGCATTGTAATTTTGTATTATAAAACTTCATAAAATAATTTTTCATTGGACGGTTTTTACACACTGTTGATGGTGGTATACTAAGTTGTACTCACACCTTATTCATGTTTCATGGTTGGGCCGCAAATAAATTATATTGTTGTGTGACTGGATATGGGAAAAGGCCCTGGGATAGGTGGTTGATTGGGGATGGAGCTTGGATGAGGGAACCAGACATGGTTCGGGACCCTCTTTGGGAGTCTTAGTGTCTTTATTTTCAATTTCACAATATTCACTTGACACTTATATTTGAAAGCATGTTTTCCCTTTTAGTTGACTATTTTATTTCCCATTTGGTTATCTTGTGACATTAGTATTTTTCTGGTTATATAATCTTCTGATATTGTTATTTACATTCTCTTATGTTTTACTTTCATAAAATAGGTTATAGTCACCCCATGAATGACTTATCAGACCCTCACTACTATTCGATGGCCTCCAACATATGTGGAGGAACTCAGGAGGTCATGTGGAAAACCAGGTCAGGGCACCATTATGTAGAACCCTGTCGAGATGTTAAAAAGAGGTATCATAGATAATGTTTTCTTTCTTCTTATTTTGAAGTTTTATTTTTGGAATGGTATATAAGAGACTAGGAAGGGTTGATGCTTAGTGATGAGCTTGTGAACGAGAGTTGAAAACCCATGTATATGAGAAACCTGAGTACTTATGGTGGGATTGTTATTATTGTTGTTTGCTATAATTGTTGAATATTCATTCACCTTGGGTGACACACATGTGGTGTGTTGTGATTATTATTTCTGATAATTTTTTACTATTGATTCATGAACCATAATGGCACAATAGTTGACTGAGAATACATAATTCATGGCACTTAGGGTTATTGTGACATGCATCATTTTAGGAACACATGAGAAAACATGTCTTGGGTACGTTTTTGAACCTATAGTGTTTTCCTTATTGTGAGATTAAAATGAAAAATGGTGCCTAACATGAATTTAGAAATATATTAAATTGATGAAAAATGAGAATAATTGGGTGTCCAAATGAGAAACCTGATTATGATAATTTTTTCCCATGTTAACAAAAACCTAGGAGTAGGATGTTTAGGGTTGTTATAGTGCCTCAGTCATGACAGTGTGGAAAGGAGGAAAATGATGTTTATGATTATTTCTTCTTATGTAAATGTTATGATGTTGTGTTACGAGACCTTATATGTGTGTTTTTCATTGTAGAGAGTATTCCTCGACAACATTTATTAAGGGGACAACTGAGGGGCGTGCCTAGGAATAATTTTCCAGTTAGGGAACATGAGGCACTAATCGTGCCTGCTGAAGATGAAGGGGAAATGTTTTAGTATATCTTTATTAAATTCATAAAACTCATAAAAAGTTACCTAGGGAGAGTTATGAATAGTATGTCTGAGTTGATAAGGGAGTTTTGGTTGCAGCACCTGCCTAGCATTACTAGAGGGTGGAGGTAAGAGAGATGAATTGAAGATTTATTCCACAATGAAAATACATGACCATTTAGAGACTCCGGCTATGTGTAGGGTTCATTTGGAAGTTTATATGAAATGGGGATCAGTGAAACACTATTGGGATATTCAGACATGAACTGGGTAGACTGATGGTATTTTTTTTGGAAGAAATTCTTGGAGTGGATCTTGGAACACTTTTTTTCAAAGACATAGAGTCAACATAAATCTAATAAGTTCACAAATATGGAATTATGGAGAATGTCGGTGATGGACTATGCTAGATTCTACACATATCTGAAAAGATTTTATCCCACATTGTCTGGATATGAGTCAGCTGTGGAGATAAATTTTCATGATGGACTTGAGAGAGATATTAAGTCTGAGGTGAATATTTTCAGGCTGAAGAAGTTTACAGAAGTGGTGGACTAGGATCTTACACTTGAAGGGAACCAAATGTAGGATTCTAGCACTGGGAAGGTAGTTCATACTGGATGATCACAAGGTGTGACTTCTGAGAGAAGGAAGAATCGTTATGACAACTCTATCAAAGGAAATGGGAATCAGAGTACACAGACTAGATGGTCGGTCATACATGACCTTAATGGGGTGATATTTCATCAACGTGGTAGGCTGGGACACTATCATCGATAGTATTTCCTACAGGCAGTAGATTGTCGATCTAATGGAAATATGGTACATCTAAAGATGTTCGGAAGGTCACAACGACAGAATGGTACTGTATGATTAGCTGGGTGGAGTCAGAGTATGGGAAGAGAATATTCTAAACCATATCAGGATAGTAGTTAGAGTTTCGTTGGATGAGGGAATAGAGATAGTGGATTTGGTGCTTCTAGGTAAGAGAACCTACATCAGCAGACTGGTGCTACTTAGGGGAGTCAAAAATCATTATAAAAAAGATAGAAGGCACATTTAAATGTTCAAAAATATACAATTATGGATAGTGAGGTTGGAACATCGATAGTGTGAGGTACTGTTCAAGTATCTTATACATTATATAGTTCCTTGTTTGATACTGGGGCCTCCCATTCCTTTAAATGTACAAAAATTGTAAATGGTTTGATCTTGGAAGTGGAATTTGTGAGTGGGGTTATGACTATAAATATACTATCGAGAGTAAAATATAGAGATATTTGTATTTGAAAGGGATGTTTAATAGAGACCATGGAATATCATTTCTTATGAGATCTCTAGGTTATAGATATGTCTTGACTTGAACAAATTATGGGTATGGACTGGATAGTAATATACTGATCCCACATTGATTGTTATTGTAGAAGATTTTTGTTTACATATTCTAATGGTGACCAGTATATTAATCATGGAGAGTGGGATATCTAGGATGGTTGAGCAGGATAAATTACTCGGCAAAAAAGAGATCATACATACCCTATTTTTAGTCAATTGTTTGATTACGGGGGTGTTAGGAAACATTTCCTTCCACTGATAGTGGAACTATTTTAGGATGTCTTTCCTAAATCCTTCTTAGGGATACCAGCTGGTAGAAATTTGGAAGATCATGCTGAGAGTTGGAAATGTATCTATTACCCAATACAGAGTGGAAACGACTGAGATTCAATATATTAAGACGTTGTTGGAGTAGTAGGAAGATAATGGATTTATCGGTCCAAGTACATTTCCATGGGGATCACCTGTTTTGTTCACAAAGAATGATGAAATAACTTTATGTTTGTGTTTCCATTACCAAAAGTTTAATAAAATGACTGTGAAGAACTGATATCCTCTTCCATGTATCCATGATCTTTTTGACTAATTGAAGGGATCTTGTGTGTTATTAAAGATCAATTTGAGATCAGGTTTTCATCGGGTGAGAGTTTGGACTAATGATACAATAATGGCTGCATTCAGAAGATGGTATAGAATTTGTGAGTTTTTAGTAATGTTGTTTGGTTAAAACATGCACTAATTATTTTTATGTATTTGATGAATAGGATATTTCATCTTTATTGGATTAGTTCATGGGGGTCTGTGCAAAACATCTTGGTGTACTCTATGACTCATGAAGATCATGCCCAACTTATTAACATACACCTAGGTACACTGAGAGAGAATCGTTTATATTCAAGGCTATCTATGTGTCAATTTTGGATTGACCAGACACACTTTGGGGGTACATAATCTAGAAAGAAGGTGTGTCAATGGAACCAAAGAAGGTTCAGGTAGTGGTTTCATGGGAGTAGGGCAAGAATGTTTTTACTATCTGAAGCTTCTTAAAATTTGCTGGATATTATAGAAGATTCATCCATGAATTCTCCAATTTGGAAGTTCTACATTCAATCTGGAAAAAAATAGACTAATGTTTGAATGGTTAGAGGTTTGTGACCTAACGTTTCAGGAGTTGAAGAAATTCATAACATAAACACCAATTTTGATACTACCTAAGTCAGGTGAGAAGTATACAATTTATTATGATTAATCTGGGATCATACATGGAGCTCCCCTAACGTAGGGAGATTGAGATTTGGTGTATGTGTATCGTTAGTTGATGCCTCATGAACGAAATTACCCTACTCATGACCTCGATTTGTAAGAAGTGTTTTACGACCTTCAGTTTTTATTACACTATATGGTGGGAGAAAATTTTACTTTCTATATAGATCACAAGAGCTTGAAGTATATATTTTCATAGTATGATTTGAATTATTGACTGTCTTATTAGGTTGAGTACATATAGTCATGTGTAGAGTGGAAGATGATGACCTTGTTTGCTGAAATGAATGAAGTGGTTTAAGAGATTCAGGAGCAGATGACTCTCGTTTCAGTTGTAGTGGAGTCATTGATTTTGATACGGATTAGGGATAGATAGTATGAGGATCCAGAGTACTTATACATGAGGAAAATCATTAAATTTTGGGACACATCTTAATAATGGATGAAAGGTGGGGATTAGATAGTCTATATGATTAACCATGTTGTGGTGCCTACGAGCATGTGAGATGTGCTCATGCAAGAATTTCATGCCTCGAAATGGGTGGGGCATCCAGGTGTAACCAAAATGTACCATGACCTATGATGACATTCTGGGAGGCTAGTAATGAAAAGGGATAAAGAATTGGTTTATGATATGGTACTTCACATGTCAGCAGGTGAAGACAGAGCATCAACAACCTAGTGGTTTTTTATAGTCATTGCCTATTCTAGAATGGAAGTGGGATGATGTGACCATGTATATTATGGTGGGTATCCAGAAGACACTTAGAAAGAATTATGTTATTTGGTTCATTATAGATCAACTAAAAAAGGTAAAATATTTCCTACCTATAGGGTAATACCTTATAGTATAATGGTTTGGAGAACTGTATGTTTGGGGGATAGTTCGTCTTCATCGAGATCCATAGATTATTGTTTCAGATCATGATTGACACTTTACTTCAAGCTTTTGTTAGGGCTCATTGAAAGATCATGGAACACAAGTATTATTGATTACATATTTCTACCCATGGACAGATGGGTAGTCAGAACGTACTATATAGGTGCTGGAGGATATTCTACAGGCATGTGCACTAATGTTCGGTGGATCTAGGGAAAATCACCTGGATTAGTGGAGTTTTCCTATAACAACAGTTATCAAGAAACTATAAAAAAGTAACCATATAAAGAACATCATGGTATATCATGTATATCACCACTATGGTGGATGGAGTCAGGTGAATCAGAGTTTTTGGGATCGAGTCTCATGTAAGACACATGAGAGAAGGTACAGTTGGTTCAGAAACATATGTATACAGCTCAGAGGAGACAACATTCATATGCTTATAGGGGGAGATGACCCCTAGATTTTACATAGTATAATCATGTATTCCTTCAGGTGTCTCATAGGTTAGGTCACCACATGATACAGAGGCAAGGAAATTTTTCACCCAGATTTATTGGACCCTTTGAGATGGTGGAGTGAATCAGGCCAGTGGCGTACCGATAGGCTCTTACACAAAGATACATCACTGTGTATTCTATTTTCCATGCATAAAAACTTTTTAGATATCTCCCTGACCCTTCTCATGTGATAGATGTGGATGACGTTTACCTTAAGATAGATGTGTCCTTTGAGGAGCATCTGATACAAGTGTTGGATCGGTATCAGAAAGAATTGTGGGAAAGACCGTACTGACTGTTCATGTCTTATGGAAACATGGATGTGTTAAAGAGTAATGAAAGGAAATATAAGAAAATAGGAGTTTTAAATGGCCCGATTTTTTTTCTTTTAATTTGTAATTCCTTGGAGGAACAACACTAGTAGGATCTGTTATATGATGGGGAGATTATAATATCATGCCCTTTTCTAGAGTTATCATGGGTGAAAATCTAGGTAATTTTTTTACTTAAGTATCTTTAATGGGATTTAATTCTGGGGATAAATGTGGTTTAATTCTATCATTGTTTTGTAGAAAAGAGGTTTCGCATGGTTGGTGCATGATTTGTGTAAATCGTGTAGTTTCTGAGGAGAAATGGTGCACTATCTTGTTTTTTGAGGTTATTACATTGGCACGGTAACACCACAACATTAGAGGATATAAGAGTTATCCATGTAAATATCCCCATTTAATATTAGGATACTACACAGTTATCAATGATTTTACTAACCATGGGACTAAACCATGCATAGGCCAACATTGAGATCCTAAAATTTTGGATCTCCCTCGTTTTCAACATTTATTGAAATGTTTCACCTCATATGCAACCCTAACATGGGAGTTTACTTTCCTATGTGTAAAGGAAGGTTACCCCATTGTCCATGAGGGATTCCAAGGCCTTAAAAACAATGTTTATTGAGATTTAATGCCTGAATTGAAAATCTTCTCTTCTCTCGGTAAGTGGATTTCATCATGATGCTTCTCTTTTTCTTTGTTCTATACTTCCATTAACTTTTCATGGAAGATATACTTTGTTTACTTGGAAATAAACCTATGTGTTGATATATGGATCTAGGATTGATAATATAGGTCTAGATTTAGGAGATCATGATGGCATTGATATTGATTTTGGTTTAGGGATTTATATTTGAAACTCATATCTGCATCGTTGTGCTACTCAGATTTTGAGAATTTCCACTAAGAAAACATTCGTCAAAGGATCGAGGTAGGTGTTCTAAATATAATTGATATAGTCATGAATTTGATATTTATATGAAATTTTTTATAATTTCTTGCATCCTTTAGCAATTGAATTTCTTGAATTGGGTTAATGAGATTGGCCAATTGTTTAATTTTTGGTTTTTTGAAATATGGGATTAGTTGGGGAATATATCATGAGACTAAGGGAATTCCCTATTAGATAATTAATTTGAGGAAGTTGATTAAATGGAGATGCTGAGATAATTAATTTTGGATTAATTATTTACCTTCGATAATATGATCCAAATAATTAATTGTGGGATTAATTATGGAAAGTTGGTATTAGAGTGAGATAAATAATTCTGTAAAATTAATTATGGAATATGAATTATTATATTGATTAATTATTTGATTAAATAATTAATTTTGTTAAAAACTTAGTCATTTTTTGAGTTAACTAATGTAATGGTAGTGTTTAACTAATTATTCAATTAGTAATGAGATTGGGGTGGATAATTAATTGATAAATGAATTATGTGATAATAATGGAAACATGGTCATTATAAATTTATAAGTAAACATGGTAACATTGGTAATTTTACTTATGAGTAAAGATAATGGGAACATGGTCACTCAATTGAGGAGTAATAATGGTAACATGGTCATATTACTTATGTTTGTGATATTGGTATCTTTGGAAATGTGGATTATGAATGTGAATAATGGACATAATGGAACTATGCGTTATTTTCTCAGACAATAATATTCAAACTACATCATGTTCCGAATCAGGTATTGATATATCATAGCACCTTGAATACATATAGCTTTGGGACAAAGCAGGTATTAAGAAATGATATTTCCTTGGGAATTATTCTGGATCCAATTTGAGTTGAAGTTAGTATCGATGTACTGGTATCCTTGGGAACCCTAGAGTTAATGTAGTTAGATATGAATAAATGATAATGTATTAATTGGTTATTTATGCATTGTATCTTTGTCTTATAGAACTAACTACACTATCTTTTGACAAGAATTGTTTTAGACATCGTCAGTGATGGCATACTGTGTTGTACTCACACCCTATTCGGGTTGCCTGGTTGGTAACTGCAGCGATTATATTGTTGCTGGACTAGATAACGGAAAAGTACCTAGGATAGGTGCCAGATTGGGGATGGATCTTATTGGAGGGAACCTGACATGGTTTGGGAACCTCATGGAGAGTTGTAGTGTCTTTATTTTCAGTTTCTTTACAGGTAGTTGACACTTATATTGGCATAACATTTTTCCATTTCTAATGTGCATTGTATTTCCCATTTGTTTATCTTGTGACTTGAGTATTTTTCTAGTTATATACAATTATACTATTTTTATTTAATTCCACTAGTATTTTACTTTGATAACAGAGGGTATAGTCTCCCCATGAATGACTTAGCAGACCCTGGCAGCTAGTCAGCACCCTCTATCGTACGAGGAGGCGTGCCTGAGGTCTTGTGGAGAACCATCTCGGGGCACCGCTGTGTGGCACCCGGGATGAGCCATTGCATATCCATGGTAGTAGAAATAGTTTTTTCCAGCTTTAGATATATAGAGAGGAGATAGGTTTGGTATAGGAAATCCCAATGATTCTCCTCGTCCTGAGAGAGTGGATTGTTTCTGGGCAGGCGGTCGACATAACTACTAAAAAACTTCTTTTAAATAGTGCTAGCCTTTATCAACTCTAAAAAATATCTGATAAAATATACCTATTATTAGGTCTTGGAAAAACATTGATTAAAGGAACACATTATCAGTGCTTTTTTAGCACTCATAAAGGGGTACCATTATCATTGCTACTTTTTTGAAATGATTAATGTAACCCTTTTGAGAGATTTATGTTTAAATATGATAAAGGTTTTGTTCACATGTGTGGGTCCCACATAATAAAAACACAATAGAGGTTTATAATTTATATAAAATTTCACCTCATACTAACCTCATATGTCTGCTGCGGGGATGGGATCCCTCATACACTTCACACACAAATGGGATTGTTCCCGGGACCATGTAAGGCTTCATCCACATACTGCTTTCCATAGGCCTTGGCCCAACTTCATAATCATACATGGTTAACCAAGACCAACTATATGTCCAAATACACATCTCAACTTCATTCGTTCCCCAAATATTTTATATAATCAAAAAAATCAATAATTAAAAAAATTGAAATAATTACAGAAATTAAAAAATTTAAAGAATTTAAATTTTTTGTTAAATATATATTAATAAATTATATATATATATATATTATAAAAATTAATAAATATTATATATTAAAAATATATATAAATATATATAAAAATATAAAGAAAATTTTAATCAAATAAAAATTAAAAAATAGTAAATTAAAAAAACTAAATATTTTATTAATTAAATTAATACTAATACTAATAAATTAGTTTAACATACATACATATAGCCTATAAATGCTAATAACTAGAATATATTAAATATAGATATTTAAAATGGATAAATCTTAATAATTTACAAATAAAGTCATACTTTTTTATGATTGGGTTAAAATTTAAAATAAAAATTTATTAAAAGTATTGACTAATTGTATCGAGTAATTGACATTAATTGAATGTCATTTTATTTTTCAAATTAACATATATCAAATGTGTGTTACATTGATTTCACACATACATATACTTAATTACTTCATTTTTATATTCAACATACACACATAGAGAGATATTTACTTAATAAATGAAATCCTCTATAGAAACACATACATCTCATTTTTATATAATCTATTCAAATCTTAATATTAATTTTAGAGTGTCATTTACTAAAATTATATATTTAATATATTAATTTTCTAATTGATTAATTTTATTTATTTGTTTTTAATACAATTAAAGTTAGGTATTATTTATAGATTTTTAATACTTTTAATTTTTTTTTGAATTTAATCATTTTATCATATTTAGTTATATTTTATTATTTACTATGTTCTAATATTTTCATTTTGTATTATAATTCATTTAAATATATGTACAAATTGATTTATATTTTATTTGTCTATAATAAAAGTTATACACATTTTAAAAAATTTTAAATTTGTAAACATTTTTAATTATACAATTTCGCTCATTTTTAATAAGAATGAATTGAAGATTACATATGCATTACTAATTTTAAAATCAAAATTTTAAATAAATATTTAAAAATAAATATACTTATAAATCAATATTTTGAATAATTTTAGAATTATAAATATATATACATTTAAATTGATAATTTTTTTAATTAAATATTAATTAATAAATAATTATATATTTATAAATAAATTGATATATATTTAAATAACTATAATATTTTAATAAATATATTTAAATAATGAATCTATTTTCTAAATTTTTATTTATATTATTATTTTTTTATTATATATATATAATTATATAAATATACATAATGATATAAATATATAAGTATTCTTTTCTAAAAGTATATATATAATTATAAATAAACGATTTCAATATTATAAAAAATACATTTAATAACGAATATACTTTCTATATTTATATTGATATTTTAATATATATATATATATATATATATATCAAATATATATATATATATACACGGATAAAAATTAATATAATGATATATATATATTTAGAATTATAAATTTATAATAAATATATTTAAATGATGAATATATTTTATATATTTATATTTATCATAGTAAATATTTATTATATATATGTATAATGACACAAATATATTTATTATTATAAATAATTAATAATGAAGTTAATTAAAAATATGTTTATAATTATATATAAATATTAATAAATAGATTTATAAATTTTTATTTACTATATTTGTAAAATTGCTGTTTTTTAATTATAAATAAATAAATATAATTTTTTTAAAATGGTATTTATATAATTATAATTAAATAATTATATATTTAAATAATTATAAAATTATAATAAATATATATAAATAACAAATATATTTAATTTATTTATTATTATATTTATATATATTAATTTTATATATAATTATAAATATATAAATAGATTTATAATTATATAAATCTATTTAAATATATATATATATATATAATTTTTAACAATTATAATTATAAATCCTCTATCGTCGATAATAAAACGCTGTAAAAAGTCAGATTTATCAGTGATAAAACATTACTATTAATAAAAATTGCTTTTATCAGCCCTTCTTTAGCATTGATAAAGATATCTTTCATCAATTATTATTATTTTAGCATTGATAAATGGTATCTTTATCATCACGTTTTGAAAATACTGATAAAACACCCCCTTGATCCTTTTAAAAGAACAATAACTAAAAACTTTTTACTTACGCCTCTCAAGTTATTGTGGATGTCCACTATAGCCATTTCTCCCCTCAACCTTCTCTTGGATGAATCAAGACTTAAATCTAAGTTATGTTATTTTTCTTGTCCTCTCTCATTACTTTCTTATTTGAGATCTATAGTGTCTGTTACTAATGTGTTTTCATGGTTTAGGGCTCTTTTGGGTTCCATGATTAGGGTATCTACTCTTTATTGTTAAATTATTACTGATATAGATAATGTTATTCTTTTTCAAAAAAGTATCTCTTTTATTTTTAAAGTGAGAACCCTCCCAAATAAACACCATAAATAGTGTCGTACCAATGTTCCACACCCAACACATCTCAAATCCACCACACAACATAACCATAAAACATCTAACACCGTAACAGGTCATAAAACAATTAAAAAAAGTGTAACCCTATTAGATCCATTATCTATACATGAATTCTAGTTTAGATCATTTACTTTTTTTGATCATCTTGGAGAAAATCCATGAAGCAATAATCCATCTTGTCGAATGTTTGAATAAAATCCTCCAAAAAAACATTTCATTTAAACCTATTATCAAAATACATTTTTGATTGTCGAACAATCATCACTTCTCACCATTTTTTCCACTACAATCAATCATTAAACTATCATATTAGAATCCATTTGGGAGGCCTTTACCAGTAAGGCCTCTTCCAACATTTCTTCCCCATAGTACAAGCTTACAACCCATGTATTACAATTATTTCCTAACTCATCATCCATTTCTTTGAGTATTATCATTATGGTAGACCATGTCTCCATTTGTTTTGGAAAAAAATAGTAATCTTTATTTCCCTATGATTCCATCACTTTGATGTAAATAAAAATCCCATAATCATGGTTCCTTTTCTACCCTTTAATCCATCTCGAGCAGTGATTCCTAGTACTATGACTTCCTTCTCCACTATCTTATGAGAAAAACCTAGTTCTCTTCAATTTGGCCTCTTCCAACATTGTACATATACCCTCATTAGAATTCTACAAATTTATTTAATATCTTTTTTAATTTGTCTACCTCTGAATTTCTATCCCTATATAACAGCTATCTAGTTTAATAGAATATGTGGTCCATATAGGAATTGACCTCTTCGTTGTACCCTACCCAACAACATGGCCAGTTGAAGCATCCTATGTTGAAATCTAATAAATATTGTAGCTATTTGGGCCAACATCACCACTCTCTTGAATCACATGCTCATGAATAAAATCACATTTATAACCCATTACCTATACATAATACGAAGACTGCATAATGTTGTTAGGGGCTGAGGAATCTGTCCCCCCAGAGTTGGCCTCGTCTTTCCTTGATGCTTCGATACCACCCAAATCATACCTCCAGATGGGATTATCAAAACCCTAAACCTTTGTGCTAAATGAGACCCCTGAAATTCTTATGGGTTCCATACATAGAAATTTTAGTTCTTGAGTCATATATTCCTCATCTATTTCAATCTATTTGTAGCGATTCAGCAAATTTATGCGTTGATAATGTACAAAATTTTAATCATGTACTTGGGTGGGTTCTGGTTTGAACTAATTGGCCATTCTCATTGAATTTTGATTTTATATATTGTATTACTCTTTATATATGTGATTCAGTCTGGTAGGGTGACTATTTTGATGTTGATCTGGAATAAAGGTTGTTATTATGTTATCACATTGGAATAGTCTTTTTTGGGTCTCTTATGCGTGGTGATTTCTATAGGGGTTCAAAAAAAACCATTACAGTGGTTTTCTTAATAATTATAGTAATTAATTTTTATTTAATTAATGGGTAAACATAGAAAATATAATTTAACATATGATTATTATTCTTAATGAGGCATACTCATTAATTTTCAAATATCTTTATGTTATCCCACACAAGGAAAGTTCTATAATTTCAATCAATCAATTAATTGAACATGGAATAGGAAATACAAAATGTCTCCTCATATTAAACTGGGAAATTTGTTAAACATATAATTATCTATAACCAATGATTAACTATAATGACCTAAAGAAGTCATAAGGTGTGACTCAAGCACATGTTAAAATATACAAGGAGAAAAAAATGCAAGATTCACATTAAATTTAATTTTATACACATAAAACCAGATTTAGTAACTACATTTGTTTATTAAAATAGTTCATCTAATTTTTTGATTCAAATGTAAGACTCATATTTGATGAAAATGAAGATTTAATCTTTTGATCTTTAAAATATAAAAGGAACATACACTATTAATAATGTAAAATTATGATTTTATAAATCATTTTTATGACTTAAAATACCTAAGGATGTAGTTTCATGATAAAAAACTATTTATTTAAGGTATTTATATATAACTGAATCCATACTTAATTATTTAAGAAAATAGACACATTTACAACTTTAAATGTTTTTAGTTTACTGTAAAATATCAAACAGGTCGTCGATACGTAATAATTAATATTTACAAATTCTTTTTTACCATTTAATAAACCCATGCATTATCTCATAATTAAATCAATCACTATGTCATGTTTAATTTTTCTCATTCACTTAATATATATATTGTGTATATTCAAAGTAAAAAAATTCCTCTATAATAAAAAATGAGGTATAAATGGAAATACTTGTCTAATTATATTCATACCATTTAAACTCTTGATTTAAAACCAAATTATATTTTACTAAAAAATTTCAATTTATAAAAACATAAATATAAAAAAATTAATTTCTTGAACAAAGGTCTAATACCTGATAATATTCTAGCTAAATTATCAAAATCATTAGAGGTATCATAACCTAACTTATGAGGCCTACATTCCTTAATAGATATTTAAATGATTTCAATCTTATTGAATTTAAAATCAGGAACTTATATAAATTAGGGAATGTAAATGATTAAATAATAAAAGTTCAAAAATTATTTTAATAGAATAAATATTTTTGATACATGTTAATATGTTTAACATCCATTGCACAATAAACACAACATAAATATTTAATGTGAACATTTTATTAATAGATAAATAATAAATTTTCCAATGATAAATTCCGTATAAAAACATATAATGATAAAATAAATAAATTATGAAACCCAACCATTAAAAATGATTAACATTACTTATTCATATTAAAATTTTATAATGCTTTTTGAAAAATCATCTTTTTACAGGGTTTTAACTCATGTTTTTAGTGAACTAAAGTAAAAAATCAAAACCACTTCATTGGTTTACCCACTCCATCACCTTTATTTTCATTATCAATATTCAATAAATTAATTTAATATATATATATTATATATTATTATGTTTTATAGATTTCTATATTTTTATTACATGTTAATATAATTTTTACTGAAATAGAATATACATGTTTTGTATGTAAAATATAATTATTTTGAGCATAAAATCGATTTACACAAATTCATTCCAATCAAAAAACAATATCTATTTATTTTTATATGGTGAATAATAATATGTTAACGACTATTACGGATTCCTAGAAACTAATAGGTATTAATATCATCATATATTTAGGGGGGGAAAAGAGAATCATTATTTTTAACCTGCACCATGTATCATAGATCATTTTGGATGAATTCAAAGTATAACACGAACCACTAGTTGAAAAATTATTTACTTAAATTCAATTGCTCAATTACTTCAAAGTATATTAAAATAATTTTAAACAATAGTTAATTTTGGATGTCCATTTTAAAAGAACATATAACATTTTCCATTTATTAAGAATATATTATGTGGATTTATTTATTTTTCATATAAATAAAATATTTTATCAATCTAATAAGATGAATATGTAAAAAATTGATGCACTCTAATTGTATGAGAATGATTATGAAAATCGAGTTAAATATTTCATTATGTTTTCAAAAGATCATTCATTTGGAATTTCTCAAATACTTTTTTGTGTTTAAATATTTCTTATTCTAAATAAATTAATCCTGAATACTTGTAAAATCATTTGATTTGTTATGAAATAGATCATAGAAATTAATATCGGAAAAAACATGTGGATAATTGAACATGCCCATTGATTGTTATTAAACTGTAGTTTATGGATCATTTTATTTTAATACGGGTGTCAATAATGATGGGGATCGTATGGATGAATTGAAAATATAAATTGTTTATGACCTTAACGATTGTAAAATGTTTTTTAAGAAGTTAAGTAGACATACTAAGAGATAATTTTATACAGTTTATACTAGATACACAAAATGTTTATCTATATCGATGTAATATAACATGAAATCTGGCATCAGATGGTGCGACACCATCATTAAAAATCTAGTTGGTATCCAAGATGATATTCTACTAGAAGAAACTAAAATTCCTTGTTGAGAAAATAATTATAAATTAAATCTACATTCATGAATAATGATCTATAAACAAATTCATTATTTTCCAAATGATTGAATATTGATCCCCAATTAATATAAATCACTCGTAAAATATCATAATTGTGGAAATAATCTATACAAGAAAGATAAATCAAGTTCTTCGAAAGACGTATAGTAAATTAAGGTAATTATAGGGTTTAGAAGAGTATATGGATGTTAGGAAACCATGATGAAATTGATAGTGAATGAAGATAATGGAATTATTAATGGGAAAATACATAATCCAAAAGACTATTCTACATGGAATAAATTTTATTATGAGTAGACTTAATTTGGAAAGAAGCTGTGAAAAAATTTTATTTTTTTATTTACAGAGGGAATATATCCTTTTGGTGTACAAAGTCATATTCACTGTACAAGGGAAGTCAGGTTGGTAAATTGAAAAAAATTTCATGGTTATCCGTGAAGCCCAAATAAATTATATTTTATTAGATTATATCTAAACCAAAAAAAACATTTTATTTATATCAATGTCTATTTGCTACATTGATCGATGATCCGAATCTAATGTGGGATAATTGGGTTACAATGTATGATGATCATTAAATTGAAGAATTCACATGGATGTACATGTTATATGTGATGATAAATGACTTCCATGTTTCTTGAAAACTGATAGGATATACCATTAAAGGAATATTGGGGTGATTGAATAGTGAAACACACCTACACTCAGTTTAATCAAAACATTCCTCGAAGACTATGTTTTTAGTAAATCCAATTCTTTTACGTTGACAACATAAGTACAAATCTTGTATGAAATCATTGATGAGAATAAAAAAAGGTACAATGATGTAACCTCTATTGAATTTTCTACATTTTGATGATAGAAAATATATTTACTTTTTTTTAAACCGTATTTAAAACCCCTAATAATTTAGGTTTGAAAGGGGAATTATTTTTTATTTAATTACCATATTGGATTTTGATTCATGTCAAACAGTTTCTTAATATCATGCATGTGGAGAAAAATGTATTCTATTGTTTTATTGAAATGTTACTGAATTTTCATGGAAATAATATGGAATAATGTCTCTATTGGATATGATTTACAAAGATATATAGTAATAGTTGGCAATAGTGAAGGGTAAAGGGAAGACTTTTCCTCCTCGAACATCCTACACTCTATCAATATAAGAAAAATTAAAAATTTTCATGTTCATTAATGATGTAACAGTTCAAAAGTGTTAATCATGAAATATGAATAATTTCATGTTAATGAATAATTTAATGTTAAAGGTACTATAATCAAATGAATTTCATGTTTTAATGCAATATTTTATGCCCATAACATTACATTTCATTCTGCCTAAAATTGTATGAGTTAACCAAACTCTACATCTCTTTCAATGACATATGGAGTAATAGTATTATCCCAAAAAAGTTTCCAAAAATGAATTTGGATGTTGCAGTCATATTCTGTGAATTAGAGATGCTCATTCAACCATAATTTGTTTATATTATAGTCCACCTAATGGTTCACTTGGTTACATAGGTTCAATTATTTGGTCATGTCCATAACTTATTGATGTACCCTATTAAATGGTATATAGATGTATTGAATTGATATAACATGAATTGATGTCAAAAAAAGATTGTATTTCACAATTATATATTGTTGAATAAGTATTTTACTTCTTAAACAATTACATATAATATGTTGATATAATCGGTCAGACAAAGTCTCTTCACAACATGCATGTTATGGGTTAAGGTATTTCCAGAAGGTATGTTGTTACTATTATCATTACGAAGTGGGAGAATGATAACCATTAATTTTTAAATTACAATGATCATGTTAAACCATATGTTTAAGAACAAAAACAAATTTGTAGATATTTGAAACAATATAGGGATAAAGAATGGATATCAAATACATATAACAAAAAATTTATAGGATGGTTCCAATATCATAATCCAAAATAATTATATAAAAATCCAAATTCAATTTCCAAATGTCTTTGATGGATAACCATTGGATAAAATGAAATTTTCAAATATTACACTAGGTTTGTAATTCATGGTTATATGTTCTATAAAAAATAACACGATGACCATAGTATGAAGAGAAATTGTGAATTTACACTTGGGGAAGAAGTAATGCACATATCTGGTTCCAAGGTTATAAATACAATTTATATAAATATGTCACTTTTTTTCATTATTGAACAGATATACGAGAATGATTATAGATCATATTAAGTGTGAATTTTCCATTATGATTCGGTTAAAAATAGTAGTTCAATAATAGTTGATGCGATTGGATTTACGAAGGGTATCTTTAGTGTGGACTGGGAAAAGGAAGGGTTATTAATAATGGAATCAAAATAAATGAAACTATTATATGTATCAGATCCAACAAAAAATAATTTTTCAATTTTCCCTTTGAATCCTAAAAAGTATAAAATAAGATAAAAATTCAATAAAGTATGAAACTTTCAATGGGTGATCACATTCTGTTCAAGGATCTCCCATTGTAGACAATATCGTTTTTTAGAGATATCTACTAGGGGGTTCATTCCCCATAAAGGATCCAAATCCCTTCAACAGTTAAAAAATAAAGATAGTTGAATGAGATGGATAATTTTTTTAATATAGTATTCTTTTCCTCATAATATAATGCGTTCTATAATATATTAATAGAATCTAAATTATAAGTTTAGCTACTAATGTAGACAATGTCTTCTACACATGATGATATTTCCAATAATAAGGTTGAGAAATTGATTTATGATAAAACTATAGAATTTTTAGTAGATAAAAATAATTCTGATAAAAAAATATAGAATGACATATAATCACAGTGTTGAAAATATTATTAAGGAAATAAGTAAGGGTATAATATTATAGGGTGTCTGGAATCAATGAAATCATCTTGTTGCCCCAAAAAATTCAATATTTATTAGTTATGTTGGAGCCACAATGAGGACTAATGTGTAGATTGATATAGATTCATGGAACCATGTCCATACTAGAACAATGTGAAACTTTTGGGAAGATAATTATTTAATGTTACAATATTTTTTTCCTATTTTATAAAAAAAATATAATGAAATAATGATTTAAATTTCATTATTCATGGATTATTTCATTTATTTTATATGATTCCCACCAGAAAGATGTATTAATTTCGACAATAAAATCTCAATGGGGATTCAAGATTCATTTTACCAAGAAAAATATAAGGTATTATGAGGGGATGTAAGGCCCTACCCGCCAATTACATATGAAAAACTTATAATGAGGGAATTATGGAATTATTTTAGTGTCTATCATGATAATGACTCATTTCAGGTATAATGTAGTCGATATTATATTATTTTAAATTTTAATATTACCAAATTTGATTTAAAATTGTTAGTTTGAGAAATTCTAATTGGTTGCTAAATATAAATACATTTTTCAAAGCCATTCTTCCCCTATCACAAAGAGATGTTAGATTACACATCAGTATAGAATAAAATGGTATTTATTTTAAATAATAAATAAATGTTTTTGTGAGATGAAACAATATATGGTTCTTTGTTTACATTTAGATTGATGAATCATAATATGATGATATATACAAACCAAGTCTTGTGATATGGAAGGAATAATTTATAAATAAGGAGGGTAAACATGTTGATCAAAAAATAATAGTTTTGTGGGAAACATGTCTATGTATGATATAATTGTATTTATAGTCTCGGATGAATTCCACTAAGACCATCTGGTTATGTATTTTCTAAAATCTTACGGGACATGTAAGGGTTTCCCTTCGACCCTCAAAAGGGGAATTATCAAAAATGAATAAAAATTGAAGGCCTTTGGTACATTCAGACACACGAATCGGCCGTTACCATATCAGATGAAAACAATATTCAATAGATTTGAAGCAGCCTGAACAATATTGATGTGTTTGAGGTATAGGTCTCATAGTGCCTCCATTAAAATATTTTGAGAAGAAAAACCAGGAAGGAGATACATATGAGAATTTGAAAGGAATACAATCCCAAATAGAAACTTTGAAGGATATTATTCTCCTATCTAGTTTGGTCAAGGTATATAAGAAAATTGATCAAAGAGAACTAAATGTGGAACAAAGATCACAACATGAACAACCAAATGACCCCGCTAGCTATCAGTGTAGTCATTCCCCACCACAACATACCATACCCTATATAATATATTTTTTCATTAATATTTCTCCTAAATGTGAATTAGACAACATTCAATAACATTATAATACTATATTTATTTATGGTAAATTTATATGTTTTTTAACCCTATAAACAACCATGTACCACCTTATTGTGAGAATTATGGTGTATAATATCATTGGAGACAAACCAAAAACATAAATAACTCCAAAATGATCACACTAGAGTGTTAATATAATTAAATCACGAGAAAATCATTTAGTTTCATGTTCCACTAGATGATCTTGATACGTTAATGAACAAAGATGCTATTGGAGCATTCGTAGCATGGCCATGTATTCTAAAAAAATGTATGAGGTATGTCCTTAACTAAATTTTTAAATTAAAAACATTTAATAGTTTATGTAAAATGGACTGATGTGAGGTATGGTATTACCGATGGATAAATTATGGGGACCATATGTTTTGATGAAGACAATCTGGTGAATCGAGTAAGAAAATAAAAGTACCTTTTTTTAGTATGTTCTCCACACAAGTTCAACTACAATATATATTCACATTAAAACATCATGTAATGACCACATACAAAGATTTAAATATATCTTACATTTCATTTGAGGAGTTAATATTTAGAACATTCATTATAGAAGAAGTTGTAATTGAGAGTATACATGACATTATCAAGTTTGAATGGATGAGAGTATCTATTATGAATAAATACAAAGTGTAAATTTTCATAATAATTTTATCCCAAAAATGGTCTAATATGTTAATTAATGTTTATAAATAATCATATTTTCTATAGGTGTTTATATTACATCTATATAAAAGGAAATCCTAAGAATCACAATTTTGATTCCCCAATCCCTGTATCATTTCTATGAAAGAATATTATTTTGAGAAGGAATAAATTGATAAGATTAAGGATGTTATAAATGATGTGTTTGAGAAAAAATAACAAATAAAAGAATATATTTGATTCCTAAAATATAGGGATAAAACTCTATAAATATAATCACATAAAATATATTTCATATTTGATCATTAATTTTTTACAATTGTTATTTTAAATGAACTTGATTATAATTACCAAAAATATGTATTTCATAAATATTTATTATTTAGATATACTACATGGATATGAAAAAAATCGACGACGCATGATGTGTGTTGTGAATTTTTAATGCCCTTTAATCAGTGTTTTTTAGTATAAAACATAAATATATTTTTCATAATTTTTTCATCAAGATGTTTTGTATGATAGGGTGATCTATAAATATTGGTTAAATCATGGAATAAGGGTCATTATTAAACACAATAACGATGTGGATAAAATCAAATCGAAATATATTATGGTATATATAGAAATACTTAATTATAAAAACATATTTCTATATAATTTAATTATTTTTTTCCAATTTTTCATTACTATCCGATGAAAGATAATATAAAATATTTTGTTTATTATGTTTTAAAATATATAAGAGATATTATAAACCATTAAAATAACATCATCCCCAGTCAAGTAATTTCTAATGTTAATTTCAATTTCATTTAAAATATTAACTATCAATTTTTATTTCATTAAATTCATAAATTTGCAATGATTGACAACAACCATAATGAAAAAATAAAAAGAAAATTATTTTGAGATGAGTGAGAGGTGTACAAGGTGTGGTGATGTTTGATAAAATAAAATTAATGTGATTACCTTTTTTTGTGATCTAGTATAAGAAATTAATGTATAAATATATTTGGGGAGTGAAGCATTAGATTAAAAATCCTTATATATTATTTTTCTATGTTTCTCATGGAGAAGAATAATGGAGGAAATAAATTTGTTTAGAAAAAATGGGCAGAATATATAGTGTCAGATTGTGTGAAAACATTATGAAGAGGTGACTTCCTCCTATGCATTTAGTTAATTTTCTCATCATTTATACAACATTTTAGTTAATTATGTTTAATTTGTTTATTTGATAAATATGTTTTTTAAATTTACACATTACTTTTAAACAAACATCACATGTTAAAAAATAAGAAAATGAACTATAGTTATTTTAAAAATTAGGTAAACAATCCAAAAAAAATTTAACATGTAAGGGTTGATCGAACGATAACTTGACACCTGATGTGTTCAGAATGAATTGAAGTATTTTTTTTCAGTATAAAAGTTTTATTTAACTTTAAAACATACATCAAGAAGTAAATACTCAGAAAATGATATTATATTGTTTCAAAACATGAGTAATAAGGTCCTTAATTTATTCTTTATGTTTAGTAATTGATTGAATATCAATACAAGACACGAAGTGGTTGATATGACCCAATGTATGAGTTTTCAGTAGCAATTTTATATTTCAGTTTAAATCACATGTAAACTAGTCAAAACCAAGAAAACAAGAATGGGTTGATTTCGAACATTCTGAAAATGATCCATGAATAATTTTTAATGTGTAAGACATTGTACATATCAATACCATGTATTGTGTGATTAATATTACTCAAATTGTTTATTTTGAGTTTAAAATTAAAATTTTAATAAAAAATTTAATAGAAATAATAAAAACAATGGAAAGCATTAAATTTATTTTGGGGACATTAAGAAACATATAAATCAATAATTTGTGACATGTATGAATGAGACTCACATCAATATAGAACATTGTTTTCTTGATATGAGTCAATGTGTTCGTTAATAGTTTAAAATATAATTTTTTTCTAGAATGTTTTTTTATCAAAAAAATACTAGGAAAACATTCTTGGATTTTCTTGAAATTTTCGGACAATTTTTCAAGAGTCATTTTTATCATATTAGAATCATTCTGACATTAATCCAACATAATATGGGGCAAGAATGATTCAATGTTAGTACTTTTATTTTAAAATGACATTTAAGAAAAAAAAAGTGAAATACTAAAATTCAAGTAAAAACATTCATATTGTTTTGAAACTTTAGGAAAACAATAAATATGTTACTTTTTACATTTAGGAATAAACAATAACTCAATAAAATACATGGTGTACCCAATATGACTCAATGTTTGTGATTTGAGTATAAATTTCATAATTTATTTATGTATTCATTAATATTTATGATTAATTTATTTATTTATAGTATCACTAAAATAAAAAAAATTATTATATAGGTGGATTATTTTTCATGAGTATGGATTATTTTTTAGAAGATTCCCATTCTTGTGAAAGATTGGACTTAAATCTTGGAACTGAAATAATGGGAACAAAGAAATGGGTTGATAATGTATACTATCATCATTAAAAGGTGAATTTATACTGATTATTTAGTTATTGTTTCATTATTATATCATCAATTTTTATTTTAGTTAACTTATCATATTTATCAAATACTTATTTAGTATCTTCAATGATCTTTTAGGAAGTAATATTTTCATTTCAACTATCTTTAAAAATAATGAAAAGAGGAAACAAATTCCTTTTGGATTAAAAATAGAACATTAACTTATTTTTCTATATTCTCTTTTATAGTTAAAATAAAAACAAACATCACAAATATAATCATCCACACATCAATTTGATACATATTTTCATCAGTCTGAATCAAACTCTATGTTTTTAGTTTTTAATTTACATTTTTGTTCAAAACAATCATAACATAATCAAAACACTAGAAAAAATCATATTATATTTATTGTTTTGGAAAATGATCCATAAATAATTTTTGATCAGTAAGAATCATACACACCTCAATCTGAATCACAGGGTGAGCTGAATGACTGAAAGTGTTTTTTTAATTACATTTTAAATTATTTTTTTAGTAAAAACACTATGTGATAAAATAAAAATAAAAAAACGAATTGTGATTGTTTTAAAACATTTAGACAATGATCCCTATGTGAATTTTAATATTTATCAATGAGACACACTTTAATATGATACACAGTTCGTCTATTATGACTGAAAGTGTCAGTTATTAGTTTAAAATTGATATTTTAGTTCAAAATGTGTTCCACACAATGAAAATGGAGAAAAAATTACTGTATTTCCCTTATAATTTAGAAAAATAATTCATAATTTTTTTCCAAATGGAATTAGTCTCTTCAAAAAACAACACATGATGATAATAGTATGACTCAAATAGTGTATTTTCAGTTTGAAATTATATTTAACTGAAACCCATGGGTGACTTAATCATAACTAATAAAATTCATTCGATTTTCTATACATTAGTATAACTATGCATATTCAAATTGTCACATGTAGGATTTAGCAACATCTTAATCTGATAAATTCTCTACAAGACATTTCCCAAAGTTTCTGTTATCATATTAAAATTGAAACATTTATTCAAAATGTTTGATAGTCCCTGAAAATTAAAAACAAATGTGCTCTACTTTTCTTGAATTTTATGGAGAATGGTTCATATTCCATTTTTGATGTTTAGAAATAATTCATAAAAAACTATCACCTGATATGACAGATATAACTCAATGTTTGTGTTTCCAGTTTAAAATGACTTTTTTGTAACAAACGTAAGTGATAAACACAAAAACACGTAAACATATTCATATTATTTTGGTACTATAGGAGAATGATTCATATTCCATTTTGAGGTATATTAATTAGACACACCTCAATCTGATTCACAAAATGACCGGTGCGATTCCAAGTGATTCTGTTATTAAAAATTTTCATTATTATTTGTCAAAAACAATAGTGAAAAACTCAATACTGTAATAACACGTTAATATTTTTTGGAAACATATGTAAAACTAACTATTAATAATTTTTTACATTTAGGGATCATCTATTTTTCAATATAAAACATGGAAGTACCATTATGACTCATTTTTTATGTTATCAGTTGAATCGTGATTTAAGTTCAAAATGTGTGTTAGTACCTAAGAAAAATAATTCATATTTCTCATGATACATTAGTAAAATGATACATATGTCCTTCATGACATGTAGTAATTTTTTTACCTCAATATAATGCACGGTGTGCCCGAGATGATTCAAAATATATATTTTTTAGTTTATTATGAACAATTTCTGTTTAATTTATTTCTATATAGTATTATAAACATAATAATTCTTTTCTTATATAGGATTATTTTTTTTCTAAAAAATTTGTGGCCCTTTTGGAAACTAATATAATGATAGGGTTGGGGACAAATATAATGGAACATTATTTTTTGAGTGTAATTGATAATTTTTACTTACTCATGTTATTTTACTAAGGAATTTTGAAATGTTTATAATACAATGTTTTCTTATTATATTTGTGTTGTAAATTTTATTTCAAATAAATTATTTATTTTTTTTTCATGTATTTACTATACACTTCTATTATATTTTCCCAATTCTTATTGGGATTCATTTAGTGGGTTTCTTTATGGATGATGTTGGGTTGTAGCTGTGTAGCAGCTTGAATTACCTTTATCAGTGATTGATGAAGTATAGATAAAGGCTCCCTATATCAGTGTTTCATCCAGTCTCAATAATGTTCCCCATTACTAGCACTTCATATAGGGATAAGAAAAGTACAATTTATCAATGATTCATCTAATGCCAATAAAGGTACCCATTGTTAGCGCTACATATAGCATTGATAAATGTTCCAGCTATTAGCACTACATAAAATACAATGTTAAAAAGTTCCTTTAGAGTGATTTTTCTAGTGCTGATAAAGGATAAGGAATTCCAGTATCACATAGTTAGTAAATGATTTTAAGATCTTTAAATGACCATTTTTAGCACTGTTAAAATTTCATTTTCATGTAGTGGGTCTTTTTCGAACATTCTATGGTAAAATACGTGGTTAGTTCATTCTCTATCATTCCCAGTACTGGGTGAGATAGACATCATACTATGTACCCATTTCTTGTTTTCTACATTAAATATTGATTTTTTTGATTTAGGAGCCACACATTCATTCATATACCCTAACATAGATTATTCATTGGGACCTAAGGTGGATAGTCATTCAGTTCCCATAGAGTTTGCAACAAAAGTTTACGGTCATGCTTATTTGTAAGATTTCTTTTGAGGCTTTAATCATTTGATGGGTCTACACTACTTATGTAAATACATCATATTATTACATATATATTCTTAAAAGATCATTTATGGTATATAAATTTTATATTTATTGAATAATATTGGGTATTTCATTATGATATAAGTCATTTTTTATGATGATGAGGGTGAGATTGAAGTTTTTGATGGTGAGCGAGACCATGAAATGGGTTAGAGGAATGTTTCATCATTATATTACATGATATTAAAAATAATTGTATGTTTTAAGAGGTTTTTTAAAATATTTTTCTTTGGGTAATATAAGAGCGCTATGATTTTTTTACAGAGGATGTTGTAGGGTTACCTGCTCGAAGGGAGATTGAGATTGATATAGAGTTACATCTAGGAGTGTATTCAATATCGATGACTCTATATTGTATTATGCCTTCTCATATCAAAATTTTACAGGTATATATTGATAATATATTGAAGTGTGGGTTTCTTCGGCTAAGTGTGTGATATTGGGGTGCACCAATTATCTTCATAAAGAAGGATGATTTTAGTTTATGACCTTGTATCGACTTTCATCACTTGATTCAGGTTATAGCGAAGAATTATTGTACTCTTCTATGGATTGATGGATTATTCAATCAACTAATGGAAGAATGTTGTTTCTTGAAGACTGGATTGTGGTCTAAATCTCATAATATTTAGGTACAAATATGGGGATATATATGAAGACTAGTTTTTGGTGTTATTATTGGCATTATGATTCTATTGTGATGGTGTTCTATGTGAAAAATTTTCTTTCCACATTACTGGGTATAGTAAACACGGTGTCTATAGATTTCATGAATTAGTACACAACATTTTTTATCAATGGAATCCTATATACTTTATAGCTAAAGAGGAGAACGCATAACATCTGAATATTATTTTGGGAGTTATTTGTTGTCACCATCCTTTTGAGAAGTTTCTAAAGTGTGAGTTATGGGATTGTGAAGTTCATTTTATGGGGAAAGTTTTGTCCTAAAAGTGATTATCTAAAGTTCCTTAAAATATTTATTTAATAATAATCCCACAAGGAAATATCATAGTATATTAGTTTACATGGCCTTACTAGCTATTACCAGAGGTTTTTAGATGGTTTCTTTTAGGTGGGGACTCCTCTGACGTCCGTGTAGACATACCAGTGTTAGGCATATTTTGAGTACATTAAGAGAAAAAGATGTCTTGAACACCATTTTTCATCTTCAAGAAGAGGGTTTTAAATTTAAGGTTACTATGATTCTTTTCATCATGGTTAGGCCTATTTCCTAATACAATAAAGATCATTCATCTAATATTGGTCTCCAAACTCACATACCCATGACCATAACAATGCCACCCATGATTTCTAGATGGAATTATTTGTGTTTTCCGAGATGTTGTGGGGAATTTACCTCATTAGTGACTATTTTGTGGCTTTCATCAATCATAATAAATTATATTATGTCTTCTTACATCATGAAATGATCTTACAATTGTTACCATAAGAACTCATGTTTTCATATGAGGTATATATCCCATTCTATTCGATGTACATGCTTTGTAATGGCCTTATGTGAGTACCCTTTTTGATTGAGGGTTCTCTGGAGGTGTCTAGAGATTGTTCGGATACTAGATCTAGGTTATGAGGTGGTTTCGTCCTGGTTTATGGTTATTATAAACCATTCAAGTTAGGCATAATTGTTTAAAAAACAAGTGAAAAAGGGAAATAGGGTCACATTGGTAGCATGGTTAGTGCATAGCATACGATAGAAACTTCACGGTCATGTCGTAAGTCTGGTGGAATTGCAGACCTTTCATGGAGACCTACTACATGATCGGTAGATCATGTTGGGTGAACGTACGAGTGCCAATGGATACTAGTAGTGACTATGTGAAACAACGCAGTATTAGACAAATCGTGCACCTAAAACATGCGACTCAGTTTTTTTGGGTAAAATGAATGTTTTACACCTATAATGTTTTATAACTATAAAACCTTCATCCCTTTAATCATTTCATAGAATGGGGTCTCATATGAGCACCTTTGATTCAATTAACCTTGTATTTGACCTTGGATATTTGTTTAGCCTCTGATCTAAGTGTCGTTTGTCCCAATGGATCCACATCGGAAGGGCCTACACTTCTTTTTAGCATTTCTCAACTCATCTGGAAATTGACTACACTATTTGATTTTAGGCTCATATTCCTTAATATTTCCTTCTTAATCCTTTATTCATATGTCTTCTAATCTAGGATTAATCAGGACTCGATAATGGATGATCACTAAACTACTAAGCTGATGTAGGTGGTATATGCTTTTCTTTCAAATTTAAGTGCTTTTTAGAGAAAACACCCATTATGACACCCTCCAGAATATCAGGTGCAACCCCATTTTTGAAATGGTTACGTGTATTAGATTTAATCGGACCTACTGAGGATTCCTAAATGTTCTATAGTGAGGCGTTTTCACCATTTTTGATGAATCATTGTCACCCATGTTGTGAATCTTTAGAAATTTCCTAAGGTTCTCCATGTTTAATTGAATAAATACTTAAGTGGATTTGGTTTCATGAGTGGGTGTTTTCGTATGATGTTTTTAACTTTCTTAAAGAGAAGGGTTAGAAATTGAGATAAATTGGTGGTTGAACCCTTATTATATGAAAAATGATAAAGTTTGATTATGGGTGGGTAAGCCCATATAACATGACTAAAATGAAATGGAAACCATGATAGGGTATACTCATGTTATTTGGGATATATGTGAGTCGGTGTACTTAGAAAATGAAGTGATATGGTAATAGGTTTGGGTATAACATTAAGATTATGTTTAAATTCTTATATAGATTTTGTTAAATGACATATTATTAAATGGATGATATGAGTGGGTATACTCATATGGAATGGAATTGTAAAATAGTTATATTAGAGTGTACACTCATATAGAAATAAAATTGTTTATATAAGTGTGTATAATTATATTGTTTGAATTGAATGAATGAATAATAGATGACATGGACTACTCTCCCTAGATCTGGAATACGGTTGTGGATGCCTTGGGTTTATTCTGCCCCTTGATTTCTGATTCCATGGGATGCCTTGGGATTTCTACAACTTGGATTTAGCTTTCTTGGACTCGTGAAGGACTTGTCGGTACACCTGACCCTCGGTCTCCAACTAGTGACTAGACCAAGTTTCAACCAAGATTCTCCTGCGAATAAATAAGGATGTGTCCGTACCAAACACTATATATCGAACCCTTCATAGTATACACATGACTATAAGGCTAGGACCTGGGTTTCTGTTATGGATTCACTATACGGTGTGGATGTGGGTTTATGATACAATTTTTTATATGAAAATGTCATGGGTTTTTAATATGGATGGATTTGTGGTGAGGCCATGTCACTTGTTAACATTTCTTATAGATACCTTGTTAGGAGATAACACTTATTTCAGGGATCCTTGAGGGGCTCTTTAGTATTACATGTTGTAGTAGACATTTTATCTAGCAATTCTAACATGCATTACTACATTACTTACACTTGTTAGCATGTAGCATATTGTTGTTTTGAAGTGTATAGATATTTCAGTGGTTACATACTGGCATGATTATCTCACACCATGTTTGGGCCTCCTTGGGGACCCAAATAGATTATATGGTTTCATATTATGGAAGGGGAAAAATCCGCATTACAGGCTATTGATTGTTTCTTTGGATTGTGGGAACATTGGACTAATCTGAGGCTTGCGATGCTACTAGGACGTTTTGGTCTTTTTGTATTTTTTGAAACTTGTACAATATTATATTACATGGCACCAGTTTAGATGTTTTCCAGATACATGTATCATCTACATTATGAAATGATTTATCTGTTGAGATTGTTCTCTATTCTTGCTACGTATCTATTATCTACTTGTTTTTATACTTTTTCTATCTGTATGAATATTGATTTTTTTTGTAATATTCTCTGGTAATGAGGGAATAATATCCTCATTATCAAGCCTAGGCCCCCACTACTAGTCAGTAGCTTATGGAATTTTGGTAGATACGATTGAGGCCATGTAGACAACAAGGCTCGAGGCACCGTTGAGTGATATCCAGGCTCATGATGTTACAAAGTGGTATTAGAGAAGCCTTTCTTGGTTTGAATTATTGTTTGGTTCCAATATATAGGTATGTAAAGGAAATTGAGTGGTAATAAGTTGTGCCCGAGATTAGCTTCTACAAGTATAGGGTAAATCCAAATTTCATCAAATCAAATTCAGTTTTTCTATATAATTGTTATTATAGTTGATGTGATTTCATTGCATGGTGACGCACTTGAGTTATACTATTACTATTGATGCAATTATGGGTTCTATTTATATTTCAACCTGAAGAGATAAGGGTATTCCATCTCATTCATCGTATAGATACTTGTTAGAAATCAAATAATATGAATTGTTCCATGCCATTTAGGATATATTACTTATTTCATGTTGTTATGATAGATGATGTGATAGTTGTACCTACTATTATCATAGACATGGTACAGTGAATAATGGAGTGACATTATCTTTCAATTTATATGGAGTATGGGACCTTATGGATTGGGAAATAGTGAACTAATGAAATGAAATTTCTAAATTAAAAATTGAAATGTATGGATTGAATGGGTACTAAGTTTTGGGTTTAGAAGGTGTTATTGGCCCTCAAAGATTCATAATTGGAAAAACCTTGGTAGTGTTTTTTGATTAATAGAAATTTGGAAATAAAAGGGAAACTTGAAATGATGGGTTGAGACTTGACCGATATTCACCTTTTTAGTGGGAAAGAGGAACGTTTCTAGTGATTTCATGGTTGTTATTTATAGGGTACTATATATAAGAGTAGGATATGTGTTGACATGGTTTTTAGGAGGGTTTTGAATTTTTATACACTTTTGAGTTGTGAGCATTGATGTTGGTCTTTTCTGAGGTGTTTGTTTATCATTGTAGAAAGATGCCACCATGATGACCTCAATTCATGCATCGTTAGGGATTCAACAACCATAATATTGAGGCGATGTTCCATGGGATACTGGTCCATCCTCCTTCAAGGATAGTTGTGGAACCATAGGTTATTCCAGACACATGTGTTGATGCACAGTTCATTGAGGTGTTCTTTTACTATATATAGACTTTCTAGGGATCACCGAGCCTTCCTTGAATATGGATATGTTGACACTGGTATTCCATCAGCATCATCATCCAATGTTTTTCGAGGATAGAGGTCTACATGCTATTGATATATGGCTTCAAAAAATGTTATAGATTTTTGAGCATCTCGAGATGCCTCCTAATAGGATGGACAAACATGATACTTACATGATATGTAGATCAGAAAACCACTGGTGTGACATATTGAACTATGGTGACGGATTGCGAAATATAGATTGGGATGATTTGTAAACCTACTTTTTGACTACTTCTACCGCATGAATATGTGAGAAACCCAGGCTAGTGAGTCATTTCATCTGAATTAGGGTGCAATGATGGTTATGGAGTACTCCGAAAGTTTTACAGAGTTGTATTTTTTTTCACTGATGTACCTTAATGTTGAGCTATCAAGATAGGGACACTTTGAGAAAGGTCTTAGACATGCTATCAAATCATAGATCAATGTGTTCAGATTCACTTCTTTCATGGAGATCATAAATCAAGCACTGATTATAGAGTGTAACCTGAGGGAATTTGGGGGTGCAGAGTAGGGAAGCATTGTTTCTCAATCCAACAAATCTACATATTCTGGAAAGAAGTGCCATTTTGAGTCTTTGAATGAGATGAGTAATCTTCAAGTATTGAGTGTTGGAAGCTTGGTGTTTTGTCACCAGTGTGGTAAGAGAGTCCACATAAATAATTAATTCAACTACGACCCTATAGAGTGTTGATATTGAGGCAGGATGAGGCACGTGAAGTGTTTTTGTAAGACCTTACATCCAGCTATGAGTGGTAGGGGTTAGTTCCGACACTAGGTTCAGGAGCAGGTTCCTCATCTCCGCATCAAGTAGGGATTTATAGTTGTGATTGATAGTCAGGGATAGGATGTGGTTGTCATGGAAAAGGAATCCATATTCCAGTTACACCGAGACACCAGACTGGACCAACTCCGAGCAGTGATGTTGTGTCATAGGGTCATGGTACAGGCCAATTATATTTTGAACATCATACCCCTAAGGAATAGGATGTTGAACCTTTTATAGCTAGAGGTATGATATTAGTATCCTCAAATATTTCATCTTCATTTCCAATATAGGTGCATCACAAAGATTTATCTCTACAGCAGTGGATAAAAACCGTAGGCTTATTTTTTTCCTTTCTAAGGGTGTTATGACACTATAAACACTATTTCAAATCAGAATAGATGATGGGAGCCAGTGTAGCGAGTTTACCCTTGAGGTTGGTGGGATTCACGTAGCCTAGGATTATTATGTTCTCAAGATGACACGGTTTAACGTCATTCTCATGATGGACTGGATAGTACCTTATCGATCATATGATGACTTCTGTCCTAAGAGGGTGACTTTTTTGTCACCATAGGGTGAATTGTATACTCATAAGGGTGAATAGTATGTCTAGTACAATAGATATAGACCATATCACTCTGGGATTGGTGGGATGACATCCCAGATTTCTTGTTTGTATCTAGATGATTAGGTAGTGAGTCAAGTGGACTATCATCAAGTGGTTTATCACTTCAAAGATTTGTTTCTCGATGAATGTTTTGGTTAAACTATTGAGATTTAGTTGGAATTCATTATCAAGCTATTTTCATTAGATGCACCAATATTCATTCCTCCTTACAGGACAGCTATGATAGAGTTACAGGAGCTCAAGAGGTAACTAGAGGATTTGGATGCAAAGGGGTTTATTCAACACAATACTTCATTGTGAGGTTCGACAGTCATTTTGTGAAAAATTCATGGGGTACCATTATGCTATGTGTGTAATATAGAAATTTGAACCATCTAATATTTCAAAACTTATATACCTTTTCACATATAGATGATCAGTTTGATCAGCTTCGAGGAGCCTAAGTGTTCTCAAAAATAAACATGAGGTTAGGATATCACAAGGTGAACATTCTCCCTACATATAAGCCAAAAACATCCATTCATATAAGGTATAGTTTAAATGTGTATCTGGTCATGTTTTTTGGTCTCCCAAACATGTAAGTGGGTTTTCGGGAGCTGATAAACCTAGTGATCCAACCATACATAGATTATTTTGTGGTTGTTTTAATGGATGATATCTTGGTGTATTCTCAAAATTGACATGACCATTCCAACAATATTGATGTAGTTTTGAATACACTAAGAGAGAATCATTTATATGTTAAGCTCACAAGGTTCCACTTTTGGATGGATGATATTCACTTCTGGGGTCATATCATCTCAGAGATAGATGTATCAACGAACCCATAGAAGGTGAGAGTCATATTTTCCTAGGAATATCCCAAGGAATTTTTTTGAATTATAGAGTTTAATGGGGTAATTTGGTCACTACATACATTATATAGAGGACTTCTCATGCATAGAAACACCATTTATGGGATTTCTTAAGAAAGGTGTTGAGTTTTTGTTGTCAGATTCTTATGGGACAGCCTTTCAGGGGCTGAAAAGAATGTTGAAATTTGTATAAACTTGAATACTTCTAGAGTATGTTATTATCTACACTATGTATTTTGATACATCCGGGATTTCTCTAGGAGTTGTGTTGATATAGGGCACAAAGCCATGGAGTAAATTTCTCGGTAGCTCAGGCCTCACAAAAGGAATTACCCGACATAAAATCTTGAGTTAGCAGTATTTGTGCATGTGTTGTACTGTTGGAGACAATTTTTACTAAGAGAGCATTTTTTGGTACACATGGACCACAATATCCTCATGTATATCTTTAAATAGCATGATCTGAATCAGAGGTAGTGATAGTTGGTGGAGTACCTTCAATTGTTTGATTTCATTTTTTTATATATGCCTAGTAAGGGAAATGTTGTGTCCGATGAACTGACCAGGAAGACTCAAATACATGATGTACAATAGGATAATATCTAGTGGAAGCTTATAAAGTTATTCTATGAGATTCATTTGGAGGTGCACTACACTGAATGTAAGATTTTTTTATCATCCTTAGAAATGATATATACCCTACTGAATAGAGTAAGAATGATTAAGATATAATATTATGAGGGCCTAGTCCTATGGGAGTGTGTGGCATTTGAGGATCCCCTTTCTGGTTGGATGGTATGCGATGATGAGATTCTTTGTTTCCATGGATGTTTTTGGGTTACATTGGATATACATAAAGAGTTTATGTGGGAATTTTATGACTTAGCATAGGTAGTTCACCCTAGGGTTAACAAGATTTACAATTACATGCTTCGTCAGAACTATTTTTCGGGTATGAAAAGAGAGGTAGATGATTTTCTTATGAGGTGTTTCACATATCAGTAGGTGAATGAGGATCATCAGCGACCAACCGGGATATTATAGTAGTTACCTATTTCAGAGGGGAAATGGGATGGTGTCACGATGGATTCTATGATTAGTTTTCCACGGTCACATTGTGGTAATGATGTTGTGTGGGTTTTGTTGACAGTCTCACAATGGGTTCTTATTTCTTACTGGTTAAGTAAAACTTTAGTGTATATTAGATCGAAGAGTTGTATATCTGAGAGGTAGTACGACTTCATGGGGTCCCACGAACTATAGTTTCAGATAGGTATGTCTTCATTACATCTCATTTCTAGAATAATTTTCAGAGGATGATTGGTACACAAGTTCTTTTGACCACAGTATACCACCATCAGACTGATGAATAGTCAGAGATTATGATATAAGTGCTAGATGACATGCTATGATCATGTGTCTTGGATTTTGGGGGATTTTGGGAGAGGAATATTCTCTTATTTGAGGTCACCTGCAATAAATATTATCATGTGACTATAAAGATGGAACCTTATGAATCGTTTTATGATATTACATTCTGTTCTACCATGTACTGGTTAGAGGCAGGTGAGGCAGCATTACTGGGACCACGTATCATGCAGGAGACTTCTGAGTAGGTCTAGTTTATTTAGAAGCGTATGGATACTATACTGTCTCGACATATATCTTACTATAGTAACTTTAGATGACCTCTAGTGTTAGATTTTCGGATTGGGTATTTTTATGTGTATCACTATGGTTGGAACATAGTTGGATCATGAGATAGGGTAAGCTTTCACCATGATATGTCAATCCGTTTGAGATTCTGGAGAGATTTGGATCGATTTCATATCAATAAAAAATTACTTTAGAAGGTATAGATCCATGCAAGACATCTTCCATGTATCTCAGTTATGCCACTATCACTCAGACTCATTTCATGTTTTAATCCCAAAAAGGTTAATTTATAGGTTGATTCAACCACTGAAAATCATTTGATTCATATCATGGATAAGAGAATGAAGGTTCTCCAAGGCCGATCAGTTCCTCTAGTAAAAGCACATTGGTATAATAGACATTTATATGATGAGACTTGGGAGTGGGAGGCTGGTGTACATGATCGGTGGAAATATTTATTCTAAGATGAATCTTGACCACCCTTCAGAAAGAAATTCATGTAAAAATTTCTATATGGAGGGAACATTGTAATAACTTGGCTTTTAATATGAGGTACATATCCAATTACTTTTTTTAGATGATTTTTTATATCCTTAAGTGTGTACCCTTTTTGATCACGGGTGTTTTGGGGGTGTCTGGGGATTTTTCGGAGCCCTGAGCTATGTTTTGGAGTTTTTTGGGCCTAGGAAACTATTTGTATATACCATTTGGGTTAGTCTGAATGGTTTAAAAGAACATGTGAGGTTGAGAATTATGGTCTATTTGGCCACACAGTTAGAGAGTAGTGTGTGGTAGAAGCCACATGATCATGAGGTAGGTCTGCTAAAATTGTCGACCTTTGAAAGAGGCGTATCGCACGATTACAACACAGTTAGTGGACTATATGAGGAGACTGTACGAGTACCCCTGGGTACATGCAGTCACTGTGAAAAATGTAACATGGTTAGACAAACCAAGTATCCCAATTTTATGGGTAAAATGATAATTTTACACCTGTTGTGTTTTAAACCAAGAAAACTCTCCTCTCTTGAATTGTTGCACATCAAGGGGTCTCGTAGAGCCCTTTTGAGGGAACAAACCTAGTCTCTAAGACCAGATCATCATATAACCTCTAATCTGAGAATTCTTTGTTTCAATATATCATTATAGATAAGGCCTATGTCCCTTTTTAGACTTTTCTGTTTCTTCTGGAAATAGATTATGCTATTGGATTTTAGGATCATATTCCTTAATATTCCATTCTTCATATATTCATTAGATTTCTCATAATCCAATATTAATTATTACTCAATACAATACGATCACTCTACTACCAAGAAGAGGTAGGTGGTCTATGCTAATCATTTTTATTTTGGTTCATTTTAGAGTGAATGGTTGCTATGTCGCCCACCAGAATTTGTGGAACGACCCTATGATTGAGAGGGTTAGTTGTAGTAGATGTAATTAGACTTAGTGAGGAATCCAATAGGTTTTGTTGTTGTGTGTGGGCACATGTTTCAAGAATCTCGGTCACCCACATGGTGTTCTTTTTTGAAAATGCCAAATATTTTCCATGTTTAATTGAATAAAATGATTAAATGGAATTGGATGCATAGGTGGGAATACTCATGGGATGTTTTAAAATTGATTATTGAATATTTTCAGAAATTGGGATAGTTGGGAGGGTATACCCATGTTTTATGATAAATTGTAAATGGTGATTATGGATTGGTAAACCCTTATGGATTGAGTAACAGAAATGAAAACCATGAGTGGGTATACTCATGTTGTGTGTGATATATGTGAGTGGGTTTACTCACCAAATGAAGAGTTGTGGTTATGTGGGTTGGTATAACCTTAATATTATGTTTAAATTATTTCTTTTATTTTTTTAAATAACAGATGATAAAAATGATTATATGAGTGTGTATACTGATATGGAATGGAAATGTATATTGGTTATGTGCGTCACTATACTCATATAGAAATGAAATGCTTTAAATGAGTGGGTATACTAATATGGATTCAATTGAATGAATGAATGATAGATGCCATGGACTATACTCCATGGATTTGGAATGTGGAAGTGGATTCCATGAGTTGATTATTCCCCTTGGGTCCTGATTCAAAGGGATTCCTTGGGCATTTTTATGCCTTTGATCTGGATTTCATGGATTCACATAGGAAATGTTAGTACAGATACTCGTATGACTCCAACCAGTTCCTCTACCAAGTTTCCACCAGGATGACCCTAAGACTTGTTGATGATGCCTTGGTACTTCAAACCTTGGATCCAAACCTTCATGATCTACACTTTACAACTTGGCTAGGCCATGGGTTTTTGTTATGGATTCACTATATGACATGGATGTGGGTTTGTGATATACTTTTTTTCTACGGAATGGTTGTGGGTTTTTAATATGAATGGATGTATGGTGAGGTTGTGTTACTTTTTTAATTTTCTTATAGCTACCTTATTAGGATATAACACTTTTTTCATGCAGCCTTGAAGGTTTTTTTAGTATTACTTGTTCCATTAGACATATTCCATGGACGTTCGCACTTCTATTACTAAGTTACATACACTTGTTAGCATGTTTTATATTGACTTTAGAACTTTATATTTATTTTTGTGGTTAACTACCTGGATGGTTATCTCACACCCTATATGGTCCTCATTGAAGACCGAAACAGATTATATGGTTGTATGTGATGGATGGGGAAAGTGCCCCAGTACAATTTATAATAGTGTATTTGGTTTATGGTAGTATAGGAAAAAGATGATGATTGCGATTCTATAGGAATTTTTTTTTGTAATTTTGTCTTTTTGGACACTTGTACTAGATTATATTTGCGGGTAAATGTATTGTCTATTTTCTAGATACATGTATCATATACATCATGATATGAGAAATCTGTTGAGATTTTGATCTATTCTTGTTATGTATCTATTGTACGGTTGTTGTAATGCTTATTTTGTATATATGATTATTGAAATAGTTTCAATATACTCTATTAATGATGGAATAGTCTCCCAACTATCACACATAGGATCTCACTACTAGGTGAAAGCCACTTGGATTTTTGGTTATGTTTGAGGCCATATCTCCAACTGGGATCGGGGCACCATTGAGTTGTATCTAGGTTTAGGATGATTTATTGGTAGTGGTTGAAATTATTATTGAATTACGACTTTATGATTTCATATAAACTGGGAAAAGTAAATGTTATATCCGATATGCAGTGAAGAAAGGCACATAGTGATACTTTTTATGAATCTATATATTCCATGTGAGGGATAGAATAACTCTTGATGGTGTATAAAGATTTGGATGAGGGTTGAGGTAGATGATGTTTTTTCATATGATAGTGAAAGCGTGTTACCCAAAATAGGTTAAATAACATTCGAGGGGGGTGAATCAGGGTATGAAAAATTAAAACAAATACTCTTTTATATCTTATTTCTTTATTAAAAAACACTCTTCTATCCATTTCCCATATAAATGATTGAATATAATTGAAATAATCCATGATACAAATAAACTTTACTGGGTTCACCCTAACTGGGTTACGTCCAAGGATCATCCAATGAAAATGTGTTGATGTAAAAAATCTACTAAGGCACACTACCAAACATATTGTTTAGTAAAAACAAATTATTTTCCTAGGATCACTACCTTTACAATTTTTGGATTGTACTTTCAATTTATCATGGCTTACAAAAAATCACTATATTAGATATGACTATTCAATCAAGTAAATATTTCTCACTACTCCTTCAGTATAATATTATATTGATCACTTGAATAAATATTTTTTACACAACATTTTTTATCTTTATGTTTCATATTCATAGAGTTAATGAATACCAATTTACCACATATTCAGTAGGAAATACGCTCTCATAAATTTCATGATGCTCGCAGCCTCTATTAAGATCACACAACCTTCATGAAACAACCCAATTAATCAAAGAAATATTCTATTCTCATAATCCCCAAAAATTGATTAAATATTAACTCTTTCAGAAAACTCAAATAGCTTTCGTGAAGTAAACTCCATTCATGAATCTCACATAGACTTCATAAAGAACAAAACATTCAACAAACTGACATATCCTTCTCAAAGATGAAAACATTCAGTTGGATTTTACATCCATCTTGAACATCATTACATTAATGATTCATACATTATTTAGTAATCTTTAATAGCCTTCATGAACATCCATTATTTCAAAAAAAGTACAAGAACAACATTTTTAGGATCGAAATAACGATGTAGATTCTCAATATACAAGAGGGGGGGTGAATTGTACACATTAAAAATTCCTTTGGAACCGTTAAAGTTGATTATGGATAACTGTGTTTTCCTTAGACATGGAAAATAGAGGTTTAACAAAGTTAAACTATGAAAAGTCACAAAACCTCTGATCACAAATGGGAGAATTGGATCCAAAGTTTACAATATATGTTTCTACCTTAAAGCTTATAGAATCCTGAACTAATCAGAGTACAAGTGTAAGGAAATACAAGAAGGTTATACTTTCCTTACAATATAATATGCAGCAGAAACAAACAAGTAGAAAAACTATAAGTAACAAACAATAACTCTTTCCATCCAAAGAGAAGGGTATACAACAACCTTGGATAAAGGTCTCTTGATTTATACTTTCAAGAAAGTCTGTCTTACCCACACCAGGATAACCCTCGATATGAAGATCGGAATCTCTGTCTTTCTATCCCTGTAAGCCCTCAACTTCAAGGTAGTTGGAACCTCTGTCTTCCTCAGCATGGAAGCCCTCGAACTTCAAGGTAGTTGGAACCTTTATCTTCTTATCCCCGGAATTCCTCGAATGTAATCACCAACATCCGGAGTCGCACGAAGCAATCTGAACGATCAGTTCAGTACGCACAAGGCATGAAAAGATTCTCTCTCTAGAAATCACCCTAACAGTATATGTTCCCTAGATCGATCAACTTGTTGTTGAGATCTTTCAAAAGAGCTCCTATTTATAGGCAAATTTCCAATGGTCGACTCCCTCTTCCAACAGACATATTTTCCATGAAATTCGGAGGGACCTGCACACGTGTAACTTAACCAATAGTTAATTAGAAACAAAATAGACGACATCGTTTTATAACAAACTATGTATAACTGAATGCACGACATTGTTATGAAATGAAGCATATGTAAGTAAAAGATAATCAATATTTTGGAGTGTAAAAAAGTCAAAAGTTTGGAGTCTAACCAAAAAGAAGTTTAGAGTCTATGTTAATAAATATTCGGATTCTGTTTTATAGGAATTCAGTGTTTGGTTTCACCAGATATCGGATTCTGAACTTGCAGAGTTCGGAGTTGAAATACTTAAGAGTTTGGAGTCGAACTGCTTAAGATATCGGAGTCGAACTACTTGAGAGTTCGGAGTCGAAAATTTTCAGAGTTTGGAGTCGAACTTCTTCAGAGTTCAGAGTCGAACTACTTAAGAGTTCAGAGTCGAACTTATTTAGAGTTCGGAGTCGAACTACTTAAGATTCTTGAGTCAAACTATTTGAGAGCTTGGAGTCGAACTTCTTCGGAGTTCGGAGTCGATCTTCATCATAGTTCGGAGTCGAACTTCTTCAGAGTTCGGAGTCGAACTACATAAGAGTTCAGAGTTGAACTCATGAATGTTCGGAGTCCATAATTCAGATTAGAACTACATTATAGATCACATCCAGAATTCGAAACCTAAGAAACAGAATGCTTCAAATCTTTTCATTATATGGCTCCAGGATTTTGGGTATGAATCCGGTTTTTGAATTTAAGAATAATATTGCTAGGTCTAAGAAAATCTATGTTAGGGAAAATTTCCTTGAAGAAGTAAATTTTCCTTATGGGGGTAAAAAATAATATTTGCTTAAGTATAAGGTGTTTGTGATTTTCAAAACAAGAAGGAATGGAAAAGTAATAAGGTAAACCTTATTTACTCAACAATCTCCTCCTTTTTGGAAAGCACAAACATCCATTAGAAAAATCATATAAGGATTTTGAAAAATATCATTAGACTTTGAAATTTAAAACTTATCTCCCTTTGTTCATGGATAGAAGTGAATACAACTAACTCCCTCTTAGGAATTGAAACTCTAAGGATTTTATTCTGAGTTTCCTGAGTTGAGTTATCATTATTTTAAGAATGAAAAACATCATAGTGGGAAACTCCCCCTTTCTTTAAGGATATTTCTCTTATAAATTTTTCATTTCTCCTCCTTAGGAGTAGTTCTTTTTCCTTCTCCCCCTTTGTGATTTTCAAAAAGAATTGAAGGGAATGGAAAACAAAGTATGGTACCTGAAACATTAGTATATTACAAGATACAACCAACCAGATAACCATTTCATTAGAGTTGGGGGGGGGGAATACAAGGAAAGACAACTACAACAAAAGATCGGAGTGGGTTCATTTTTCTTCCTTTTCCTTCGGAATGAGCTACTTTAACAAGGATTTTGGTTTCTTCAAGTCTCTTTGATCATCCTCTCGTTTCCTCTCCAAGGGTTTTACCTTTTCTTCAAGAGCTTTTAAAGCCTATGCCTGAGCCTCCAAGGCTTCTTTCTGTAGCTTTAACAACTCATATTTCTGGACGACTTTTTTCTCATGCTCAATCCGGAGATTTATAACATTTATAAGATTTTGAGCAAGAGAATTTTCCTTGTCATTCAGTTCTTTCACTTGTTGACTCCGGGTACTCTGCTCAATAATCAACTCATCTTCAAGATTCTTAACCTTTTTTCTGCTGTGTCAAACGCTTCTTTCACATCATTCTGGAAATTATCACACACAGCCAAGTCTTCTTCAACTCTCTTAGACCACTTTGGTACCTTACTACAAGACTTTCTATGTATATCATAATAGATCAGAAAACGTTTCTGTTCAGCTTCCAACTTCATAAACTTATCCATGACCATGGATAAAGATTCCAATTTCTGATTCATAGATTCTTGCAGCATCTGGCATCTAGAATCTATTGTTGGATGAATCGGAATTGTGTCCACCAACATTCTCAGAGACTGAACCAAAAAATCATGCCCATGAGATGATGATTCCGAATCAGAAATTTCACTTTGAGATTGATCTTCTTCAACTGGAACCAGCTTTCTTCTAGAGGTACCACCAACCTATTTCCTCCTGATGAGATCTTTTATAGGTGTCTCCACGAGATCTTTCTTCCCCTTATCATATTTCAGAATGGGTTCCACATTTGGAGATACTTCCTTGGATTCAGAAACATGAACTATCTGGTCATCATCTGGTTTCTGTTTTTCTTGACCTTCCTCAAGAAAATTCTTCTCATAGGATTCTTCTTTATCATACTACACATTTTCTTCTTCTACTTCTTGATGTTCCTTGCTAGCTTCCTCATCTCCCTTACTTGTAGTAACTAACATTTCGTATTCAGCCTTATCTTTGTAGTCATGTACTTGATTGATCATGGTATCCAGATCTTCACTCTCCTATTCTTCTTCTTCTTCTTCAACTTCTTCCTCTATTGCTTCAACAACTTCCTTCTTAACTTCTACAACTATTTATTTACCATTGTACATCTCCGGAGTGACATAGTTCTTAGCTGGAGTTTCTAGTAGAGAAGGTTAGACGCCCAAAGATTCCAGAACTGGATGCATTTCGGAAGCCAACGATGTATCTTTGAGAAAAGATCGCACCACTTCAGCTTCAGACATCTTCTTTCTCATTTTCTTTTCCTTCGCTTGTCTCTCTAGCTCCTCTGAAGCATTTTCCTATAAGGCTTTAGCCTTGGAAGGGTACAGTCCGAATTGAGGATCTCCTCCCTTCCTCATTTCTTTATCTTCCCTCCACTTGGCTGCTACTTCATCCGTATATGTTTTCTGCTTCTTCGGCTTGGGGGGATCAGATTGAGTTTCCTTAGCCTGAGGAATTTCTTCATCAGCAACCACTTCCTTATCCTTTCTCTTCTTCCTTTGTTTTTTTGATGGTTCTGGAGATTGTGTTTCTTTTTAGCTGCTTCAAACTCCTCCACATATAGGGGGTAAAATTCTCCAGATTCACTGGAAAAACCCGTCTTCATCCTCTTGAGAGTATCATCACTGACTAGCATTAGCTTGCAATTCTGGATCTATGATTTGCAGGAAACCTTGAAGGATTATAATCATCAAACTATTAACTTATACAATAAGGTAGGAAACGTGATAATCTGAGCTCTCAAATTTCCTTCATTGATATTCTTGATCATATCCAATATTTGCCTCATCAGATTTATCTTTCATATATTTACCAAGAAATCTAAGACATAGATATCACTCTTCTTTAAATTCTCTTTATCAACTCTTCTTGGAACTATAATTCCTTGCACCCATAGTTAAATGATTCTATTGTTCGGAGTGAGACGAGCAATTTTAATTGTTGAATCATCCTTAATCCCAAGACACTTCAGTGTCTTCTCCTTATTGAAACTTCTTTGCACATCGGGAAGTTTGTGAGAGAAGAATTCAGCTTCTCCTTCATATGATAAATCAACCAGGCTCACGGCCTTAGTGTAAGAATGTTTATAAGTCTTCCCATAAGACTTTAAAGAAATCCTCTCACTTCTATCCTCCATTTGGAAGGAAAAAGACTCGTAAAACTCTATCAACAAATCAGTATAAACCGGATCCTGTTTATCTGACTTTGCTATGCAGACATCTTCCCATCCATTCAGTCTAATATTATTTGAAATAAGAGAATCAAGCTTATAAAAATCCGGGTGAACTAATCATTCCCTAAAAACTAACCACTTTGAGATTGGTTTAACAGTTGACATATCTTGAGAAGTTGCTTCAACAGACATTCGGAGTGAAGTAATCTGTAAGATTCAGATCAGCTTCACAAAGTTTGGAACCGACCTTAAGAAGATCATCAGAGCTTCGAGACGCAAAATCTTGGAAAAACCGATGTTGGACGAGTCTTGGGTTCCCCTTTATATAAGAAAATAATTTGATTGTTGGTATCCCAAAATCCATCAAACGGTTGAAAAAACATTGATCTGATCTGACGGTTGAGAAAAATCCCGCAAGAAGAAAATGACTCCGATATTTTGTGGTTTTTAAAGAAAACATCCGGATTTGAGGAAAAAACTTGAATCTGAACTTCGGAAAACAAGGAAAATACCAGTAATAAAAATATAATCACAAACCTATAAGTAAGAAAATCATAACTTACGGATTAACAAGAAATACTATTCGTAGTTGGTAATATTTTTCTTGAAGAAAAGAAAAAAATGAAAGTTCCCGTACGAAAATCTTGTTATGAAAACTTCAGTACGAAACTCTCCATTCCGAAACTTATCAGTACGAAAATTCCATTCTGGATGTTTTCAGTATGAAGATTTCCATTCCGGAAGTACTCATTCCGAGAATTTCAGTCCTGAAAATTTCAGTTCCGGAAATTCCCATTCCGGATATTTTGGTTTCAGAACATTCCATTCTGGAAGATCAGTTCCGAAAGGTTTAAAAAAATTTAGTTACACTGACAATCAAATGTAATCCCTCTATAAAGAGGATTTTATTATTGTTAGGAGAATTATTCAACAAGAAGTTAATGAAGAATGATTACCATACAGTTATCATTCCTAACTTTTGTTTAATGTATTCAAATTTATTGGAGGGTAATGATTTTGTAAAAATATCAGCAAGTTGATCTTGTGTTCCAATAAACTGAAGAATGATATCTCTTTTAAGTGTGTGATCCCTAAGAAAGTGATGCCTAATATCTATGTACTTTTCACGAATGTGATATGCAAGGTTCTTACCTAAGGAAATGGCACTTATGTTATCACACAATATTATAGTCTTAGTAAAACTCATGCCATAATCTGTGAGTGTGTGTTGCATCCACAACACTTGAGCACAACAACTTCCAGCTGCTACATATTCAGCTTCAGTAGTGGAAAGTGCTACAGAATGTTTCTTTTTGCAGGACAAAGAAACTAATGAATCTATGAAGAAATGACAAGTTCCGGATGTACTTTTTCTATCAATTCTACATCCACCAAAGTCAGCATCAGAAAATCATTTTAGAACAAAATCATTTCCATAAGTATAAAATAATCCTAGATCCATGGTTCCCTTTAGGTAGCGAAAAATTCTTTTCACTGCCTTTAAGTTAGATTCCTTAGGATTGGATTGATATCTTGCACATAAGCACGCTGAAAACATTAAGTCTGGTCGACTAGCTCTTAAGTAAATTAGTCTTCCTATCATACCTCTAAAAGACGTTTGATCTACTGGTTTCCCAACTTCATCAAGATCTAAAGAGTTTGAGGAACCAATGGGAGTACTTATAATCTTAGTGTTTTCATAACCATACTTTTTGAGAAGATATTTAGTATTATTATGTTTATATATATAGGTTCCTTCTATTTTTTGAGAAATTTAAAAACCAAGGAAAAAATATAACTCACCCAACATACTCATTTTAAACTCAGACTTCATTAGACTTGAAAAATAATCAGTTAAAGATTGCTGAGTTGAACCAAATATGATGTCATCAACATAAATTTTAACAATCAAAACATTTTTCTTATCTTTCCTTATAAAAAGGGTCGGATCTACATTCCCCTTAACATAGTTATTTTGAAGAAAAAATCATGTGATTCTATCATACCATGCTCGTGGGGCTTGTTTAAGACCATACAAAGATTTGGTAAGTCTAAAAACATGATCAGGATGTTTTGTATCTTCAAAACCAGGAGGTTGTTCAATAAAAACTTCCGCTTGAACATAATCGTTATGAAAAGCACATTTCACATCCATTTGAAAAAGTTTAAAATTGATGAATGCTGCAAAGGCAAGTAGAATACGAATAGATTCAAGTCTAGCTACTGGAGTATAGGTTTCTTCATAGTCTATTCCCTCTTGCTAATTATAGCCTTTAGCAACAAGTATAGCTTTATTTCTTACTATGACTCCATTATCATCACATTTGATTTTGAAAACATATTTTACTCCTATAATAGATGTTTACATAGGACTTTCAACCAAAGTCCAGACTTTATTCCTCTCAAATTAATTTAGTTCATCTAGCATGGCTTTGATCCAATCATCATCACCTAAAGCTTCATCAGTGATTTTTGGTTCTAATTGGGAATGAAATGCTAGATGTTCTAACTCATTTATTAAGAAATTTTTAGTCCTTACAGGTTGATTTACATCACCAATGATACTATCACTGGGATGATTCTTAAGAAACACCTGATTTGGGTTTTGTAAAACCTGTTCATCAACATAGGGTAGAAATTATTCTGGGGTAAATATTTCAGAAGTATCTTCTTGAACATTTTCCTTATCAGAAGGATCTTCTTTCATGTTTTGACAATCGGTTTTTGAAAACACATTCGAGGATGTAGGTTGGGATTGTTTAAAAACAAAAGGATCAGACTCATAAAATATTACATGTACTGTTTCTTCAACAGTACAAGTATGTTTATTAAAAACACTATAAGCCTTAGAAGTTGTGGAATAACCTATGAAAATTCCTTCATCAGATTTTGGTGCAAATTTATGTAAGTTATCTTTAGTATTCAGAAAAATTCTTTGCAACAAAAAACCTTAAAGTAGGATAGTCTTGGTTTTCTACCATTCTATAACTCATAAAGAGTTTTATTAAGAAAAGTTCTAATCAATACTTGATTTATAGTATAACAAATAGTACTTACAGCTTCACCCCAGAAATGTATAGCTATAGAATATTCACTCAACATGGTTCTAGTTATTTCTTTAAGAATTATATTTCTTCTCTCAACTACACCATTTTTTTGAAGAGTTAAAGGTGCTGAAAAATTGTGAGTAATACCTTTCCTACTACAAAAAGTTTAAAAATCATAATTTGTAAATTCTCCTCCATGATCACTATGAATAGTTTTCAGTGGAAGATTTTTCTCATTTTTAACTTGTTCTCTAAAACTTTTGAAATAAGAAAAATCTTCAGACTTTTTTTCTAGAAAATAGACCCAAGTAAATCTGCTGTAATTATCAACTAGAAAAAACACATAGTATTTTCCTCCAATACATATAGTTTGTGTTGGACCGAAAAGATCCATGTGCACTAACTATAACACATCAGTCATTGAGACTTCACCAATTGATTTAAAACTAGATTTATGTTGCTTTCCATATTGACAAGGATCACAAACATTAGAAGAATCAAATCTAAGCTCTGGTAGATCCTTATCTAGTTTCTTCATAGAGAGTTTACATATGTTTCTAAGGTTACAATGTCCTATTCTTCTATGCCATAGCCATGAATGATCATATATTGCACTTATGAAAGGTAAATCTTGGCTCCTTAGGTCTTCTATGTTCAAAGATTAAACATTCTCTTGCCGATTGGCTGAGAGAATAAATTCTTCCTTGGAATTGTGTACTAAGCACTTATCATTCCTAAAATTCACAAGGTACCATTCACCACATAACTAACTTATGCTAATGAGGTTATTCTTAAGACCCTTAACAAATAAAACATTTGAAATCAACGTTTTACCTAGAAGAACAATATTACCAATACCAAAAATTTCTCCCTGTGCATTATCTCTGAAAGTTACCTTTCCTCCTTTCGTTTTGATAATCTTTTCAAAAATAGATTTTGTTACCAGTCATGTGCTGGGAACATCCACTATCCATTTGCCATGTATTTTTTTTGGTACTTCCTCTATCTTCCTAAAAACAAGAAACGAATAAGACTTTCAGAATCCTAACTTGCTTGGATTCGGGATTTCCAGACAACAAAATTTTAGGAACCCACACTTTCTTAAAAAATTGGCTTTATGAAAACCTAAAGATTGGGTTTTATTTAAAGAAAAATTCTTTGCCCAGTGACCACCACATTGAAACTTGGTACAAAATGGGGCACTTTGTGGAACAAAGTAGTTGTTACTAAAAATTGGTTTTGAATGGGTGTAACCAAATCCAGATTTTTTTCCTAAAGGTCGTATTTGAGAATACATTTTATCAAAATTTTCCTTACCATGGATAAAGATTGATAAACACTTCATTAAGGAAATGATTTCGGACTTGAGTTTTATAACCAAGTTTTTATCTTCAAAATCATTAGATTGAGAACTAGAGCTAGGCTCGAAAACACTTTTCATAGAAATTACTTTTTCTATCTATTTAAAAAGTTTGTTCCTCTCAGAACATTCATCCTCAAGATTTTTTGAAATACTTATAAAATCAGAATTTTTCCTATCATGATCATTAGAACGATCTGATATCTCATTTGTAAGAATAGAATTCCTAGAGTTTTCCTTATCATGTTTCTTATTGAGTTTAGAGTTCTCAATCTCAAGAAGTTCAGCAAACGAAGAAAATTATTCAGAGGTAGGTGAAGTATTTTATTCATCAGAAGAGGATTATTCATATGAGGAGTTATAATATTTACTATCATTAGGATTTAATGATACATTGGTCAATGATTCATCATTTTGTACCTTATCAATAAAGTAATGATTGTCCATAGGTAATCTGGCTATAAGACAAAGATTCTTCTTTCCTAAAGATTCATAATCAGAAGATTCATCGGAAGAGTCACCACCACTGGCACTCGAGGTGTCATTTTCTTTTAGAACTTTCTTAGCTTTGGTTTTGTAATACATCTTCCCGATCCTTTCAGAATGATTTTCTTTCGTTTCTTTCTTTTTGAGTAGAGGGAAATCCGGTCTAATATGTCCAGCTCTCTTGCATTCATAACAAGTAACTTCTCCATCATTCCCTTCTTTCCTTTCATTTTTTCTTATACTAGGATTGGAAATTTATATGGCCATCTATCTTGTTCATCCTTCGAGCAATATTTTCTAACTCATTTTCTGAGATTTCACTTCCACTCGAATCTGATTGAACAACCACCTTCTTAGACTTGGATCTGGTCACTCGCTCATGAGTCTTAGCTTTCATATGATTTGATATTGTTGTAAAAGCAACAGTACCATTCCCATTCTTCTTTCTGATGTTGCCAGAAATTCTCTTAATTCTGGTTTCATATTGGAGAAGAGTTATGAATAGCTCATCCATAGAAATTTGAGTGACCTTCCTATTCTCATATATAGCTGTTCTATTTGATTCCCACTCATTGGGCATAATATCGATTATCTTATCTACAATGGATTCATCGTCTAACCCTTTTCTCCCATATATTGTAACATGTTGACTATAGTCATAAACCTCTGTTGAACTCTGCAGATTGGTTCAACATACAGAAAATTGAATCCATGGTATTTAGCTCTAAGCATAGCTCTCCTAGTTTCAATCACATTATAAGTACCAAAGTGTGTAACTTCTAACTTCTTCCATATATAATTAGCTGCTTCACAAGAATAAATATGACTATATATATTTCTATTCATTGAACATAGTAAAGTATTGTGTACCCTATAATGGAGTTGATACTCTTTCTTTTCCTGGTTAGTGAAAGTTCTAACTTCCTTTTCAGGAATTTTATAATCACCAGTAAGCATAACGTAATTTTACACTCCAGTGTTGATGACAAAAGTCTCCATTCGATCTCTCCAGTACTCATAGTCATTACCATCAAATATTGGTGTTCTTGTAGGATTTAGATTATCAATAGAACCAACATTGATTCCTGCCATTCTAGTAAAAAAACTTGGGCAACCAAACTAGTTAGTAGAAAAAGTTCATAACCACAATGTTCGGAATGACAAAGTTCGAAATGACAAATTTTGAAATGACAACGTTCGGAATGAAAAAGTTCGGAATAAAAATGTTCAGAATGAAAAAGTAGCAAGAAAAACTTATACGTGAGTATGAGTATTTCAGAGACCTCCTCTGATACCAATTGTAGGATCGAAATAATGATGTAGACGCTCAATATACAAGAGGGGGTGAATTGTACACTTTAAAAATTCCTTTGGAACCTTTAAAGTTGATTATGGATGACTATGTTTTCCTTAGAAAAGGAAAATTAATGTTTAACAAAGTTAAACTAAGAAAATTCACAACACCAATGATCACCAACTAGAGAATTGGAACCAAAGATTACAATATAAGATTCTACCTTAAAGCGTATATAATCTTAAACTAATCAGAGTACAATTGTGAGGAAATAAAAGAAGGTTATACTTTCCTTACAATACAATATGCAGCGGAAACAAACAATTAGAAAAACTACAAGTAAAAAACAATAACTCTTTTAACCCAAAGAGAAGGGTATCCAACAACCTTGGATAAAGGTCTCTTGATTTATACATTCATGCATGTCTGTCTTACCCATACCAGGATAAGCCCTCGATACGAAGATCGGAATCTCTGTCTTGCTATCCCCGCAAGCTCTCAACTTCAGGGTAGTTGGAACCTCTGTCTTCCTCAGCAAGGAAGCCCTCGAACTACAAGGTAGTCGGCACCTCTGTCTTCTTATCCCCGGAAGTACTCGAATATAATCACCAACATCCGGAGTCACACGAAGCAATCTGAACGAGCAGTTCAGTACGCACAAGGCATGAAAAGCTTCTCTCTCTAGAAATCACCTTAACAGCGTGTGTTCTATAGATCGATCAACTTTTTGTTGATCTCCTTCAAAATAGATCCTATTTATATGAAAATTTCCAACGGTCAGCTCCCTCTTCCAACGGTCATATTTTCCATGAAATTCGGAGGGACCTGTACATGTGTAACTTAACCAACGGTTAATTTGAAACATAATAGAAGACATCATTTTATAACAAACTATGTATAACTGAATGCACGAAATCATTTTGAAACGAAGAATATGTAAGTAAAAGTCAATAAATATTTCAGAGTGTAAGCAAGTCAAAAGTTAGGAGTCTAACCAAAAAGAAGTTCAGATTCTATGTTAACAAATATTCGGATTCTGTTTTATAGGAATTCGAAGTCTGGTTTCACTAGAGATCGGATTCTGAACTTGCAGAGTTCGGAGTCGAACTACATAAGAGTTCGGAGTCAAACTTCTTAAGAGTATGGAGTCGAACTCCTTAAGAGTTCGGAGTCGAACTTCTTCAGTGTTCGGAGTTGAACTACTTAAGAGTTCGGATTCGAACTATTTGAGAGTTCAGTGTTGAACTACTTCAGAGTTCGGAGTCGAACTTCTTCAGAGTTCGGAGTCGATATTCATCATAGTTCGGAGCCGAACTACTTAAGAGTTCGGAGTCAAACTCATGAATGTTCGGAGTCCAGAATTCAGATTAGAACTACATTACAGATCACATCCAGAATTCGGACCCTAAAAAAACATAATTCTCCAAATCTTTTCATTATATGGATCCAGGATTTTGGGTATGAATCCGGTTTTTGAATTTAAGAATAATATTGCTATGTATAAGAAATTCTAGGTTAGGGTAAATTTCCATAAAGAAGTAAATTTTACTTATGGGGGTAAAAACTAATATTCACTTAAGTATAAGGTGCTTGTGATTTTAAAAACAAGAAGGAATGGAAAAGTCATAAGGAAAAACTTATTGACTCAACAACATTCACCAATTACCATTGAAGATTTCCATCATGAAATCCAATCCTTTGGATTTTGGTAAGTCTTGTTCCATTTAAATATGGGGGTGGGGTAGAGGAATATTTATAGTTATCGCAACCCATTACATAAACTTCCATGCTCACCACCACCTTTTCTCTAAGCTCTATTAACTTTTTCATGAATCCCTTCTTATCACAAATCACTAGGGAAATATCCCATTCTCAATGCTTCCTAGAGTCACAGGTCATTACTAACATTCCATTGTGCATTCACGATGCTCATTCGTGATGATCCACACCTTCATGAAACACCATTCACAAAATCATGTCTTTTCAAAACTCATTTCATTACCATATATTTATTAAGAAATCATAGAAAACGTAACTTTGATCTTGTTAAGTAATCCTCTAATTTTTGGACCCCAAAAATTTGGCAAAAACATATAAATAATACCCACATGTATTTGAAAATTAATGTACTCTTTCTAGGTAATCCTTTCCTTTTTTCATGGAACTGTTTAAAAAACCTATGTCACAACTATCTGTATAACTCACCAAATTACCTTGGAAAACTATTCTGTTAATAAACACAATCAACCCAAAAACACAAAAAATTTACGTTGAGGATTTTTCCCAAATATATCTCCCTTTTGGTGTTTTGACAATTCATCAACTTTGATACCTCATTGAAGCTTCTTTCATATTCTTATAAAATTCTATTCATTCAATTCATATAGTTATCAATGATTTACTCAACACACAATCTAATACCCTATGATTTGTGTTCGATGTGAGAAACAAATGTACAATGAAATTTTCAATAATCATTCAATTCATTCTAAAAGAACGCAACTAAATTCATTAAGAACCCCCTATCTCATGATATATCTCCTTCGAATTATCCTATTTAGCATCATCACATTTAAAACTCATCCTACATCAGTTATCCCTCTATCATTTTCTCCCATGTCATGATTAATACATTTATACCCCTTTTATAGTAACAAAATCCTCCTCGTTTTCATCAAACATAAATGTCAAAACATTATGTTCTGAAACTGAGTAAAGAACAAACATTCGTACATTAAGGAAAAACACAACATACATCAAGGAGAGAGGGTCCCACATCCACACATTTTCAACTATGGGGAGTCAACTAAACCCCAATGTCGATTATATTCCACTAAAATGACTTTTTGGTAAGGCCTTCCTCAAAATGTATGAAACCTGTAGATCTATAGTCACATACACCAACTTCAAAACCCCACTCTCTACATTCTTTTGAAAAATAATACTTCATTCCAAAGATCTATAGATTTGATTGATAGTCTATAATTAATTGAATTACTTATTACACTTGAATTTTTATAATGTAATATGATCCAATACTTCACTTCAACTTCAGTATCATCAAGTTATTACATCATCCACAATAATTGTGTGTAGGCCTGATAAACCATAATATATTCAGGTTATGTGGTTTATAATGAAATGAAATCATGTTTCTTTCATTTCATTGAAATAAAAAATATAATAAGATATAATGTACCAAATTACTTTGATTTTCTATCATCTACAAAACCATCACAATCTACATCTGTATAGCCCAATAACTCTTTCTGAGAATTTTTTTTGTACAATAATCTAAAATACTGTGTGACATTGATATTCCAGAGTATTATTTTCACAGAAATCAATTGTATTTCCTTGGGATTTATTTTATTTTGTGCTTCTTTCCATGAGGAAAAAAATATCTCATCATGTCACTGTTATGTACAATAATCATCCAATAATCTGCCAATATTATATGAAATTAATTACTTTCTCTTCATCCTCTCATGATAGTTTCATCTAGATAGCTAACTGAGTCATTATCTCCATGTAATTATCCATTCCAAATCATAACAAAATCTACTTTCCATATTTTTATTGTTAAATAAATGTTCCATTCCTTTCTTGTTTCATATTTAACCCATGTAAAAAAGTTAATTCGTTATTTATTAACATTTCTTACGCACATTTCATTATTTAATTGATCCAGTAGTAATTGTTCTTCATCAAATCCACAAAAAATAATATCATTGACACACACTAGAACTATAATCCTTTGATTACTTTCCAAATTCACATAGATATAATAATTAGATCAACATCTCTAATAACCAATTGTTCTTTGTTTCAAATCATTATGTTATATTCATTAATCTTTCTATGAAATACCAATTTAGTCATAATAACATTCTCATCTGTTGGTCTCAAAAAAATCTTTCATGTCAAATTATTCTCAATTTGGTCACCCTCTTCATTTATAACCTGATCCCAGTTAAGATGTCTAATTACATCATCAAACATTTAGGCTCTACATGAGATATAAAGGATACATGCTGTAATGAATTTATTCTTCTTGTTTGAAATTGAACTACCTGATCACCAATGATGTTATTTCTTTCAATTCCATCTTTACTCTCTAATTTTCATGATGATATATATTTGAAATTATTCTTCAAATCATCAATATCTTCTCATCACATTAATTAATGAACTATTAACTTTGTTGTGAATATTTTTGTCTCTATTTACAATAGTGAAATCATTTAATTGAACTACCCTTCCATGAATCTTGTTGAAACATTTATATACTTTTATTTTAAATGAATATCCAATAAATGTCTCCATATCTCTTTATAATTCATATTTCATGACTTTATTATTATTAAGAACACAAAATTTACTCCTAATGATTTGAAGTTAATACAATTTTGGATTCTCACTATACAACAACTCATATGTATTATTTTCAATATTCAGACAAAGCATAGCCTTGTTTTGGATATGTAGACAAATTTCAAGAGTTCTTCCTTCATAAATTTCTCTATTAGGTTCTTTTAAATAAGAAAAAAAAATTCTATGTTGTTTATGATCTCATTTCCCCCCTCATCCATTCCATTTTATTTTTGGAGTTCACACTACTAATACATGACACCTTATCCAATAATTTTGAAGATAATAATCCAATTTTATATTTGTGAATGTTGTACACTTATCAATACAAAACTTCATAATCCTTCATCCCAGATTCTTTCTATATTCCCCATGATACCATTTTATTCAACTAAACAAATTGTACAAGTTGGAAATGAAAAACAGCCGTGAAATAATACTAAAACAATTAATTAAAAGAACATTATTTATCATCTCATCGCTAGATCATGGTGAGATAGGTCCATATACACTTATATGCACCAATTCCAGCACTCTAGTTGAACTTTGATCTTCTTCCTTATATTCCATTCTGAAAATTTTCCCTTGTTTACAAGCATCACATATATGTATACGATCATGTTATAACTTAGAAGTATCTCTTTTTGCATCACATTTTACATGATCTTATAGGGAGGGTTTGCATAGATTGCCACGTGTTTTATGAGACAACATATTTTATTCATATTTGTATAAAAATAACATATATTCTTCTCCATTTACATGTTAGATAATCCTCCTCATTACTTTTCCCTATAGAACAACTAACCATCACTTCTTTGATTATACATATATTCTTAGTAAATCTTATATCATTCCATGAGTCACATAGATGACTTACACTAAGAATGTTTTCATTTTCACCTTTAATAACTAATAGATCATCTTGTCCATTTTCTTTCCCCCAAACATGGATTTTACTAAGCTATTAATCTCCAAGACTTAATCTTTTCAAAATTTGAAAATACCTTCCTTGTAATATATTATGCATGTAACAAGATCCTTATTACATTTCATATGGGGTGTGCATCCACTTTTAATGGTCTATATACCAAAATGATCTAATTCTTCAAGAGAAATCTGTTTAACCATTTTCCGGTTAGATCTTTCCATTTTGATCCATGTTTTTTGGCTTCTTACCCAGTATAGATTACTAATAATGATCTTCCTTGGAGTATAAAGGAACAAATTCATCTTGTATAGATGAAAATGGATTTTGGGTTTTCACCTCAATTGATTATACATTAATATGTAGGATATAACCACCACAATCAGTCTACTTTGAAACATTTCTCTTCATTGTTGATGATATAAATCATTCCATGTTTCTAAATCCTCCACACTAGAAATAGTGACCATAAAATGATATCCTGGAATATTGAGCATTGTATAGATTCCCCTATTTGTGTTTCTTCCCTTGGTACCTCTTTATATCGACCCTATATTAACATAAATGGATATTACATCTATATTAATGTTCATCATATTAAAAAAGTACATTTTTTAGGAATGTAATAGTTTAGTGCCTATGGAAACTTGGAAACATTATAATTTATCATTGTGAAATATCTTCAACATCCCCCTTGAATATATTCCCCATCATTACTCTTACTTAAATCCATTATTCATAGCCTAGAGAAAGAAATCATTAGAATGGGGTGATCTTAGATGCTCACTAATTGAAAACAAGGGAGATATGTGAGTTTAACATGAAAATAAGGGTATGAGAACATGATTTTATAATTAAAATATCATACTCTACATATCTTAGATCATAAAAATTAATCATAGAACAAATATGTGTTCTTTATAAGAACTTAATCATTATGAAATCAAAGAACATGAGTCCTGGGATCATAATATTGGAATAATATATAGATTTTTTTAGATACATCTACTTATAAAATTGTGAACATGTGTAAATAGAAATAAGTTCACTCATTTGTTTTAGTACATGATTTCATTCTCTTAAAATAACTAATGTACATACAAATATATCCATTCATAACACTCTGAACATGTAATCAGGTTCATGCATAATATTTTGAACATATAATAAAGCTCACAAATAACATAGTGATCTTGTAATCAGGTTCATACATAAACATATGGATATGAAACTAGGTCCATTAATAACATTGTGATAATGTAATTAGGTTTACACATAATATTGTAAACATGTAATCAGGTTCCGTAATAAACATATGGACATCCATCTATGTCTAAACATAACATTATGAAAATGTAATCAGGTTCTTGTATAACATTTCGAACATGTAATATGGTTCATACATAATCTTTTGGAAATAAAACTAGGTCCACACATGACATTTGGAAAATGTAGTCAGGTTTAATCATAAAATATATACTCATTAGTAAACTATAATTTACTAATGCATTGGTTTGATATATAGTTTTCACCCATAACATTATGAAATCATATATACAAGATCCATAGGATAAAAATATTCATCATATCTTGACCCAAAAAAAGATACGGGTTTCATAAAAATCATATCATAACCCATGAAATGAAATGGGTATTATAAATAATTAATCATATCATAACTTGTGAAAAGGATATTGGTTTTAAAATCAATTCATCATTGAACAACATGTGAATGGTAGTTGGTTTTATAATAATTTTATCAACGAATAACCCATGAAAGATAAACAATATTCATAAAAAACATTTCATACTAAATATATACTATTTAAATAATGAATATGAAGTTTTTTCGTGGATGATATCCCAAATAACGGATAAACTATGTCACAATTTGTCAACATAGACGGGAAAGGATTTTGAAATATCAGATGGAGAATTTATTGAGGAAAATAACATATTAGAATCGCATTTTAAAACATAAAAATAATTTAAAATTTTTTCCTTAAAAACCACTTTGATAATCTTATAAAGGTATAATTTAAAAAAAATCATTTCTTCAGAAATTTGTCTTTTATTCTTTGAATATTTCTCATAAAATAATCCAAAATTTTCAAAACATCTTTCTTGGAAAACTACTTTAAAAATGTATTTTTAAAAAATTTGAAAATAATTTTCTTTAAAGGTAACCATGTAAACATTCAATGTAATCTTTAATTAAATGGCAGTTATGATGATATATAAATCTATACATTTTGAACATTCCCATGCCACCTTAAAATGATTAAGAATGATCCTTAATAATAAAACAACATGGATATTCCTTTTAAAAAATTATTAAAAAGATAAAACATTTGTAAACATTTACTTTACACATCATTGTAAAAAGTTTTTGAAATGTTTTTATCAAACATGATTTTGTGAAAAACAAATTTCTGAATGAAGAGATAAATAAATTTTTATTTTATAAAAAACAATTTCATAATTATATTAAGTACAAAAGAGTGAGAAATTTTTACCAATACATGTAGAAATCATGGTTAAATAGAGTGTGAGAAAATAAATGAGATTTATTGAGATATGGATCAAAATATTTTATTAACCAAAGAATAATCATAAACAACCATGATAACTGGTGAGATTATAAAAATAAATTGTTAACAATTTTGTAACAATGAATCACAATCATATGAAAATAATACTACTGAATAAAGAATAAAATATTATTAAAAAGGATATTAATTGTATAAAAGTAAAATTTTCATTATATAAACCTCGTAGAAAAATATAGGTGCACAACATGGCATGTAACTCAAAGAAATAAAAAGAGACAAAATTACTTTACTGATTTGGAAACTTCTAAACAATAAACTCCATGAAACAATGATCATAAAATGGATATTTAAATACCCATATATTTAATTTTAAGAATCATATAATATAGTCATGGTTAGTTCATACACCACACAAAACAAATGAGTTCGGAATAAGGCATAAGTCACACAGAGATAAATGTGAGATAAGAAAACCATGACCGTAATTCTTAACTTTCTTCATACACATTAAAACAACCAATATAATAAATATAAGTCTATTATAAATATATCACATAAACATATTATTATGTATCATAACATATATGATTTCTATATGACTTTATATTACTTATTTATTAACAATTCAATGGTAATGTTATGTTTTGGGTAATAACAATTTGGTTCTTTTTATATGTTTTGACTTGAAATTCCTAATCCTCTTAATTATACCATGATCTAATTATTATATGATTAAAAAAATTATATAAATATCATATATATTTAGAATATAATTATTTATAATAATCTATAATATAACTATATATGAAATTGAATACACCATTCATTGAGACGATAGGCCACACATACAAAATAACGTTGTTTCCGTTTTCATTTCGTATTGAATGATATAATGTAAATGAAATATTTTTATATATAAATATATATTATCATTATAATATAATTATTATTTCACATATATCATATATTTGTTCGAAACCCACCGTCATACATTCTATGTAGAGTGAAGGAATCAAATTACATTGAAGAGGAGGTAGTGCACGCGTCCACAAATGAAGTTATCATACTCGCGCAAAATAGAAAGAAAAGAATGTGTTATATAATAATTATGAAGAATAAATACATCATTAATATAAAATTTTTAATATAAAATAGTACTTCCATTATAATTCCCAATCAATTGAGGTGATAATGGAAAAATTAACGATATTGTTTTACAAGGCAGTAGTCTACCATACACATGATTGGTATGTTCGTTAACCATTTGATCGATGTATGTGTAGTTTTACTTAAAAACATTATAATAACAAAATAAACTAATATTAAGGATACTAATGTTTTTAAAAAAAATTAATAAGATGAAAGTATGGGCTTTATAAATAAATAAAACAGAAATTAACGTTGATGAATATTACATTTTTTCAGGTAACTCTTTTCTGTTTGCATAAAAATGATTCATTGGTTGTATTTATGCCAAATGGTAGGATTATATAATTATATTAGGTACTTTTGGGGCTTATTTGGGAAGGTTTTTGAAAATAAAATGGCTATTATAGCTCTGACGAAGTGAGGTTGGGGACTTCCCTTTTATATTGGATGATGAATGGAATTTTTGTTAATATAAAATAGTAATCATTATTGATAGGCATACATTACTTCATGTGACTCAAATATTTTTAGATCCAATTTCCATGGTGTCAATTGGTCTAAATATTCCCATCCAATGGATTTTTTAGATTTATATTTTTCATTTGGAACCCCAAATTGATGTTTAATCACTATGTAATCATGTTATTTACGATAATTATTGTAAATAATTTTAATTACATTAACAAATATTTTTTCAAAAACTAGGATGAGGTTGTTATAAATTATAAATTATTCTGATTCTAAATATAGAACATATTTTAAAAAAAGTCTAATAATATTTTATAATAAATTGGTTTAATATTAATCTAACAGAGGTGTCGCAGTAATGGGTTTATTTAAGAGGTATTTTTTAAAAGTGTGAAATATTTAAATCTCCAATTTCAATATGAAACTGGTAAAAATAACCAAAATTGGAATAATTTATGCACAATTTATGTATTTTATCTGGAAAATAAATTCAATATATATCATTACAATATAATTATATTAGATGAAAATGAATTTTTCAATTAATATTTATTACTTTCACTATTTATAAAAAGATGAAAAATTTCACAAAAATAAAAATAAATCATTCAAAATATTTTTTTATTACTTGTTCAATGATGATGTTTATTATTCTCAAATAAAAATTATAAAAGTGTCAAAAATTATATTTAAAATAGGTTCACTATTAAAATTTGATAAAATTACCTTTTAGGAAAATACTTCTTTTTATTCATAAAATGTGTTTTATTATTATCATATACCTATCAAATATATTTTATGAGAGTAAAAAAAATTGATTGAATTTATAATCTATAGATTTTAATAAAAAACATCAAAAGTGGTTAGTTTAATTTATTGAGATAAAATTATTTTTACACATAAAAATAGTTTTCTTCTAAATGTAATTTATATATTTTTAAATAGTTCTCATATTAATTTATAACTAACTAATAAAAAATGATTCATTTTTTATAAATTTTTAAATAATATTTTACAATTTATTTAATCTTATTCATAACTTCCATTACAATGACTAGGATACACATATAATTACATTTTAATTAAATTATTAATAGTACGTTGAGGTTTGGTAAAACTACATCTTCCGTGTAATGTAGTCTATTTAAGGAACATGAGATTGTGTGTAACATAACCCAAACATAGTATTTCCAGTATTGCAATCCAATATAAGTGTTTTGTGTAGTGAAATCATTACATGGTGTTGTATACAAAGAAATAATAACAATTTTCTTTCATATAACACAAGGTATACTCAACGTCATGTGAAATGAATAGCATTTAAACTATTAAATAAATTTAAAAATAATTCACAAAATATTAAGGAGTTACATTCAAACACCCTTAAATTGAATTTATCCCTCAGAATATCTTGGGTTATCAAATTTTTAATACAAGAATGTTTCCTTTACTATTACCCATATCATAAAAATGAATACATAATCTTATTTTAAAAGGGATTTTTGAAAACATAATGGTTACCGAAAGTAACTCAATACTAGGGTTCCACATAGAATAAAATAGGAGGATTGTGAAAACAAGGACATGGAAGAGAAAAATAACTATCATGTTCTAATGGATAGTGATAGAGAAAATTTTTAATAGAAATTTAACAATCATAAATACATAACGCAAAGAGTCTTGAAAAAGGTCAATGGTTTGATTAAAAATAATGATAACGGAACACAATTTTTTTCCAGTACCCCTATACTAATGTGGAATAATTTACCCAAGAAAATATACTAACTTGATTTCATTTTATTTCATATATACAATCTCACACTTCTATTCCACCTTGATCAATTTCCACTTCATAACTTATTCGAATAAATTAAGGTGAATTTTTCATTCTCGAACCACAAACTAATCATGATATCCATAAATATAATGATAAATAATTCTATTAATATTTATTTAACATCAATAAAACATGGTTAGCATAGTTTATCTTATATTCATAAATACTTATATGATGAGATAAAAAAATTATATCTCAAAGCACATCAGAATTTTAACATAAACACTTATATAAATGGATAACCATGTAACCATTTATAAAGATTAAAATTCCCAAAATTAGAATGGAGGATTATAAATTTCTGAAAAAAGCAATGAATTGATCCCCCTTATATCAAAATTTATCTCCTGGTCATCGCATACCAAAAATGGTAATACAATTATCATGTATTCTATTAAAACATGGTATTTAACTGAATTCACATATATCCTTATTGAAAACATTCATTCCTTATTATTCCAATGCTTCTTTGATATATTACATAAATAAAAAAATGTCTTAAACTCCATCCATAATAGGATAAACCATATTTCCAAAAATCCTTAATTAGTTCCAATGAAAAATGTATCATCTAATTTATTAATCCATATCCAATATATCTTTTTCGAAACATATTTATCTCATCATCATAAAAAAATTAAAGGTGTAATTTCCTTAATATTTTGTTTTCCATGAATATAACATTGTCACTAAATCATTTTTTGAGATCATCGGTATCATTTTACAAATTCTTAAAAGTCCTTAAAAAAAACTTTTACAAACAATCATTTTATACATCATGATTCATATAAAATAATTCTTGAATTCCAATATAAATACACATCAATCATTTATCCTTATTCATAAACCATTACATAAGATTCAACATCTTATTCCTTAAAAACACTTTACTATAATATGATATATGAATAAAATCTTAATGTCACTCAAACTCAATTTAATCATGCTACTCATGTATACTGTAAACAATTCTATTAGGAAATCTCATTCCATTAACATGTCATTTGCAGTCTCTTTATCTTTAGTAGGATAACCAATATCAATGCCAAATTCCTAATTCTCTTTATGATATTTCCCCATAGGTAATTGATTTTAATAATATCAATATTTTACACAAATGAAAAATTCAACACTAACCAAATTCCCTCTAGTTCATGCTATTTACTAATCCCAAAAATCATATTGTGAGAAAGATTTATCATATTAAAAAACCATATAGTCATGAAATTTTACAAATAATATGTCCAAATCATTACAACTTATTTAAAATCAATGACACATTGGTCTTTTTAGAATATAAAAAACTAGAAATATCCTTTGGGATCTCACTAATGTTTTATAATACTAGTTTCCAAGGGTTGACTAAAGCTTTCCATTAATACCATCTACAACCACACATGCTAAACATTTATGGATATTACATTTTTTTAAATAAATATTCATCACAATAAAAAAGAACATTATCAAGGACTGCGATAGTTAATATTCTTTAGAAACATGGAAAAAATATTCTATTTTAGTGAATGATCTTCAACATCTTATTTAATGATCTTCCCCTTTAGTACCCATACATAAATCCATTTTTTCATATCGTGTGGAATGAAAACCAAATAAATGCATGATATCCAATGATTAGTAAGATTAAAATGCAATATATGTAGGTATAATATGAGAATAAGGGCATGAGGACATTTTCTTATAATTATAATATCATACCCCCCATATCAAAGATCATAAAAATGATTCATGGAATAAATATCGACATATCATAATAATTGAATCATAAGGAAATCTAATTACATGATTCAAGAGAGAATAATGTTGGAATAATATATAGACTTGTGTCATAAACATAAACTTATAACATTATGATCATGTGTATATAGACACAGGTTCAATCATTAGGTTTAGCACATGAAATCACGCCCTTACAAATACTTATGGATATACAACCTGGTCCATTCATAACATTATGAACCTGTAATTTTGTTCACACATAACATTGTGAACATGTAATAAGTATCTCTCAAAACACTGTGAAAATGTAATCAGGTTTATGAATATAATTGTGAACATATAATCAGGTTCATGCATAAATCTATATCCGTACAACTAGTGAAATGAATAACATTGTGAAAATGTAATTCGGTGTATACATAACCTTGTGAACATGTAATTAGGTTCACACATAAACATATAGACATGAAACCACATCTAAACATAATATTGGGAACATTTAATTAGGTTCATGTATAACATTGTGAAAATTTAATCAGGTTGACACATAAAATTATTGACACGAAACTAGGACCACGCATAACATTCTGAACATGTATTCAGGTTCACTCGTAATATGTATACTTATGAGCCATCAATTTTTACCCATTGTATTGGAGAGAGATATAGGTATCACATATCACATAATAAAATCACACATGAATTTACCAAAATATAATAAAACATCCATCATATCATGGACCATAAAATGAAATGGGATTCATAAACATCAAATTATAACCCATGAAATGAAATGGTTATTATAAACACTTCATCATTTAATAACTTTTGAAAAATGAAATGTATCATAATAATTTTACCCTTGAAAGGAAGAATATTTCATAATAATATTATCTTTGTATAACCTTTCATAGAGAAATGAGATTCATATAAAAAAATTCATCTTGAACATAAAGAATAAAAATAAAAATAAGAAGAATGTCCGTAGATCATGTCCCTAGTAGAGAATAATCTATATGAAATGATGTAAACATAAATAGGGAGAGATTTTAAAATATCAAATGAAGAATTTCATAAATAAAATAACCTTTCTTTGAAATTTTTTTTAAAAAAATCAAAAAAAAATTCTTTAATAACAACTTTTAGAAACATATAAATGAAATACTTCTTGAGAAAATGTCCTTTTTGTTTTGAAAAACACATTACAAATCATAAAAAATTATGAAAGCCATATATTACCACATAAATTAAATTAATTTAAATAATATTCAGAAATATATTCTTTAATAATATAATTGGAAACTTTTAATGTAATTTTCAAGGAAATGATGTTTATGATAGTGGGTAAATTGGCACATTCTGAACATTTCTTTCGCACCGTAAAATGTTCATGAAAGTCCATTGATCATAAAATGAAATTGATATTATTTTTAAAATCCATTTTATATTAAAATTTTAAAACATGGTTAAAAATTTCTTTTAAATATCATAGAAATATATTTTTTCAAAAAAAAAAATAGAAATCATTTTTCTATGATATAACAGTTTTCTTACCGAAGTGATAAATAAAGTGATATTTTCTGAAAAACACATTATTTTTTTATCTTATGTAAAAAATATTAGAAAGTGGTTGAAATACCTAAATATATCATGTATTGTCATATTATAAGATAATTCATGAGAGTTATTGAGATATTAATCATAATATTTCATCAATGAAAGCATAATCTAAAATAATATCGGTAAATGATGTGATAGAAGCAATAAAACGTTGCAACTTTGGTAACACTGAATCATAATCCTATGAAATTAATAACATAAAATGAATAATATAATATCATTAGAAGAATAATATTCATTTTATAATATTTTAATGAGAGTTATAATCATCTCATAGAAAAATATAGGTCCATAATAAGGCTTGTATAACAAAGGAAAATTGTGTCAAAATTTCATTACCAACATGTTATCATTTGAACCATAAAACCCATAAACTAAAATCCATAAAATGGATATGTAAATATCCATAAATTTATGTATATGTATCATAGAATAATTTCATGGTAATTATTTTCACCACCCAAAAAAATAGAGTGTTGAATTAGGCATAATTCTGACATAAATAACAGTGAGAATCGAGAACAATTACCTTAAATTAAGACATTCTTAGTACACGTTCATAGCTCCTGTATATTAAATATAATTTTATTATAAATCTACCATATACACATATTACTATATATAATAGCATATATTATTTTACTATTACATTATGTTACCCATTTATTATCCATTCCATGATATGGTAATGTTTTTCTTAATAACTACTTTGTTCTTATTATATGTTTTGACTTGTTACTATTGATACTTTCACATAGATCATGATTTATTTATTTTTTGTAAAGTAAAAAATGATATAAATATCATATATATTAAGTATATTATAATTTATATAATCAATAAAATATATAAATATGAAATAGAATACACCTTTTATATAGATAGTTGTTCATACTTCCACATGAATGTTGTTTATGATTTCTTGTCACATTGAAAGAAAGAATGTAAATGCTATATATGTGTCTATATATATATATATATATTATAAATCCATTTTAATTAGTTGTTCATATATATCTTATATTTTTAGTAAACTCATCCTTAATTCATTCTGTGTATATTGTGAACGAATCACATCTTTTTGAGGAGGTGGTAGTCCACACATCCCAAAATGAAGCTATTGTGCTCCCATAAAATAAAAAACATGAAGTTATTTGTTATATAATATTAATCGAAGTGTAAAGTAATAAAAAATATATTATATATCATATAAAACACTATGTTTTTCATAATTCCCAACCGTGAGAGGTGGTAAAGGAAAATTGAACAACATTGTTTTGTGAGGCAGTAATTTTCAATGCACACAATTGGTAAGTTGGTTACTCATTTGATTGATGTGTGTGCAGGTGTAGGTAAAACAATTAGTATAAAAATATCTTAGTATATTGTGGATATTGATTTTATTATAAAATATTATAATAAGAATAACTTAATGGGTGGATAAAGTAAAATAAAAATTCACATTTAAGAACTTTACAAATTTTTCTGGTAACTCCTATTGTTTTTCACCAAGGTTATTCTTTTGTTTGATTTATTCACAAATTGAGGCCTCTAAGATGATATGATAGATTTTTTATTCTTATTTTTATTGTTTTTTTTCAACTCAAAGTTCTTAATAAATATGAAGAAGTAGTGGGTGGGGGTATTTCTTTTATAGTGGAGGAGGGGATGTATTCTTGTAAATATAAATAGGGAAACACCATTGAGAGGTCTCCTATACATACTGTGCCTCCAATAATTTTTAATTTTAGATAAACTATGTTAAATGGTAGAAATATGTTCATAAAATTAATTTTGTGAATTTTTCTAGTTTATTTTCTCCCTTAAATTAATTTTTTAACCATTAAGTGATATTATTTTTTTACCTTAATAACATTAATTATTTTTAATTAATTTCACTGATCTATTTGGTCAACAAATAATATAAACTTATTAGAAACTAAAAATTATGACTATTAAAAATATTTAAACCATTTTTACTAATTATAATCATATAATATTCATAAATTAATTTAATATTAATCCTGCATAAGTGTCACAACATCATATTGTTTTAATTGAAAATGCTTAAAATTTGAAATGATTTTATATTCATTTTCAAATTGAAATTCGTTCTAGTGACCTAAATTGTATTGAATTATTTTCAGTTTGTGTTAATTATCTATTAAATATATTCAAAATAGAACTTAATAGTATAATTAAATTAGAAAAATATGTTCTTTTCAATTTAAATTCAGTATTTTTCATTGTTCATCCAAAAATGAAACTACAAATAAGAATAGAAACAATTAACCCAAAGTAAATATAAATATCCCTATTTAAATAAGGAAGATTATTTTGTTAAAAACACTTATAAAAGATTCTATTATTGGATTTAAAAAGGTTTCACCATTTTAAGGAAGAAAATTTACCTTTTTTAAAAATACATCTTTTTATTAATAAAGTTGGATTTATTCATATCTTATACATATAAAATATATTGGATTATTTTCAAAACCATTATATTAAATTTATAATATATAATTTCTATAAAAAAACATCCATAAAATTTTTTTTAATCTATCTTGTTAAAATTGTTTTTGTACATTGAAAAAATTATTTTTATAAAAAATGAATATAGTTATTTCACAAAGTTTTTAATTTCATTTCTAATGAATTGATAAATAAATGAATCAATTTTTAAACATGATTAAATAATATTTTCAAAATTTATTTAATATTATTCGTAACTTCCATTTTAATGGCTATGTGTTAACTATAATGGTATTTTAATAATATTTTTAATAGTACATTTTAGTTTGGAAAAACAGTGACTTGATTGTAATATAGGCTATAAAAGGATCCAGAAATTTTGTGTAACAAAATTCAAACATAGTGTTCGGTGTACCAAAATCCAATATAAGGGTTTTTCGTAGTTCAATATTGAATTAGTGTTTTATAAAAATAACCAATAACATAGTGCTTTCATAAATATACTATATATTCATTGTTGCGTGAAATTATCAATATTGAAAAGATTAAATTAATTTGGATCACAAAATATCAGGGTGTTACACTCTTAGCTATGAAACATACATTTTGTGAGTGTCAAATATTTACAAAAAATAATATAAAATTTGGTGTTTATTATTATGTTTCACTGTTACACTACTGGATTTTCCTTGCATTCTCTGAATTTTCATGTTCTCATTAGAACCCAAACTAGTCTTCGATTTTGAAGCAGGTGCATGTGGTCCGACTTCAACCATAACTGATTTCTATTTTTGATACTAACTTTATCATTGAGATATTTCATTTTCTTATTCTGACATTCCTTTTTATTTTTCCCTGTAACATTGAACTCTACATTTCCATTTTTCATTCCCATATCATCCTATCTTCCTAGGGTCAAGAGTTTCTCTAGATCATATATTTTATGTTGTAGGATGAAAAACTCATCATTTTTATTTTCAATGAGTTTTTATTCATATTTTAGTGTATATATAAGACCATATATCATCATATTTTGTTATTTAACTTTCATCATATACGCACTAATCGTTATGAGTTCTCTGGCATTGAAGACTTAATATATTCAGTTTATTTCAACAAATCAAGAATCTCTTCTTCTAGCTATTGCATAATGATTTTGGAATCACAAAACACTTTAATTTGATTATTCATTTTTTATCTCAATACATATAACTCCTTAATAGGGACTTATAATTCATCTTCAAGATCAATTCTTCCTTCTTATTTGTCATCATGACCACTTTCTTCCTTTTCTCATAGCTACCTAAAACTTCAACCATAGAATTTTATCAATAATTATTTTATTTTTCCAAATCTTCATGCTCATATTCTTCTGAAAATTCATTTTATTGTGAAATTAGATTATTATTTTTAAATAAAATTCACTTATACTTTCTCTTACCATTCACATACACTAAATATTTCATCGTGGGAATTTCGGCATAATATTTATCATCGTCTTGAAACTTATTGGGTAACCGTGATTCATGATGTCCAACCGTTCTACCTTTAATTTATGTAAGTGGATGTTCACATTGAACTTTCCTTCTCAACTATGTAATTTTGTTCAATGTAATGTTATGACATCATCATCCTTGTCTTCTTCCTTCCTATATTAAATAGTGATCTTATTAAAAGATGTGAATTACACTTATTTAGATATATTTTTTTTCTGTATACTCATGATCATAATTTATCATCTTTTATGAAACAATAGTACTATGTAAGCTATAAAATTTCATCTCCTTTGGATATCTTTCTTCCAATAAAGAAACCTTCGTATTAAAACTAGGTGGAACTTTTCTAAAGATTCACTTAATAATGTTTACATGTTCAATAATTTCTTTGATACCAAGAATGTTTTCCAAAACATAATTAAATGGGTAATATAATACAACAACAGACTCTTTAGGGTGAATTCTGTGATACTCATAATTGATCAACATAACATGACTCTTTTCTTCAATTACCTCTGAGTCACCATCATAAATATTTCACAGCTTTTGTCACATATCATGTAATGAATTACATGGAATCACCATAGTATATAGGGAATTTGATATATCAACCCCTAAATCATTAATTCTTTTAGAATTCACATCTAGTTCCTTTCGTCCATCATCTGATAAAGAACCAATGTCCACACTGACCAAAATACCATGCATCGCTACAGTGAAGACATTTATTCCTAACGATCGGAAGTAGTGTTTCATCCAATTCATCCATAATCAAAAATATATTCCATAAATGATTATAATATAATTATGAGTAACTGACTCCATTGAACCCCATATAAAGAATAACAAAAAATTTCCCTCACTCAAATATAGCTTATTATCACGACTGTGTTAAATACCCTGAGATGGGGGAGGATTCAGGGTATGAAAGATTAAAACAAATTACCCTCTATATCATGTTTCATCATTAAACATAAAACTCTTCTATCCCTTTCCCATAGAAATGTATGAAAATAAATGAATAAATAAACGAGAAAAAACAAATTTACTTGGTTCGCCCTAACTAAGCTATGTCAAAGGACCATACAAAAATAATGTGTCAGTGTACCAAATATACTAACAATCATTTTCAAATAATATTTTGTCTAGATCACTTCTACGACTAGGATCATTTCCATTACAATTTGTAGAGATAACTCATTATCCATCCTAGTTTACAACAAATCACAATATGAAAAATCACTACCCCCCAAGCTAATGTGTGCTCACTAATCCTTTAAATAATCTTCTTTTGATCACATGAATAAATTTGTTTTACACCACATTTTGTTCACTATTAATTTTTACTTTCATCCACTAAATGAATGCCTATTTACCATAGACTCACTTTACATTCCTTTATAAACACTTTCCCAATACTCACTAAAAACATGAAGATAAAAAATCCTAATCAAAACTACCAAATTCTTCAATATAATATTTTTCCATCATGAAACCCCAAAATTTAATGAAGATCAACTATTTTGACAATCTCAACTAACCTTTTCAATGAAACCTCCTTTCACTAAGTTCATTTATCCTTCTCATAGAATAGAATATTCATGAAGATCACATAGCCTTCATAAAGTCATAAAATTAAGTTATCATTCATAGCCTTCAAAAATTTCATCAATTTCCAGATGCATATAAAATTCATAGCCTTTGTGAACTTGATTTATTGGAGACATATTTTGCAAGAAAAATCTTCAAAAATTCCATTCAATAATTACCATCATGAAATCATATCATTTTTATTTTCCTTAAGAATTTATATACTAAATGTTATTATGGTAGAGGCCAATTTATAGTTTCTTCCTCCCATTCCAAAAGCTTCAAATATCACAACCCCCTTTTCATGAATCTCTCTAAACGTTTTCATGACACTCCATGTTTTTTAAAACCACCGGGGAAAATTCATGTTCATGAACCTTCTTTTAATCATGTATATTTACTATCATTCTATGGTACAACATATATAGGATTCCACGTTAAGGTTCTCTATGGTGGGGGTTTTGAGATTCCAAATTGTATTTGGGGACTCTTTTAGTGGTTGGAATAAGGATGAACCATGTTGGGCGTTGTTCTAGAGGATGAAATTCAAGTCTTTGATAATGGAAGAGATAGTTCCCCATAATTTCCATATCTTAACGATGGAGGTACATCCTTTCATGTCAAGGATGTAATGATCTCAAAGAGGATTTTTTAGTGTCTTCATTTTAGTGTATAGTTTTAGAGTTTGTGTCCTGATGTTTTTTTTCAGAAGGTGAAGGATAAACCTGGAATCCTCGGTTTTTTTCTCTATCCATTAGTTTTTCCTAAGTTAACGATAGAGTCCATATCTATGGACTTCATTGTTATTTTACCTTGATAAATGTTTTTATTTGACTATATTTGTTATAATAGATATATTTGGTAAAAAATTACATATTATAGTGGTTAATCAGTTAATCCTAGAGTATTTATTTGAGGAAGTGCCTGGAGGAGGTGTTGAGACTCACTAATGTTGCATCAAAAATCATGTCGGATCATGATATCCATATTATCTTTATAGTGGGGATAGGTATTAGTCATGATTTTGGATCTATATTATTTTTTATAACTTCTTTTCATCCAGAAAATGAAAGTCATACATAGTGGGTCATCCAAATTCTTGAAGACATGTTTTGTTCTTATGTCATGGATTATGGATATTTGTAGATGAGGAACAATAATTTGATAATGTTTTATTACAATAACATCTTTTACTCCACCATTAATAATGATCAATTTGTATATTTTTATATCCAAAATTTATATTTCCTGTTTTTATAGACTAGGGTAGGAGGGAATGCAATTATTAGGCGTGAAAAAGTGTAGAATAAAAAATATATATATTTTGGGTAATTCCCAATATAAATAAAAGAGTTTGTGGTCATTAGGAATACTATTTTGAAAATATGAAGAGTCCTATGAAATTTTAATTTGGAAGAAATTTTCTTATGAAGGTGAATCCTCGTCATGGGTAGTGAAGGATTGGTTGTGGGAGTTATATTTATAGGTAGTTTATTAGACATTCATGGTGTTGATTTGGGTCATGTGTATGGTGTGTAATATAGAAAATCCAACATAAATGAGCCAAATACATTATTTATATTATTTTTATAGCTTTGAAATAATATTTATGATTTTTACTACATCATTATTTGGGGGGATGATGTTGACAATAATTCAGCCATTGAAGAGTGTCTTTTGGAGATCAAAGACAGCCAGGATAAGGTGTTTCCTCGGCATTCTATTTACTTTTTTCTTGTCTTGTGGTGACATGGTGTCATGGAGGATGGTAAATAGTGGTGCAACTAACTGATACATGAAAGTATTATGAGAATTTTTTTAACTCTTTTCTTTTAATATTAATCATTGTTGGATATTAACCATTTTTGGTTTTTGAGATGTATTTCCCTTCACGATTATTGTTATGTAGCTACCATTTTTTGAGACATATATCCCCCAAACGATTTATTAGGATGTTTTTTGTGTTTTCATGGTTTTTTTCTTAGATCCTCTATGTGAGTTTGTTGAGATCCTATGATAGTTAGGCTATTGAGAGGTATATTTTGTGGTGACTATTTGGATGACCCTTTTTCATTCCTTCTCTCCATGTTTGGTTTTATTTTTTTTATGAAAATGAATCATTTAATAGGATTTTGATTTATTTTTTTGGGATCCTATTATCCATTCAGATTGTGTGTGGTAGGTTTTGGAGGTTCTAATATGAGGCTTATAGTGGAATAAGGATATTTTAGCAAAAATATCAAATGTAGAGGATTTTTCACCATAGATCATATAACTGGATATAAAGGTACTTAAAATGGAATGAATGTTCTAGATGACACATATGGTCCTATCATGAGGATTTTAGAGCCACAAACATTTATGTAATAACTATTGTGTAGAGAAGTGAGGTGTTTTAGGACCTTGGGTGGCTACGGAGTGGAGAGCTCCTTTATGAAACTGGATACTCCTGTCAAATTTGGGAGGTTCTAAAAAATTTCGTACCTATAAACCATGTAGTGAGGATATGGCATAGCTTTTTCTTTGGATACATCATAGCTACAAAATGGACTCCATGGTTTTTCAATAGTCGTTACATGGGTATATAGGATATGTTCCATTTTTGGAATCATGTTCTATGGATTCATGTTTGAATATAATAGATAATTCATTATATATTGTGTCTCACCATAGTCCTACTTGTGACAACCAATAATGTGGCATTGTCTTAGAGTATACACAATGGTCCCTATTTTTTAGTTGGAAAATAAATTCCCAAAATACTTCTGAACAATCATTTTTCTCAAATCATTCCATTGAAGAATAGGATCCCCAATGCTCTCTTCAATGGTTAATAATACCCACCATGATTTTATTAAACTCTAACATTATAACTTTAAATTCACAGTGATCTTAGGTGTGTTAGACATCTTATTCTATAGGTTTATTCTCAATTGGATCTTGTTTTCCCCCAATCATTATTTCCAGGTTATGGAGGATGATATCAATCATTCTTGTTGAGTTTCATTTAATGTAGTTTTCTTGTTGTTTTTGAGATATTCTTGGAGGAATATAAATATCCTTGAGCGATATGTGACTTAAGATACTTGTTGTAGTTCCATTTTCATTTAAGGAATGTGGATGTCTTAAGTTAAGTCACTCATTTTCCTCTATTGTATTTACATGAGATTGGAAATGTACCATGGTTTAGTCCTTTTGGGGAAAGTGGAATAAATATAATAATGATTGAAGTGGATTAATAAAAAAATATTTTACTATTAGCGATATTTTTGTCATTTCACTATATAAATGGTTTGTATCATGTGTTATCTGATAGTGTGTCATTTATCTTATGTTCTGGGTTATGTATTCTATGCTTGTTTAGTCATGTATTTGTGATTATATTAGCATGTTGAAATTGATGAATTATGATAAATAATTTAAATACGGGACTAATTAATTTGATTAATAAATTAAATTATAGGCATGTTTAGTAAATTTGTTATTTCATATAATTTTATGGTTATTAAAATTGATGAAAAATGAATTTAATTTTAATTAATGTTTCTTTTATTAGTTTTTAATTCTATTAAATGGTCGATATTTTTCGTAATTTATTTAACTGAATTATTATAGATTATGTGTTAGGTTTCAATAGATGGAACCTGTGATAATGAATCATTTTATTCAAGATGTTAGAAAGACACATACTTTGATAAACATTAAGGTTTAGGGATGAGAGAGTCCATTTTTCTATGAAGGAAAAATACATTATGTTTGGGTACGTGAGACCCATTTCATATGGAGGATGAAATAATCGATTTTAGGGAAAAGATTCCCTATTGACCTTGTTTTTTGTTTGATAAATTATGTGATCTTCTCTCAATATGATCATTGATATTCGATGTAATATGATCCTACGATAGATGATGAGATATGGGAGGGATGGAATGAAGTTATGATACTAGTTAAAACTTACAATTGATATATTCATGATGATATGCATGTAAGTGTTAGGGATATCACCAGAGATGACTGAATAGGTTAATGTCAGGTTTATACATTATTTTTATTATTCTCTATGGATCCTATCAATGAATTTTTTTTATATATTGGTGGTGTGGTTACTTATTTTTTCTTGTGTTCCTTTCCCAACTGATTAAGGAAGGTGGATGTGAATGTTCGTTCATCTATTTCAGGGTATTTTATTATTATTTTTTCTAGTGTACCTTAAATTATGAACATTTACAAATGATGTAATATATAATTAACCCATGGGGTTAATTTTTCTGTAATTAAAATGATGGAATGTTTTTTAGGAATATATGGAATTGATTGGATCATGATTATATGTATTCAAATTCACCTTTAATGGTCATGAAATAGGAAGTGGATTAATGAAACTATAATAACAGAATTAATAAATGGATAATGTGTTACTTTTCATAATGTTAATTATTTAATAAAAATTTAGTAATTTAATTAAATTAATCAAAAATGTTCATTTTATAATATAATTCTAGTTCTCATAAGAATTAGTCGGGACCTCGAGATACATTAACTACAATTGAGTCTAAGACTATGTTATTATAATAGTGTTTCTATGAAATATATTATATCCATTATTATATTTACTTCATATTCTACACCACCTATATTGGTTACGGTGACTAAAACCCAATAGACTCTAGGGGGATTCTTTCCACAATATCCTAATGTTATGATGTATTGTTGACAACCCCTCTAGACCTCCTCTCATCTATTATTAATAAAATGTGGTCGTATTCATGGTGGAAAGTTTCCCCAAAAATTTTTTTAGAGGGAAATGATGGATTATGTTAATTTTAAAGAAACGTATATTCAAATATAGTATCCAAATGATTATTATATGTATTATAATTATAGATTTTTATGGTTTTATGTACAAAATTATTGTATGGGTGTTGATGGATTGAGGTATAATACTCAATTTATAACACATTTCATACAGACAATTGCGGATGACAGAATCCACTTCATTACTACATGGATATTTGATATTGGATGAAAAAATTATGTTATACATGAGATGTATATTATGATACTTGAGCCCAGGATACTCTAGGTTGGATTACTTTTGGATAGAGATGGCTCTAGAAATGTTACATTGAGGTATAGTGAAAAACATTGGGGGAATTGGTATCAGGGACCCTTGTTTTATTTTTACTAAAATATAAGATATATTTTATAAAAGATTTGGATGGACATAACCATGGTGAGGTAGGGAACATAGTATAGTTTCATTTGTGATAAGTTAGTTACACTATTGTTCCCTATGATTTAAAGTGATTTATTTATCTTTTTTATGAGAGACATATGTGTGGATATTACTGGGTAAACCTATTTTGATCATCATATGTATATTGAAACTAATTCATATTTAGAAGGAGTAGGTTAGAGATCAAGTCAGATTTTAATATATCGTCATTTTTAAGATATGATTGGGATTTGTGGTTTTTGATGAGATTATGTTTTGTGTACACGTAGATTTACTTTATGTTTCTTTTTTACTGTATGTCATTATGTTTATCAACATGGAATATCTTTTTTTATTTAATGTAATAGATTAATATTATTCTATATTATCTTAGTCTTCTTCATGTTTCTCTAATAGTTTAATTCAAAACATTTCTATTATTGTTTATGAAATTGGCTCTTACCACCATCATGTGGCCTACTGTACGTGGGACATGGAAAATCACTATTATCATTCTCTCATGTTTGGCCTAGGAGGGGTACACTTTAAAGAAATGTTTTAGTGATATATACTATATGAATATGAGTTTTGAGATCAATAGAATATCACAATGGTGGATATAACATAAAGAATTGGGGAATATAATTGTATAACATGATTTAAGAAAATCAAAATGGATTTAACATTTATAAAATATATTAAAAATTTATATTCTAAATGAAACCCATAGAAGAAGGCTTAGGTCCAAATACACTACAATAGATTAAAAATGTATTTATAATATTTTATGGACATAATTACTCATTCTCTTCGAATTTTGGTGAAATGTTGTATTTTTATTCTTCCATGGATAGATTCTACATATATAGGCCAATGGTTGTGGATTTCCTCGATTGGTGACCTTGAATCATCTAACATGCCTTACATTCTTCAAATGATCACTATCTTATTCATATTATTCTAAATGAATAACTCATGGATAATTTTTTATAACTATTACTAATTTTTTTGAACTAGATAATGATTTTTAGGCTAATAATATTTGATATTGGGTGTTTTATGTTTTAAACATTTCTTTTCAATACCCTTTTATAACTCCTGGAATATGCATGGTACCACCAGAAAGGATTTAATTTTAGATTAATATTCTTCTCTATACACAATGTACAACCTTAAATTGAAGTATTATTTAACATAAGAGTAATTTAAATGATCCTTATAAATCAAATATGCAGTTGATATTTATGAATATAATTTGGGAGTACCACATCTATGGATAATTTATCAACCATGTGAAATTGATGTAGATAGATTCATTGTGTGAAGGGTGAAAACTCATCCTACCATGAATCTTATGTACTATATGTAGTTAAACTATAGAAAACATGTTCCCCTCATGTGAAGGTAGACAAAAACGAAAAAAATATAGATTTTTTCATATAGATTTCATAATTATAAAATTAATGAAAAATCAGTAATGAAATCAAATAAAAATCGTATTCTATAATTCACCGATAAATTCATGGATTAACTATTAATTATAAATGTGAATAATACAAGTAAAAGCCTTTGTTTAATCCATTTAAACTATTACACCCCCATTCCCGAAGGGAAACAAAAATTATGTAATTTTAGGTGGTTTAAATTATTTATGGTTTTAATTATCATTTAACATTAAAAAATTATACAAAAAATCTTACATAACCCTAATATTACCCCATATTTAAATAATAAAATAATTTTTAAGATCCATTACATATTAAACTCTATCCCATCATCAAATTCATTACTACCAACCATGTTCCACTTCATCAAGTGTGTCCAAAAAACATGTTATAATGTAAAACTAATCACCAAAAAAACTAATTCACAAAAGATGCTAATAGACACCATAACAAATGTTTACCTTACAACTATCCATACCAACACTTCCACATCAATTTACGTTAAAAAATTCCTATTATTGTACATCTTATTTTTTAATATCTTCATCTAAGTTAGCAAGTTATAAAGGTGAATTTACACATGTAATGGCTTCTATTATTACCACAATTACACATATCAAACAACTATATCCATAACATCATTTGATGAAACATAATATAAATATTAGCAAATTATATCAATTAAAAAGTATTTATCAATTTATTCTATTTGAATCATTGTGGCTATTATAGTTACCATAATCGGATCTCTATATTTAAAAACATTTATTTCATTACCCATTAAATGTTATTCTATTATGAGAGGTGACACAAAAAATTAAATAATATAATCCAATAAATATAATAATTGAAAATGAATCCTCTTAGTAATAACATCAATATAGAAATATGACATAAAAAATATCATGGAACCATATAACCATATGATAATCACTACTTCCAATAAATTATGATATATCCAAATAATTATCTTCATTTAGTTAATTATTACCTCTTTTACGCCTAAAAAATCCAATTCCCCTTACAGATTTTATGGAGGATGATGAGGGATTATTCTCCAATCACCAATATGAACCAGAGTATTAACTAACCACTATTCATGAATGAGATAATAAAGGTGATCACAAATCCCAAGTTAGGATTGAGGAACCTAAAAAACCTATAACACAACAATATACAACAAAATAATGTACTTATTAAACCAAATATGACCCCAAATTGTTGTTACATCCCCTCCATGAATAAGGATATGATTAGAAACCCAAAGGAAGGAAATATAAACTCACAATGGGTCTCAATTTTTATACCTCTCGAATAAATAATATATAGTGATGAAAATTGGGATCAATGGTTTATTATAATTGATATATGATTTATATCACACTAATATAGGGGTGAATATTTTCCAAAATGGTACTTCTAGTTTTCAAAAAAAAATATTAATTTCATCAAATAATATAATTTCCCATAAATATAAAACATCAACATAAGAGAAAATATAATTAATTATTACATGCACAATAGAAACAAAACAATTAAAATATAAACAATATATAATAAAATTAATAACTTATTGGAGGTAAAACAATTAGAAGATAAAGCACTCTTTGAAATAAACAACATAGAGAATAATAAATAATATATGAATATTAAGAAACAAAATGAGGAGTATAAGATAAATATTTAATTTTTCCCAATTGATAATATTACCATTATAGTCCCAATAAATAAAACCAATCCCAATTATCCATTATGGTTATAGGATCTATAGACTAGATCATATGTATCCCATTCCTAACCCAAAACATCAACGGCTATAGAACCGTATGAAGGTGTCATGTCTTTAAAGATACTTCTTCGATTAAGTAATATTGGTAGTTACTGATTCATCTCCCCAAATCACTTTGACAAAAAACATTGGTCATATGTCACTCTTCAAAAAAGTTCACATTCAAAAAATAATATTTACAAATAGTTTTTACAATTATTTCATAAATTATGATTGTTTGGACCCTAAAACATCCAACTTTATAATATTGTTATTCTATTTGATAAGACCGTTCTTTATATACACCTCTCATGCCCATATATATAAATTGATTTGAAAATAAAATTGTACATGGTAAAACAGAGATCACAACAATAATATAATTAAAATGGATGATCTATGTCCACATAGAAGATGAATATAATTTTGAGCACTAAAATTAAATGACATTATTATATACCTTCAATCATAATTTTTTTCCAAGAAAATGTTATCAACACATAATATATATATTTTTATATTACTTTAATCAACAGTTTTAATTACTAAACATCAATCCTAAAAAATTTAAATTATTGGATTATATGAACATTTGGTTCAATTTCCAAAACAGCATATGAAATAATCCATCATTAGATGGATGCTTGTGATATCTCTATCATCCAATGGGTATTCAATCATAATTTTTTATTACTCTATGTTGTTATTCATCTAATATTCATAACCTAATAGTACATATATTTAGTAGACTGGTTGACTGGACATTAAAGAATTAGGCATTTAGTCTAACAATTAATAGTCTATAAAAAATTACATGTCAATTAGATGCTCAATCAAGTATAATATTAATTTTAAAAGAAAGGATATGATAGTTATTTTTTCCAATACTTTCCCATGAAACATACCCTTTCTGGAAACCAAAAAACACATAAGAGGTTATATTATGGGATGAAAATTTTAATGGAGACAACATTTATCAGTCAATGAATCATTTTATAAATTTTACAACTATATCAATTAATCATTCTATGTTTTTAAAACCCGCATAAAATAATTTCTATAATCATAATGGTAAAAAAACAAAGTATTCAAAGATTCTACCCCATTCGTATGTTCAATAAGAGCTATAAGTTGTGAATATTTGAGGATAAATTATTTATATACTCTTTGTAAAAGTTTAAATATATATATATCCCTTTATTTTATTTCTTATTTTTAATATAATGGAAAATAAATATCCCACTTTTTGTTATTTTAAAAAAGTCGATAATTTCAATGTACAAAGACCATTCCTCTATACAATGAAATTATGTAAAAATAAAATTCTATAGTGTAAGTAAAGTATTAATCACAAATTCATTTATTTATCCAATAAAGAGATAATAGTTTCTCCAAAAACAATTCAAAAAATATATATTCATATAATTCCATAAATCTAAAATACTGATGATATGCAATGAATGTTCTTTAATTAATTTTCATTTTTACCCCCCCCCCCCCATGAATGATGATCTCTCACTCTCTATCATTTGATTTTTTATGGATTGTATAACATTTGGTAATTCAGCAATAAATTTATAACTTATATACAATGTCAAAATATAAAAAACCATATTTCTATTATTTTTGAGATTTTCAAATGATTTTTGTAATATTATGAAATAATGAAACTCCAACATATATAAATATAAATTCATGTATTTTCTATATAAATAAATAAAGATAATATTTAACCTATAAGGATAAAAGTTTCATAATGTATGTAATGTAATTTCATTGGAAATGATTCCTCGTCATGATTTCTCTATTTTATGCAATACGTAAGTTCTATTATAGTCATAAAATACGAATTTATGCCATTAATAAATGATATTATATTTAAAAATTTATTCAATTATCTCGTACGTATCAACTTTGGTCTATATTAACTAGACAAAATTTCATGATATCAAATCTCATTTAGAATTAAAAGCTATAATTGATTCATAAAATTAAATATATTTATCGTAGTTGAAATAGAGAGGTTGATATGAATTAACTATAATTTTTGATAAAATAAAAAATATGTAAATATATTAGTAAACAAAGTTAATAACCTAAAAATAGGAGTAAACTAATATTTAATGATGTATTTTAATTAATATATACTATCAGTTTATCAAAGATTTCTAAATTATATATATATATATATATAAGTGTTTTGAACTAACAAGTAGATGTCTTTTAATATATGATGTCTGGAATTCTTCCCAAAATGCAGTTTCATAGATATTCAAATTAATATTCCTATATTTCATTAATATATAGGTAAATAAATGTTTCTATGTGGAAGTGATCAATATCATAAAAAATATCATGACAATCGAATTAATATTTAGTGAAAATAATTACACAAACATGTGAGTAAAATATTAAAAAAAAATTAATTAATTATTAGATAGAGAATATATAATTTTATCTAATGATGCACTGATCATTCTTCCATAAAAAATATTTCCATAGCCTCCAAACTAGATTTCACCAAAAATTATTGGGAATGTTTTCCATTCTTCATAATCTTTCCAACACATTCATACTCAAAATTAGAAATTTTTAACACCCCAAAATGATAATGGGTTAAATGACTAAATGATATGACTCATAAAAATGATGCACCTTCATATTTGGGAGCCTACCTAATTAGAACTCCATAGTTAACCGTATTTGGCCTAGTGTAGTTATCAGTATGCGTCATGTAACGCCCCGACCCCAGCTACCCAGAGTCGGTGCATTACTTCGTAACATTTTCATGATCACAAAAGATCAAGTCTCGAAAGACCGATTAGTTTAGTAGCCTTGGAAACACTAGATACATTCGTAAACGTTACATTACATCATAAAGTGAAAAACTATAATAACATAGTCTCCATAGTCCACACTTCTATCCTCTTCGGACTATCCCTGTAGGTCATTCATAAAATACTTCTTCACATCCTGGAAAATATTAAAACATTGAAAGGGGTGAGCTCAGATGCTCAGTAAGGTTAACAATATAGCGGAAGCTTTCATAAATAAACATTAACATTTAAGGCAATGTATAACTAAAACAAAAGCCTTTTAAACTTGAACTTCAACATAATATGGAAAAAGTAAAATGAGATAATGCCATTCACTTCTTCACATGGATATTCTACTGGACGAATAATCACATGCAATATCAATAACCACTTTCATAATGAGGGAATGTATAATGCCAGACATTCTGAAACATTTTGTCAAGGCCTCGGCCAAGACGTCTAAAATGATTAAGGCCTCGGCCAAAACCATCAATCAAATTGGGAAAGGGCCTCGGCCAATTCCATGTCTAGTTGTCTCATGAGACCTACCGATGCATCGAGGATCTATAGCGGGCTCCACCCGTCACTTATTAAGTCCAATACATTCCTCATATGAACAGGTTTAAACATCTCATAAACCATAACATAATCGTATCACATAAAACATGCATAAAGGAAACATAACATTTCCACATTTCAATCACAAGATATTAATACAACACATTGATATAATAAAAACTCTTTCAAAACCATTTTAAATACCAAAATAAAAGAAAAGTATAACATGGTATTTATTTTTCATTAAAAAAAAGGTATGGCTTATAGAGGAAGCCGAAACTCAAATAATGGTCGCGGCGGCGGAGAAGTCGTTGTCGCCGCATATGTACGAAAAAAACATTCCCTTTTTTTCGTTTAGTAAACGCTTCGTATAAAAAAGATTCCTTTTGAATAAACGTAAAAGTCAAAGGGGTTTATACACCGTATAAAATAAAGTTGTGTATAAAACCAAATATCCCTCAATGAAAGGAGATTGAGACGAAGTCCTTAAAAAGGTCATTTTTAAAATAAAATAGATCTATTATGTGTATTCAATATAGATACACATGAAGAAAGTAAAAAACTACAAAATAGGACATAATAATATCATGACATAATTTGAAAGTAGGAGATTAACCCAAAGAATGGAAGTTGGGTTAAGAAATTCCCTTAACTTGCGTCTTGTCCTGACTCGACCGTTCTTTAACCTCCTGAATAATAAACTAGAGTTAATTTCTATTTACTTAAGAACCTTTTTTCATGTTCATTATTCCTTTTATATCCCTTATTACCATGTTATGATCATTATGTAATTATTTAAGTTAATAACGGTCGTTTTGTCGATCTTTGGTACTTGAGTCAAAAATAAACTTCCTATAATTACAAGTTGTTCAGGTGGTGAAATATCCATTATATCCAGAATTATATTCATGATTGAGATATCATATATATGATATATATCCAGTATATACATTCATTCATAATGTCACGTAACATTTAGAGGTAATAAATGAAATGCACCGTTCATGGAGACGGTAAGCCGTACGTACGCATGAACGCTAATTTCATTTCTATTTCGTATTTAATGGAACGGAATCATAATGATATAAATTTATAATATAATTACAGTATAATATAGTGTATAATACCATTTAATCCATCCTTTATACATCCCACATATGGCATTAACTATTCAAATCACTTTGAGGGGGCGGTAGTCCGCACTTCCTAAAATGAAATTATTGCGTTTTACCCATAATGGAAATCCTAAAGTATGCCATAAATGAGAAATACAGAAGCATAAGTAAAACATAAACACATTATATATCATATATAAATATATTGACATCTTAATGGCCACCTTTGAAGGTGTTATATGAGTGTTGAACAATCATTGTTTCGTGAGGCAGAAATTCGCCATCCACAGAAACCGTATGTTCTTTAACCATTAGATGTAGGTGTGTGTAAGTGTAGCTCGAATCCTTATTATAACAACATCCTAGTATATTGAGGATACTGGTGTTGTTACAAAAGAAATGAATAAAAAGAGTTTAGGGGGTTGGAGAAGAAAAATAAAACAAAACAACATTAGAGAAGACATTACCTCAAAATCGGGTAACTCTTTTTTATTTGAGCCAAAGGCTTCCTTGGGAAGTGTTCTGCCCAAAGTGAGGCTTCTAGGAGTAAGAGGGGGAAGTTGGGAGAGTATTTTTGCAGAGGTTGGCCGAGCCAAATGGGTTGAAAGTGTGAATAAGGTGGGAGAGGTGGGGGCCTTTTATAAGTGGAGAGGAGGGGCACTCTTGGAAAGTAAAGAAAAGTCACTTTATTATAAAATGAGTTTCGGGTTTTAGAGGTCCCACACTTATATAATTCGAGGATAAGGTGATAAGGGTTCTAAATATCCTCATACAATAGGCTTTGGACAAGTGTATGCCTTGATTTTGCATTATCTTCCCATTTTATTTAAATCGTTAAATAATGAGGTCATCGCTGCATCATCATGATGTCATAAATAATTTAATTTATTTAATGTCTAAAAATTATAAAAAAAATACTATGATGTAGGAAATCTTTTTATCTTTCTAATGAATATTTATAATAAAAATTGGGACTTTTGTAACCCCAATTAAAAACTGTTTTAGTAAAACAACTCATGTTTGTGTCAATTTAATTTTAACATTAAATAAATATATATTAATGTCATTTTCCAACTAAAGTGGCTTCATGGGGTCCCCAAGTTTACCCATGGGTTGTCTTGGTCGGCCATGACTCATCCAATAAGAGTAGGACAAGTGTCAAGCTCATATCATATTATTAAAACATTGTTTTTACCTTAAACTACACTAATTACCTCTAATCGCGATTAAGAACTTAAAAGTTACTATTCACCAAAAAAATTATTTTAATCTCATTGAACCACATTTTAATTCCTAATTACAACCATGTATGTCAGATTTTTGAAAATCAAATCACAGAAGTGGTAATATTTCATTTAAACGAAAAATCAGTTATTTAACTACCACTTAGTGGTTTCACTATTAATCAAAAATTGAAGTTTTTCAGAACAATGCCAAAATTTCACCCTAAGCTATAATTGATATTCCGAATTCAAAAATGATGTCTATTTTACAAAATTCCAAACATATAAGTTGCATTAATTAATTTTATAATTAATTCCCGCTGTCACAACAATAGCGTGTTTTTAAGAAACAATTTATATCAAAAGACTGGCAATTGTTTATGTCCAATTTCGATGTTAAATTAATTCTAATGACCATCATTGGATAAAATGGTAAAAATATATTCTAATTATACTTTAAAACCACTAAATAGTATAATTTATCACTATAAATTATTCTGATTAAAGAAGTTGTTTTTAAGTATTCTTCACTATTCATAAAAAATTAGAAGTTCTGAGAAAAATACCAAAAATTCAACATAGGCTAATTTCGATATTCCGAATCCAAAAATGAAGTCCATTTTGAAATATAAAATTTCTATAATATTAAAAAGTGGTTATTAGTATTCATAACGACTACTTTGATTAGTCGCGGTGTTTTAGAACTTGAAGTTGCGTACAATGCATGCTATTGCATTATTGAATGAGAAGCGTATCGTGGAAGCTCGGGGTGTTACATTCTCCCCTCCTTCAATAAATTGCGTCCTCGCAATTTAAAATTTTTCTTTGAAAATAAATGGTTGAAAATAGAAAATACATTTGTGGAAAACCCACATCGGAAATAAGGTTAATAAAATTTAGCCTTAATAAGAGGGAAAGGGAAATGAAAAAGTCACCACCCAATTATGATCTCGATTAGGAGAACATTGGTGGCAATTAAAGAAATATAATTGGAGGAAAAACGTAAATATTTGTAGGGAGTGATTGAGGTCATCAATCACAATCAACGGTCAAATTGAGGGCCTCAAAGCCTTCAATCTATGTTGATTTAAAATATCATCAGTTCAACAAGACATAAGGTATTATGATAACACATTTTTTTTAATATCCCTTTACTAAAGTTTAAGAATTAATTCATTCATTGAATAAGAGATAGGTATATATATATTTATGCTTGACAATTAGAGTTTCAACCTTCAACTCATCTTTCACTCAAAAGATAATAGAACTCAAAAATATTATACTTATCTTAATTGTATAAGGTTCCAAATGTTAAAACATACCATTTAGATTAGTAAAATTATTTTGTAAAAACCAGGGACTTCCTGTAGGCTAGTGGTAGGAAATAAAGGCATGTCGCACTATGGTTGTGGGTTCGATTCCGGCACCTTTGTCTGACGCGACGGGTTATGCCCCACCCTACAGGTTGTCCTTTTCTTAAAACTATAGTATCATAATATTCCAAAAATAATTTTCATAAATTTTTTAACCTTAAACAATACTATCCAAAGATCAACTTAATCCACTCCAACCTTTATAGTTATCCAAAATACCTTTGTCCAGACTTTCTCTAAAAGGTCACTTAATTCCAAAATCAATTTATCAGATTCCCCAAACAATGTAAAGTTTCTATTATTGTCACATACTAAAAATATAATTACCTTCATCATATTAAAACCTTACTGAAATCAACAAGTACTACAGTACAATCCTTATATATATCACATTATTATTATAACCAGAATATAATCCTTGAGTCCAAAAGCACCAATACATTAATTATTCCACTTCAACTGTAGTCACAACATAATATTGGCCTTGATCCCATGGCCTTTTCTGAGGTAATTTTCCCTGACGCTTAGGACATTCATTTGCATAATGACCCATTTCTCTACAATTGTAGCATTCAACATTGATAGCCTCTTTCTTTCCCTTACAATCACGAGCCTGGTGACCTTTTTCTCCACATTTGTAACAAACTCCCATTCCTTTTAGGCAAGTACCAGGGTGATTCTTCCCACAATTATCACATAATGGAAAATCATTCTTTCCCTTTTTCCCTTTATCTATCTCTTGTTCCACTGTTCTCTTCTTCTCTTGCTTTACTTTATTGTCATAAGACTTAGAGAATTCCTTTTCTGTCTTGATAGCACATGAGACAATATCTTCGTATGTTGAGAAAGATTGTGATACTAAAGCTCGACGGAGAAATGGTTTTAACCCATCAAAGAAACGATCAATCTTACCTCTTAGGTTACGTATATAATCTGCAGCATACCTTGCTAACCTTGTAAAGATGGCCTCATACTTTGTGACATTCTCATCCTCCTTTTGTCTCAGACTCAGAAATTGCCTTTCCATATCTTCTCTATGGTCATGAGGAAAGTATTTTTCTAAGAAAATCTATTTGAACTCCCACCATTCCATATTTGATACATCATCAACTTCCTTTGTGTTTTTAATCAATGACCACCATTGATCGGCATCTCCAGTGAGGCGATAAACTGACATGATATCCTTTTCCCTTTCACTACTCCCCAAGGCGTGGAATATTTTCTCTAAGGAGTTTATCCATTGCTCAGATACTAACGGATTTGTACCCCCATTAAATGTTGGTGGTTGTTGCCTCATGAAGCGGTCTAACATTGATCCTCCACGTTGTGGATTAGGGTGATCCATACGAGTAAGGTTGTTATTCATAACTTGCGTGAGTTGTCCCAGTACGGTGAGAAGCTGATCAACACCGGTTGTATCACTAGATCCACCATAATTATCTTGAGCAGGAAGGCAATCCCTACACGGAGTGCGTGCATTGATACGGTTTCCATTCCTTCCACTAGGCGCCATTTCTAAACAATGGCATAAACTAGATTAGTTTATGAATCAAAATACATAATTCCATACTTGTAAAATACTTAACATAAATTGAACTATTTATGGATATAATCCATAATCATAAAAAGTTTTTATTTGAGGAAGTATATACTCATAACCGTTCATAGTGGTTTGTAAAGAAAATGAGAATTATCCTAAGCATATCCCCCGGGAGTGTCGTAACCAAGAGTGCAGCAAGGCCCGTTGTCGTGCACCAGTTCCCGTTCGAGTCTAGCTCAAAGCGGTATTTTCAGGTTTTTCCCCTAGGTACATATGTGCCAGAGTCGCCTCTACCTGCTCGTATCCAGACAGGGATTTATTTCTCGTAAAACTTACAAAATCTCTACAATAACAAAATTCTAGGAAGTTCTTCTATACTAATCCTCAAAGTCTATCTTCGGGCTATGTGCTCTAATCAAAGTTTATCTAAATCTAGCTTCCAAGGTTAGTACTAAACTGCCTCTGATGCCAACTATAACGCCCCGACCCCAGCTACCCAGAGTCGGTGCATTATTTCGTAACATTGTCATGATCACAAAAGATCAAGTCTCGAAAGACCGATTAGTTTAGTAGCCTTGGAAACACTAGATACATTCTTAAACGTTACATTACATCATAAAGTGAAAAACTATAATAACATAGTCTCCATAGTCCACACTTCTATCCTCTTCGGACTATCCCTGTAGGTCATTCATAAAATACTTCTTCACATCCTGGAAAATATTAAAACATTGAAAGGGGTGAGCTCATATGCTCAGTATGGTTAAAAATATAGCGGAAGCTTTCATAAATAAACATTAACATTTAAGGCAATGTATAACTAAAAAAAATCCTTTTAAACTTGAACTTAAACATAATATGGCAAAAGTAAAATGAGATAATGCCATTCACTTCTTCACATGGATATTCTACTTGTCGAATAATCACATGCAATATCAATAACCACTTTCATAATGAGGGAATGTATAATGCCGGACATTCTGAAACATTTTGTCAAGGCATCGGCCAAGACGTCTAAAATGATTAAGGCCTCGGCCAAAACCATAAATCAAATTGGGAAAGGGCCTCGGCCAATTCCACGTCTAGTTGTCTCATGAGACCTACCGATGCATCGAGGAGCTATAGCGGGCTCCACCCGTCACTTATTAAGTCCAATACATTCCTTATATGAACAGGTTTAAACATCTCATAAACCATAACATAATCATATCACATAAAACATGCATAAAGGAAACATAACATTTCCACATTTCAATCACAAGATATTAACACAACACATTGATATAATAAACACGCTTTCAAAACCATTTTCAATACCAAAATAAAATAAAAGTATAACATGGTATTTATTTTTCATTAAAAAAAATGTATGGCTTATAGAGGAAGCCGAAACTCAAATAATGGTTGCGACGGCGGAGAAGTTGTTGTCGCTGCATACGTACGACAAAAACATTCCCTTTTTTTCATTTAGTAAACTCTTCATATAAAAAAGATTCCTTTTGAATAAACTTAAAAGTCAAAGGGGTTTATACACCGTATAAAAGAAAGTTGTGTATAAAACCAAATATGCCTCAATGAAAGGAGGTTGAGACGAAGTCCTTAAAAAGGTCATTTTTAAAATAAAATAGATCTATTATGTGTATTCACTATAGATACACATGAAGAAAGTAAAAAAATACAAAATAGGACATAATAATATCATGACATAATTTGAAATTAGGAGATTAACCCAAAGAATGGAAGTTGGGTTAAGAAATTCCCTTACCTTGCGTCTTGTCCTGACTCGACCGTTCTTTAACCTCATGAATAATAAACTAGAGTTAATTTCTATTTACTTAGGAACCTTTTTTCATGTTCATTATTCCTTTTATATCCCTTATTACCATGTTATGAACATTATGTAATTATTTAAGTTAATAACGGTCGTTTTGTCGATCTTTGGTACTTGAGTCAAAAATAAACTTCCTATAATTACAAGTTGTTCATGTGGTGAAATATCCATTATATCCCGAATTATATTCATGATTTAGATATCATATATATGATATATATCCAGTATATACATTCATTCATAATGTCACGTAACATTTAGAGGTAAGAAATGAAATGCACCGTTCATGGAGACGGTAAGCCGTACGTACGCATGAACGCTACTTTCATTTCTATTTCGTATTTAATGGAACGGAGTCATAATGATATAAATTTATAATATAATTACAGTATAGTATAGTGTATAATACCATTTAATACATCCTTTATACATCCCACATATGGCATTAACGATTCAAATCACTTTGAGGGGGCGGTAGTCCGCACTTCCTAAAATTAAATTATCACGTTTTACCCATAATGGAAATCATAAAGTATGCCATAAATGAGAAATACAGAAGCATAAGTAAAACATAAACACATTATATATCATATATAAATATAGTGACATCTTAATGTCCACCTTTGAAGGTGTTATATGAGTGTTGAACAATCATCGTTTCGTGAGGCAGAAATTCGCCATCCACAGAAACCGTATGTTCTTTAACCATTAGATGTAGGTGTGTGTAAGTGTAGCTCGAATCCTTCTTATAAAAACATCCTAGTATATTGAGGATACTGGTGTTGTTAAAAAATAAATGAATAAAAAGAGTTTAGGGGGTTGGAGAAGAAAAATAAAACAAAACAACATTAGAGAAGACATTACCTCAAAATCGGGTAACTCTTTTTTATTTGAGGCAAAGGCTTCCTTGGGAAGTTTTCTGCCCAAAGTGAGGCTTCTAGGAGTAAGAGGGGGGCGTTGGGAGAGTATTTGGGCAGAGTTTGGCCGAGCCAAATGGCTTGAAAGTGTGAATAAGGTGGGAGAGGTGGGGGCCTTTTATAAGTGGAGTGGAGGGGCACTCTTGGATAGTAAAGAAAAGTCACTTTATTATAAAATGAGTTTCGGATTTTAGAGGTCCCACACATATATAATTCGAGGATAAGGTGATAAGGGTTCTAAATCGCCTCATCCAATAGGCTTTGGACAAGTTTAAGCCTTGGATTTTTCATTATCTTCCCATTTTATTTAAATCGTTAAATAATGAGGTCATCGCTGCATCATCATTATGTCATAAATAATTTAATTTATTTAATGTCTAAAAATTATAAAAAAACTACTATGATGTAGGAAATCTTTTTAGCTTTCTAATGAATATTTATAATCAAAATTTGGACTTGTGTAACCCCACTTAAAAACTGTTTTAGTAAAACAACTCATGTTTGTGTCAATTTAATTTTAACATTAAATAAATATATATTAATGTCATTTTCCAACTAAAGTGGCTCCATGGGGTCCCCAAGTTGACCCATGGGTTGTCTTGGTCGGCCATGACTCATCCAATAGGAGTAGTAAAAGTGTCAAGCTCATATCATATTATTAAAACATTGTTTTTACCTTAAACTACACTAATTACCTCTAATTGCGATTAAGAACTTAAAAGTTACTATTCACCAAAAAATGATTTTAATCTCATTGAACCGCATTTTACTTCTTAATGAAAACCATGTATGTCATATTTTTGAAAATCAAATCACAGAAGTGGTAATATTTCATTTAAACGAAAAATCAGTTATTTAACTACCACTTAGTGGTTTCACTATTCATCAAAAATTGATATTCCGAATTCAAAAATGATGTCTATTTTACAAAATTCCAAACATATAAGTTGCATTAATTAATTTTATAATTAATTCCCGCTGTCACAATAATAGCGCGTTTTTAAGAAACAATTTATATCAAAAGATTGGCAATTGTTTATGTCCAATTTCAATGTTAAATTAATTCTAATGACCATCATTGGATAAAATGGTAAAAATATATTCTAATTATACTTTAAAACCACTAAATAGTATAATTTATCACTATAAATTATTCTGATTAAAGAAGTTTTTTTTAAGTATTCTTCACAATTCATAAAAAAATTAGAAGTTCTCAGAAAAATACCAAAAATTCAACATAGGCTAATTTCGATATTCCGAATCCAAAAATGAAGTCCATTTTGAAATATAAAATTTCTATAATTTTAAAAAGTGGTTATTACTATTCATAACAGCTACTTAGATTAGACGCGGTGGTTTAGAACTCGAAGTTGCATACAATGCAAGCTATTGCATTATTGAATGAGAAGCGTATCGTGGAAGCTCGGGGTGTTACACGTCACATTCCGGTAATAGTCTCATTGTGTGTGTGAGTGAGGAAAAACACAAAACAATGGACATGTGTTAGCATGTGGGGACTATAATTTTTATGATGACACATTCTGGCACATGGTTGGGCCCCAAGGTGGGGACCACATGTCTTAAGGGAAACTAGTGGTACCTAGTGGGTCAATACCCAAAAACCATGTTAAGGTGGGGTGTTTATGCTGTCTGTGGGGCCTACTTATTACATTTGGTAACAGAGGTGGTAATCATCCTAAAGTGTGGATCACTTCCTGGGTTGAGATGTAGGGTCTACATAGATGATGTTGTGCTTTAATAGTGGGTGAATGTAACAACCCAGAATGATAAAGGGTTAAATGACTAAATGATATCACTAATGTCAACGAGTGACATATTCCTTTTCGGGAACCTACCTGATTAGAACTCCACAATTCATCATGCTTGGCATCGAGTAGTGATCAGGATGGGTAACCTTCTGGAAAGTATACTTGGGTTCATGTGAGTGAGGGAAAATGTAACATAAATGACTTATTTTAATGTTATTTTTCATTTATTTTCCATTATATATTTGTTTTCAAGGTTTCTAAGATATTTTTGGAGAAAATTGTGGTTTCTTCATGATTTGGGAAAAACTATGAGTTCATTTCCTGATTTAAAAACAAAATTTGTTTCTTTTATAAATCCTTATTTTTTCAAATTTTTCACCCATTCAATTTCCCAATTGTCCTCACATGACCTATAAAAACCAACATATCCATTTGGACCCCTAATGAACTCACAATCATGGTGGATTTGGGTGATTTATTAAAGAATTGGGCCAACCCATGAGCCCATTTCTAGAATTAAGGAAATAATTTATTTCATTGATATCTAAATCATTTTTTTAACATTTTCAGTCATTAAACCTCTCAATCAAGACCACAAACCCTGAGCACACCCCCATGTTCCTTTTTCCCTCTTTGGATCTCATATTCATCAGGGATTAAGGAAACCTTCCTCAAGGATTCTCAAATCGTCCAAATTTGCAACGGTGAATTGTTTCATTGATAAGTCATTCATTTTTTACTCTCTTCCTCCCATTTCAGTCCCCATGTGACCTGATTGGCCATATTAGAGCCTCAATTTCAATTTTGGCTTCTTGTAGATTCAACTATTGGTGTATTTGGGGCGATAACATCAATGTTTCTCAAATAAGTGAATTCCACTTTTGTTACTTCCATTTCTTTAGGGTTTATCCCCTCCTTATTGAAGTTAAAAATTTCCCACAACTATAGTTTCATACCTTAAGTTTGATTTTCAGTTTATTGGTTCAATCTTGTGGTTTTAGGTTTGTTTTCACTCCCTTGTGTTGTGGCGGTGGTGCGGTTGAAGTTTCACTAAAGTATTCGAGGTTTTTGATATATATGGTAGGTTATTAAATGTGTAATTAGACCATGATGAATTAGATTTTCTTCATTTATATTTTCAGAATATTCCTCTTCAAATTTTTGGGGGTTAAAAAATTGTTTCTAATAGTATTGTTTAAGTAGTTGATTTTAAAGAGAAATTGTTCTGTAGAAATGAGTGTATTTCTTGTGTGTTCCATGTTTCATCAATTGGGTTTGTTTTATACTTCATGAAATGATTTTATTAAATGGTTTTATGGTTTCCAATTCTGGTTTGGTTTGATGTTAGTATGCATTTGGTTTCAAATGAGGTTTTTTTAGATGGAATTTATGTGCAAATCATGTTTGTAATTCAACAAATTATTTTATGGAAATTCTAAAGGGGTTATTGAATTGCGCAAATGGTGAAACTAATTTTTAGCTACTACTTTGATTTTGTATGACCATAACTGGTGTTTTATGTGAAAATGGAATTTGATAGCATGTATAACTTGTTTTGAGCTCAAAGAGGGAAATCCAAGTATCTAGGTGGGCAGACTGGTACTAGTAAGCTAGTGATCCGGAGTGGTTTTATACCTATTTTACATAGCAAATTTGACATTGGAAACACTAACAAAACTATAATTTTTATGATTAGAGACCACTAGGTTATGGTTATGTTCCCTAATTGTGGTTCATGCATGATAATAGATATAGATATGTTTACTTTTACACCGAGATACGAGGTACCTGGGGCTCACAACTAACTAGTACCTAGGTGTGCTCCCGTGTTTTGTTCACATTGACTACTTGGTATTCCCATTTTGACTATTGTGTATTTGTGAGAAAAATTATTTTTTTTCATGTTTTATTTAATATTATTCATTCATAAATGTTACCACTTCAAAATAGTATTCATTTCATGGTTACATTCTTTAGAAATCATTGATTCCATTTCTTGTTATAAAAACTAGATTGATTTTTATCTTATGATATTTATCACATGGAATTTGTTTGGGTGGTATCCTATTGGGATTAGTCTATCACCCTACATACACCTTTGGGTGTAATTAGAATTAATTATGTTTGACACAGGTTAGGACAAGTCCTTAGGGAACAGTGGTTTTGGTTGTATATTTCTTTCATGTTGTAGTGTTGTGGAGATTGGTCGTAGGTGATGAAACCTTTTCATGTGGTTGTCTTTAGGCTATTTTTCTTCTACTTTTGTAGTTTTTGACATCTTCTGTTGTAACACCCCAAGATTTTATGAAAATATTCTTTTAATTTAATTGTTGTCCTCTATTATACACTACAAAAATATTAGCTTGTTCTATACGCAAGACCGTATTAGCTTGCAGTATATGCAACACTATTCTTGAATCATGTTACACACAATTTCAAGTTCGTTTGATAGTAGTTATTCTGCGCAAAAATGAGTATATATATATATATATATTAAATGTATAAGTGAAATATGGTTGGATTCTATTATACGCAACAACAAATGAATATTGCACTACACGCAACCTTGACTTGGCATTCATTACACTCAACCACAACCATCCACGATAGCGTGTGTTATACGCAATACCAAGTTTCACTAAACGAGATATTATAATAATGTTATTATGAAATAGTAGTTATGAACAGTAATACCTACTTTTTGAAATTTTATAAATTTTAACATTCAAAATGGACTTCATTTTTTGATTCGGAATATCAAAATTAGCCTAGGCGGGATTTTTGGTATTTTTCTGAAAACATTCAATTTTTGATGAATAGTGAAAACACTATGTTACTATTTAAAAACCGACTTTTTATTAAAATAATTATTTATTTTATTTAAATGTATTTTAGGTAAAAACTGATACATAATACCTATATAAGTTCAATATATTTCATTTGAGAAATTTTATAAAAAATTTAGATATATTAAAATGTTATTGAACTTTTCACCGTCTTTTACCCACCTCCAAGGAGAATTTTGAAATACACATAAAACATAATTTTACCGCTTTTGTGAGTGGAATTTCAAAACTCTAAGAGACTATGTTAATATCAAGGACTGAAATGTTGTACAATGAGATGAAAATAATTTTTGGTGAATAGTAACTTTTACTATTATTTACCACAGTTAAAAGTAAATAGGGTAATTAAGGGTAATAATGATATTATTATTACCCTATCACATGTCCTAATTCTATTGGATAAGTGTAATTCGACCAAAATCAAATTTACAATTAAATATGACCATTTAGGTCCAGTTGGATTAGATTAGGACATTTAATATTATTTTATTTAAAGAAGAGTTAAAATAGATAAAATCAAAGTTTAATAACTAAAACATTTTTAATATAGGGTTATAAATAAGATAAATTCAACTATAAATATTCATTATAAATATAAAAATATTTCCTACTTAATAGTATTTTATTTATAATTTTTAGAGATTAAATAATTTATGTTATGGATGACACAATGGTGATGCAGTAATTACTAAAATAATGATATATTAAACTAATTGATATTATAAATACCCAAATAAATGTAATTTGAGATTTTTTTTTAATTAAACTAATTTTATAGGTTAATATTATATGATATAATTGATTTAATTAACTTTTTTTGGAACTAATCATGCTGTTATGATTTGCACAAAAATCAATTACCAAATAGTGTCAAAATTGACATAAAATTGTTTTTAAAACAAATATTATATTATTTATTGTTATAATATTCCTAAAAAACTACAGTTCGGACAAATGACTTATATAAAGCTATATATATTAATAACTAACCACTTGGGGTTCTTTTGGCTATTTATAGTAATTTTATTAACCATCTAGTTTATGAAAACAAGAAGACACGGTAAAAGTTAAATTATTTAACTTAGAGTTAAATCTAAATGATAAGGGTAAAATAGTTACCTAAACAACTATAAAGCCTATTCATTGAGAGGCTTTAGACCCATCCCCACCTTAGCTTCTAAATAAATCAATTTGGAGCTATTAAAAACCGAATATGACTTTATTATAAAATAATATTTTATGATTTTCCTAAAGTGCCCCTCTCCTCTCATATAAAAGGACACCTACTCCCTCTTCTCTTTACACAATTTTGAGCCTTGAAGCTCAGAAAAACCCTACCAATTTCCCTTCTCAACTTACCTAGAAACATTATAGAGGTTCTGGTCTCCCCAAAAGACCAACTCTAGTGCCTTAAGAGGAAGCTTAAAAATGGTGCGTCGAATAAGATGTAATCTCTTCTACCGATTGTTTCTAGTTTTCATTATTCTTCTACTTATTATTATTTAGTTGTATCATTATAAAGTAATAAAATCAGTATTACTTATATAACGGTATGTTATTATAAATATTAAACAACCCAATTTCACCTTCAATACATCCTACAGAAAATGAAATCACCGCGCGTGCGTACGTACGGAATATCGTCTCCACACCGTGGTGAAATCTGTTTTTGACCACCACCTTACTTGGATGGGTATAATTGTGTAAATATAGAACTATATATGATTATTTTAAAGTGATATTTATTCTGAAATAGTTTACATACACTTAAATACAATTCCACTATCATGATAATGATATCATCACTCATGCGTACGTACGGACTACCGTCTCCACGACACGATGAGATTCATTATCCATGTTAACCATTCATGAATGATTATAAAGTATATATAATGAATAATAATGAAATATATGACATAATAATGATATTTTATATATATATATATGTATTTCATCTACTTAATTCCATTCAATTCAATAAGGAAATGAAAATAGCGTTCATGAGTACGTACGGCCTACTGTCTCCATGAACGGTGTATTTCATTCCATTTATCGATCTATCATATATATATGTATATAATGAATATATATTATATATAAATCATTTTTTACATTATAGAATTATTTAAATCAGGATATATTTAATAATGTCAAGAACAACAAGTTGAAACATGTACAATAAACGAAACGATTTTACCCAAATCGCTACTTTTACATCGAATTTACCAAAGAACGGGTAACATAAAGTCATAATTAAAATATATATGCTATCATAACAATGAATATGATTCTGTAATATGTCAATGTCATTATTTAAATCATTATACAGGAGGTCCAGATACATAAAAATCATATCAGACATAAGTTAATGGATAACTTTTCCAATCCTGTTTTAATCCGAGATTGTTTATTCATAAGTATTAACTGGGGTTATATTTATCATTCATGTCCATGTTTTCTAAAAAAATCATGTATTTTTAAAGTAATTTTTAACCATTTTTTACTTTTACCACATCTTATGGAAGGAATCTTTCATTTGTTAACCATACGAGGAACGTTTTTTCTTTTCTGGAAAAAGTACGAGAAGAATGTTTTTTAACTTATATGGAATAAAAAAAATTCGGTTTTATAACACCTTATTTTCATGATGCTTAATCTAGATGATTTTATGACTAATTTCAAAAAAATCCTTTTCAATTATAATTTCATTGCATTTTGTTAAAATAAAATGATTTTGATGAAGAAATGATATTTTCTTCAAGAATTCATTTCAAGCGTTTTATCAAAACCATTTTCCATCTAAGATGACATTATTTTCATATGTGTATGTTTCAAGTATAATGTCTCTATGATATACATGGTTTCACGTTTCTTATTATGAAATCATATCCACTTTTTTATATGGATTATGTTATGATTTGATGATGTTTATGAAACCAATTTTATTCATTGGGTTATGATGAATGATTTAGGTTTCTGTTGTGGCACACGTAAGAATGATTTCATTATGAGATGGGTGGGACCGATATCTCCCTCCAATGCATTGGGTAATGATTTATATCTCATGATATAGAATTGGCTGTAATGGTAAGTTAATCCAGTTCATTGTTAAAGGACTAAAACGAGGAGTGAACTCGATTCAGAAAGGGACTTTATCCACTAAAATGGTCTTGGCAGCAATGCCATGGATACTATGGAAATCATATCATGTGATTAATGGTTTTACACAATTAAATGTTTTATTCCCATGCTATTTTATCATGATTGATGTTCCTTTATGATCTATGCCTTATGTACTACCTAGTATTATTTCACAACTCAAACATTTGATGTTTAAACTTTATTTTCATGTTTTGAAGTTTAAATGTATATGGTTTGTTTTATTTTCTCCATGCTTACCCTTACTGAGAATTTGAGGTCACCCTTTATATGTTTTCTTTTCACCAAGATATAAAGAAAGGTTTTAGGTAAGAAAACAAAAGGGGGAGATCTTTATAGGAGATGTTGAAGATCATTCACCATGATTAGAAGATTATGTTTCGAGTTTCCAAAGATACTAAACTATTACGATTCATAAGTTTTATTTTTTGTTATGTATTAAGTATTTCGAAAAATTAATGTATTGTCCATGTATGTCAAGCTTGTGGACTCTACAGTTGGTATCAGAGGAATGGTTTAGTTAACCTTTCGAAACTAGAATGCAAAATCTTTAGTAAAATCCATTGAGATATTTCTAAGGTATTTCTAGGGATGTCTCTAAGGATAAGTATACATATAAGTTATAATACTATAATTACGATAACGATATTATAATTAAACCTAAGATGTTAGATATTGAAGGTACTCCCCATTTATTATGTTGTTTTCCTAGCATGATTTTTCCCTCTCACACTATTCTTTTTGGGTTTTAGAAAATGGATGGAAACAGGAAGATTCACTATAGTGGAGGATATGATGGGCAATGAAATGATATTCTTCATGAGAAACCAAATGAAACGGGATTTGGAAGTCCAAACATCGTTATTATTCCTAATCAGAAATCTCATAATATGATCAATAATCTTAACTTTGGTATGTTTCTTGAGCCTTTACATAAGAGAAAGATGGAGTTTCATGATGATCATAGAGTAATGAAAGTTCAATTTCCCTCATGTAAATCTTGTGGGAAGAGGAATCAGGTAGATTGTTTCAAAGGAACCGGAAGATGATTTGTGTGTGGAAAAGAAGGACAGAAATCTAGGTAGTGCAAAGGAAAAGGTTCAGTTAACACCATGGAGAAGGATAATGGTTTTACTACGACATCCAAAATGATTAGATGTTTTAAATGTGGAATGTCTGGGCATTATGTAAAACAATGCCCTAAGGGAAAATCACATGAAGAGAATAAGAATGGTCATATGGGTAGTATTTATGTTGATGATGATGAAGATACTACAAATGAAATATGATATGAAAGAAATGATGAAGCTCAGTCAGTGGTTTATGAAGTTTGTGGAATGATTGTATGTTTATCAAGAATAATGTATGGTAGTATGGAATAAAGAATCATCTAAGGATTGATACACTATTGTTTTACCTAAAGTATTTGTAAGTATATGTTTAATGGTACTGGTAACCATGAATGGTTATTCAGATATTTTTGGAAAGAAGATATTATTCCTATAATGAATGGATATGGAGAAAATAATATTTTTGATAGTATTAATGAGCTCATGATTGATATAAGGACTAAGTGATATCACGTCTGAGTATATAGACTTTTTGGGATTTTTGGTGTGTGGAAAGAGTTAACATTTAACAACATTAATGTTTTTGCTAAGGTTTAATGGGTATTCACTTTTCAAGGGAATACATGATTATAGTATTCACCTGTTTGGAATGTGACCAACAAGATATATCTTATGATATATGGGGGACAAATGAAGGAATTTACATGCTCGGTAGAAGAAATTTCTAGTAATCAGATAGAAGTATTTTTGATAATCCTAAAGGTTGGAATGGACATTATATAGTATTGGTTAAAGATATAACTTATTATGTTATGATAGTATAGTTTTGGAAAAACGAAAACCCATAGGACGGACAACATCCCATCGCGCCTGACAAGGTTGCGGGAATCGAACCCACAACCGATGTGCGACTGGCCTTTATCACCTACCAATAGCCTACAAGAAGTCCCTGGTTAGTAGAAAATAGTTTTATTTTATTAATAAGGATTATAGATGATGTATAAGTCCATTTTGGAACCACATCTGATTAATATCACCATAGATGGAGTTATGTATATAAATTTTTCCAACCATATGGTTGAGATAGATGGAATGACCTATCATTTTATCGCATGATCTGTTAACACTTCGCGAAAGACAAATTCAACTTCATTTCTTTAAGAGATGAAGTGGAAATTGTTCAAGGCACATGAGCAGTGTTGAAATTGTAACAAAATCAAGTAAGTATTTATTTTAATTAAAAAATTATTCAACTTTGCGAAAATGATCTTGAAAACTAAAAATGTTGTCCTAGTGCTCGAATATATGATGAATCAGATGGTACCTTAGATCATCAAAAATTAATGGCTTTGTTATTGTTGGATTTTTCATAGCCATGTCCTCTACCACCATTCATCAGATGTTGATGGTTATATTTCGCTTCCATATCCATATTTTCACCTATGTTGTCCTTTGTGAAAACCCAGTGATGAGTTACTTTGGGTGACTGTTATGATTCTAACATACCTTTTTAAAATGATGTTTTAGTATTTATTTTTAGGATGTGGGTTTCTATGAAATAAACTTTCATGTAATAAACCATTTATAACCCCCGACGAATTTCGAGGGCAAAATTCAATTTAATGGTGGTAGAATGTAACACCACGAGCTTTTATGAAAAATATTCTTTTAATATCATGATGTCTTCTATTATACACTACACCATCTTTATCTTGTACTATACGCAAGACCTTATTATATTGCAGTATACGCAACACTATTCTTGGATCATGTTACACACAATTTCAAGTTCATTTGATAGTAGTTATTCTAGGCAAAATTGAGTGTATATATATATATATTCAATGTATAAATGAAATATTGTTGGATTATATTATATGCAACAACAAATTAATATTTCACTACACACAACCCTGACTTGGCTTTCATTACATGCAATCGTGTCCTTCCACAATAGTGTGTGTTATACGCAATACCATGTTTCACTAAATGAGATATTATTATAATGTTATTGTGAACTAGCCGTTATGAATAGTAATACCCACTTTTTGAAATTTTATAAATTTTATCTTTGAAAATGGACTTCATTTTTGGATTTGGAATATTGAAATTATCCTAGGGTGAATTTTTTGTATTTTTCTAAAAACTTTTAATTTTTGATGAATAGTGAAAACACTGGGTTACTATTTAAAAACCGAATTTTTATTTAAATATTTATTTATTTTATTTAAATTTAATTTAGGTTAAAATTGATACGTAATACCTATATAAGTTCAATGTAATTAATTTGAGTACTCATATAATAATTTTAGATATATTAAAATTTTATTAAACTTTTCACCGTCTTTTACCCACCTCCTAGACGAATTTGGAAATTCACATAAAAATTAATTTTCCCGCTTCTGTGAGTTGAATGTAGAAAATCCAAGAGACACGGTTAATATCAAGGACTAAAATGTGGTTCAATGAGATGAAAATATTTTTTGGTGAATAGTAACTTTTTACTATTATTTACCACAGTTAAAAGTAAATAGGGTAATTAAGGGTAAAAATGATATTATTATTACCCTAAAACATGTCCTAATTCTATTAGATAATTTTAATTCGGCCAAAAACAACCATAGGAATAAAATATTACTATTTAGGTCCAGTTGGATTAGATTAGGACATTTAATATTATTATTTTTAAAGAAGAGTTAAAATAGTTAAAATCAATGTTTAATAAATAAAACATTTTTAATATAGGGTTATAAATAAGATAAATTTGAATATAAATATTAATTAGAAATCTGAGAAGATTTTCTACCTAGTGGTAGTTTATTTATAATTTTTAGTCATTAAATAATTTAAGTTATTTATGACACAATGGTGATGTAGTAATTACCTAAATAATGAAATATTGAAATATTTGATATTATATATACCCAAATAAAATTAATTTGAGACTTTTTATGAGTTTCACTAATTTACTAGGATAATATGACATGTTAGTATTTATTTAAATAATTTGTTTGAACTAATCATGCTGTTATGATTTTCACAAAAATCAATTACCAAATAGTGTAAAAATTGACATAAAATAGTTGTTTTTAAAAATTATTATATTATTAATTGTTATAATATTCCTCAAAATATAAGGTAATGTAAAATGAATTAAATAAGGTTATATATATTAATAATGAACCAATTGGGGTTCTTTTGGCTGGTTATAGTAATTTTATTAACCATATAGTGTAAGAAAACAACAATACACGGTAAAAGTTAAATTATTTAACTTAGAGTGAAATCTAAATGATAAGTGTAAAATTGTAACCTAAACTTGTCTAAAACCTATTGGTTGAGAGTATTTAGACCCATACCCACCCTATCTTCGATATAAATCAATTTGGGGCTTTTAAAAACATAACATCACTTTATTATAAAATAATAGTTTAAGATTTTCCTAAAGTGCCCCTCTCCTCCTTTATAAAAGGACACCTCCTCCCTCTTCTCTTTACACAATTTTGAGCCTTGAAGCTTGGAAATGCCTGCCCATTTCCCTTCTCAACTTACTGAGAAACATTATAGAGGTTCTGGTCTCTTCAAAAGACCAAATCTATTTCCTTAAGAGGAAGATTAAAAGAGGTGCATCGAAGAAGAGGTAATCTCTTTTACTAATTCATTCTAGTTTTCTTTCTTCTTCTAATTATTCTTCTTTAGTTGTCTCATTATAAAGTAATAAAATAAGTATTACTTATATAATGATATGCTCTTATAAATATGATACAACCATATTTCACCTTCTATCCATCCTACGGAAAACGGAATCATCATGCATGCGTACGTACGGAATGTTTTCTCCACGTCATGGTGTAATCTGTTTTCAACCACCACCTTACTTGCATGGGTATAAAGGTATATATAAATAACTATATATAATTATTGTAAAGTTATATTGATTCTGAAATATTATACATATATTTAAATACAATTCCACGATCATGAGAATGATATCATCGCTCGTGCGTACGTACGGACTACCGTCTCCACGACACGATGAGATTCATTCTCCATGTTAACCATTCATGAATGATAATAAAGTATATATAATGAATAATACTGAAATATATGACATAATATTGATACTGGATTTATGTATATATATATATGTATGTATGTGTGTTGTCTACTTAATTCCATTCAATTCAATAAGGAAACGAAAACAACGTTCATGCGTACGTACGGCCTACCGTCTCCATGAACGGTGTATTTCATTCCATTTATTGATATATCATATATATATATGTATATGGTGAATATATATTATATATAAATCATGTTTTACATTATGTAATTAAGTAAATCTGGATATAAGTAATAATATCAAGAACAACAAATCGAAACACGTACAATAAATGAAATGATTTTACCCAAATCGCTTCTTTTACATCGAATTTACAAAAGAATGGGTAATATAAAGTCATAAGTAAACTATATATGATATAATAACAATGAATATGATTCTGTAATAAGTCAATGACATTATTTAAATCATTATACAGGAGGTTCGGATACATACGAAGCATATCAGACCTAAGGTAAGGGATAACTTTTCCAATCTCCTTTTTATCTGAGATTGTTTATTCATAATTATTTACTGGGGTTATATTTATCATCCATTTCCATGTTTTCTAAAACAAATTCATGAATTTTTAAAGTCCTTTTTAACCATTTTTTAATTTTACCACATGGTATGGAAGGAATCTTTTTTTTGTTTACCATACGAGGAACTTTTTTACATTTCTAGAAAAAGTACGAGAAGAATGTTTTTTTAACATATACGGCATAAACGGATTTTTACGATGTTATAACACCTTATTTTCATGAAGCTTACTCTACAATATTTAATGACCATTTTCATCAAATTCCTTTTCTTGTAAAATATCATGTCATTTTGTGAAAATAAAATGATTTTGAAGAAGAAAGGATATTTTCCTCAAGAATTAATTTCAAGTGTTTTATCAAAACCATTTTCCATCTAAGATGACATTATTTTCATATGTGTATGTTTCAAGTATAATGCCTCTATTATTTACATGGTTTCACTTTTCTTATGATGAAATGATATCCATTTTTTTATATGGATTATGTTATGATGGGATGATGTTTATGAAACCCATTTTATCCTTTAGGTTATGATTAATGATTTATGTTTATGTTGTGTCACACATAAGAATGATATCATTATAAGATGGGTGGGACCGATATCTCCCTATATTGAATTGGGTAAAGATTTATATCTCATGAGATAGACATGGCTGGAATGGTAAGTTAATCCGGTACAGTGTTACAGGACTGAAACGAGGAGTGAACTCGATTCAGAAAGGGACTTTGTCCACTAAGATGGTCTTGGAAGAAATGCCTTGGATACTATGGAAATCATATCATGTGATTACTGGTTTTCATAATTAAATGCTTCATTCCCATGCTATTTTATCATGATTGATGTTCCTTTATGATTTATGCCTTATGTACTGCCAAGATTTATTTCACAAATCAAGATTTTTATTTTTAAACATTATGTTCATGTTTTAAAGGTCAAATGTATATGGTTTGTTTTATTTTCTCCATGCTTACCCTTACTGAGAATTTGATCTCACCATTTATATGTTTTATTTTCCCTAGGATATAAATAATGTTTTTAGGTAAGAAACAAAGGGGAAGATCCTTATGGGAGATGTTGATGATCTTTCACTATGATTAGAAGATTATGTTCCGTGTTTCCAAAGACACTAAACTATTACGATCCTTGAGTTTTAGTTTTTGTTATGTATTATGTATTCCACAAAAGTAATGTATTTTCCATGTACGTCAAGCTTTGGGCCTCTAAATCTGTCTTATTTAAAACGATTTATTCACTTCTAAATTTTAATTAAGGCTTGTTTGGAATGAATTTTAGATTGGATTTATTCTTTATTATTGGTTGTTTTATGTATCCTAACACAGGTAAATCAGTACCAAAAAATTTTTATGATACCCATGCACTTGTTCCAGCCTGTGTGGATAGAGAATTCCCTTTGGCCCTTGTAACAGGTCGGGTCGAGTGCTGGTTTAAATGGCAACTAGATCTGGTTCATGATAAAATGATATGAGAGGAAGGATAATCTTTTTGGATTATATTATTATTTTGGGATGAGTCTAGATAGATAGAATATATGACTATTGGGGCATTGAGTTCTAGATGTGATTAGGGTTCTTGGACCACACCTAACGTGAAAGACCCAGTGTCACCATGGGATGTTGGGATTGTTCGTTTGATTTATCTTCTAGGTGGGACATGTGGGCTGCAGACTGAACAGGGACACTGGGTGGGAGCAAAGTATTTATTTATTTTAATGTTGTGATGATTTTGATTCATTTATATTTGATACTACTGTGGAAATTTATTAGTATTTTCATTAGAATGTTCTATTTTGTGACTATTTATTTTTGTAGTAACATGCCTTCCACGAAATCTCTCAGGCCATGGGAGGAATCTAGAGAGATTTCTCCTTCACCGTTTGATTATAGGTATTTATAAGTGGAATTTTATACTATCCAGGCCCTAGAATAGGGAGAGGATCTTACTCATAATCTTGGCACTGAATATGAGCCTGGTCTTAGGAAGATAAATTCCCAAGAGTTTCTAAAAAACAAGCCTCTCACTTTCGGAGGTAGCACAAAACCACATGAAGGAGAGGAATGTCTTGAGAATATTGAGTACTTCCCCGAGTTCTGTGATACACCGATGAGGTCATGGTAAAATGTAACCTTAAATTTTTATAGGGTCCCAACCATAGGTGGTGGGTATTAGTACTTGAAGCTAGAAATAATGATCAGATGTGTTGGATGGACTTCAAGGTCACTTTCAATGACAAATACTGTCTGGAAGTATTGGCTTATTCTAGGTCTTGATAGTTTATGGAACATATCTAGTGGACCAGTTAGTGATGGAAAATTCCAATCACATCACCAATCTGGTCTGTTACACACCTGAAATTGTATCCAATGTGCAGATAAAGGTCCATAAGTTCAAGAGGGGTTTTCGGCCAGAGATATATTCCTAGGTACTCTTGTTCAAGTTGAAAACCTATGTGGAACTGTATTTATAAGGCTTGTATGTTATAGATTAACTAAAAGGGGAATTCAGTATTCTCTAGGAAGTATCAGTGATGGGAAGAGGTAGTTAATTAGAGAAAAAAAAAGATATATGAGCTGGGGAAGAAAAGAGATGGTAGTTCATGCTACTCTTTTAGCCATCATTCATCTTTGGATTCTGATGTGAGGTCCATTAAGTGCCACCAGTGTTGAAGGTAAGGGCCCAACTATCCTAAAAACACCTCCAAATACATGTTATTAGTGTATATGTATGAGAAACATGTAGTTATTGTGAAGGATGGTGCATCCACTGAAGAATTGGGGCAGGAACAGCACCTTCTAGGGGAGTTCCATCTCAGTTAGAGAAATTGAGGATGGGGGGATCTCAGTTTGGTGGTCTTGGTGTTAGGGTTGGATCATCTTCTAGGAATATCTACTTCACTGCAAAACCACTTGTGAGAATCCATTCTCAGTCAAAGAGGAAGGATCTTCATGTCGTGGAGCAGGCACCAGCGGGATCAGATGTAGGGTCATCAACTTTCCAAGGCACCATTTTGATTTCATCTTCAACATCTTCTACTCTTTTTTGATACTGCTGCTTCTCTTTCATTTATATCTTCTTTTATTGTGATCAAACAGTTTTTTCCAACTAATCTTTGGCCTTCCGTGAAGGATTTCGTGATTACATTGGAAAAGAAGAAGTAATAGGGTCTCAGGTGCTCGTTGTGTGTGATTTCTCTGTCAGGGGTTGAGATAGAGTTGGACCTCCTAGTCTTATATATAGATTTATTTAACATAATACAAGGAATGTATTAGCAGGTATGGTTTTAGGAACACATCAATTGTTATGGGTGGCAGGCGAGTTTCACAGAACCTTATGAAAATATTTAGGATTTTCATGGGAAATTGGATCCTCATTCGGGTCATGCAGGACCTCAACTCCCAAAATTGTAAATTATTGTCTTCTAGTTGTCGTTACTTGTAGTAGAGGATGATATTTGGCCTCTTGAGGGTGGGTTGCCCCATGTCGGGGATGAGTTCCTAGAGGTATTTACATACGATTTTTCAGGCTTCCCCTAAAGTGGGATGTGGAGTTCTCAAATGAATCGGTTCCAGGAACACGTCCAATATATCTTCCCTCGTATCGTATGGCCCCCACCATGCTATTGGAATTAAATGTGTAGGTGGATGATTTAGAATCAAAAGTATTTATTCACATAAGAAAATCTCCTTGGTCCACACTTATTTTTTTGTGATGTAGGCTCACGGATCTCTCCAGTTGTGTATTGATTACCAAAAGATGAACTAGGTAACCATCAAGAACAAATATCCTTTTCCATGATTAGATGACGTTTTTGATCAGTTGAAGGGGTAAAATGGTTTTCTAAAATAGAATTGTATGGAGTTTACCACCAAATCAGGGTGAAAGAGTAACATATACCAAAGAAAACCTTCTGAAGAAGGTACAAACATTTTGATTACATGCTCATTCCGTTCGAATTGACCAATTCTTCATAGGTCTTTACGGAACTCAGGAATAGGGTGTTCCACCAGTATCTCGACTACTCTATAATGGTATTCTTTGATGACATCCTATTTTATTTTGGATCTGAGGAGGATCATGGGCATCATTTGCGGATCAATTTGGGCACTTAGTTGGATCACCACCTTTATGAAATGTTGTCCAAGTGAACCGTTTCGATTAGGTAGGTGATGTTTCTAGGGAATGTGATCTTTAATCAGGGGGTTTCAATAACGACCCAACATTTTCTTACATTAATATTACATAATTATAAATATAAACAACATAATAATATTACACATAGAGGATCTATGGTTTAGTGTCTTGTGAAAACTAGGACCGTACATAACAGTTACTACATCAAGCATAAACATTTATTTAATTTCTTCTTCTCGAACTTATTATTGTACTTTTTCCACTCCTATGTACATATAGCCACCTGAGGATATACATCAAAAGGGTTGATTTAAAATCCTAGTATTAGGATATATAAAAACAATATAGCTTGTGGTGAGCATAATCATGTCATAGGAAAAATATCATGAACATGGGAGGAACCATAAATTAAAGTCTTGTAATGGGGAAATGCATAAAAATGAAACATTGTGCCATAGTGGTCAACTACCACACATACTTGTGAACAAAGATAGAATATCGTTCAAACATCATTTCACATTTAATCATAATATTCATCACTTTACCCATTGCATTGGAGCGTTGTATAATTTCGGGCGCACTCGTCACATTGAAACACTTATATTGTGCTATATTATTCTGAGCACACCCGTCACATCATAAAATTATCATTATCATGCTTGACACAATGAAAATATATCAAAATTGAACATAAGTAACCCATTAAAAATAATGAGTTACAAATTATATGAAAACATTCATAATCATTGGGTTCCGAAAAGAAAGAGGGAATAACATACATGTTACAAGAATTGTCAACTTTGACCGAGAAGTAAAAAGTGTGTTCTTAAAAGATGAGTTCTTTTGGAAAAAAATTGTTTGAAATAAATACCAGTGGTAAAAATTGATATAACATAAAAGGAAATACAATGATGGAAAAATTATTTTTATGAGTAATCATATCAAAAATGGAGTGAAGGAGGGGGAACCCGAAAGATTAAATTGGGTTCGAGAATTTCCCCTTACCTTATATCTGAACGCTTCCTTCACTTTAATATCCTATATAACCAAATTAGATTCACTATTTGACAATTCCATAACCACTTTTACTTGAATATGGTTCATTATTGTTTCATTAAGGGATTTTATGTGCCTTTGGATGAGTTATAGAGTTTAAAAACATTGTTCAGGAATGTTTGTTATTATGGTTTCCTTGAGTGGTTCACTTGTATTCTTAAATTGATGTTCAGGTAGAAAATGGGTGAACATAAATAAAATGTATTTAATGTTTTTAATGATATTCCTGAATTTAAAATGATCTTAAGATTAATTATACCATGAGGGCGAATCATTAGATAAAAATTAAATGATGATTGTTTGGATTAATTTGGGCGGTGTTTAGATCACAAAGAACTTATTTTATTTTATCACTTAGTAACATATACATAAGTTAGTTCCATAACATTATATAAAACATAATACATATAACATAATCTTGTTCAACCATAAAAATGGTTTCATGACCAGATCTGAAGGTTGAAATGGAAGAAGATAACATGTTGTTCTTGAAGGTGATAAATTAACACCTCACGAATGACATTTTCTTTTATAACATAAAGGATGGGGAATGGGGTTTAGAAGGTATAATATGCCATTACCATCATAAAAGTACTGTATATTTACAATACTGGAGTTACAATACCATGTGGATGACGTTAGGTGGGGAGATATTAAAAAATGAACTTGGAATTAAAAAGAATTTAAAGGAAAGAGAGAGGGGAGAATTTCCTCTTAGATCCTCCTCTTGAGGTCCTCCTTAAAGAAGCTAGGCTTGGTATTTTTATGAGGCCATAAAATATTGGACATGGGAGAGGAGCTAGGGAAGATTTTTGGGTAGAGACATGACAAACTCCAAGGCTTTGAGTGAGGTGGGAGTGGGAGCTAGGTGGGTTTATATTGGAAAAGTGAGATAATTCTTTATTATTTAGGTTTGGGAAACCTCATATTAAATTAATCCAAACCACAAACCATCCCATGGTTTTTTCCCATGACTTTTCACAAAGGTAAGTGGAAAAAATATTTTATAATTCCAAAGACCGAACTTTTTAAAATAATGGGGTTTCTTATGTGGAGGTGAGTCACACTCCCAAGGAAAATAATTTAAAAAGGCAACATGTTTAATAAGTCTTGAAGGGTCCATTAATGCTTTTTAAAATATGACAGACAAACCCAAAATCATATTATTTTAATTTTAAAACATATATTGGATGAAAATAAAGCTTATAGTATTTTATTACATCACTATTGGGTCATTATGATGTCATAAAAAAGATTATATATTTAAATAGTATTTAAATTTTACCCAAAAATTTGACTATCTCAGAAAATTAAGAAAAACTCACCGTTGGATAATTGTGACATTATAATTCCAAAAATAATATTTATTTAATCTAAATAATTTTCTAAATATTTTAATTTTCACTTTGAAAATAAAAAGTGACATTTATCAAAAATTCATGGGCTTTGACAAAAATGGATTTCAAACCTTAATAAAAAATACGATTGCATTAATAAAATTATAATACGATTTATATTTAATAAAAATTAATTTAATAATAATAATAATATTTTATTAAAATATTATTTAATTCAAAAATGCAATAATTCATCAAAATAGATTTCGTAGTTGAATTTTAACTAAAAAACACTATTGGTTCTTTAAAACTATTTACAAAGTAACAATAATAACAACAAAGTATATTCATTATTATATAAAAAATAATTTACATGACCATAGTATTAGGGATTTTTCACATAACCCCTTAAAACAGCCGCATAAGACCTAAGGGTAAGGTGCGCGATGGTGACAGACTCTTGGGGGTGGCTTGGAAAAGATTGCACGCGTGGTGATCTCTATAAACATCCACTTATCCGGTAGATGGTTCCGTTCGATCTTAGCCTGGTGAAGCTCAGCATGGGAATGGTAAAGAGAGAATCCCAATGATGCCATATCCTTTCCGAGCTCTGAAAAATGGGATTTAAATGAAGGAATTCTACTGGATGAGGCAATTGCTTCCATTGTCTGAGTAAATTAGATTGTTAAAGCCCAAATTTATACTAATAATGTGATCATTCTTTAATAACTATATTAGCAGCGGTCACAATTCTTAATGGTATTTTAAAATCCAAAAACAAAATAAGGGCATATGATGTCTTAAAATATCACATATTAAGGCATTTAATTATATCAAGATGGATTTTCATTAACCAAATATGGGGTCATTATAGTTTCTATGGATCCCAATAAGATCATTGTAGTGATGTCATGGGAGTAGAAGAAGAACGTGTTTGAGTTCACGATATTCCTTGACTAGGAAATATCCTATTGGTAGTTTGTTCAATATTTCACTTGGTTTTCTTCACCCATGACTGCACTAACCTAGAAGGGGGTGATGTTTTTATGTGTACTAGAATGTTAGGCATCCTTTGAGGAGTTGAAGCGGCGGTTGACTACTGCCCCAATGTTTATCCTTCCAGAATTTGGAAGGGGCTATGTGTTGTATTTTGACACATCATGTATGGGTCTCTAGTGAATGCTTATGGAGGATGACCACAAATTGGCGTATGGATCTTGCTAAATCTAGAAACACAAAAATCATTACCCAACCCATGACTTGGAGCTAGCATCTCGGAGGAATTCATTGAATACTTGATGTCATTAAGTATTTGGGGTGAATTTTGTGGTCTATTCTTCTAATAAGAGACTATCCTACATATTCTCACAGAATAATCATAACCTAAGGTAGTGACATTAGATCGAGTACCAGAAGGGGTTCAACTTCGATATCATCTATACCCCGTGGAAGGGTACTGTGGTGAATGATGCCTTGAGAAGAAGAGTATTAGTGCGGGATTTGAGGAAGTCCCGTGATGAGTGCAATTTGATGGGGATCTTTTCTCAGATACATGTGTAGAAAAAGCAGCACAGTAGAGGTGAATTCTTGGAAAGCGTTCAGTTTACCCCTTCTCTTGTGGAGCTAATTTAGTGGGAGTGTCCCATTTATGAGGTAGGTTAGCAGTGAAGGTTGTTTCTTCATGATGGGGTGACTTATTTTGATTGATCTTCATCCCCTGAGGGTATCTTGTGCATCAAAGGAAACTTATTGGTTCCCTTTTCTCTACGGAAGGCAGTGATGTAGGATATCCACCAGTATCAGTGGGCTGTTGATCATGGTGACATTAAGATGTAATATAAGGGTCGTTGCAAATTATGGTGTGTGGGCATGAGATAATACATAGCTAACTTCATATTCATATGTTTACTTGTCTATAGTTAAAATCATAGCCTCAGTGGACCTCTGGTTTTCTTTAGTCATTACCCATTCCTACTTGAAAGTGGTACAACGTTCCCATGTATTTGATAGTTGGATTTCCTCATACACTTCAAGGAAAGAATGCTATCAGGGTGGGGATTGATTTCCTAACCAAATCATCCCATTTAATTCTAATTACTGATTTGAATGAAGTGGATGAATTGGGATGATTATATTTGTAGAAATTTGTGCGGCATAATGGTGTTCCATCAGCTATCCTTTCAAATAGAGACCCTAACATTACATCATGATTTTGTTGTGGACTTTAAAGGAGTTTGTGTCATAGATTATGTTGAGCACGACATACCACCCTCAAATAGATGTTCTGATGGAGTCGGAAAATCAGATTCATGAAGACATGATTCGATCAAGTGTTTTGGATTTCAATGGTTCATGGGATTTCCATTTGGTATTGGTTGTGTTTTCCTATAACAATAACTACCAATCCTCAATCAAGATGGCACCGTCCGAGGTGCTTTATGTCCAGTCATATCAATATCCATTGTGTTGGTTGGAGGTTGGTGATACCTCACTAATGGGTCTGAGAATTATTTAGGAGATGTTGAACATGGTTTTGTTGATTAGATAATGGTTCTTGACAACCCAGTGTCTGCACTAGTCTTATGCTGATCAGAGGCATTGATCTTTGGAGTTTTCCATGGGTGAAGGTATTCATGAAAGAGGAACCTCTTATGGGTCATCATCATATTTGTATGAAAGGGAACATAACACCAAGGTATGTGGTACCTTTTGATATCATTTATAGGATTTATAAGGTGGCATGCTGGTTATATTTTCTCTCTCAATTGACATATATCCATGATTTGTTCCATGTCTCCCAGCTAAAGAAATACAATATGTACCAGACGATTGTTTTTAGTTGGTAAGATTTGGAGTTAGAAAAGGATCTATCTATGGTTTAGGGACCATTGGATATTTTTTAATCCCTATAAAAAGTGATTTGAGGGAAAATTATTCCTCTGGTTCGAGTCATCTGGAAGCATGGGACTGATGAGCATGATAGATGGTAGTGGAAGTCTTGGGTCGAAGAGGCATTTTTCATTTCTCTTATCTATTCAGGATTCATCGTAACTTTCTGAGGGTGGAATGTTTTTATAGTGGGAATCCATGTCAAATATATGACTTCCTTTACAGTTATTTTTCATTTAAAATATATTTATTCATTTTTTGGGGGTTTTCCAGGAATTGTTTTGGAAAAAAGGGTGGGTTTTTCATGATTTGGGTCAAACTGTGATGCCATTTCCATATTTAAAAACAAAATATTTTTTATTTTTAACTCCTTGTTTTAAAACTGTTTCAACCAATCCACATACCAATTGTACTTTGAAATATTAAAACCATAATATCCATTTTGACCCCTTAGAAACTTATAATAATGGTGGATTTGGGTGATTTATTCAGGAATTGTTCCAACCTGTGATCCTTTTTCCAGGTTTAAGGAAATAATTTATTTCTTTTATAGATCATTAATTTTTTTTTTAAAAATTATACATTCCACTCTAAGTGATTCCCAAAAACCATAGGCTCACCCCAAATTCTATTTTAACAATTTTGAGGTTATCTTTATCATTGATGAGGGAGAATTTCTTCAAGGTTTCTCAAATCGTTTAAATTTGGAAAGGGAATTATTTTTCTTTCATAAATCATTCATTTTGTACTCATTTTCCTCCATTTCAGTCCCTAATCGACCACCACATCTTTATTAGAACCTCCCTTTAAATTTTGGGTTCTTTTAATTTCAAATATTGGTGTATTTGGGGATATTTCATTAAATTTTCTAATGTAAGTGAATTATTCTCTTGTTCCTTCCATTTCATTAGGGTTTATCCCCTCCTTAGTGATGTTCCAAATGTCCAGTAACTAGGGTTTCCTACCTAGGGTTTTATTTTGATCTTTGTGGTCCAATATTGTGGTTGTAGTTTTGTTTTCACTCTCTTGTGGTGTGGTGGTGGGGTGGATGAAGTTTCCCACAAAAATTCATAGCTTTTCACATCTATAGTATGCGATTACATATATAATCATCCCTTGATGAGTTATATTTTCTTCATTTATATTTTTAGCAAATTCCTCTTCCATTTTTTGGGAAACATGTTTTTGATATCATTGGTTATGTTGTTGATTTTGAAGTGGTATTTTTGTGTAAAATGAATGTTTTTCTAGTGTGTTCATGTTGTATAAATAGTGTTTGTTTTAAAGATCATGATAGTATTTTATTAAAAAGTATTAGGCATACAATTATATTTTTGTGTGATGTTGTAATGATTTTTGTTTCAAAATAGGGTTTTTATATGGATTTTTTGTGCAAATCATTGTTTTACTTATTGAAATTATTTTATGAAAATTCTAATGGTTTTATTGAATTACACAAAGGGTGAAATGATTGTTTATATACTATTTTGTGTGTGAATGAACAGAACTAGTTTTTTATGTGAAAATGGATTTATATAGCATGTGGAACTTGTTTGATCATAGAGAGGGAAACCTGGTTATCTAGGTGGGCGGACGTGTACTACTATACTAGTGATTAAGAGTGGGGATTTCTCTATATCACATAGAAATTTTAACATTTCCAGAACTAACAAAACTATAATGGTGAGGAATTGGGACCACTAGGTTATGTGTATGTTCACGACTAGTGGCTCGTTCATGGGATCGTATATTGATATGGTTACTTTCACACCATGATATAAAGTATCTGGGTCTCACAACTAACTAGTTCACAGGGGTGTTCCCATTTTTATTCCTCACTAACTACTTGGTATTTCTATTTGAAATATGGTTTGTATGGCCTAAAATTTTTTCATGCTTATTTTATATAAAAGTTTTCATTCATTAATGTTACCCCTTGAAAACTATTTTCATTTGAAGGTTACATTCTTTAGAAATCATTGTTAACATTTCTTATTATAAAAACATGTGATATTTTTATCTTATGATGCTTATCACATGGAATATATTTGGGCGATATTCTATTGGGACTAGGATCACCCCCTACTTACACCTTTGGGTGTAAGTAGACTTTATTATTTTTGACACAGGTAAGGGCAAGGCCTTTTGAGATGGCATTTTGGGTTATTAGTTCCTTCTGGGGTGCTGTGTTTTGGGGATGGCTCATAGTTGATGGCCCCTTGCCATGTGGTGGTCCTCAGTCTATTTTTATACAAATATTTGTATATTATGCTCTCTTTTGTGTTGTTTAAAACCTTCTATTCAGTTATGAATTTTAATTATGGCTTTTTTGGCATGAATTTTCAGATTGGTTTTATTCTTTACTGTTTGTTGTTTTATGTATCCTAACATTGGTAAATCATTCCCAAAACATTTTTTATCACACCCAATCACTTGTAATGGACCTTGGTGATAGGAAATGCCCTTCAGGCCTTGCGATGGTCCGAGTTGGGTGATAGTTTTGATGGTGACTAGATCCGGTTTGTGATAACAAAGCACGCTATAAAGGACATGTGTTCGATTGTGTGGACTTTCATTAGCCAGATGACCCATTCAGGCATGCAGCTAGGCCCTAGGGTGGGGACCATGTGTCTTCAGAGAAACTGGTGGTACCTAGCCAGCCAAGACCCGATGGCCATGTTAAGGCATGGTGTCTTTTCTGTCTTGAGGGCCCATTTATTACAAATTTGATATGAAATATACTCACAATGTGATTCAAGATGAACCATCATTTTGAAAGCCTACATGATTAGAACTCCATAGTTAATTGTGCAAGGCATGGATTAGTGATCATGATGGGTGACCTTTTAGGATGTTTTCTAGGGTGTGAGTGAGTGAGGAAAAAGCACAATGGAAAGGACATGTGTTAGCCTATGAGGATTGTCATTAGTCAAATGACCCATTCAAAATAGTGGGTGGGCCCCAGTGTGGGGACCACATGTCTATGGGGCAACTGGTGGTACCTGGTGGGCCAAGACCTAACAATCATGTTATGGTGAGGTGTCAGTGATCTCTACTAGGCTGAGTTTTTATAAATTTGTTAGGAAATATACCCACAATTTGATACAAAATTTTGTGTTTTATTCAAAGATCACTTCTTCATCTAGTTTGGCATCCTGTTATCTTGTTTTAGGTATTAATTAAAAATGTTTTTATCATTATTTGAATGATTATATCTTCCTTTTCTTTTTGGGATATTTTAAAAAAAATATTGAATCCTTTGGATCTATATATGGTTAGTAAATGATTTGGGAAAACTGTATATTTTTTCCTAAAAAACCATGTTACATTTGATGGGCCACTAAGATGGGGTGCACTGTTTTTTCAAATTCTATAGCCATACCCTCTAGACTGTACACCCATAGACTATTATGGTTTTCAAGGCTAGTGCAAAGATAGTGTAACCATGCTGCCAAAACATGAAACCCATCCAAATTTTCGAGTAGTGGCGGATGATTAAGGTAAAAAATACTACAAAATATATGAAATCTATAAATAAAAGTTTTCCCTTGTTTATAATAACCTAAAAATTTAATTAAAAAATGTTATACCTATATTTAATATTACTAGCTCCCCCAATTCGACCTAAATCAATTTTACATTAATTTTGTGTCTTACTAGTGGATATATTGGCTCCTCTAACCCCTTTCATTTCCTATAATGTTCCGTAGGAATATTTGATAAATATTTAATAAGTGAATCTCTTATCATGTGGTTTTATCCAATATCCTCTTCTCTTATTCGTAGATAATGATTGATCAATATGTTAGTAATTTACCTAATATCAGTTTTAGTGGATATTGATTCAATGTGTATTTATTGATCTCTTTCTCTTCTATATGCATTAGGGTTCTCATTAAAAATGTTGATTTGATCTCATGACTGCGAGTTAAATGGTTATATAATGTTTTACCCTATAATTGAAACTCTATGTTTCTTTATAAATGTTATATGGGTGTTAAAATGATTTAAAATACTATATTTGGGATGATTTGAACTATGAATTTAAAGGGGAGTGGATTTGTGAGATAACAACCCAATTTTAATGGAATTAGAACTGTGGGTGGATTTTGAGAAAATTGATGGGTTCATTTGAAAATTTATTTTATGGAATTATTAAATGTTTATTCTTGAGAAGACATTCTTAAATTAAAAGATGATTTTAATGGAATATATTTTTTAAAAAAGGATCATTTGATTTTGAAATGAAAAGAAATAATGAAATGAAAAAAATTGGAAATTATATATTAAATAATTTATTCTTTGAAATGAATTTTTTCCTAAAAAATAATTAAATAATTTTTTAAAGAATATTTTGGCCTGGGTAGTTTGTTTTAATTTGTGACAGACACACTAGGACTACAAATCCTTAGAAATTTATTGAGGATAACAACCCTAACTAAACCAATTTTGGAATAAATTCCCATAATGGGATACCCTATTAGGGTGTGGATATATTACCCATGATTGGTTCCCCTATAGGAGAGTGGGTGTGAGTGTGAACACATATCTTGTTCCCCAATTACTGATGTGTTTCGAGATAATCTTATTTAAAATAACTGATATACTATATGTGTTCTTTATCATGGTTTTATGTCATTATTTGTTATTGTAAATGATATAGATTATTGACTTGTTTTATTAATGATAACTGATTTATATAAATATTTTATAATAAATATTCATTTAATCATATTCAAATATATCATCAACAATTTGTTTTTAAATATTTTTATCTTAAAAATATTTAAATATCTTTCCAAGAATTGTTTTATTTAATTAAAAGAATAAATGGTTTTTTATTTTATTCTGTGTTGAACACTTGGTACGAACCAACTAGGATGTTTAGCACCAAACCTACCTTTTCCTTCTAGTGTTTTTATATTTTCATATTCCTAGCCTATGAAAAGGGAAAGTGCTCCATAGAGGTGAATGGTGTACATGATATGTTAGACCTGCATTGATGGAGGTGACCCTTGGAGATTTAACCCAACTAATAAATAGGGTTTTTGAGATTTATCTAGGTAGATGTTGTGCCTTTTAATGATGTAATGTATTGTATTTTTTTTATTTTTTCATCATAATTTCTACTTAAAGAGTGTTAACATATTGACTAGTATCATTTATATTCAATTGTTTTGTGAAATAGTTATTCTCTTTTGTTTCTTGTATGAGTTTAGGTGTTTCTCTCCATCCATTGGGTAATGGGACTACCATTTGATCCATATTAGATATCGATTTGGTATTATTTCACCATGTTATCTGGGATGGTTTGTGAAAATTTTTATTATAGTGGTATTTTTTTCAGCCTTCCTTGATGTCTGTGTGATGTTTGAGTTATCCTGGTAGACATTAGGTATGATATTTTGGACATTGGATGTAGTTATGAGTGAGTCTCTAGCCACCTATCTTTGAAACAAGTATTAAGTCACTATGAGGTGTTTGGAAATGTGATTTTGATGAATTTAGTTACCTGATTTGATTATTTTCCCATCTATTCAAAAAAATAGTTATGAAAAATCAAAATTTCAAACTTTTTTTGATGGAATTAGTATTTCTGTATCTAATTTTTCCTGATATTAGAATCATTGTTGATGTTTCATTTTTTTTCTATTGATGTTGTTTAGAATCATGAAAATGACAATATATTTGAATTGGCCCAAAGATAATTCTATTGGTGAACCACAATAGGACAATCCTCTAGTGAAATATAATATTAATGAGATAGTGGTGTGTTTATTCCATTCTATTGGATTTGATCATGTATTTGTTCTCATTTTTCTTTCGGTAGTGGAACACAAATGGGATGAATTTGATAATCATGTTCAATAATTTAATCATAATAAAAAGGGGTTTTCTAAGGCTATAATTATCCTTATGTTATTGAGAATTGGTTAAAAATATAGAGATAAATTATGAGTTTTTGTAAATAGTATAATCTATAATGTTGAAGTGTGATTCCATTAAGACGTTAGAGACTAGAGGGAGATGGTGGTTTATGATGGTGACCATGGTGAAACATGATATATTAGAGTGTAAATACTTTAAATTTATTTTTTATGATTATTTTTATTTAGATCAAATGGTATTACATAAATCCATGGAGTTTCTCATCCCCTAGCAGTGTTTTAAGACCATGATGTACTATGGGAATTTTTTTGTTGCGCATGTTATGTTTTCTCTCTATTTTGCGAATAATGAGAAATTGAATCCCTAACTATATCATATAGTCCATCATGATGACATAGAAGAAAATTTGTTCATGTTGACGCTAACATACTATGATGATGTGGTGGATAAAATGATGATATATGATCCTAGAATAGCTGGTAGGTCATGGATTTTGAGAATTATTTTTTCCCTAGGTGGTGGTTTTGTGAGATTATTTAATATAAATAGGAAGGGTGATGATCATCATGGTGGTTATAGGTATTATTCAACTTCCAATAATTCTTCGGTTCCTATCTAAGTTCCTTTGACTTACATTCAGTATGGCATTATCAGACAATAAAAATAGTTTTTCACCGAGGCACTCAAGATATGTACATTATGTGGATGCTCAGATAACTTATAGATATTATTTCACATATTTTCATCTCAACATAGTGGTAAAATATCATCATAACTAAAATTTAGTGTGTTAAAATCTTATTCATCTAGAACTATTTCGTTTGAACCGTAGGCATCTAGAATAATGATTGTTCACACAGTGGAATAATTTATAGAGGAATAAGTTGTAGGTCAATCAACTATGAGTGGTACCATCACACTAAATTTATTAATAAGGATATAAATATTTTATATGAGTTCAACTCACTCATTTATAACATCTCATATTTTAAACCTACTAAATATTTGTACAGATCATTTGTCATATGTGAAGAATATCTTTATGGACCACAAACAAAGATAGATATGGTCTTTAGTGTCCTTATGCTTTTCTCTTTATCAAAGATTGATATTACCTTGACAATTTTGTTCTTGACATAAAACATTTTCACAACATTCTCATGATATATTTCATAATTTCTCATATAAACCAGATTGATTGTTTTCATTAGTGGGTCTGTTATACCTTGTTAGATATGTTGCATTGAGATTTTATTGATAATGGGACCCGAGGTATAGTAGATATTCACATCCTTTTCGATATTTTGGAAGGGTAACAAAATTCTTCTGAAATAGGGAGTGAATATTTTATTGATATTCTCCAACCATCTTTATCTATTTTCCTAATGTTCATCCTTCCAATTTCATTATCATTACACTAGAAAGATATGTGAATTATTTTATTCATTTAGTATATGTTTCTTATCCGGTGTCTATTCCTTGTTACCATATGCCTCGGGAAAAATTGAATGCATTAAAATATCAATATTACAAATTTTTAATGACATTATTAATTCATCTGAGTTTTTCACAATGGGGGTGGATATTCTTTTTTAAAATAACTTTGATGAAGCACTTCGCATATGAGTCAATTACTAGAAATTAAATCATGTTATGTTAAATTGATAATATTTGTTTCCCTGGATTAATGAATTTTCTAAAATGTTGAAAGTGTTCATTTGGTTCTTGATTATGGGTCTTTGATCTGGTTACCACTATTTTATAATTATTGAACCATACTTTCAGAATTCCACCTTCAGGAGTAGGTATGGCCATCATTAGAATCTTATTATTCTATTTTGTTTGAATAATTCTCATATAGTTTTATATAAATGATAAAATGGATATTCCAAGAGTACCTCAAAGTGTCCATTGTATTATTTTGGGATAAAATATTTGTTTACTCTATGATAGAGGGGTATCACACACAACATTTGAGTGTCAGTCTATAAATATTGAGAGACACTAACATTATGCGAATATTTTGATATGTACTTTATTGTTTCAGTAAGTATTCTTCTTGTGAAATTTGGTCTCAATAAATAACATTTCAGTTGATCTTGAGTTGGTTAAAGAAGTTATGAATTGGTAAAACCATATTATGTTTATCAGATATGGATCTTCTTGGTATTGATGAGGTATTACCCGAAATTCATTAAATATATCTCAAATTTGGTATTTCCAATGACAATTCTTACACATAAAGTAGGAATGTTCATTTGGTATGTGAAATGCTAGAGTCATTTTGAGGAATTGTAGAATCATTTGATTTTTTAGTAGTGTTGATTCTTATAAATACTAGGATGGGGTTTCTGGTAGTTTTTGATACATCAGGTTCATGTTTGTGTCGTATCCTTATTTATAGAGATGACATGGTCGCCTATGGTTCTAGACATAATAGGTTACATGTGACTAATTATCCGACCCATGATCTGATTCTCACAAATATAATGAATTATATTAATATGTGGGGTAATTAAACTTTTTTTCAACGTTTTTCCATGTATTCCAACCAAAAACATGACATATATATATTATCATAAAAATATTTGAAACTCTGAATGGTGCATTAGGAGGAGTACCTATATATATTTTATTTCAAGAATTCATAATCCCATCATAATGGGATTGTTATTATTGAAGAACCGAGTGGGAATATTAAAGTACAAGAAATGAAATAATCAATATAATATTAAATTATTATGGATATATATTCACTCATGCACTTGGAATTCTAGTAAAATGAGATTGATGGAATTTTACCAATTTTTATTTTACCTCATCTCTTAATGGGATTATTCATCTTGAGATATAGGTTTATGTTTAATTTCATAGAATTATGTAAACTTTTTGTGGTGGATAGACCATTGGGGAGTGTTCATTATCTTCTGATGGTATTTTTTTGGATCTTGTATAGGTCACCATGTTTTGTGAGAATGGCTCTGGTGGGGGATTTCCATAATAACAAGTGGGTAGTACACCTAGGAACCGTGAAGGTGTTCTATGATATGTGGTGAGAATTCAGTTGGCCATTTATTAGAAAATAATTCAAGGACTTTGTTTCTACTAGTTATAACTTTCAACTCTTAAAAGTTTAAAACCGAAGATGTCCATGTTTTCTTCGTCCACATCCAGGGATGATATAAAAGTGGGATGAAATCTCTATAGACTTTATGGATGGATTTCCAAGTACCCCTCAGAGGAATAATGTGATATGTTTTTGGATCAGCCTTCTAACAAAATCAGATCACATTATAACCAATTGATATAAAACACCGTTGAAGACTTGTAACATCCCTATATATAGGAGGTTGTTAAATTTTAAAGTTCCATATGTTATAGTCTCTGATTGGGATATCTATTTTACATATTGTATTTGGATATGGCTCAAGGAGAAACAAGGATCTATGATATGTTTCATCCCAACCTATCATCATTAGAATGATTTCCATATAGAAAGTGATGTATACATTCTTGAGCAAATTATTTTTTTATCCATTCATGACAATGGTGGATTATGGGATTTCCATTTGGGACTCATTGATTTTTCCAAAAAAACAATTACTAGTTCATTAATTGGATGGCCCCATTCTAGGAAGTATTCAAATCATCTTCGATGGAAAATAGATTTTTCTCTTGGTGACTAGATATTCAAAATATTTTCACCCTGATTGGGTCACCAACGACTTGGGAAAAAGGGAACTCATGCATTGAGGTTTACAATTCATTTCGTGATTTTTTAGCATATTATGAAAGTGGATGACTATTTAACACTTCCACTGTATTTGAATTCATTACAAAACATGATTCATAAATCACATATCAGGAAGTATCTTTATGAACATTCTCATGTCCTAATTTGAGATTATCTTACTGTTGAAACCGATTTCTCTATGAAAAAAAATATAGTCTGGATTGTTAAATTTGGATCAAAGGTTCTTTTTGGAATATGAAACAGTTTGTTCTGTTCTATTGAATAATGGTGAAATTTAACATGATACAAGGTAGTGTGTTTCACTGATGAATGTTTCGTGGCCTCATATCATTGACATGAAATATTCTTGATAGAATTTCTATGACGTTGTAACATCTTGTTACTTTATTCATTAATTTATCTACCCATTTTTGTTTCATGGAATCTTACATTAAAGATATTTTGAGTATGATTCAATTATTTTAGAAGCCCATTTGAATGTACATGGATTGGGAAAATTTTTTGGTTGGCCTATCAAACCATGGGCACTATGCTGAGACATTAGATGGGGGTAGGCAGTTTGTCCAAAAAATATAGAAAGAACCTCCAAATCATGAACCCTTTTATGTTGATGGTTTTTTATGTTGGAACATTAATAATTAACTATTTTTCAAAAGCATTGCCCACATACTAGATTCTAGTAGGGGGTCTCAATTAATACTAACAATGTGACCTCTATAAAAAATTTCTTGAATAGGTATTTAAACCCATGAAAATATGACTAAAAACTGAGGACACTAATTTAAGATTCCTAAAACCATGCATTTTTTTAAAAAAAATCTCTTTTATTTTATAGTTTTTCTAGAGGATTTATTATCTCCTCTATCACCATTCCTTCTAAATAAAATTTTGAATTAACGATATGATCCCTCTCATGATTGTGAACCTCCACTTGTGTGGTTTATTTCTCTCTTATCTACTCTCCTTATTAGTTAATTATATATCATAATGTTATTGATGGATTTAATCAATATTTTGATAGATATTGGTTCTAGTTTTAGTTTCATGATTTCATTTACCTCTGATCTCATTGGAATTCCCATTGTGTGTGTTTATTTGATCATGTGATTGAATAGTAGGTTGTTTCAAAATGATTTACCATAAAAATGAAACTCTATGTTTCTTAAATTATTTTAAAAGCTTTTTTATATTATTTTAAAAAATGAATTTTATATTGTATGATAATTCATTTTAAATGGGAATGTAATTATGATAAAAACATAAATTATAATAGAATTGTATTTGTATACGGATTTTGAAAAAAATGATTTCATTTTTTGAAGTCTAAACTTATGAAATTATTAAACATTGATATTGAGAATGTTTGATTAAATTAAAAGACGATTTGAAAGGATTTATTTGGATTAGAACCTAGAATTTAGTATTGAAAAAAGGCATGTTGATATCAAAAAATGTAAAACATTAATGTGAATGAAGAATTATTTTAAAATAAATGATTTTACCAAAAAATAGATTGATTGATTAAAGGTCATGTTGGACAAGTAAGTTACTGGTAGCTTTAGACAATAACATTAGGACCCCAACACCAATAAAATGTATAGATGACGAAAAATTATCAAAACTAGGTATAATATAACCTTTAATAATCGGCTCCCATACATGGGTGTAGATTGATTTCCCATATTGGGTTACCCTGTCTTAGTTTTAATTTGAGTGTGAAAACAAATCAGGATCCATGATCCCTAATGAGATGTTTGAGGATCGTATTTCTATAATCTAATATATTACATGACTTATTGGGCATGGTTCTATAATTTTATTCTTTTTTATGCATGAAACTAATTATTAAAAAAATTATTCATACGAACTAATATATTTAATTGTTTCACATAAAATGTTTTTTTAATACTTCATTAATATCTATTCTATATTTATATTTGAGCAAGTTTTATTGAAAATGTTTATATTTATTTCAATGTCATGATTTATAAAAACTGAATGAAATAATGATTTATTGATAAGACAATACATGTGTAACACTTAGTGATAACATATTGGTATATTTTTCTTAAACCTTACATTAGCCTTTAGGTGTTTGTAACATTTATCATTCTAGGTCCGAGCAATGGAAAAGCTCTAATTGAAGGTGAAGGATGTTCATGATTAATGGGACCTCGAATTATGGAGGTAAATCATGATATATGATCCACTTATTAGATGGTTTTGTCATTTACCATTTTTTTGGTAGATGTAGTTCTTTTTGATGATGTACTTTTGGGTATTGTTTTATCTCTTTGTTCTGGGTACATTCTTCTTCAAGAGAGCTGACATACTAACATGTATAGTTATCATCCACTATTTTGTGGAAAAATAATTCCATTTTGTTTTTTATGATCCTAGATCCTTGTCGCCAACCCATGGTTATTTCAAATTCCCATTGGGACATGTTAGATGTTTATTGGGTATCCGTGCACCACGGTATTCAGGCAGGTTGGTGACATCCAATACCTGCCTCTTCGTTATTTGATATATAATTTTACAACACCCATCTAAAAAAATCTTCTGATAATGATTTATAATTGAATTTATCTTCGATAGTATGAATGATTTAATTTTAGATCTAAACATTCTATTCAAATTATCAAGAAAATTACTTTTATTATTATTGTAAGTTAGCAATTTCTTCAATCTCCCAAAATCTGACTTGAGAATAAATTCTTCACTGTTATCTTCTAAAAATGGTAAATTTATTCCATTTTTATTAGATGATAATTTTGAATCATTATGCTTCAATACAATTAACATAGGTACCAATTTAATATTTTAATGAAAAATACAGGACGAAACATTTTTTAATTTAGAAATATCATGTTTACACTCATTTAGATCATATATGAGTGTGGTATATATTATATAAATATTATGATATATATCTTCACACTAAAAAACAAAAACATTCATGTAATATTATTTGTGAGAAACTCTATCCTCATCATCGAACTAAGAATCATTATTTAATTGAAATAGAACGCCTTATCCCAAATAAAAATAAAAAAATTCATTTGTTATAATATTTTCTATAATTTAAAATTCATTCAAACCAATGTAAGTATCAATAGAATAGAATTTATTTTTCATATAATTATTTTTATTGATTAAGTGAATGTTATTTATGATCAATGATCTTTAATGTTTCTCTAAGTTTAATTTATAGATTTGATGTTTTTTCTTTCATTTCTCCAAGATTATTTTACACCATTATTTTTCTTCTTCTTCATTGGACAATCAGGTCTGATATGACCTTTATTCACTCATAACATATATAGAACAATGATATTTCCTCTCATGCTTCTATTTTATATCATTTATATAAATCTTGTAATACCTTCACATAAATTTATTTTTAAACATCCATATATATACACAGTTGAAAGGATACCATCAGTAGGTTTCTTATGACTACCATTCAATAACCTTTTGTAAATTAATATAGAAATACTTGGTTGTGAAATATTTATTTTATATTTTTAAGATTATGAATTTGATACAGATAAAGATATATTAATCTTCATTTAGTTCACATTTACATTTTTTGTTTGTTTTTATATTTTCTAAGCATGACAATAATTTCATCTATTCTAATATACAAGATGTTTTAAGATTTGTTTTACACCTTCCAAATGTATTCATATGAAATAACTATGATAACCGTAATTTTCGGAACTAGATGTTCATATGACATTTTTTTACCATGTTATTGAATTATACTCCTAAAAATATTAAATTATTGGTGCATACAAGAAAAAATATATGTGTATAAAAATTTTAATGTTTGATAATCTACACTTACTATATGTCCCTTCATATTGAGAACATTTGATGTTCTAAAATTTATTATTTTTATATTTCTCCAAATAATGTTAATATCTTGACATAACTATAAATTAATCAATATTTTTTTTTTGAATCCCATGATGATAAGTATCACTCACTCTAAAAGGAAAGATTAAATCATACATTTTAACTCATGTACGAACGATAATTTATTTATCAATACTTGTATATCATGGTATTGTAGTCTTAATAGAACACTTTGTTATATGAGTTTTAACACTCTCAATACTAAACCTCAAAAAAATTGTGACATGCTATTACATTATGATCATTAAAAAATTCATGTAGGATTTATTTATTTTAACATGTGAAAAAATGATATTGATGTAGAGAATTTTTATTTTACAAAATTTTGTGATTTAATTATTTATAATGAAGAAAAAAACTTTTGAAAAAAGATTATATATGATTGAAGGATATATTTTTTAGAAAATTATTTTATATCAGCAGTATATTTTTTTAAAAATAAATTATGTTAATAAATATAGATAAATGATTTAAATGAAATATATAGGTCACTATTATGTATATAATAAATTAACATTCATATATTAGTTGTTACAAGATAATAAATGAGTTAAACATCTAAAATGCATTTTTTAAAACTTTTTTACTACAGATTTTCACAGATAGTATGTTTAATTTCCTAATATTTCAGTAATTGTATTTAATAATATTTTATTTATATGAAAAATCATTATGTGAAGACTGCCTTCTAGGTGAATAGTGAAAAATACCAAATTTGAAAAACTATTCCTTTATTTCCTATAAATCAATTAATTTAAATGTCCCATTATATTTTAAAAAATTTTAAAATAAGAATTTACTTTTTATTCTTAAAAAATATCTTATTAATTTCATGAATGTCAATATTCTACATTATTTTGGAATAAAATCAATTTTTATAGTTAAAATATGTATTTTTATAAAATCAATTTTTTATTATGCTTCAAGAAATTATTTCAATATTAATTCTTACTTGATATGGAAATTAATTCCTAAAAAATAGTCCATATTTTGAGTCAAAATATTTAGATTATATAATAATTTCTACTTCCTTTTCATTTATAATTAACATTGACCATAAGAAAATTTTATCACCATGATAAAAGATGAAATGGGTTAATAGTTTTTGAAATTATGGGACAAGGATTAAAAAACCACTCAACACACATTTATTAATATCATTTTATTTCATTATGTATTCCATAATCCTCATAAATTCTAAAATATATGAATTTTGTAGAATTTATTTTTAATATGACTGTTAAAGTATATAAGTAATGTATAATTACAAAATGTCACTTTGTCTATTATATTATGTTTTAATGAAATTGATATAGGTAATAAATTATAAAAAATTAATATAGATGATAAAAATAAAAAATAAAAAAATATATTTATGAAATTAATTTATTTTTAATTTTTAATGATAAATATGTTTCTAATAATTTCAACACAACATCGATGTAGTGAATGTGAAAGTAGTAGAAAAAATAATTTAAATGATTTTATAAAACATTAAAAGTAATGATTTTTTGGAGAATTTTATGTACAATTAAATTTTTTATAATAATAGATCGTAATTATTATTAATTATATTTATATCTTAATTATAATTATATAATGATGCCTCTATTTTAATATTTTTTAATAATTAATGAAATTAACATTAAATTGTTTTTAATGATTTGAAAAATTTTATAAATTATTTTTAAAATAATAAAAATAATTTCATATAAAAAATATCTGGTAATTTGTATAGGGTATTTGAAATATTACATAGAAATTCTATTTGAAAATTTTAAAATCAAATTCATGACCCATAGATATTGAAATATTTGTTAACATAATTAATGTTAATGGGGATAATTAGGTGGTAATGTAATTTTAATGTTTTATAATTACGTATAAATTTATCTATATTTTTTAATAATTATTATATTTTCCTTTTTATATGAAATTATATGAATAATTTTTCCATTTTAGATGTTTTAAACATGAATTATATACTATTATATCATGTATCTACAATATTTTCTCCCAACTCAATTATAATAGGGAATCTCATCTTCTATATTATTCACAACTCCCGAGCTATTTATGTTGACCAATATATAAAACATTACATTACCAACCATCCTATCCATTTTATATAGGATCTGTTATCTCAATAATATCAACCTAGAATTATTAATTTCTAAGAAAAAAAATTCTAGAATGGAGGTATAACTCTTAATAGAGTGTTTAAATGTTTATTTAGTATTACATGAGATTTAATTAATATATAACCTTGGTCGTATTATAAAATTATTATAATAAATAAAATAAAATATATTTTTTTTATTTAAAAACCCCTATTATTTTCATTTTTCATCGTATGAGAAGTGAAAATATCACTCATGCGTGCATGTGGACTAGAAAATCTATATAGTGATGTGTTTCATTTTTCATCACCACCTAATAAGAAAAATTATTTTGATACTTCTAATGATTTTATATTATATTTAGAAAATAATTATAATACTATAAATATAATATATTACTTATCTTATAACCCTTCTATCCATTGAAATTTGATAATGTGGATCGTGAGTACATATGGACTATGACCTCCATAACGTGACAAGATTCATTTCTACATTTATAGATTTCTTGAATTATTATAAATTTATATTTAATTTATAAAATTGATCATTATTTAATCATTTTTTCTCTATATAAGATATACCATAACCCCTTTGACCCTGGGATTCCTTCCAATGTTTTTTGGTTATTATGAATGGAACATCCTCAAAATGTTCGACATGAACATAATATATTTAGTCAATATACAAGAAATGTTAATAAAAAGGGATTATTATATGGTAAAAAACCTATCAAAGGTGCTTACAAAAGAAAATAAATAATATTATATTATTATATAGAAGTTGAAGAATATATGTGGCAGGTAAGACATGATGTAAAAGATTTCATGTATCAATTTCCCTTTGTTGAGCCATATTCAATTATCACCACATGATTTTTTAAAGTAAAAAAATACCATATTAATATAATTTAACATTCATTTACATAAATATATATTTATTAGAAATACTTTTATTTGTATTTTTCATTAATATTTTGATTCATCATTTACTAATGTGGTGGTAAAATAACATTTAAGATGTTGTTTTAAATATTTTCAAATACTTTCACTCTATGTAAATGTTATTATATATATTTATATAATGTTATCATTCATGATAAGAATAATCTTAAATTTTATTTTCAATTAATATTTAATTTCTTTACCATTGTTTAAAAATGAATATTTTTGAATGATTCATGTATGGGATATTTTCAATTTATTTTAAAAAGTTAAAAAGATTATATTTAATGTATAAAACATGAAAATATTTTCCACATATTATTTCAAATATTCATTATAAATATTGGCCTATATTTTCATTTATTATTTTCAAATAAAATATATTTAACATTATTCTGTGATTTTTTAAAATTATTCCAATAGAAATGGTTTTTTTTCTCGTGTTTTTTAAATCGTATTTCTAATTATTTTATAAAATTAATTTAATATGTATAAAAATCATTCAATTTAATTTATTCATCATTAGAGATAATTTTTAGAAGACACTTTCAACCTTATTTTTCTGGTTGCCTTATGTTTATGTTGTTTAATTAAATGAAAAAAATTAATATTACCATTCTTTATGTTAGTTATCCAAACATGAATTCATATTATCAAGTCATATTGAATATGTATTATATTTTTGGTGCAAAATATGAGGAATTTATTGAAAATATGACAATGATGGGTATAGATTCATTATATATATATATATATCCTCATGATGCTTCTATAAGGCTCAAGGTAAAAAATAGAATTGTTATTTGTCGGTGTTTATCACCTAATATAATGATAATGATATTTCCAAGGGCTTGAATATATGTAAAATGTACAGAAAATATGCCTTAATATTAAGGTGTATGATTTCATAGTAGATGAACATGGTAGAAAGGACATTGAAACCAACATAATGTTGTCCATCATAATGGAATTAATTATTGTTATATTTGTGATGAAATATATTTTTATACATTGATGTATTTAATTTATATAATTTTTTGGGGTTTATTTGTAAATCATATGATTTATAATTTTCATAAAATAATACTATTATTAAAAATTATTTATTCCTAAAAGTATTTTTAAAAATGAAAATTTATCTTTTTTCATCATTCCCTTATGAATTATGATATTTCACTAATTCTTGTTCAGGAATCATTTTATGAAAATAACTTTGGGGAAAATGGTGTTTCAATCGAACATATTTATTTTGATCTCAATTATTATTATGATAAAATAAAACATTTTACATGGGTTTTCATGTTTTTCAATGGAATGATATTTTTTTCTTTTTATATCACATACTAAACATTTTATGATTATACCACATTTTTAATTATTTAATTGGCCTTATGTATGTATAAGAACTATAAAAAAGATCTATCATTTACCCCATGGGAATATATATTCATACTATCAAATGTGTTTACAATAAAATAGGCATTCAAATTTAAGAATATTATATTTTTTTAGGATAATATATATTGGGTTAAAGTGTCAAATTTATCTTGAATATGGTTTTATGTAATAATTTTTTCTAATTCTCTAAAACATTGAACCAATAATATCCTTGAAATGATATTCAATGTAACCATTTCAATTATATTAATAATTAAATGAAATTAATTGAATAAATCAAAATTATTAGTATCAAAAAATTATATTAGATAACATTATATTTTAGGGAGATATTGGTACATATGTTAGAATTATTCTATATACCTAAAAGCTTTTATACCATGGGGAATAATGGTTATTTTTATATTATTCTAAAGTGTATAATAAATGATGATATTGTTAATGATATCTTAGTTTCATCACCCTAATAAAATATGTTATAATATCTTTTTTTAACTTACTCACAATAAATATTTGTGGTATATAAAGTACCTAGAACTATAAGTAATATATTTAATATTGTATTTGAGGGGAATTTTGGTGGTTTTTTGAAGGATAAATAAAATGGGATAAGTGTTGGAGTTATATATCATGTGGTTATTCCAAATAAAATTTCTCATGTTATGGTAAAAAACATAAAAAAAATAAGTTACTTAGTAAACCAAATTCATGAGAACTTTAGTTTCTCTAACGTTGATGTGATAAATATTATCATGCTAAAAATTATTCATCATTTTAAATGATATGGTTATGGGAAAATTCATACAAAAATTATTTTAGTGGAACATTGAAGATATTTCAAATATGATGAGTATAATTATAATATATATTAAGGTCATAGAAGGAATAGTTATGTTGGATATAAAAATGATTTAGTAAATAAAGGATTCGCAATGATATATGCTGAAGATGAAGAAACATCATATAAAAAAATGTATGTGATATTTTACATGTTTTACATATATTTAATGTAGGAAACATGATTTGATTAGTATTATTTATTCGTAAGATGTGATTCTTATTTTTTGATTATATGATGGATTTAATAAGGACTAAGTTATAAATGCATGGTTTATGGTTTATAATGGATGTTTAATTATTGTAGTGTCTATATAATTGACATCAAGAGTTATGATGTATTTTTAATTTAATTAATGGTTGAAATAAATTTGGATGATTATAAGTTTAAACTCATTAGTAAAAATATATATTTTTATGCAATCAGAGTAATTTTGGATTGATTTATTAGGTTTTAATATATGATTGTGGAATATGTATGCCTTAATCGAAACATTTTCTTTAATGATTTTTTCGAAGAATTATTTTATATTTTACTGATATATGATGATTTTTATTTATAATATTTTCGGATAATATGATCATTAATGATGAGATAATAATAGTCAATTTTGAAAAATCAATTACATAATGGGACATATATTTTATTATATAGATAAATATGGAATGAAAATTATTTTACTAACTAAATTTCTACATTTATTTTGTAAGAACATTAAATTTTTTGGAAAATTATATTACTGAGGTAAAATATATATGTGCCCAAGATTGTAGTTTATTTTAGGAATAAAGGTGATAATATATTTTGGAAGCATGTATAATTTTTTTATGAATTTATAGAGATTCATGTTATTAATGGAAATTATTTTCATATTTTATAGGATATATGATCTTGCTATATACATTTTTGTTATGTGATATTTTGTTTGATTGATGTTTTTTAGAGATAAATTTTGTGGTGATCATAGAAGAATTTTTGATCAAATCAATAAAATATTTAGCTTTCAATTTCAACCATTTTTTTTATTCTAATATATTTAAAATCAGTAATTTATCTAATGACTTATTGTAAAATTTGGATGTTATTGTTGTGTTTTCTTATGTATGATGGTTTATTCATATTTGATATTTTCATATTTTTTTGTAATCATATTATTTTTAATTAATTTTTAAAATGAAAAAAAATACATTTACATCCCCTTATAGATCATGTGATCCATTATAAGTTGATTTTAGTGATTCAGATGTCAAACATTCCTCAGGAATAGTCTCTTATAAGATTAAGAAATGAGATGTTGGATCAAAATGAAAGATAATACAAATAGTTATATCATAATATTGATGCACAATATACAAGAAGGGGTGAATTGTTTAATATAATAATTATTTGGGAACTTCTAAAGTTGGTTAGAAACCTTTCTATTATTTAAAAAGGTTAAACAAGGTAAATTCACAAAACCTCTATATTCTACTATCTTGCTTGATTCCGAAAATATGATTCCGAGAATGTAGTTACGAAAAAAGTAGTTCCAGATATGAAACTTAATAGAAGTTTACAAAGGTAAAGATTCTACCAGAAAGCATATAGAATCCCACTAGATCGGATTATACAAGTATAAGAACATATAAGATTGTTATACTTTCCTCAACAAACAAAATGCAGCAGAAAACATTAAACAAACAAGTAACAACTAGTAAAAATTTTAACCCAATGATATGGGTATCAAACAACCTTTGATAAAGGTCCCTTGATTAATACTTTCAAGAAAGTCTATCTTACCCTCACCAGGGTAATCCCTCGATATGATGATTGGAGTCTGTCATGCAATCCCCGAAAGCCCTCAACTTCAAGGTAAAATGAAACTCTGTCATCTTCAGCAAGGAAGTTCTCAAACATTAATGTACTCGGCACCTTTGTCTACCTATCCCTGGACGCCCTCGAATGTACTCAGCAACATTCAGAGTCACATGATGCAATTCTGAACAAGATGTTCAGTACACACTAAGCATGTTAAGTTTCTATCTAGAAATCACTTCAGCGACATGTAATCTCTAGAGGCATAGAACCATTATGAGCTCTTTCAAATGAGCTCTTATTTATAGGCACATTCTCAACGGTCAGCACCCTACTCCAATGGTCATATTTTTCCTTGAATTTTAGAGGGACATGTACACATGTTGCTTAAAAATGGTTAGTTAGTAAGCGAGTGCACAAAATCATTTTATAACCAAAGTGTCAGTAAGAAAAAATATGGTTACCTAACCAAATTCATTTTTCAGAATGTAAGAAAAAAATGAATGTTCAGAGTCTACCATAAAACTATTAAGAGTCTATAATACATTGATATTCAGATTATATTTATCATAAGAGTTTGGAGTTAAAATTCGATAGAATTCAGAGTCCGAATTTTATGGAAATTCAGTGTCTGAACTCATAAGAATTTGAAACCTGAACTCATAAGAGTTCAGAGTAAGAATTCAATGAACTCAAAACTTGAACTCATAAAAGATCGGTGTCTGAATTCATAGAACTGAGAGTCAGAACACATTATTGCTCGGAGTCTGAATTCAGAGATCTCAGAAACTGAACTCATTAATGTTTGATGTCTGAATTCAGAGAACTCAGAGTTAGAACTCAGAAGAGTTCGGAGTCTGAATGTTGAGAGTTTTGAACCAGAATTCATATCCCGAAAATAGAATGCATTATATTTAAGTATATATATAATTCCAGGGTTTTGGATATGAAAAAAATTTTATACATAGTCAAAATGAACGATGAAAAACACGATAAGGGTATATTTCCATGGGGAAGGAATATTTTCTTTTTGAAAGTAAAACATAAGTTAAATGTAATTTTCCTTAAGATAAGGTGTTTGTGATTTTCAAAAAATGAATAAATGTTAATGTCATAAGGAATCCTTATTGACTCAACAACCTCCCGAAATATGAAGGAATGGATAATACATAAGGAAACCATATTGAATCAACAATATCCCCATTTTTGGAAAGCACAAACATCCTTTCAAAAAATAATATAAAAACTTAGAAAATATTTTCTGAGATTTTTAATACAAATATTATCTCCCTTATTACATGGGAAATGATGAATACGACTAACTTCGCCTTAGGCTTTGTAATAGTAAGGATCGTAATCTAGATTTTAGGAATAAGACTTAGCATTTTAATTCATATTAGAATCTTCTTGTATAAGAACTCCCCCTTGGATGAACATACCCCCTTATGGAAATTTCTTTTTTACTAAGAATTATTTTCCATTCTCTGCCTTTTTGATATTCAAAAAAAATATAGTGAATAAAAAAGTAAATATGGTACTTGAAATATTAGTACAAAATATCCATACAAAAATAAGCAGCAAAAATTTCATTAAGATTGGAAAAACTTTATACAAGAAGAAAAATACATCAAAAGATCAGATTTAAAAATGTAATGCTTTCCATTCCTTGGTATCAAATTATTCCCAATTGTTTTGATCTTTTTAAACTCCTTGTGGTCATCCTTTTCTCATTTGAGAATCGGATCAGTATCATCATCTTTCTTCTCTAAGTCATTGATTCTATCTTCTTGAGACTTAAGAGCCTTTCCATGATATTTTTGCACTTATTCCTACTTGATAGTTTTTTTTATACATCTATCTAATGATCTATTTCTCTCTTCCATAATTGAGCTACCGAATACATCATTCCATTTAGATCATTCACTTCTTGATGCTAAGAATTCTATTCTAGAGTCATATTTTCATAAAAATGCTTGTGAGATCCTTGACCTTACCATCTTCAATGTCAAATGCCTCCTTGACACTATCTTGGAACTCATCAAGATTTATCATTAAACTATCTTCTTTGAACAGCTAATCATTTTCATACAAATCCTTTTGTGGGAATCGTAGTTAATGAAGAATTTTTTTAAATCTTCATCCAGCTTGGCACACTTATCCATTACCATGGATACTGAATCTTCTTTTCGATTTAGGTTGTATTGAAGCATATGGAATCTAGAATCATTTCTTGGAAATATCATAATATTACCAACATGTTTTATCAAAGACTAAACAACGAAATCATGTCCCTGAGATGATGATTCCGAATCTAAAACATTCCTAGGTGAGGTTTATTTTTCTATCTCAGCATGTTTCCTCTATGAAGATCCATCAGCTTTATTCTTCTTTACAATAGCGTTACTGGGTGAATAAACTACCACATTTTTTCCCTTATCATTTTTCGGAATGTCTTCCTCATCAAGAGATTCTTGTTCACTATCAGGCAGCTGAACAATTTTATCTTAATCTATCACTTATTTCTTATCACTTTTCTCAGCATCCTCTGTGTGTATGAAATCATGATTATAATTTTCTTATTCAGAAAACTTATTCTCTTCTTCTTAAATGTTGTAATCCTCTCCTTTCTTATATTTCCTAGGTGTAGCGAGCTTTGAAGATTCTGATTTAGAATTTCGGATTGAGAGATTCTCGGATGGGATTTCTTTCTAATGGAAATTTTCTACTTGCTTAATCAACTATGTGGTGTCACCACTACTTTCTACTTCTTCTTAAACTTATTCAGAATCTTTTACTTCTTTGACTTTTTCAGGAGTCACAAATATCTTCCCTGGAGATTTAGGTAAAGCTTCTACCAAGAAGGATTTTGTTACCGGAGTATTATTGGAAGCCTTCTTAGTATCCCTCAAAAGGGATTTCACAATCTCTACTTCATCCATTTTCTAATTTTGTTTCTTTTCTTTCTAATACATTTCTAGATACTCAATTACCTCTTCCTTTATATATTTTTCTTAAGAAGGGTATATTCCAAACATAGGATCCCCTTATTTCATGTTCTACTTTTATTCCCTCCACATAGCTACTACCTCATCCGGATAGGCTTTTTTTTCTTCGTCTTTGGAGGTGATGACTAAAAAACATTATCCAATGGATTTTTTTCCTTTTCTTCCTCTTCTATTACTTTCCACTTCATTGCACATTTTTTAGAAGTCTCAACCACTACATATTTCTTCGGTATATCTTCAGCTTCTCTTTCTGGAAATTCATAAAATTCTATGTATTCTTTGGAAAATCCAACATTAATCCTTATTAAGGTATCATCACTTACCAACATGACTTTGCAATTTCTTGGTTTTGAACTGCAATGAATTTTGAAAGACTCCAAGCACAAAACAATTAGCTTTGAAAGAATTGCTGGATACATAATGATCTGTGCCTTTATATTTCCATTCCTTATATTCTCGATCGTAATCAGAATATGCTTAACTAGGTCGATCTTCCTTAGATTTACCAAGAAATACAATACATACATGTCACTTTTCTTCATACTGTATGTGTCACCTTTTCTCAGAATGATGAAACCTTGAACCCATAATTCGAGAATCTATAAATTTGTAGTGACGTGAAAAATCTTCAGAGTCATAACATCAGCATAACTGAGGCACTCCATATCTTTCACCTTAACAAAGCTTCCTTGAACATCCGAAAACTTATGTAATCGGAACTCTGCCTCATACTCGTAAGAAAATCCAATTAAATTTGTATCCTTGGTGTACCAGAGAGCATAATTCTTCACATATCTTTTAAAAGAGAACTTATCTGTCCCATCTTCCCAAAAAAAGATTATTTTTTCATAGAATTCAACTAACAAATCCTGATACACTAAATATTGAGCTCCTGGAATCGATACAAAAACACTCTCCCATCCATTTAGTGTGATGTTCTTTGAGATGATAGAGTCATAACTGGCGAAGAAGCTTTGATTCACCAACCATTTTCTATAAACCATCCACTCCAAGAATGGCTTGATAGTAGACATGACATTATGAGAGGATTCTTCGACAGAAATTCAGATTTATGAAAGATTAGGGATGTTCAGAACGAGCTTAAGTAGAAGGGAAGAACTTCATCATGCGAGAGCTTGAGTTTAGATTTGGGATAATCAATTAAGTCCTTTATATATGTGTTTGATACAGTGTTTTATCTTCCAAACTAAATCCAATGGCTAAAAATCCTTCTGATCATATCTAACGTTTGATATGATAGCCGCAAGGAAAACTTGGTAGAATCTAATCTTTTGAGGTTTTTAAGAAAAACATTTGGATTTAAGGAAAATATAATCTGAAATTAAAAAAAATGAAAATACAAGTAAGTAAAAGATGATTACGAAAACACAAGAATGGAAAAATACCTCCAATATTGCTAGGAAGATTATTCATAGTGAGGAAAATTATTCTTGAAAAACATTATATTCCAGAAACAAACTATTGATTATAAAATATTTAAAAAATCTATGAAAAGTTTTTTTTATAAACCTCATTATGGAAAATTTAGATAATCTTAATATGAATATATTCATTAAAAAATTTTCATTATGAAATATTTAAAAAATCTTACTATGCAAAATTTCCATTACGAAAGATTGGGAAAATATAACTAAGAAAATTTTCATTACGAAATATTTTGAAAATATGACTCTGAAAATCTCCATTACGAATGATTTGAAAAATCTGACTACGAAAATTTACATTATGAATGATTTGAAAATTCCGACTACAAAAATTTTGATTACAAAAGATTTGGAAAATCAAACTACGAAAATTTTCATTATGAATTATTTAGAAAATATTACAACAATAATCTTCATTAAGAATGATTTGGATAATCTTACTATGAAAATTTTCATTAAATTTTTTTTGGAAAATCTAACTACCAAAAATTTCATTACAAAATATTTGGAAAATATAATTAACAAGAAAATTTACCCCCTAATGAAAATGAGTTTATTACTATACGGAGATTGGTTTAAACAGAATGTTAATAAATAAGATTACCTTATGGTTATCAATCCTAACTTTTTTTAATGTATTCAAATCTATCAGAGGGTAAATTTTTTTGAAAATATCAGCTAGTTGATCTTGTGTTCTTGATAAATTGAAGAATGATATCCCCTTTTGTGTGTGATCCCTAAGAAAGTGATTCCTAATATCGATTTTTTTTTCACAAGAGTGATGTGCATGGTTTTTAATTAGGGTATTGACACTAGTATTATCACACAGAATTGTTGTTTCGGTAAAAATCATATCATAGTCTGTAAGTGTGTGTTGCATCCACAACACTTAAGCCTGGAAACATCCAACTTCTACATATTCAGCTTCCGCAGTGGAAAGTGCTACTGAGTGTTGCTTGTTGCATGACCAAGAAACTAATGAATCTACTAAGAAATGACATGTTCCGGATGTACTTTTTCTATCCATTATACATCAACCAAAGTCAGCATCTGAAAGAGTTTTTAGAACAAAATCATTTCGAGAAGTATAAAGGATTCCTAAATCCATGGTTCCCTTTAAGTAGTGAAAATTTATTTTCACTACCTTTAATGAGATTCCTTAGTATTGGATTGATATCTTTAACATAATCATACTAAAAAATTTATGTTTTTATGACTAACTGTCAGGTAAAGTAAACTTCATATCATATCTCTAAAAGATGTTTGGGCTACTAGTTTCCCAACTTCATCAAGATCAAGAGTATTTGAGGTACAAATGGGAGTACTAATACTATTAGTATTATCATATCCATACTTTTTAAGATGATACTTAATATACTCATGTTGGGATATATATATTTCTTCTGGTTTTTGTGAAATTTGAAAACCAAGTAATGATGTTAACTCACCCATCATACTCATTTCAAACTCATATTTCATTAGATCCTCAAAGGAATCAATTAAAGATTTCTGAGTTGAACCAAATATAATGTCATTAACATAAATTTTAAAAATAAAAACATTTTTCTTATCTTTATTTATAAAAAGTGTTGGATCTGTATTTCCCGTAATGTAATTATTTTGAAACAATAATCCTATAAGACTATCATACCAAGCTCGAGGGGATTTCTTATGTCCAAATAATGCTTTGGTAAGTTTGTAAACATGATCATGTTGTTTTAGATATTCAAAATGAAGAGGTTGTTTTACAAAAACATTATCTTTAACATAAATATCAAGGAAAGAACACTTCACGTCCATTTGAAAAAGTTTGAAATCGATGAATGCTGTAATGAAAAGTCGAATATGAATAAATTCATGTCTTGCTACTGGAGTATAGGTTTCTTCGTAGTCTATTCCTTCTTGTTGAATATAGTCTTTAGCAAATAATCTAGTTTCATATCGTACAATGATTATATTCTCATCACATTAATTTTTAGAGACCCATTTGACTCCAATAACAGAAGTTTCCTAAGGTCTTTCAACCAAAGTCCAAACTTTATTCCTTTTGAATTCATTTATTTCATCTTGCTTATATTTTACCCAATCATCATCACCTAAAGAATCATTATTGCTTTTTGGTTCTAATTGGGAAATGAATGCGAGATGTTCTACTACATTTCATAAGGAAATTCTAGTCCTTACAGGCTGATTTACGTCATCAATTATACTATCACTGGGATGATTCTTTAGAAAAAACTGATTTGGGTTTTGTAAAACCTGTTCATCAATATACGGTTGAAAATCATCTAGGTTAAATGCTTCAGAAACATCTTCTTGGTCATTTTCCTTATCATAAGGATATTCTATCAAAGTTTGATAATCGGTTTTTGAAAACACATCCGAAGATGTATGTTGGGGTTGTTTAAAAACAAAATTTTTGATTTCAATAAATTTTACATGTATTGTCTCTTCAACAGTACATGTATTTTTATTGAATACTCTATAAGCCTTAGATGTTGTAGAGTAGCCTAAGAAAATTCTTTCATCAGATTTTGATGTGAATTTGTGAAGATTATCTTTAGTATTCAAAATGAATACCTTGAAACCAAAAACCGTAATATAGGAAAGTCTAGGTTTTCCACCATTCCATAACTCATAAAGAGTTTTATTAAGAAATGGAGTAATCAAAATATGATTTATAGTATTACATGCAGTACTTAATGTTTCATCCCAAGAATGTTTGGCTACATAAAACTCACTCAACATGGATCATGTTATCTCTTAATGAATTATATTTCTTTTTTAAACAACAACATTTTGTTGAGGTGTTCTTGGTGCTGAGAAGTTATGAATAATGTGTTTTCTACTACAAAAATATTTAAAATCAGATTTTTGAAATTCTCCTCCATGATCACTAAGAATTGTTATAAAAGGAAGGTTTTTTTTTCATTTTTAACATGGGCTCTAAAAGTTTCACAACAATAGAAAGCTTCATATTTATTGGGTAGAAAAAACACCCATGTAAATCTAGTGTAATCATAAACTATAAAAATTACATAATATTTACCTCCAATACATCTAGTTTGTGTTGGTCTCAAAAGATCCATATGCACTAACTATAATGCATCAGTGGTTCAGACTTCACCAACTGATTTAAAACATGATTTATATTGCTTTCCATATTGAAAAAAGATCACAATCTTTTGAAGAATCATATTTATGCTCTGATATATCCTTAACTAATCTTTTATTAGATAGTTTTCATAGGTTCCTAAGGTTACAGTGTCTTAACCTTCTATGTCATAACCAAGAATGGTCTTCCCTTACACTAACACAAGGTAAGTCTTTGCTCCTAAGGTCTTCTAAGTTTAGTGTATATACATTCTCTCTCCTATAGGCATAAAGAAAAAATTATTCCATGGAATTGTGTACTATGAACTTTTCATTCATAAAATTCACAAGGTAACCTTCATCACATAATTGAATAATTCTAATGAGGTTGTGCTTATGACCCTTAACAAATAAAACATTTGAAATAAATGTTTTTTCAAGAAGAACAATCTTACATATAACAATAATTTCTCCCTGAGAATTATCTCTTAAAGTTACTTTTCCTCCATTAGTCTTGATAATCTTTTCAAAGTAGTTTTTGTTACCAGTCATGTGTCGTGAACATCCACTATCCATGTACCTTATATTTCTATTGTTACTTTCATTGCTTTCCTAAAAATAAGTGTGTTTGACTTTCGGAACCCAAAATTTCTTGGATCCAGATACTTCAGAAAGAAAAATATTTGGCACCCACATTTTCGTAGAAAAATAAGATTTATGAAATCGTATAGACTGAGTTTAGATTAAGGAACAATTTCGTGCACAATACCCACCACACTACAGATAGTACAGAAAGATGCACATTGAGGAAAAATATAATTGTTACTAAAAATCGGTTTAGAACTAGTATAACCAAATCCAGAATTATTCCTTAGAGGTCGGATTTCAGAATACATCTTATCAAAATTTTCCTTAACTAAGGTAAAGTTTGACAAACAATTTATCAAGGAAAATATCTCTAACTTTATTTTAACAACTAAGTTAATATCTTCAAAAACATTATCTTGAGCACAACAGTTAGGCTCAAAAAAAATTTAGAAATAGACTTTTCTAGATCCTTAGAATGTTTAACCTTCTCATAATTTCATTCCTCATGGTTTTTTGAAATAATTTTAAAATAAATTATTTTCTTATCAAGATATTTAGAAAGATCTGATATTTCCATAGTAAGAATAGTATTTCTAGAATTTTCATTATTATTTTTTTTCTTGAGTTTTGAATTCTCATTCTCACGGAGCATAGAAAACATAGAAAATTATTCATAGGAAGGTTAAGTATTATCTTCATTTGCATAATAGTATTCATCCTAGGATTCATAATATTTACTATTACAATTTATGGATACATTAGTCATGGATTTAGAATTGTGTACCTTAGCCGTTATGCAATGATTTTCAATAGGTAAACCAGGATTCTTCTGTCCAGATGATTCATAATTTGATTATTCATCTGGAGAGTCTCAACCACTGGAACTCCATGTTTCATTACCCTTATAAACATTATAAACATTATCTTTGTAGTACTTATTTCTATTTGTTTCAGAATATTGTTCCTTTCATTCTTTTCTCTTAAGCATAGGACAATCATACCTTATATGTCCAGCTCACTTGCATTCATAACATGTGACTTATGAGCCTTTTTTATCATTCCATTCTTCATGTATCAAGATTGAATGTTCTTCTGTCCAACAATCATGTTCATACTTCATGCAAGATTGGCTAACTCATATTCTGAAGATTTACATCTACTAGATTCAGATCATATAAGAATCTTATTAGATTTAGATATTTTAAATCTCCCAGGAGTCTTGGAATTCATATGATTTGAAGTATTTGTAAAATCAACACATCCATTTCCATTATTCTTCTTAATATTTTCATCATCTCTCATCATTATAGACTTATGTTCAGGAAGAGTTCAAAAAAAATTATCAAGAGAAATGTGTCTATCTTTTCTATTTTCATCTATATCTCTTCTCTTGGATTCCCACTCATTGGGCATGATGTCTATGATTTAATCCAAAAGAGCTACATCATCTAATCCTTTCTCACCTATAGATTGTAAAATATTAAAAATAGTTATTATTCATTGTTGCACATTATTATGGCCTCACATATAAGAAATTATTGTTTATAGGCATATAAATAAGAACTTTCCCAAGAGAAAATAATAACCTAATAAATATTACATTCAGAAACTCTTCTCTTCCAACCATATAAATACCACCCTCCTCCACTAATTTATATAAACATTCAAAACAAAATATTTGAAAACTTAACTAATATAATCTCTCACCATATTTATTCTCCATGTCTAAGTGGTTTTTGATTCACTAATATTTTAATATAAGTATATTTAAAGTGTGATCTAAATAAATATATCCAACAAATAGGTAATTGTCTTCCCAGAGTTCATTCAAATGTCATCCATTTTATACCATCTCTTAATCTTATTCATATATAATAAATTAATTAAAATATTATCAAATTTATACTAAAATATTATTAATAATTGTAATTTAAATTTTCATACTCTCTCCCTCTAATTAATTCTAAATTGAAATCATCTTCTATATTATCAACGGTTTACGGATTCTATGGTTGATGAGCTTAATTTTTAATTAGCGAATTATACGGAGGGATTTGAAATTTATTTAATGAATCAAATTGTTATTTATGATATTATTAAGATATATAAAGATAAATTTAAGATAAAAGTCAATATAATAAAAATAATTTCTCATTGTAAATTTCTCTGCCTAGAATAATCATACCAAGACACATTTCTAAATTTGAATATATTTTATAAAACTTATTACAATATAATTTATTTTTATAATGTAATGATAAATAAAACATGCATATAAAATATTAAATTTATGTACCCATTTCATATGAACATCCATAATTACAAATAGTCTAATGCAACATTGAAACTATAAAATAGTCACGCCCAAGATAATGTATAGAAATGTGATATCTCAATGAAATGATAATAAAATAGTCGATAAGAAAAATAAAAAAAATTAGTATACAAGAAAAATATTATTAAGGAATTATTTAATTACCATAATATTATTATATATTGGTATAGAAACACATACCATGTGATTCAATAATAGAGGTGAAGGAACTCTCCACTAATACATCATATCATTACGTTATTCTTTATCTCCCTACCTAACCATAAATATTAATTAATCAAATGAAATTATTTTTTATTCAATGTATACTTTCAGTTTATATTTACTTAATTTTTTATCATATTCATTTAGGGGGTTACACATGTATTTTTAATGATTCATTCTCAATATTCAATTTAATGATAATTAGATTAATGAGAATTTACTATTCCTTAATCCTATTCATTTTCCAAACATTTGTAGTTTGTTCCCTTCCAAATTTTATAACAATAATAAATATTCTATTTAATAACATTATTTTTAATATTTATTTTTAAAAATAATTTTATATACCCTTTTTCATAATATATTATGTTAAATTATCTTAAAACCCACTTTATTGATGCATTTAACATCTTATTTATTATCTCTTTTATTATTCATTTTCATCAATTAAACTTCATTTTCTAGACCAATTCTTCATTATTCATTTATAAATGTATAAAAATTATTTAATAACACTATTTATTTTAATTAATTATTATATATTAGTTGGTTATTTCTTACGACATTCTCATGTAAACCATTTACATGTCATGGATTTTTCATTATCGCTTTGATTTTTTTCATGACTTACTTATGTAGTAAACATAAGAATGTATATGTTATGATTGTGATTAGTGGGACCAGAATTATATATCACCCCATTTAATTGTTTATTGCTTTCATATATAGATATACCATATATGGTTCATGAGTTGTTATCCTTTTATATTATGTCATGTTGTCTTTGAAATGATCCTTATCTTATATTTTTTATGTTAGGATTTGTATTGTTTCCACATTACAAGGATACCATGATCTTATGATATCATGTTTTCATATCATTAATCCATGAAATTATATCTTATCCCTCACTTTTATAATATCATTATATACCCCATGTCATATATTTACAATGACACGATCGTTTTTTATTCTATTTTGAGACTTTTTAAGTCACTCTTATTCTTTTTGTACGTCACAAGGTAATCATTTATAGTTATAATAATGTTAAAGACTATAGTATCTCTTTATAAATATCATAATTAACATAATGTGTTGTATATTAAGGTAGATTTAATTTATACTTGATCTCACAAAGACACTAGTCTTCCATATATTGGTTTTGTAATTTATGGATATTTAAAACAAATATTAATATGTATGTGTGTAAGACATGGATTTATATATTTTATTATCTAATAATTATATAGTTAACATTAATTATTAGAACATGGAAATAATATTGTAAACATGTGGGATAATTTTATGCATAGAAAAAATATAAAAAAATAACATTAAGAATGTTTGGATTCAAATAAATGGTAACATTATCTTTAGACTACATATGGTTATAGGTTTTTTAGAAAATTCAATTTGGAGTAATAACACACAATAGTGTTTCATCTATATTTACTCAGTAATCACTTAGTGTAAAAAATGAGATTAATTTAAATAGTCTGTTAGTACTCCCTAAAAATGTGTTTTGGTTAATTGACATACTTATTATAAACCACTATCAAGTATTGGAATTTCATTTTATGGTTTTATTGAAATATATCATGTAATATATGTCTAGTTTCCTAAATATTAAAATCATAAGATTTATTTAGTATTATTTTGGATATATAGAGTGATCATAATATTAAAATGACCATGGATAACAAATATTGAATCTTAGATATTTTTACATCAGGGTAAAAATTTCATATAATAGATATTCATTTGAAATTAATAGTTATAAATTCTATTTGATTATTAATTTTTATATTCTCATAAATAATTCTAAATTTTTCTAAATATATATAAACATGAGGAATCATGCCAATAACCAAAATGATGTGAAATTTGATGATTACATGAATAAGATGTGAATAAATATGGTTGTTTAACTGAAGATCCTCATTATTTTACTTATATAAGTGACTCAAGTTATTAATAATAACTATAATAATGTGGAACACCCTCATCATCACATGGAAGATAAATTTTGTTTAGTTTTTTTATGTGACTACAAACTAAATCATTAAATGGATCTTCAAGTCACCAAATTTAAAACATCATATCAATTCCAATGAGTTTATATTCTTAGGTATCTAATTATATATGAAATATAATAGAATTATATCTATTTACCTATTTGATGGAGAAGCTTATCAGTGGTGGGAACTGATCAATAAAAAAACACCCAAGGATGAAATTGAATTAAAATAGTGTAAAGGAATCAAGAAATTATTTTTTTTATAATTATTTAACCCACACTCTATATCTAAAAATGGATAGCAAACCTAGGTACTCTTATTAAAGGATAGTGATTCAATAATTTCATCTTTTGGAAACATCATTGGATTTCTAGGTACACCACCATCATTTTAATTTTTAATAGGGTTATGGTTGGTGATTATTTAGTGGATAAAAATTATGTCTTTGGATATCCATAATAATTGGAAACCTTGATATCTATAATGAAATATTCTAATGTGAAGGTAAAGTGGAGATGGAGATTAATGATTAAATATGGTATTGTTGGGATAAATAGAAAAATAGGATAATACTATTTAATTCTAATTTATAAATGGGTATATCTTATGCATGGAAGAATGTAAAACTATACATATACCAAAAGTGCATCAAGACTAATCTGAGGAACGGTGTAAATGTTAGAGCTTGGTGTATCATGTCTAGAAGGGCTGAAATCATGTTAATTAATAGTGAAGAGAAATATAGATTTATACTAATATATTGTAATAAAAAATGGTTTCAGTCAATCATCCTCCTATGGTGCAATTATTAAATTAAAATGGACATCAGTACAATGAATCTCCAAACATTATGAAAAGTTCTTATGATGAAAACCTGTGAAAATAACCTCTATTTTTATGTGTAAAAGGGTGGTTTTATGTTATCACTACTTCTAATTTATATTAAGAGAAGAAATTTGTAACCGTTACACTTTTTATTAAATAAGAATAATAATTTTTGTAATTGATTTAGATGTAGATATTCTATTATCTCATGAGTGTTCATTAAAATAATCAAAGACCAAATGAAAACATGGAGGTTATGGTTTTGGTGGAAATTCTTAATGCTCTCATTATTGAATCTCAAATATATAAATATTCTACACTTAAATAAATTGGATGAATATCCCTGTATACCTTTTCATACCCCTTTTATTAAAAACATATGTTATACTATGTGTGGATTGGTTGTCCTTATAATAATTCAACACTATCTCAATATAGACGGAATCACATTGCATATCCCAAATCATATACTAGTTTTATATTAATGAAATATGGATGATTATTCACGTTGAAATATAATTTTTATGTATAAACAATATTACCTAATTGGAAAGAATATCAATCTTTGTTGATTGAGATAATGCATAATATAATCAATGAAATAATTATAATTATAAGGGATTATAAAAATATATACCCAAAAGTGTATCCTTTTATTACCAAGGTATTATAGGTTGAACTTTCAATTGATCATATACATAGAGATCTACCTAGTACAATGATTACATATAGAATGAAATTGATTAATCATTAAGGGATGAAGAATGATTTTTAAAAGAATTTTAACCAGGGTTTTATATAGACAGGTGCTTATGAAAAAGTTTACATTAGTCCTCAATTTAAAGAATTCATATGGTACAATGCTAATGAACATCAATTTTCATCAACTCAAAATCATCATGATAAATAATATGCATCTCCTTCCCTGAATTGAGGAATATTTCCATAAAATACAATAAACTCAATACTTATATAATGTGGATATTTAATCAGGATAACATCAATTGATGGTTGGGAAGGATGATATTTCTGTAGAGGAATTTTGAATTATTTTAAAACATGATTATTTTAATGTGATTCCCTTCAGACTCAATATTTATCCATTATATTTCATGGAATTGAAGAATGATGTATTTTTAGATTATCCTTATGGTAGTATTTATTTTTGAATTTCTGATATAATCTAAAATAAAGGAGGAACAGGAGCAGTATTTGAGTACTATTCAAAATAAAGTGATAAAGGATAATATATATTCATGGTATAATAAATGTGATTTTTTGATTGAGAAAGTGACTTTATTGGGGCATGTTGTCCCAAAAAAGAGATATTTATGGATCCCCCAAAGAAAATAGTGTTTTATAAATGACATAGAATAACATATATAATCAATATATACATATTACAAAGATTATCATTATACTAATATTAGATTTATATGAATATATAATGATTGTAAACACCAGCCTAGGCTTATTAAGAAGATATTAAATTTTTGTGAGATTAAAAAATGAAAATATATAATTTTGGATTTCAAGAAGAGGATAATCACTACACCCGTAGTTACTCTTCTAGTAAGTAGAGATGGAATATTGATCTTTAGTGATTCATATAATATTGGATTGAGTATTTTACACATAAGAAATGATAACTTTATAGCATATTTTATATGACAATTAATGTTTCATCAAAAAGCTATCCAAGAGAGGATCTCGAGGTAATTAGAGTAATAAACACATTGAATATTTGGAGGAATTATCTCTATGGAAATATATGTCATGTATATAGAGATAAAATGATCATGAAGTATATATTCACATAGAAAGAATTCCATATACACCAATAATAATACGTATAGATGATTAAGAACATTGACTACATAATACATTAGCTTCCATTGAAGGAGAATAATATGGTTGATGCCCATTGATGACAAGACTCTATAACCATATCCTTTATTAGGATTGAGAATTATGCAATATCCATAGACATGAAATGGCTAGATATGGAAATAAAACAAGAAAGTTAAATCATCCTACTTTTCTCAAATGATATCTTAACACTCCATTCTGGAGAAAATCAATAATTATAAAAGGTATGACATTGATATAGAAAATATGATTTATTATATATGACTTTTGAAATCCTCATTGTTTAACATTTATGGATTATGACTTCTTAGAATTTTTATACGATTATTTATACCATTATAAATTTTGATAATTAATGATTTATCGAATAATTCTCAAATATTGACATTCTCTGACCACATAGGGTGTGAAAATATATATACAGAGATATAAAGAGCACTACATGTGGAACATGATGAATAAATATATTTCTAAATATAATTAATAGTTCTTGGGGTGTCAATAAAACAAGGAATGAATTTTAATTCTAATGGGATGATGAAACCATTTCCCCTACAATTATGGAACTAAATGAACCTAAAGATATATTTTTTCACCTATTTTAAAATTTTATTCAGGAAAAATAATTTAATATAAGTTATAATGGAATATTATATAATGAATTACCAGATAAATCTAATTTAAGGATATTAATCACTTGATCAACTAGTTATGATGTGCATCAATAATGTTTTGAGACTAAATAGAGCACTACTATAAATGTTATATAATTGAGATTTTAGGTCCACATAAATGTTTTAGAAAACTCATAAACATGACTCGAACATAGAGTTGACCTATAGTACAATATATCATACCCATATTGATGGAAAATATTTATAGAAAATCCAGATAATTATGGATTTTTTAAGATCTTTCACTATGTATTTTAAATGAGGTAGAGATCTATATATTTCATTGTTGAAGATTTAAAATAATCATATCTTGAATCATGTATTTAGATGGATACATTTGAAGTTCAATAAGGTAAAAAATTATGAACAATATTTTTTGTTATTTCAAATAACATAACAAATTGTGAAGTAAACATGTGGACAAAAAGGAAGAAAATGTTAAATCTATCTAGAAACAACCCAATGTAATAAATAGTATAAAACAAAACTATGTGGATAATAATATATTAAATATGTATTTTGAGGTGAAATATAAAGTGCTATTCAATATATATCTATTGAAAATAGTTAAATTATTTTTGATGAAGGGAATGCTATGTTCTGGACACATTAGCAACATTAAGATTTGTGATCACATCAGAGTTATGTCCCATTATATAAAACTCATAACAAACATATATCATGTAGACTAATAGTTATATATATCCCTAATGATGAAAGTATATGACATATCCCTAATTTTTACAATATCTAAAGGTGGTACAGTTGGAGTAAAATATCTATTATGAGAAGAAACTAGTGAATATCTAAGACTGTAGTGATAATGTAATATGAAATAGGAAAAACCTCCTAGTTAATGTTCTATGGAGAAACCATAAGATAGAAGTGGAATCATTTTAGCCTAATTAATTAAAGAAATATAAATATCATCATCTATTTTAAACCTAGTTTGTGAAATAAAATATTATAGTAAAGACTTTTAAAGGATGGTGAACATGTTGTTCATGTATCGTCTCAACCAAACTCTTGTTATATGTTGATTTTTATGCTCATAAATACCCTTGTTTGTTTTTAATGAATTTTACATAAGTATTAATCAGGAATTTATATATCATAATTTTTTCTTGTTTTATGGAATGTAACATTACGGAATGTGTTCTGGAAACATTTTTCAAACCACATGTTTTATCAATGAACATATGACTCATCAACCCTATGCTGAATAGTTAACCTATTATATATGAAACCAACGTTAAAGTCTATAATTTCATTTCATACCCTATGTCCAAGAGATTGAATATATTTTTAACCAATCATACATTTGGAATATTACACTAAAAGAATGAACATATGGATTCTCATCCCTATGTCAATTTTTTTCACTGGGTTATGTGCAGATGAAAGAATGGTCAGGGAACCCTACATTGGAAGGAATTCTACGCTATGAAAAGGAACCATACATTTTGAAAAGGAAACCTATTTTATTCATTCGAACCCTAATCTACGTAATGTAACTCTACACTTTAATGTTTATCCCTACGTTTGACAATTAAAAAGTGGAGGTTTAAAGCCGCATTTTTATCTGAGATTCATGCACTGGTCTTGAAAAAATTACAGGTCGATTAAATGATTCTATAGGACTGTTAAAAGGAATGTTCTGATTGATTTAAAAACCATATTCATCAAATAAAATCAAATCATTTTTAAGGGAATATATGACTCCCCTTTTAAAATTGAATTTTAATATTTCTGTTCTATCTAATGATTTTTTTATATAAAATACCAAAAAAAGAAATCTAATCTATATATTCAATCCCAATTTCCTTTTAAATATACATTCAAACATACAACATTATTCTTTTGAATATTTATTACACCACTGATATAATTAATGATGGACTTTGTTATTTGAAAAATAAGATACGCTTTTAAAGTTCTATATTTTCAACCTCGTACTATTGTTAGATTTATGTTGTTGTTTATTGCTGTTAATATTGAAGGTCATTTTCAACCAGGATAACTTCAGAATTATTCTTTCTTAAATAAAATCATTTTGAAAGAAGAAGATCCATCTACTATCAGTTGATGTTTCAACTGTGAAGATCAACATGAACCATCATCAAATAAAACTCTATTTATTGGATTATCAACTGTTCATACTCATATTTGATGAATGTATCATCTTCTTTTACTAAGCTATAGATAATTGGTTCCCTATAAAAGAACCAAAACACTATTTTTAAAATTTTTGTAAAGGATTCAACTGCCTGCACTTAGTTGTTGATTTTAAGGTCTTGTGATAAGAGGACCTTTCTAGTGAAATTCACTAACTCATAGAAAGAGTTTTGATGGAGTGTACTAGGGGATATTTGTGGCCATAACCACAATAAAATTTGTGTGTTCATTATTTTTTTATCTACTACTGATATTTCATATATATGAAAACAATTTATATCTCAATAAATCATAAAGGGAGTACAAATCCAAAATTAGTGAATATTATTGAAAAGACACACTTCACCTCTACCCCTCTTGTGTTATCTTTTTATTATTACAACCTAAAAATTGGAATGAAGGGGTATCTTTATGAAAATACTATAGAAAGAATAATAAAATAATCTATATAGAAATAATATGTCAATTTATGATCTAAAAGAAGGAATTTATAGGGTTTATGCTCAATGGTTTAATGGTGGAAACTATGGATGCTGGAAATCTCATATGATCATTTACTTGAGAAATAATGTATTCAGAATATACTCAAAGATCATCATTTATTATGACATTACTGAGAAACTAATGACATGGGATGCGACAACCAAAGATAAATATGACATCAATTAAAAGGCAATAAATTATACTATCTACAATCTTGGACCAGATGAATTTAATCGAGTATCATCGTGTCATACTGAAAATGAAATGTTGAATACAATAACCGTCACATATGAAGGAACACACAACATAAGATAGACGATATATTCTAATGAAAAGCTAAAATTTTACACTTTTTAAATCTTTAATGGTGAAATAATCAGACAAATGAATGTATGGTTAATAGAAATTTTGAAAAATATTACTACCTTGAAAGATTCCATCAGTCATTTAGATCAAGCACTGAAAGTACTTAGAGTAGATTCCTAGAAATGGAATGGTATATCTTTAGCAATTCAAAAATCATTCCCAGTCAAGGATTTTACTATGAAAGAATTAATTTGACCATTGATGATATACAAAGAATAAATTCAATCTAAGTTTTAAGATCACAAGACTATAGTAAAAAGGGAAAATACTACTCATAAAGTGACATCTTATAATCATAACTAAAAACCAACCTAAGAAGTAAAAAGTTGAAAACAATTCAGATTCCTTATATTCTGAAATTGAAATGGGTCAGCAGGCCATATAGCCAAAAGATCCGAGAGATAAGCAGAAACCTTCTCCCATAATTTAATAAATGAAAAGGTAAACAGTGCAGTACAACTCAGAAAAGGGGAGCCTTACAAATCCGTGATTAAAGAACACCATCTCGATCATTCCTAAACAGATTGTCACAATAGATGGGAAAATCAAAAGACCAATGGGAACTAACCTCCATGATATCCCTTTTAGATAGGGCATCAACAACCTAGATTGCTTCACGATAAACATGGGAAACATCATGGGATAAATGGTCAGCAAGACTGAGACAAGAAATCCATAAAGGCGGCATCTTATATGGAACATTCCAGGATCAGTCTTTTAGAATCTCTACAGCATCAGAGGAGTCCGATTCAAGCCATACTCTATGCCAACCATAGCGAGCCGTGTACCAGATGGTTTTAATCATCGCCCACAGTTCAGCTTCAATCGCATGATCATACACAATATAATGGAAAAACAGCCTTTAAAGAAGCCCTGATGGGTTCTGAAGACTCCACCACACCCACCAAGACCTGGTGCACCAGAAGCCACCCCATAAATGCTCACTTTTAACCAGTCATAGATTGGTTGAATACACCATATGTATTTCATCACTCATGGTTTTCTTTCCCTACCACTAACACCAAGAGTTCTCAAAATGAGAAATCCAGATAAATCGTTGTTCATTGAGCCAATTAGATTCATCGAAGCATTTTTGATGCTTCGATGGATCACCATAACCCCTTCCCGAAAATATGGCTTCCCATTATTAAATAGAATTTTGTTCTGAGACTTCCAAATATAAGAGATCACTGAAAAATGAGCAGTAATAAGCAAGGATTTAATCTTTTCACTGAGAGCCAGCTGAAGAACTAAGGACCGCAGCAACTCAATTGAGCATAAATTAAAACAGTACTAAAAATTCCATTGCATATAGGCCCAGAATCAGCCAGTAAAGCAACACTGTATAAACATATGAAAAATAGATTCACCACTCTTGATATAGAAAAGGCATACCAGAGCAATGTTGAGGCATGTACGCTGCAAAGCAGATTGGATGGGCAGTCGTTGTGTCCAGATTTTCCAGATTAACATGGCATCATTGGGGAATATATAGGGCTTACGAATAGCCTCCACCCTTGATGGAAATCCAGATGATACACCACACATCATCTTATAGTAGTCCCGGTTAGAAATGGATCCATTAATAGAAGGTTTCTAGATCATAACATCAGTATCAAAATAGACATGATTTGTAATCTCAATACAAAGATTACTACGAATGATGGCATAGACAGCAGTGTTCCCCTGAATATAAAATATAGACAAATTTTTCAAGGATGGTGGAATGGTGATAGATATCATAAAGGGAGAGGACAACCATGGAGTGTTCCAGCTATTCAAATGGGATTTAGGAAAGACCAACCATAATAAATGAGACATGATGCTAGAATATGATCTTTTGACTGACATCCAAACTGAAGATTTCGGAGTCCATACACTTTCTATTTTGTATCCTGTCAAAAAACCTGCCAATAAGAAATTCAAGGGAGTAATCAGGCTTGGCCAAAAGTGTCCATGTGGAATTTTGAAGAAGAGCATCATTGAATATTCTGATATCCTTAACTCATGTTCCTCCCATATTCACTGGCTTTATAAAATCTTTCCAAGTAACAGTGAAAAGTTTATTTTGATGGATTGAACCAGTAAAAATACAATTATATATCAATACACTTAATTCCTTGATAAGAGCTATTGCCCATTTGCTAACAGAAAAATAATAAACAAATATGGATGTGATAAGAGAGTTAACAAGATAAATTCTTCCAGCCTGAGACATGGTCGTCACTTTCCAACTTTCCAACTGATTAATAATTTTCAGTTCTATGCCTTCTAAGTGGACATGTTTCACCCTTCCCCAAAACAGAGGGATCTCCATATAATTAAATGGAAAAGAACCTATTCTCACACCAAGCTTACAAGCAACACAATTTTTCTTCAAAATTCAAACTCCTTCTCCAAATATAACAAATGATTTATTCTAGCTGATAACTTGGCCTAAAACCTCTTAATAATGTGGAAATATACTTTTGATGCAAGTAATAGTCCCCCTATTAGTCTTACAAAAAAAAATTATATCATCAGCATAATGTAAGTGTGAGAGAGCCAAGGAATTACTACCTGCTCTCATGCTTTGATAAAATCCAGTATTAACAAGATCATTAAGGCACAAACTAAGGCAATCTTCATCCATGGAGAACAGAAGCCCAGATAAAGGATCACCTTTCCTGACTCCTATAGTGCATTTAAAGAAACCCCTAGGGGATCCATTGACAAGAATCGATAGATGCGAACTTTTTAAAATGGAGGAGAACATACCAATAAACTTCCATGAGAATCCATGAAGCCTAAAGATTGTGAAAATCAAATAATGTCGTATAGTGTCAAAGGCCTTTGATATGTCAACCTTCAAGGCCATGTTTCCATTTTGAACTTTTCCTATCATAATATTTATACATTCTGAAGAATTAAAGAGACAGTTCTAAATACTCCTACAAGGTACAATGCCAAATTGATTAGCATAGATAAGATTCTTAGCAACTTCACCCAACTGGCATGCCAAGAACTTACTAATAACATCAGGAATGGATTTTCCTATAGAAACATGCCTAAAGACTTTAATATCCAATGCGTTATATTTCATCGATATCAGATCAATGAAATTTGAGTTCATCCTAAATGACATAAAATAATGATGGAAGAATTCCCTAACAGCATTGATTACTTCAATATGAATAATGTCCCAGTAGAACATAATGAATTTATTAGTGAACCTATCTGGACCAGCAACACAGTCCATGTTTAACGAGAAGTTTTCATAATGTATCCCCTTATATGAACGAACCTCAGTGAGTTTTTTATTCTGATTGTCATCCAAACTCGGTTCAACTCATCTTATTATCTTGTTTGAGTATCTCTCCTCAGAATCAGAGAATAACTTCTCAAAGTAACAAGTCACAGTCTTTGCAATCTCAGTATCATATGTGAACAATGTGCTATCAAAATTAAGATCCGTAAGGGTTCTCTTTATCTTTTTCTCCTAGTGCATACAACTAATGAAACTCGATTTCATATCCTCATTCTTCATCCACTTAACATTTAGCTGATTTCGGTCCATATTTTCCTTAAGAGTCAAGAGGTTGTCCAGCTTAAAGGCAGTTTGTATCTCTTCTTGAGATGGGGTGTCCTGATGTTTATTTCTTTTCTGACATATTAACAGATTGGATTCATCCCCTTTAATAACATTCTCAATGTTAGAGAAGGATTTTTTACTCCACTCTTTGAGTCTAGCTTTGAACATTATCAGCTTGGACGTCAAAATGTGCAAAGAGCTAACAGTTACATCAATTGTCCATGCCTCCATTATTATTTCCCTGCACCCTGGCACAACCAACCATGTATTGTTGAACCTAAAGGGTAAAGGGGAAGATCTCAAAGTACTAAAACATAGGTCAACCAAAAAAGGATTACGGTCTAAATGTATTCTTAGAAGGGTCTTTCCAGAAACCTCCATTGTGTCACTTATTTTATCCATCCACACCAGACACCTATCTAATTTACTTGCTTGCCTCCCATTAAGAGTGTATCTACTCCATGTAAAATATGCACCGGAAATGGGAACTTCAATCAGTCTGCATTGGTCAATGCAGTGATGAAAGTCATTGGCTGAAACTCTGCAGAAGTTGATTCCAGTTTTTTCCTCTGGCCTCAAGATGGTATTAAAGTCACCAAGAAGAATCCATCTTGTCAAAATATTCTCAGATATGGTGAGTAAGGTGTTCCATAATGATATCCTTTTGATGTATTGATTGAAGGAATAATAAAAAGTCACATAGAGGAATTGGACTGATGACAACAGAATACAGTAACTTCCTGTTGATCAATCTGAAAAGAATCAATGATGACACTAACATGTTTTATCACCCATAAAGAATCAGTCCCATTATCCGGATGATTGGTATCAATCAGGGAGTGCCCAATATTATTCTAGTTGAAGTCCACCCATCTCGAAAAATTCCTTCTTTGGTCAGCAATACCCAATAACGTAGGCTTATTGGCCATGATGATATGCTTCAGGGTTCTGACCGTGGGAGAATTCCCAAGACCATGGCAATTCCAAAACATTAACTTCATTGACTGGATGCCCTCCACCTGGTGCAGGGGCCAGCATAGCTTTTAGCTAGGAATTTCTTAGAATCTGAGTCAGTCTCATCCACTGATTCATTGGAAATATCTCCAGCCTGAGCAGATTTTGTTTCATCAATAAAATGAGGGATGAACCTCTTATCTGAGCTGATTGGCATTGTTAAGGTAGCAGGTAATTCTCTTCCAGTAAACTTTGATAATAATAACTAAGAGAATTCATCTGTAGGCTCCTCATTATTGCACCAGGTTGAGTTTCTCCCAAAGGGGGAACATGAGCTGCTAATTCCTATATTATATGGTCACCAGAACCCTCAATACTGGGCAGATCAGATCTCTCATGTCTTGTCGAGCTGTCCCCATGGGAGTTGTGACCAAGGGCATCTTGACCAGCTGAATCCTGACCATCAGGCTTAACACCCCTTATAAGTGACTCATTATATTGATTTTTCCTACCTTTAATTAGAGAAGCAGCTCTCATATCCTCTGCACCTTTAAAACCATTAGCAAGAACCACATTAGAAGGATCCTGTGAAGTATTCCCTAATTCAATGATCCCATTATCAGCAATGGGAGCATTATCAACGTTTGAGTTCAAGGCAGCTCCCTGAACTTCCACTTTATCATTCACTTCCTTCCCCTTGCTATCAGAATAGCAGGGGCCCTGAGTAGTTGTCCTCCTTTAACAACTCCCAACATCATGGCCTCAAATGATCCATAGGGAACAAACCTTATTCCTATTGCAGTCAGATAATGTGTGCCCAAAAATATGACAATTGAGAAAAAAAATTGGTTTCCTTTCCTACCGTATTTCATGGATAATGCTATCATACCTAGTGGTGAAAACAACCTCTTCAACTAGAGTACTTTACATATCCACCTCCACAAGAATTTAACATAGTGTCTAAAACTATGATTATCAGTTTGCCTATCAAGATTTATTAGATTCCCTATATAAGATGCAATATCCCACAAGATTTATGGATGCCAATAAATCCAACATAATTTATGAATTCATATCCATACCTGGGAAAAGCTATTCTTGACTGAGACGGGGTCAAAATTTCGATCCCACTCATGGGTGTGAAGGAAGCCAGGATGCAGTGGAACAGAACCCAAACTCCATGTGCTCATTTTTCATTCATCAGAGGGGAAAACAACATGATAAAACCCACACCCCATGGCCATCATCTTCCAGTCACTGATGCCCCAAATTTCCTCCAATATACTTCTAAGATAATGAAATTTTCACGGCCGAAATCCTTTTGGAATCACTACTCGGGCAATAATTGAAATCATGCACAGTTTTAGCCTCTCCTCGACAGCGCCTTGATTCGCCGATACAAGTGCAATCCGTCTCTTCCAAATGATCCTACCATGGTAACTTATTGCGCAATCCATGAATGAAAATCCACCAGCCTTTTTGGGCACCTCCCCAGAGATCCTCCCATGATTAAGCTCTGATTTATCAGATCTTCGCTTCACACAGAGGCTAAAGTGATCCGCATTCACAATTTGGTCATCATCGACAATATCAACAGCCTCCCCCCTTTTATATTTCACATTATCTTAATCCTACTAAGGGTTTCTGCCCACCGCATTCTCGAGAACCTCCATCACTGAACATCATCTAGCCATGTATTTTATAAAATTCATCAAGAAGAAAAGAGTCTTCAGACAATCCATTAATATGTATGAAAGAGATACCCATGAAGTATAATGCTATGAATGTAAAAAACGGGGTCACATCTATCCTGATTTCCCTTAATTAAAAGACAAAATAAAGAGGACAGAAAATAAATATCATAAAAATTATTTTTTTGATCAAAAAGGAAAATGATCAATGAATGATACGTGGAGTATATATAAATACTCTAGCAACTCTTCAAAATGTTATTCTGAAAAATTTCCCCCAATTCTAGAAGCTAACATGTTCAATATGGTTGAAGAAGAATAGGTACATACCTATTAATCTTCAAATTTTGACACTAATTATTTCAAAAATGATAAATTAGTTTCTTAATATTCAATTCTAGAAAATATATATTATTCCTGATTAAAGAATTATAAAACAATTTAGAATATTCAAAATTCTATTTTAGGTTAAAGAGATAAAATTCTGAAACAACATCATTAACTAATTGAAAAAGTTAATTATTCTACATCAAAATTTATTTAACATGAAAAAAGAATAAAATAATTATAGGATGAAGTATAAAATTATAAAATTAATGAAATTAATTTTACTAAATGATAAAATGTTCTAAATGAGATTCTTGGAAATATGTTATTAAAAAATAAATATTAGAAAAATTATTGAAAAATAAAAATTACATAAAATTTATTTTGTTCCCAATTCAAAAAACTCTACCTGCTGTTATTGTGGAATTAAAGGTCATTAAACAAACAATTGTTAATTTATAAATACTCAAATTAGTTGTATTAAAAAGGATTTTATTTCAAAAAAATATCTAAACCCAGTGATAAAAATTATGGAAAAATAAAGCAGATCTAGATTTCTTGATCACTACTCAACAACACTACTTGACCTAAGAAAATATAGGTACCAAAACAACTATGTTCTTAATTTATTTTTTAGGAAAAAGGCAACATAAAAAATATATATGGTATATGGATAGTGGCTATGTAATGGCCCGAACCCCTCTGCTCCATTCCTTTGTTGAAATCGATATGGTCAACACGACGCACGTTATAATGATAATTTTATTAATACTGATGATAACGTAAAAATATGTTAAATAATAATGATGATGACATAAATTGTGTGATTAATTAAACTAAAAAATATAATAATCATGATAAAATGATTTAATGGGTGTTATTATTATTAATGATGTGAAGTGGGAAGGTGTGTGACCCATTAGACGTTGATAAATGAAACATGCGGTTTATTATTAATTGAGTAATTGTTGAAATTAAATTTGAATAATAATAATGGGTGTTTTGTTATTAATATTATTCATAATATTAATAATAATGAGAAATTAATGAAATGAGTCATGGTATTTATTGCAAACAAATAAATGAAGATGCATAGTGGAATCATGGTGGCGCGTTAATAAAATTAAAGGTGAGTTAATTATTATTATTATGTTAAATAATAGTAATACTGGTGGCGTAAAAATATGTTGGGTTTATTAAATTGATTGGTTTTAATTTAATAAAATTGGTTTCAATTTAATCAGTGTGAAATAAAAATAAATAGAGTTAAATAATTAAATTGACGTAATGGTGGTTGGACATGGTCAACGTGACGAACGTCAATAATAATAATAATTATTAATAATAATTGGTGACGAGTTAAGAATTTTTTTAATTGGGTATTTGTTATTATTATTATACTAAATAATTATAATAATAATGTTGGTTTAAATTTTGAAAGATCTGTTAATAAAGATTTAATGAGTTTTGAGATATGAGGATAGATGAGAGATGTTATTATTTATGATAATTGTGTTAAAAAAATAATGATAAAGGTTTAAAATGGAGGTTGGGGCGTGCCACATGGAGTAAAGGAAGGGGGGTGCCACTTTTGGGAGTGAGTGAAAATTGTGGAAGAATTAATGTGTTTGGAGAGAGAAAGAGTTAAAGGAAATAAAGATTTAGAATTTAATGCAATAAAATAAATAAGTTAAAAAAAGGAAATCAATCATGGGGTGGGGCGTGGTTGACATGGATTCAAAGAGGGGCCTTTTATTTTGGTGGGGCGTGGATTTTGGATATGAGGATTTAAGAAATTAAATTAAATTAATTTAAATAATATAATAATCATGTTATTGTTTTTGTTGATAAAACACTTTTTCGACCGTAACGTATTCGTGCGACCTCGGTTTCATGAACCATCTGCGGCAGTGTGACCCTGACTACGAGACGGAAATTATGAGTCCAATATTGGATGTCTTTTTCGGGTTTTCGGATCGGGTACCTGAAACGCTTGTGAATTAATAGATTTAATATTATTATTAAATCTTCGACCCGTCATAACTCCCGCGTGCGACGTCCGATTGGCATCTTGTCAGTGGCGATGTGATCATATAATTAATACGATCGATTCAAGTCTAATGTTGGATATTAAATTATGGTTTGTGGCTCGGGTCCACAAAACACCCAATAATAATAATATCATTATTATTAGGGGATCTTGTATCCATCGTATCTCCCTCATACGGTATCGGATTGACGAACCGTCAGCGGCAGTGTAATCCTGTAATTAAGACGGTCATTTTAAGACCAGTGATAGATACCTTTTTATGAGTTATGTCTCGGGTCAACGAAACACACATATTAATAAAATTGACGTTATTATTAAAACGCGTGGAAACCGCGTGACGTGTCGTGTGTTGACCAGTAAAAACGCGTAACGGGTGTACGGTCACATCGTGTATTCATCAATACACGCTGCATACTGTTTTACCTATTCGTTGCCTATATAAGAAAGGGTCGTGGATTATTTCCAGACCAATCGCTTCTTCTTCGCACGACGACACTCTTGGATGATCAAGAATTCTTCCTCCTCTAACTTCTTTGTCCGAGCTCCGAATTACGATCCGTCAGCGGCCACAGGATCGTAGCGACGAGACGAAGCTTCTAAGCCCGTACTTGTCACCATTACTTCTGGCCTTACTTCTCCAGCTACCATCCTAGGTGGCGTTTGTCGGGTTTGGCGAAGGCGGAGGACACCGAAGGACGTCGTCGGAAGCAACGTGATCGGGACCTTTTGAGGTAGGGATCTCACCTTTGTCTCTCTAATTTGTGTATCATGTGTGGCAGGTATCCTTTTGTTTTCATGAGAAATGGTTGAACCTTTAAATAAAGATAATAAATAGTTAAACAATGGGGTTGGGAAGTTAGTGATTGTTGTTACCTTACTTTATATATCCTGTGATATTATATTTGTGAATTGAATGTGCTTCTACCTACTAAAAATCACAGTCGTTGGGGGCCTTTGCTTACGCAATTAAATGTTGCCCTCTCCTTCTGTATTTTCTTATGGATGGAAACTTCATGGAATGTGGAAATTGGTTAGTCACGTAAAGTTGACTTTTTAAATGAAAATCTAGGACCCTTGTGTGATCACCCTGGTTGAACCAAAATGGAATAATGAACATGTTGGTGGTTTGGTTGTTTTGTGGGAAATGTTTTTATTCTGGAATGGTGTTGTGATGTGATGCTGGGCAGCGGGACTGCGACGTTTGGGTGGTGATCTTATTGGAATGGTTGATGGTGGAAACGTGGAGGTGTGAAATGTTTCTTAAACGATGGGGTTGAAATGGGAAGTGGTTGGTTGTGGAAAATGCCTTTATTTATGAAAAGTGTTTTGATTATAAAAAGTGTTTTGAAGTAAAAGGTGTTTTCAAATGCGGAAATGTTGCGTGTGTGGAAAGGTTTTTATGTGTGGAACTTTCAAATAAATGAATGATGGAATGTCGTATGGTTGTGATAATCTTTTGTAAATGAAATGGCATGTGGTCGCTTGCGTTTTACCTAACCTTGGTTATAGATGGCAGGGATATGTTTGTGAAAGGTTTTATCTGGATGATTGTTTCCCAGTAGTAATAATTTGTTAAACCATTGCATGAAACATGAAAACCTAAATGGGGTTGGGGGATGATTGTTTGGTTGTTGATGCATGCTTCGTAGTAGCAGTGCTGAGGCACATGCTCAGTTCCTCTTTTTAAGAAGCCATTGGTTGGGTTGTGTGTTTGGTATATGTATATATATAATTGTATCTTTGTGTTTTGTCGCACCACACCCATGTTAAGAACCTAGTGCCGAACACTCCCATTTTATGGGAGAGTATGTTCCCCCTTAGTTACTAGCTCCTTCCTACTCCTTCTTCCATAGGCTATGATGGCTTGAGGTGACCTTACACCCAAGACTCTTCGGGTAGGTCTCGGAGGCTGTGATGGCTTGAGGCGACCTTTAGCCCAAGACTCTTCGGGCAGGCTTACCATTCCCAAGAACCTTCGGGATGAGGCCCAGGTGTCTGCGGGCGGGTTTGTGGTTGTGGCCCAGGTGTGTGCGGGCGAGATGCGTGGTTGTGAGGCCCAGGTGTGTGCGGGCGGGATGCGTGGTTTGTCCTAGGTGTGTGCGGGCAGGAAGAGTGTGGTAGTGTCAGGACGTTTTCCGTTAGGAAGAGCAGCATCTTATTAAGTGGGAAATGGTGCAGGGTACCCAATACTTTTGTTCTATATATATATTAACTTGTTTGTGTTACTTGGTGAGTGTGACCAGTGAGGCTGGGTGGATAGTTTTTCCTTGTTAGTTTCTGGTTCTTCTGTTTTCTCACGGGACCTTAGGGTGTCTCCCCACTTGTGCACGAGAGCTTTAGGTTTCCCTACTGAGTATACTTGTATGCTCACCCTACGTTGTTTCAGGTTTTCAGGAGGACTACCAGGGCCGTGCGGGACCCTACTAGTCAGGCAGTGGGAGATGTGCAGTTGCTGTTTTCTTGTTTTTCTTTTGGTACTGTACTCACTTGTACTTTTGAGCTTCCTTGTACTTGTACCTTGTTATAAAAATTGTTTAAATATGCATGTGGGCTTGGTTTGGGATTATTTATATACACTTTTCCAATTTCCCGATCCAAAATAATAAAAAGGGTAATGCCTCCCATATTTGTGAAAACTCATACCCTTGGTGCTAGTCGCCAACCCGGGGCCTACTGGAGGCGGGACTCGAGGGTCATTATCTCCCTTTCACCATTGCCAGCTCAGGAGGGGCATCTTTGGTGGGAGGGGGTCGTGACAGAATGGTATCAGAGCTGATGGTTGAGAGATAGGATGGAGTTTGGAGTTAGGCACAGTGAGGATTGCATGGGATGGTAGGGCAATAGTGTTCGTTAATCTTGGTGCGTGGCATAGGCCAGGGAAGACCGGCTAGGACACGGGATTTTAGGGCCCCCCGTGATCCGATGCAAGGACTCTGAGCCTACCGAACAACCAAGTGAGACTATATTGATTGCAGGGTAGAGACCCTAGGGAAGGTACATGCATCATCATGTTTGTGTTTTACTTGATTTGGGTGTTCTGGGAAAGAAATTGAAATAAAATGATAATTAAAACATTGAGTTTTTCCTTGTTACTTGGGCTTAGGCGTTCTTTGTTTACCATACAACTATGGAACATGGACGTTAACAGAGAGGCAGAGGAGTGGGACGTGAACAGTTGAACGCAACAGAAGAGGAAACCCTAGCAAGGCCGGAGATCGAGAGAGATGTTTTTGATTTTACTTAAATGCTCTCGTTTATGTATTGGAGCGTCCCACTCCTTTGTTGAAACTCATTCTCACACATGCTTTGGGCCTGGACCTTGTTTTTCATAAGTCTATAATGCTAAGTTGTTTCCCTCTTTCCTTTAAATGTGTGTGAAGAGTCCTAACATGTGGGGAGAGGAGGAACTCATCCCTAATCGAGACGCATTAATGTGGATGCGATTAAACCCGTGCAGGCGAGTCAATGCCGCCTAAAGCGGATAATATCTCGACATGGGAGAAATAAATCCTCAAGCCATGTGTTCGGGCAATTTATTTTTGTTTTTTTGGTGTTGGGGGCAGTGTAAGTTTGGAAAATCCTAATATATGGAAGTCGGAAGACCTAATTCCTAATTGAGATGCATTAATGTGGATGCGATTAAACCCGTGCAGGCGAGTCAGTGCCGCCTAAAGCGGATAATATCTCGATATGGGAGAAGGATTCCTAACTCAAATAATTAGGGTTGTCGGTGGTTTCCTGTTATGACGATAGCCCTGAGAGGTATCTTTCGGAGTGGTTGTTCGGATCCATTCTTTCTTTTGGGTTAGTTTTTAATTATCGAGGAAGAAAATTTTTTGAGAGGTATCTGATGTAATGGCCCGAACCCCTCTACTCCATTCCTTTGTTGAAATCGATATGGTCAACACGACGCACGTTATAATGATAATTTTTTTAATACTGATGATAATGTAAAAATATGTTAAATAATAATGATGATGACATAAATTGTGTGATTAATTAAACTAAAAAATAGAATAATCATGATAAAATGATTTAATGGGTGTTATTATTATTAATGATGTGAAGTGGGAAGGTGTGTGACCCATTAGACGTTGATAAATGAAACATGCGGTTTATTATTAATTGATTAATTGTTGAAATTAAATTTGAATAATAATAATGGGTGTTTTGTTATTAATATTATTCATAATATTAATAATAATGAGAAATTAATGAAATGAGTCATGGTATTTATTGCAAACAAATAAATGAAGATGCATAGTGGAACCATGGTGGCGCGTTAATAAAATTAAAGGTGAGTTAATTATTATTATTATGTTAAATAATAGTAATACTGGTGGCGTAAAAATATGTTGGGTTTATTAAATTGATTGGTTTTAATTTAATAAAATTGGTTTCAATTTAATCAGTGTGAAATAAAAATAAATAGAGTTAAATAATTAAATTGACGTAATGGTGGTTGGACATGGTCAACGTGACGAACGTCAATAATAATTATTATTAATAATAATAATTGGTGACGAGTTATGAATTTTTTTAATTGGGGATTTGTTATTATTATTATACTAAATAATTATAATAATAATGTTGGTTTAAATTTTGAAAGATCTGTTAATAAAGATTTAATGAGTTTTGAGATATGAGGATAGATGAGAGATGTTATTATTTATGATAATTGTGTTAAAAAATAATGATAAAGGTTTAAAATAGAGGTTGGGGCGTGCCACATGGAGTAAAGGAAGGGGGGCGCCACTTTTGGGAGTGAGTGAAAATTGTGGAATAATTAATGAGTTTGGAGAGAGAAAGAGTTAAAGGAAATAAAGATTTAGAATTTAATGCAACAAAATAAATAAGTTAAAAAAAATGAAATCAATCATGGGGTGGGGCATGGTTGACATGGATTCAAAGAGGGGCCTTTTATTTTGGTGGGGCGTGGATTTTGGATATGAGGATTGAAGAAATTAAATTAAATTAATTTAAATAATATAATAATCATGTTATTGTTTTTGTTGATAAAACACTTTTTCGACCGTAACGTATTCGTGTGACCTCGGTTTCATGAAACATCTGCGGCAGTGCGACCCTGACTACGAGACGGAAATTATGAGTCCAATATTGGATGTCTTTTTCGGGTTTTCGGATCGGGTACCTGAAACGCTTGTGAATTAATAGATTTAATATTATTATTAAATCTTCGACCCATCATAACTCCCGCGTGCGACGTCCGATTGGCTTCTTGTCAGTGGTGATGTGATCATATAATTAATACGATCGATTCAAGTCTAATGTTGGATATTAAATTATGGTTCGTGGCTCGAGTCCACGAAACACCCAATAATAATAATATCATTATTATTAGGGGATCTTGTATCCAATGTATCTCCCTCATACGGTATCGAATTGACGAACCGTCAGCGGCAGTGTAATCCTGTAATTAAGACGGTCATTTTAAGACCAGTGATAGATACCTTTTTATGAGTTATGTCTCAGGTCAACGAAACACACATATTAATAAATTTGACGTTATTATTAAAACGCGTGGAAACCGCGTGACGTGTCGTGTGTTGACCAGTAAAAACGCCTAACGGGTGTATGGTCACACCGTGTATTCATCAATACACGCTGCATACTGTTTTACCTATTCGTTGCCTATATAAGAAAGGGTCGTGGATTATTTCCAGACCAATCACTTCTTCTTCGCACGACGACACTCTTGGATGATCAAGAATTCTTCCTCCTCTAACTTCTTTGTCCGAGCTCCGAATTACGATCCGTCAGCGGCCACAGGATCGTAGCGATGAGACGAAGCTTCTAAGCCCGGACTTTTCACCTTTCCTTCCAGCCTTCCTTCTCCAGCTTCCATCCTAGGAGGCGTTTGTCGGGTTTGGCGAAGGCGGAGGACACCGAAGGACGTCGTCGGAAGCAACGTGATTGGGACCTTTTGAGGTAGGGATCTCACCTTTGTCTCTCTAATTTGTGTATCATGTGTGGCAGGTATCCTTTTGTTTTCATGAGAAATGGTTGAACCATTAAATGAAGATAATAACTGGTTAAAGAATGGGGTTGGGAAGTTATTGATTGTTGTTACCTTACTTTATATATCCTGTGATATTATATTTGTGAATTGAATGTGCTTCTACCTACTGAAAATCACAGTCGTTGGGGGCCTTTGCTTACGCAATTAAATGTTGCCCTCTCCTTCTGTATTTTCTTATGGATGGAAACATCATGGAATGTGGAAATTGGTTAATCACGTAAATTTGGCTTTTTAAATGAAAATCTACGACCCTTGTGTGATCACCCCAGTTGAACCAAAATGGAATAACGAACATGTTGGTGGTTTGGTTGTTTTGTGGGAAATGTTTTTTTTCTGGAATGGTGTTGTGATGTGATGCTGGGCAGCGGGGCTGCGACGTTTGGGTGGTGATATTATTGGAATGGTTGATGGTGGAAACGTGGAGGTGTGAAATGTTTCTTAAACGATGGGGTTGAAATGGGAAGTGGTTGGTTGTGGAAAATGCCTTTATTTATGAAAAGTGTTTTGATTATAAAAAGTGTTTTGAAGTAAAAGGTGTTTTCAAATGCGGAAATGTTTAGTGTGTGGAAAGGGTTTTATGTGTGGAACTTTGAAATAAATGAATGATGGAATGTCGTATGGTTGTGATAATATTTTGTAAATGAAATGGCATGTGGTTGCTTGCGTTTTACCTAACCTTGGTAATGGAAGGCAGGGATATGTTTGTGAAAGGTTTTGTCTGGATGACTGTTTCCCAGTAGTAATAATTTGTTAAACCATTGCATGAAACATGAAAACCTAAATGGGGTTGGGGGATGATTGTTTGGTTGTTGATGCATGCTTCGTAGTAGCAGTGCTAAGGCACATGCTCAGTTCCTCTTTTTAAGAAGCCATAGGTTGGGCTGTGTGTTTGGTATATATATATATATAATTATATCTTTGTGTTTTGTCGCACCACACCCATGTCAAGCACCTAGTGCCGAACACTCCCATTTTATGGGAGAGGATTTTCCCCCTTAGTTACTAGCTCCTTCCTGCTCCTTCTTCCATAGGCTTTGATGGCTTGAGGTGACCTTACACCCAAGACTCTTCGGGTAGGTCTCGGAGGCTGTGATGGCTTGAGGCGACCGTTAGCCCAAGACTCTTCGGGCAGGCTTACAGTTCCCAAGAACCTTCGGGATGAGGCCCAGGTGTCTACGGGCCGGTTAGTGGTTGTGGCCCAGGTGTGTGCGGGTGAGATGCGTGGTTGTGAGGCCCAGGTGTGTGCGGGCGGGATGCGTGGTTTGGCCCAGGTGTGTGTGGGCAGGAAGAGTGTGGTAGCGTCAGGACGTTTTCCGTTAGGAAGAGCAGCATCTAATTAAGTGGGAAATGGTGCGGGGTACCCAATACTTTTGTTCTATATATATACTAACTTGTTTGTGTTACTTGGTGAGTGTGACCAGTGAGGCTGGGTGGATAGTTTTCCTTGTTAGTTTCGGGTTCTTCTGTTTTCTCACGGGACCTTAGGGTGTCTCCCCACTTGTGCACGAGAGCTTTAGGTTTCCCTACTTAGTATACTTGTATCCTCACCCTACGTTGTTTCAGGTTTTCAGGAGGACTACCAGGGCCGTGCGGGACCCTACTAGTCAGGCAGTGGGAGATGTGCAGTTGCTGTTTTCTTGTTTTTCTTTTGGTACTGTACTCAGTTGTACTTTTGAGCTTCCTTGTACTTGTACCTTGTTATAAAAATTGTTTAAACATGCATGTGGTCTTGGTTAGGGTTTATTTATTTACACTTGTCCTATTTCCCGATCCAAAATAATAAAAAGGGTAATGCCTCCCATATTTGTGAAAACTCATACCCTTGGTGCTAGTCGCCAACCCGGGGCCTACTGGAGGCGGGACTCGGGGGTCATTATCTCCCTTTCACCATTGCCAGCTCAGGAGGGGAATCTTTGGTGGGAGGGGGTCGTGACAGGTTATTCCAAGAACATTAGTGTAGACTCATCAAATCTCCATACATTTACCCGAATGGGTGGAGGTGTAGTCACTTTTGGTGACAATGTAAAATGAAACATTATTGTAATTGGAACTATTGGAGAACCCAAGACAATCTCAATCAACAATGTATTGTATGTGAAAGAGATAAATCATAATGGGATAAGTATCTATCAACATTGTGATGATGGATTTTATGTTCATTTTTCTAACAATTCCATCTCTTTTTAGAAAGATAAACTACTTAAATTTTGGTCACCCAGTACTGAAAATGTTTATATATTGGATCTAAATTCTTTATGTAAACAGAAAGTGAATTATTTAACTGTTATGATAAATGATTCATTGATCTGGCAATGAAGACTTGTACATTTCAATATATTTGCTTTACATAAATTATAAAAGAAAAATTTAGATTCTAATTTTCAAAATCTTAATTTCGAACATGATAGATTTTGTGACTCATGCTAAATCGGAAAACGATGCAATTTTTTTGAAATATATTAACAAAATTTATACATCTATATCATTAGAACATGACTACATGGTTTTTTTGGGACCATCTAGAAAAGAAAGTTTGGTTGGTGAATTATATTTATATATTTTCATTGATGATTATTTTTTATTTACATTCTAATGTTTTTTAAAACTCAAAATTAGAGTATACACTATTTTTTAATTTATTTGTAAGAATTTTCATAGTGAAAAAGTTTTTGAAATAATTTTATTAATAAGTGATCATGGTAAATAATTTTAGACTCATGAATTTAATTCTTTTTAATAAAATATATGTATTTAACACGCATTCTCTATAACAAAAACACCGTAACGAAATGAAATTGTTGAAAGAAGAAATAAAACTATTCATGAAATGGATTATATTATGCTAAATGAATACAGTCTTCCTACCAATTTTTGGGTAGAAGCTGTAAGGACAACTTACTAAATCATGAATAGAGTTTTAATAATACCAATAATTAAAAGTACACCCTATGAACATTGGAATAACATATGACCTAAGGTAATGTTCTTTAAATTCATTGGATGAAAAGTTTGTAACTTGAATACTAAGGAAGAAACCTTGTAAGTTCAATCCCAAAGCTAAAGAAGAAATTTGTTTAGGATATTCTGATACTTTAAAAACCTATAGATTGTTTTATATAAAATAATGTTTTATTAATGAATAATTTCTTATGATGTTTTATGAATCGAACCATTTCATGAAATATAAATATCAAACATATAAAATTACCAATTCATTTGACAACATGAGACTTCAAACCTCTAAAATATATTTTGAAAATATTATAAATAAAATCATGTATAATTCATAAGTAAAAGAAACTGATGAGCCTAAAAGTGTTTTACCATTATAGTCTAGAACCTTGATGAACCATACATTAGAAATTCTAATAGGATACATAAACATATGAATTAAAACTATAAAAAATGTATAAAACCTAGCTTAATTCTCTTCCTTTAAATCTCAGTTAAAACCTAAGTCTATTGAGGAATCCATAGAATATGAGAGTTGGATGTTAGAAATGAAAGAAGAACTAAACCAATTCACAAGAAATGAAATTTGGAAATTAATATAAATAAAAACAATTTATTTAGCTATATGAACCAAATGGGTCTTTAGAAATAAATAGGATAGTCAAGGAAACATAACCAGAAAAAATTTAGATTGGTAGATAAATGATATAATCAAGAAGAATTCATATATTATCATGAAGTCGTTTCACCTGTAACTAGATTATAAGACATTATAATCCTTATATCCTATGAATGTCATAAAAATTTTAAACTATCTCATATAGATATTAAATATTGATTTTTAAATGGTTATTTAATTAACGAATTTTATGTTGAACAACCTCTATGTTTTGAAAACCCTAATAAACCAAATTCTATCTTTAAACATACTAATGAACATTATAGACATAAAGTGGCACCTGGAGCTTGTTATGAATGATATTGATCATTTTTTTGTAAATAGATTTTCTATGAGAATAATAGATATTATTCTTTTTTAGAAAACTGTTTGTTCAAATATTTTATTAGTATAAATTTATTTTGATGCTATTATTTTTTGTTAAAAAATTAAAATCTTTGTAATGATTTTAAAATCTAATGCAAAATGACTTTGAAATGAGTCTGATGGGGGAATTGAATTTCGTTTTAAGATTTATGATTTATCAAAAAATATTATGGAAATATTTTAAATCAAAGTAAATATATTATTGATTTATTGAAAATAATTGGACTTGAAAACAAAAATAATTATACAGCTCCCACTATACTAATATAAAATATGATTTGTATGATGATGTCAAACCATTTGAAAACAAGTTATATCCTGATATGATTTATAGTATATTCTATCTCACTATTAGTAGACCAGACGTTATGTGTTCTATTTGTTTATGTGATAGATTTCTGTCAAATCCAATATAATATCATCTTAATGTTAAGAAATTAATTTTAAATATTTTAAAGTAACTATTTTTCAATTGATTAATTACCTAAAAATTTATGATTTAAATTTAATTTCATGTTCAGATTCCAAATTTGGAGGATGTATATATGATAGAAAGGGATCCTTAAGAACCTATAACTCCTTATGAAAATCATTAGTATAATGGTCAATTAAGAAACAACATTCAGTTTCCCTTTAAACAGCTGGTGCAAAATATATATCTGCTGGCAGTTTTTGTGCACAAGTTATGTGGATAAAACACACACTACTAGACTTCAGACCAATTTTTTATAATTTACCTAGTTTATATAATAATACTAGTGCTATAAATATTTTAAAAAATCCATTAAGTCATTCCAGGACTACGAATATTGATATAAGGAAACATTTTCACAGAGATCTAGTTCATTAAAAAGATATATCTTTATAATTTGTAAATACTGAATATCAATGAGTTGATATTTTTATTAAACCAATTCCCACAATATGTTTTTATTTTATTAAGGTGGAGTTAGTGAAATTTTATTTTAAATAATTTTTTGTTAATTAATATTTATTCTCCATTTTTTTATTTTAAGAAACATTATTTTATATATTTAATTATTTGAATTGATATTTATTTTCATTTGGTTATGTATTGAATAGTTTTAATATAATTTCATTTCTATTTCTTTTTATTCATATTTTCAAATTAAAAAGGAATGATTACTTTATCAATCGACATGAGGAAATTATCTTCCTTCTTCCATTATCCTTTTTAATCCTTCATGCCCTTCTGGATTATAATGCATTTCTTTTTCCAGTTTACCAAAACCCTATCCTTAAAATCCTCAAACATCTAAACATTTAAAATGGGAACATCATGTATAGTTGAAGATGTTGGTTTAAGCGATCATTTTCATTAATTTAAATATCAAAAGGTTTTTTAGGAAATGTAACAAATTTTTATTGGCTAAATCAAATAAATCTCTTGTTAAAAACAACTATTAGATTTTAAGGTCTGTAATTCATTTTTGGTGATAGAAATAAACCTTTTTATATAGATGTAAAAACAAATTTCGAAATTACTCGTTCAATTTCAAAAATGATGAAGACATAGTTCTGTCTATGATTTGTCATGCTGGGTTCTCTATCTCTTCCGATCTAATTTCAATGATCATGGATTTTCCCCATGAGGTGGAATTTCATTTGATCTAAAAAATATAGGAGATGAGAAATATAAATTAGAGGATATCATGTTTTGTAGCATTTTAACTAGAACATTGAAGAAAATGATGAAAGAAGATGTTAATGATGATTAAAGAGTCTTAATGAAATTCATTCGTTCTGGAATAGTGCCCAGGACGGTTGAATGAGAGAAAGTAATTTATCAATATACATATATTCTATTATTTTTCTTGAACAATTTTTATCTTAACACTAACAGATATATGTTACGCTATCTGAATCACTACTTTCAAAAGGATGTGAAGATAGGTTTTTACCCTTATGTATGAATCTTATCCCTTTTTTGATAGGGATGGGAAAGTTAAGAGACATATACTTATGTCAAAGATGTCCTAATATAAATATTTTAAATGATGGAACTGTAGGAATATATTATTTTTCCGGATTGAATCTTTCAACTATGTTTTTTTTGTTGGTATTTATCTCGTTTTGGTTTTCGGCTATGAAACACCCAACAGATCTGTATCCAATGATTGATGGACCTGCTTTCCAAAGGCAGACATTCACCGAATGGTCTGACCAGCGACTCTTAAGTACTCACATTAGTTGAGAGGATGGGAATTCGGGCTCATCACACCCTTTTTGGGGGGAATTATTGCGTGTTTTGGGACTCTCTTATAGATTTAAGACATATTGATATGTTCGCGAATCTTTGGTTTATACCCATACATAGCATCCACGGATTCAACACTGGTGGGCAACGGTCAACTGGAAGTAGGGATTCTGAATCATTTATTCCCGAGGATTACCATCCCTCGTTGGAATAATGACCCCGAAGGGTTGGATCTCAATTGAGGCAGCACTAGGAGTAGCGTGGTGAACAAATGTGGAGATGATCGGATCGACCGGTCGTTGGGCTTGAACCTCAGGGAGACTTCCTAAGTACCCTGCATCGGAAGTACGGATCAATGTCCATGTAGTTCACGTAAACAGTTTAACGTCATACTGGATGAGGGTAGAACTCGACGCGAAGAAACGACCGAGTGGTGGGCTTGAACCTCGTGGAGGCTTCCTACATACCCTGCCTAGGAGGCAGGGATCAAAGTCCTCTTAGTTCCTTTAGGATTGGGGCTTACGCTCTGGGGATGCCTTGAATGATGGATTGGGGATTACACTATGAGGCAGCCCATATGAGGATGTCATGGTCGATGCTTACTCTAAGCCCACGTGAGTCATACTCGGTGTGAGAAACAAGAGATAGTAGGGACCAGAGGATCAAGTTGCGAAAGGTGTGTCTGTGAGAAGCGCAATGGGGCTTATGCATGAAGGCGGCCCATGGTGATGAATTGGGGCTTACACTCTGAGGAGGCCCAGAAGGTCGGGGCTTACTCCAAGATGGACGCCCGTGGAGACTTCCTCATGTCTAGACATGAGGGAATCCCAAACCATTTGTGGGTTGAGGAATATAATGAGGGTCAACACCTATGTGCATGTGCACAAGCAGGATAATGCCAAGGGTGTTGGCATCAGTCCAAACAAAGGGAGATGAAAAGTTTGAATTACATGCCCGACATTCGGAACATAATGACGGTGGCATGGTGATGGAGGATAACTGTTGACCATGTTCGAAACACAGCATTCATATCACGTTAGCCTGAAATGGGGATGAACAAATGAGGGTCGGCAGCTCACCATATTCGAAATACAAGACCTATCTCGAAGTGTTTTTCAATGTCTTCTAGGGCATTGGCCTAGGACTGTAGGTAAACTGATGCGGCATGATGCCAGGCTGTTAGGGGGTCCCTTCAGACATGAATGAGTTTGAAGATCTAAATGAAGGACACGCAAATCATGGGGTGGAGTGATGGAATGTTTGAATGGATTCCAGCACTCATGAAGGTATGCCACTATAAACGTAGCATAAGGAATCTCTTTCATGGAGCAAGAGGCATCCAATTATTAAATGAAAGGGAATGCTACAGTTTATAGTCATGTAGAGAGGACAGTTTCCGTATAGTTTGACATCATATAGATAGGACCAAGGCCACACAATTTAACGTCATGTGGTCAGGACGAGGATCATACAGTTTAACGTCATGTGTTCAGGACGAGGACGATACAGTTTAACGTCATGTGGTCAGGCCGAGGACCATACAGTTTAACATCATGTGGTGAGGACGAGGACCATATAGTTTAACCCCATGTTATCAGGACTAGGACCATACAGTTTGACGTCATGTGGTCAGGACAAGGACCATACAATTTAACGTCAGGTGGTCCGGACAAGTACCATACAGTTTAACATCATGTGGACAGAAATAGGACCATACAGTTTAATGTCATGTGGTCAGGATGAGGACCATACATTTTAATGACATGTGGTCAGAACGACTAGGTAAGAGAGACCTAGCAGTGGTTTGTGTGGGACTTACGCAAGGGAGGCCCTTTCTGGATGATCTTATCAAAAGGAGCTAGGTAATGGGGTTATAGGAGAGTAATGAGGAGTAGCTCAACTCATAAATTTTACAGGACGGATGTCGGAGCGGCATAAGGGTGCAGTGGAAAAATACTATTGAACCCAGCCACAAGGGACTGGTCGTGGAGGAGATGTCCGTGGTGGAGATGGTTATCCGTGAAGGGTGTTCGTGAATGAGATGGATGCGAAGGAAGCTGTCTGTGAAGGAGGCTCTCCGTGAAGTATGATTTCTGCGGAGGAGTCTGTCTGCGAAGGAGGTTGTCTGCAGATGAGATGGTCGTCCACGAAGGGTGTCTGCAAAGGGGATGGTGCCCGTCCTACTTCTGGCCCACGGAGGGGTTCTGCCTCCATTTCGCGAACGAAACTGGTCTGCGGCAGGGTTGGCAGTGGAGGGACTATAGGCGAAGTAAATGGCCGCGATGGGTTGGTCGCGGAGGAGCTGGCCACATGTGGTTCGCGGACTGGTTTCTCCTCTCCATGGAAGAGTTTATCCGCGGCCTATATGGGGTTCGCGGATGGTCGCGGAACACCGCTGGGAGTGATTCCTCCAGCGTCTCCCCATGGTTTTTCACTCGTCCTTCTTTCTGGGTGTTTTTGGTGCCCCTCGATGATTATTTGTAGAGTCGCGGATAGGATGGGCACACGGCCTTTGTGGAATCCCATGAAGGAATCCCCAGCTGCGGACGACTCAGTATACCAACAATTTTGGGAACCGAGATCCGTGGAATTGCTCAGCAGCCGTGCACCACTATGCATCTATCCCGTGAACGATATAGGTTCTGCGGAGTGGTCAGATCGCGGCGGTGGACCAACCTGACGCCCGTCCCACTTCGCGGCCACGAAGGGGCTTCCGCCTCCATTTCTCCGACGACAACGTCTGCGGGAGGTCGGTTCACCGAACTGGCCGCGTACAGTTGTTGGGAGCTGGTACGCGGACTGGTGTGGTGCATTCCCAAGTCTTGGGGTAATTGGATTTCCCCCTTTCAGAATTTTTAGGACCCTAAAATATTGAAGAACATGAATGGTTTATGGCTGATCCTCAGGGGGGAAATTATTTTACCTGTTATTGGTTTTGTGAGACGTAGGCTTGATGAAGAGGAAGAATAAAGAGGTGATGTGGAAAACCTTTTCTAGAGAATAATTATTTCAATAATTATTTCTAAGCTAGTGGGAGTTTCTTATACATGAGAAGAAGATGTTTCTGAGCAGGTTTCTCAAGTAACTGAGAATGTTGAGAATGTCTCTCGTGGGGATGATGAATCTCGGGATGTTTATCCCCTTGCTGATCAATCTACCCCTGAAAATCATTCTTTGGTTGATGTTGATTTTGTTGATATAGGAGTATCTTCAGGAATAGAAGAATAAGAGCCAGGTTTGACTTTGGTGGGAGTTGGTCAAACCAGAACACAATCAACTAAGTATTATAACTCACTAGAAATAAATACAAAAGATTCGGTTCAAATATTCAATCAAGTGAAAGAAAATAATTTGACTCTAAATCATGAGTTAGAGTGTGATAGGATGAAATTTGAAGATCTCATAAGTTTAATAGTGCCAAGGGATGAATTTGAGTCCCTTCAAAATCAACTCAAATAAGATAAAGGAACTCTTGTGTCAGTGGGTGACCATGAAGAATCTATCAGATCGTTGGCCAATGAGTTAAAAACCATAAATTAATAATATATAAAGAAATAAAATCTTGATGAGATGAAGTAGTTATTGGGATGTGAGTGTTAATATATCAGATAAACTAAACATGCCTCAATTTATTCTAAACATACTCCTCCAATCATGACAAGAAGATTTAAAGCATTAATTGATCTGCTGGCTGATTTCAGTAATAGACTGCTCACTTTTTACTGTGATAGTTGTAAGAACCCAGATATTATTTTTAGGTATGGATCCTATTTTTTGGGTGGTTTTAAGGAAAAAGGATAAAATGGAGATTTTCTATGTACACACCTTGTACTTTGGGTTAAATGTCGTGTACCCAGTTAACTCGTACAACCATGTATTGGGAATGTAATGGCTATGTACAAGGCCATGTGATGACATGGCAGACTACTTAAGTACGGTCCAGTTAAGGCTAGTACACGGCATATAAATTTCATGAACACACCATGAAATTTTCCATTTAATTGATATATCGAAGTGGGGTCACGTCTTATGTCTGGAACTAAATTCTTCTTTTCGTGTTTCATATAGGAGCACAAAGGAAATAAAAATGAATATCAAAATCCGTATTATTTTTCCGAGCTCTGATTGAGACCATGTTGAGTGCATTGGAATCCCACCGGGGAGTTATAAATTCCTCTAGAGCCTCTCTTCCTGATTCCTCATCTCTCGTATGTTATTCATAGTTTGTATTTTTTCAACATTTTGTAGATCTACACCGTTCTAGTCCAACTCAAGGTCAACATTCAATTTTAACAATCAAGCGACATCGATATAGGTGGTTTGTTCCATTCGTTGTTCATCTTTAGACTATATATGATTAATTTGATGCATACCAACATTTGGGGTATTTCTTGATTTGGAATTTAACCATGTTTATTACCAGCTATGGTTTGATTGATTAATTAAGGGTTATTGCCTATATGTAAGGTTAGATAACATATTTATTGTACACCCCATGGGTGATTTTCCCATGATTGATATATTATGGTCGTTTGGTCTAGAATTCCACTTAGGATTTCCTTGTTTTTCATTCCTTGATTAATTAGGATAGAGTTGCTACTTATATGAGATGCATGTGATATGCATTGAGGAAGATTGACCAAGGAGAATTTTATTATGATAGATTCTTGAGGGAGGGTAATTTATGTATGTTTTGTTCTTATGTTGACCTAGGGGTATTGATTATGAGTTCTTCTAGGTGGTCAGCGGATCAGGGGTTTAGACCATGAGAGATTCTGAGGTGGTCATTTATAATTTATTGATGTTATGATTGACCAAGGGATACTGACCATGAGAGCTTCCCAGGTGGTCGTTTGTAAATGATTAGTGTTATGTTTGACTAAAGGGGTTAGACTGTGATAAATTCTAATAAGCTCTTTTTTAAATAAATTGTTTTTATGGTAGACCAGGGGGGATTAGACAGTGAGAACATTCCCAAAGAGTGGTTTTTCTTTATTGAGTGATTTTGAAGAATATGCCAATCCAAACAACATGTTTGGATTCAATAATACTTGTTTTGTTTTGATGGTCTTCTAAGACATATGTTTGGTTACACGCACAAGAGATACAAATATTACGATAGATCCAAAGGTTTAAATGATTCATCAAATGAATAATGAATGTTAATTGAATATAATTGAAAACTATAGGATTATTTACTTTTGATTAATTCCTAGTTTATTTCTCTATTCTTGAATATTACCTTCTCTATATATTCACTGACATTTAGGCATATATTTTTTGGTGTTTTCCTATTAGGATTCATCTCACACCCTATTTGGGTCAAGATTTCGTGCAAAAACAGATTATATGATTTCACGTATAGATAACGAGAAGCACCCTTCCTAATCAGGTACTTGGTTGTTGTTGGAGAGGGAGAGCATGATACCAATATAATGTTTGTGATGCTGAAGGAGTTTACTTTATTTTCCATACATTTGTTTCTATATTTTATTTCATGAATTGTGACTCATTTGGATGATTTTCTACAGACATTTGATATGCATAGTTTATAAATATGCTCCAGTTGTTTTATTAGTATCAATATTCTATTGTTTATTTTTATTGTATGGTATTACTCCTTCTCCTATTGTTTACTATTTGTTTTCCACTATGTATAATCTACTAATGAGGACATAGTTTCCCCATTATCACACCTTGGGCCTTGTTGCTAGTTGGTAGCCTCTGGAATTTGGGGAAATGCGCATTAGGTTATTTAACCAACTTAGATTGGGGAACCTTTGGTTGGCACCCTAATCCAAGATGTTACAAAGTGGTATCAAAGGAGAATATTTTCTTCATTGCCTTACTATTTGGAGCTAGTAAAATGTTATATGAAGTAATATGTATTTTTTAATAAGTTGTTCTCTGGAGTATCTAACTCGTGTAAAGGGAAAATCCTAGTTACTTTGAATGTTGAAATGTTCTAGTTTTCCAATTGTTACAGTTGTTTTGATTCAACCATTGGGTGACACACATGTTTTGTGCTATTAGTGTTGATATCATTGTGGTTCTATTGTGTTGCAACTCGATGAGATGACGGTATTCCATCTTTTTAATCATATAGGAACTTGATAGAATTCACATTCGATGAATTCTTGTCATTCCATTTACCTAGAATTATTGGTTTCATGTTTTTGTGATAGTTTTCGTGCAATATATGCATGCTATTTTGATAGATTCTGTGATAAAAATACCTAGTATTTTGATTGGGTATTGGTATATGTAATGTTTCATTGGTACGGATGCCATGATTTGGTCCATCAGGTGTTATGGGCCCTATTGTATTTGAATTTGGTGGATCATGTATGAATTTTAAAAGAATTATGATAAGATATGACTTGAATAAGGATTCTAAAATTTGATTTGTGGGGAGTATGGTCTCTCACAGATCAAAACATGGCATTCCTTGTTGAAAATGTTAAGATTTTTGGGGTTCATGAGATGTTTCATATGCTTACAATCTGGAAACCCATACAACGTGATGCGTGACGTTGTGAACACACACCATGTGTTCTTCTGTTATGGAAGTAATAATTGTTCTTAAGTACACAAAATATACTATATGTACACACCGTGTACTGGTTGACCATGTGACTAACTGTGGGAACAAAGGCACAAGTTTGATAAGCATGTGAAATAACATCCCATGGCATTATCTTCTTCTGTACGTTTGTGTATGCCTGCAATAATTATCAATACAGAAGAACATTGGGGAATAATATATCTTACCTTAAGAACATTATTTCAAGCACCTTGGGTTGTTATCGGTGACTTCAATTCTATCCTTATATCTGTTTTAAAGTTGGGTCCCTTACAATCAAACACATCCATTAAAGATTTTATACTCTATGTTGATGATAATAACCCTTTTGGGATTAATCTGGTTGGTTTTATGTATACCAGGTATAGAAGACAACACAATATAATTTTAGAAAGTAAACTAGATAGAGATTTTAAAATATTGAAAGCTCTTGATAACTAGAATAGCATCTCTAGTATTAATTTTCCTATGATTAATTTTGATCATCATCTAATTTTGGTGAGCCTCAATACTAGAGACAACAAGCCTATTCTTCCATTTAAATGCAATAAAGTCTGGAACATTGTTGAGGACTGTAATAAAATTGTCAAAGACACTTGGAATTCAGTCATTTTAAATGATGCCTTTGACTGTATTATAAAGCTAAAAATTCTAAATCAAAAATAGAAAATTTGGTTAAATTACTGAACTAAACAGAATTATAAGGAAATTATCTCCCTTGATAATTCACTCAATAAGATTCAAACTGGATCAACCCATAGTGACTTTACAACTGACTCAAACCAGGATGTTGACAAAATAAATAAACTGAACTCTCTTATAACCTTGAGAGACAATCATAGGAAACAAACACTCAAAGCAAACTGGCTCATGGATGGAGACAGAAACACTAAATTATTCAATGCTCTTCAAAGGATTAAAAATGACAGTAGACCTATAGCCTTACTTAAATATGGGGATAATATCATTTATAATGAGGAACAACTATCTAATCATGTCACCTCATACTTTAGCAGTATCTTTAATGGCCCTATTCTAAACAAGGATATCAATCCTAATATCATTCCTCGCCTAGGTGGGGACAATGATAATGACATCTTGAATAGTATTCAAATTGATAATAAAATTAAGGAACTGTTTTTTAGTCTAAAGTCATATAGTGCGCCCAGTCCTGATAGATTGACAAAATTATTTTTCCAACATCATTGGGACATTGATTGTAATGATATCTGTCACCTAGTAAAATCCTTCTTCATTAGTGGCTATCTCCTTTATAGTATTACTGCCCAATTTCATACCCTTTTTCCTAATGTGGATAATTCATCAAGAATTAACCCTTTTAGTCATGTTTCCCTTATCAACACTGTGTATAAAATTATTTCCAAGCTCTTAGCTATGAAATGGGCACCTATTTCTAAAAAAAATTTCTCTTGTAACCAATTTTGGATTCCTAAACGGAAGGAATATCCAAGACTGCATTTTCCTTTCCATTGAAAGTACAAACATTCTTAAAAAGAAGTAAATAGGGGGAAATTTTTCCATTAGACTTCACATTAGAAACGATTTTGAAACCATTGATTTGAGTCTCATTTACATAATCAATTATTCATATGTATTTAATGAAAAATTGATAAACAAATTACAAACCCTTTTTAACTCTTCCCATATCTCTGTTCTGATTAATGGCTCCCCAAAAGGATATTTCACTTGTTCAAAAGGTGTTAGACAAGGAGACCCCTTTTCAATATATAGGGGTAAGATCAAACCCATATTTACCTCTAGAGATATTCATGGTCCCTCGCATATTTTATACATGTATGATATAATTATCTTCCACCAAGGATATATGAGAAATATAAAAATGCTTAACGACGTCCTCCCCCTCTATGAATAAGTCTTTGGTTAATCAATAAAATGGATTAAATATTCCATTTTCATTGGTAAATGATTCCTAGTCAATAGAAAAGTTTATATTATGAATTTTTTGGGTATAAAGGAAGGATCATTCACCTTTACATATCTTGTGGTCCCCATCTTTTGAGGAAGACCTAAAAACACATATTTTTTAAGCATTTTTTATTAGATCAATAGACAACTATCCTCCTAGAAAAGAAAAAAAATCAATGGCGGGGCGGATATTCCTTGTCAAATAAAACATTGTTTCTAAAATGGTTTACTCAATGATAGTGTATAAATGGCTTTTTGATCTTCTCAAAAAGTTAAATAGAAAAATTAAAAAAAATTGTAGAGGAATCACTCTTGAATGGAAACTTGTCATTATCAATTGGAAAACATGTTGCACCCCCATTAAGAATGGTGGCCATGGTATTAAGAATATCAAACATTTTAATGTGTCCCTTCAAGCAAAGATTACTTAGAATATTATGAAAAATAGCTCACAGGCTTATGATTTCCTTCTTGGATGATTTTAAAATAACCATAGAAAAGGCTAACACTTATATATGGAACCCTCTATAAGGCCTTCCATCAAACACACTTTTTCAAAATCCATGCCTCCCTCCAGATGGATAGTTAAAAAAGACTCATCACTGCTATTTTCGTTGGACTAATAGAATGTAATCCCTCTTTTTAACATGATTGATCCAATATAATTACCCACTAATATAAATATCTCTATTAATGATTAATTATACTCCACAAATATTAATTTACCTGAAGAAATCTCTATTATATTTATCAACTATAACATTATCACCACTGATGATTTTTTTAGTTTGGGAAGATCCATATAATGGTATTCTAACATCTAAAAAGTACTATAATTATAATGTCAACCCCAACAACAATTATTTCCACTAGATTATGAACTTTAAAAAAGATGAATTCGACCATCCTGACACACCCTAGTGAGGAGAAGTGATCACAATAGAATCCCCAAGGATTCCAATCTACATATGTGTGGTATTCAGTTTTTTTAAATGTCACATGTGTAACCAACATAGAGAGGATTCTAATCACTTATTTCTGTCTTGTTCTACTGCTTCTACTCTTCGGAATTTTATTTTTGATATACTTGATCCCAGATGGAAATGTTTAAACTCTATTGGACTGCAGCTTCATAGATACACTACTGTGGATACCTCTCCTCAAATTTCTCAACTTTTCATCACTATGGTGGCAGAACTAATCCATCTTATTTTTAATGAAATAAATTCTATTATTCATAAAAAGAACACAGTCAGTTTCTGTGTATCTAAAATTCGGATTTACACTGCGATCAAGGATGCTGGAACCATCCAAACATGGATCTATCACAATATAATTAAAGATTTCACTATCCTACGAAGGATAGGGATGAAAACAAGATACAGTTTGGCGAAAGGATTGCTATATGCCTTCTGGAAACCTCCTATTATTGGCTAGATCAAAATCACTGAGGAAGGTACTTCAAAAGTGAATCTAGGACCTGCAGGCTATGGAATTATTTTCAGAAATCAAAATCATGACATAAAAGGATGATGCTTTGGTTCATATGGTCATGCCTCATCCCAGGAAGTAGAGATGTAAAGAGTTATCAATGCTATTGATTTTATTAGACAAAGAGGGTAGAACAACGTCTGGATTGAATGTGATTCAACTACCACTGTCCCGTCTCTTAGTCATGGTATGATTCACCATGTGTGGACCCTCACTACTATATAGATCGCCTGCCTTAGACACCTATCTGATCTCAATCAAATTATCACTCATACCAATAGAGAGGTGAACAGGGTGGAAAATTGTCTTGCTAATATGGGTGTCTACAACAATAGAACATGCATTGATAATATTTCAGATGAGTTCACCCCCTGCATCAAAACGGTTGTAATAAATTCCCCTTCTTTTAGACTCTTGTAAATTTTTTTATCTTTATATATCATAGTGCTTTGGTCATTTTACCATGCATCTTCTTTTAAAAAACACTATCCGAACCATGTAGTTCTATTCATGTATAAGTAATTGGGTAGGAGGGGATAATCAAGTACACATCATGTCTCATGAGGAACACGTCGTGCATATGACGTGTTACATGACCGGGTTGGTAGAGGTACATTCCCATGTTTAGGCTTAAGGGAACACGTTGTGTAGTGGTTCTACATGATGTGTAACCCTATTTTGTAAAACATTAATGTTTCCTTCTATTTTGTACTTTCACTTCTATGTTGTAGTCCCTGATAATATGAAACTAATGTGTGCAATTAACCTTGCAGATTCATTCCACAAATATTACCTTCGTTTGTATACCAAAAGCTGGGTGATTATACGACACAAAAAATGATAGATCACGTACTACCAACAGATCCATCCATCATGCCCATCCCGACATCATCTATTATACTAGTCGCAGGTGCTGAGGAAAAATTCTGTGAAGGATTTATGAGGATGATGCAGAGTTTTAATGGAGCACCACATCCTAACCAGACAATGGAAGAGTAAATGAGGGTGTTCCAGTAGTAGCACATTCCCACTTTCTTCAAGGATGGAGGATCACAGGCTGAAAAGTCATGGTTGTATACCATGCTTTCTATCTTCTAGAATCTGGAGACACCTCCTGGGAGGCTTCTAAAGCTCAATACATACTTGCTACGTGATTTCACCAAGATATGGTGGGATGTCATCTCATAGGTGGTGCGTCATCAGGATATGGAATGGGAAGAGTTCCAGTGGACCTTCCCTGATTAATTCTACCCCAAGATGCTGAGGTCCTACAATGCATGTGAGTTATTTCATTTAGAGAATGGTTGTATTTCAATGATAGATTATTCTTCCAGCTTTATAGAGCTTCAAAACTTCACACTAGTTTTTGGAGGTGACAAGATATCAATGGCTAGGTGATTTTAGGATGGTCTCTAGTATGAAATATGATCATAGGTGAATGTTTTCTAGTTGAAATTTGTGATTTCTATTGTAAACAAGTAGCTGATTACTGAGCACAATCTGAGGGAGTTTGGATCTGTGAGCCTGGGTGGTTCAGCATCATGGGTTGGTACTCCTTCAACTGATAGCAGTAAATGTCGCATGGATGTTTCATCAGGTAGAAATGTGGTGTGCTACTAGTTCAGAAAGAGTGGGTATACGAGACCACATTGCTCTAAGGACCTATTCGAGTGTCGATATTGTACAAAGATGGGTCATATTCAAGGTTTTTACAGGATGATCTCACCAGCAGTAGGTGAGAGGGGATCAGTTATGACTCCACGTTCTAGAGAAACACCACCATTTTATCATAGAGTCATAGAACTGGTGTTTGTCGGGCTGTTTAGGCCGGGGAGCTGGTCATGGCCTTGGTATCCAGATGATAGGTTCTCAGTGAAAAAAGAGTGGACCAGCTTAGGGTATCCAGGCCGAATCGCAAGGCCACAGTACAAGTCAGACTTTAGCAATGGAAAAAACCCATCATGGGAAGGATCCCATGCCCTCTACATTTAGAGATACGATTCTATTTGCCTCAGTTTCAGCTTCTAATATTTCGTATAATTGGGCTTCCTATATTTTTATATCTATCTCCATTTTGGAGAGCCTTGGGATTTTTATCGTTATGTCTAATGATGTTATGACACTATAAACTCCGTTGGGGATTAGAACAACTAGTGTACATCAGTGCAAGGAGTTCCCTCTTGAGGTGGGTGTGTGTCACTTCTTATTGGACCAATATGTCTTATCGATGATTTTCATTGATTTAATTCACAAAATGGTATGGTTTTTGACCATTCAGGCCTTTCTTGATAGCTCTCATCACATGGTGAGTTTCACGTCTCCAGAGGGTTAGTATTTTCTACTCATGGGAGAAGGGGATGTCCTCGTGTGTAGAGAGGGACCCAAGAATCATGGTTTGGGAGGAATTATAGCACAAATTTCTAGTTTATATCAGGATTACTAGTGGATTTTGACTATGATATATTCCCAATGGTGGGTTATTTATTTATTTTTTACTGTTATGTTGACCCAAGGTTATTGATTTTGAGAGATTCTAGGTGGTGATTGACCTAGAGGTTTAGACAGTTAGAGCTACCCATGTGGTCATTTATAATTTAATGATGCAATGATTGACCAATGGGTATTGACCGTGAGAGCTTCCCAATTTGTCATTTGTAAATGATTAGTGCTATGTTAGAACAAAGTGGATAGACTTTGAGTGCTTCCCAACAGGTTGTTATTAAATGAATTGATGTAATGTTAGACTAGGGGGTTAGAATGTGAGAACTTTCCCCAATGGTTGTTTTTGATTGATTGAATGATAGTCAAGTGTCCTTCAAGACAAAGACCATTCGTGTATTTGGTTTTACTTGTTTTTTAGATGGACTTCTGAGACATCTATTTTTTTACATGCACCATGTATATAGGGATTAGGCAAGATCCCAATGTTTACATGATTCAATGAGTGAATAATTAATGTTAAAAGAATGTAATTTAAAACTATAGGATTGTTTACATTGGTGTAATTCCTAGTTTATTGCTTCATTCATACATATTTCCTTCTATATATATATTCGCTGAATGTTAGGCATATATCATTTTTTGTATTTCTACTGGGATTTGTCTCACGCCTTATTTGGGTAATGCTTTTAGAACCAACCATATTATATGATTGTAGGTATATATAAGGGAATGTGCCCTTCCTAATCAGGTACTTGATTGCTATTGGAGCTGGAGAACATGGGACCAAGTGGAGGCTTGTGATGCTGATGGAGTTTACTTATTTTTCTATACTTTGTTTTTTAATTGTATTTCTATCATTGGGATGAAGCAGCCAAACTAGTCACCATGATGGAAATAAAATAAGGAACACATCGTGCATATGAGGAACATGTCGTGCATATGAGGTGTTACATGACCAGGTTGGTAGAGGTACATTCCCATGTTGAGGCCTAAGGGAACACGTTGTGTAGTGGTTCTACATGCTGTGTAACACTATTTTGTAAATTTTAAATGTTTCCTTATCCTATTTTGTACTTTCAATTCTATGTTGTTGTCCTAGATAATATGAAACTAATGTGTGAACTTAACCTTGCAGATTCACGCCAACAATATTTCCTCTGATTGTATACCAAATGCATGGTGATTATCAGACACCAAAAATGATAGATCAGGGACTACCAGTAGATCCTCATATCATGCCCATCATGGAATCATCTATTATACTAGATGTAGGTGCTGAGGAACTATTCTATGAATGATTTTTCAGGATGATGCAGACTTTTAATAGAGCACCACATCCTAACCTGACAATGGATGAGTAAATGAGGGTGTTCCAGTAGCAGCACCTTCCCCCTTACGTCAGGGATGGAGAACCACATGCTGAAAAGTCAGGGTTGGATACCATGCTTTCTATCTTTGAGAATCTGAAGATTCCACCTGGGAGGAGGCTGAATCTCCTAACTTAAATGCTATGTGATTTCACCAAGATATGGTCGGATGTCATCTTATAGGTGGTTCGTCTTCAGGATATGGATTAGGAAGAGTTTCATAGGACCTTATATGATTACTATTACCCCGATACGTTGAGGGCCTACTGAGCGTGGGAGTTCTTGAATTTAGAACAAGGTTGTCATTCAATGATAGATTATTCATCCCGTTTTATAGAGCTTCAACACTTCGCACCTGTTTTGGGATGTAAAGAGCTATCACTGGCTATGTGATTTGAGGATGGTATCTAGTATGACATCTGATCATAGGTGAATGTTTTCAGGTTGAATTCAGTGATTGCGATTGTAAACCAGGAATCGATTACTGAGCACAATCTGAGGGAGTTTGGAGCTCAGAGCTAGGACGGTTCAGCATCAAGGGCTGGTTCACCTTCGAATGATAGCAGTAAATGCCGCATGGATCTTTCTTCAGGTAGCTATGTTGTAACTCCCCCACCCCAGTCACCCAGATTCGGTGCTTTATTACATAACATTCAGTGATCACAAAAGATTATGTGACGAAAGACCGACTATTTTAGTAGCCTTGGAAACAATAGATACATTCATAAGTCTTACATTACATAATAAAGAGAAAAACTACAACAAAATATTCTCCATATTCCACCCTCATATCCCCTCAAACTATCCTTGAAAGTCAGTCATAAAATAATTTTTCACATCCTGGGAAAAATAAAACATAGAAATGTGTGAGCTCAAATGCTCGATAAGGATAAAAATATAGCGGAAGATTTCATAAATAAGCATAAACATTTAACTAAAGGTATAAATAAAACAAAATCCTTTTAAACTTGAAATTCAGCATAATATGGCAAAAATAAAATAAATAATTTAATTTACTTATTCACATGGATATTCGACTAGTCAAATAATCACATGCAATATCAATAACCACTTTCATAATGAAGGAATGCATAATGCCAGACTATTATAACCACATAGTCAAAGCCATATTTCAAGACTAAAAATAAGATTTTTTCAAGTCCTTGTGCCAAGACACTAGTTTTTCTCATGAGACCTACCGATGCATCGAGGAGCTATAGTAGGCTCCACCTGTCACTTACTATGTCCAATTAATCTCTAATATGAACATGTTTAAACATAACATAAACATTAGTATTAAAACTAGCATATGAAATGTCAATACTTTCTCCATAAACCATGAATGGTATAAAAATAACACATCCACAGTCAAACATATCACAAAACATTCAACACAATATGAATGTTTTGTATCATAATAAATCAACGTCAAACATGATTAAAATCCATCAAAGCATGTTGACATAGAGAAAAATGATTTGTAAAACTCTTTGAGGGAAATATCCCTTTTTCATGAAAACATTTAAAAATCACACAATTTCAAAAGAAATACAATTAAATAAATTTTTGAATCATCGTGTCCCACACCACTGTGAAACATTTGAAAAGAATTATCATTTCAAAATATTCATGTCCATATAAATAAATCCTTAAAATCATTTTAAAAACATGGAAATTAATTAAAAATATTTACCAAGATAAATCTTTAAATCATTTAAAATTCTAATATTTATAGATATTATATTTCACAAATCCTTAAAATATTCATTTTAAATCATTTTTATGAAAAGTGGGCATGGATGATAAAAATGTCCTAGTAAATACATACACATAAAAAATCTCGAATAATAATGATATTGAGGAATTAACCCTTACCTTGTACATTTGCTTGGTCGAGGGTAGGTTAAACTCGTGTATAAAGGTGAAATAATTGTTATTAAATTTTACAAGAATCATATACATTAATATGATATCATATATGATCTTTTAATATTTCCTTTTATTATTATCGTTGTTTCGGTGTTAACCAATTTGTTCTCCTTTATATACATGGTTACGTAAGCCATGTTTGTTATGAATAGGAAATATTTGATTTATATACAAAATGATATTACATCATTAATCTTTATTTTTAATGATGAATTGAAAATTAGTCTTCGATGGATATGATGCGGAATGAATCTCATCGTGTTCGTGGAGACGGTAATCCGTACATACGCACGGACACTACTTCCATTTCATTTTTCATTTTAAATGGAATAAAAACCAAATGATACATAGGTATATTTTTATTCGAGTATAATATAACTTCTTATATATGTTACATAATTTCATTTACACTATCCTTTACACATTCCATGTATGGTATGAACGACTCATATAACATTGACGGGGCGGTAGTCCGCACTTTCTCAAATGAAATTATCGTATATATATACAACATGAAACGAATAATGGAAAGCTATAAAATGGAATTAAAGAAGCTTATATATAAAATAAATATCATAAATATCATATTTAATTATAGTCACATCAAAATGTCCACCATGAGAGGCGGTAGGAGATAATTTGATCAATCATTGTTTCTTGAGGCGTTTGGTAGCCATCCAGAGAAACATTACGTTATTCACCCAATAGATGGAGGTGTGTGTAAGTGAAGTTCGAATCCTTCTCATAAAAACATCTTCGTATATTGAGGATACATTTTTTGTTACAAAATAAAATAATAAAAATATTTTAGGGTTTGGAGAAGTAAAATAAAATAAAAGAAGTAATGAGAAATCGTTACCTTTAATTTGGGAAACTCCCTTTGGTTAGAACCAAAAGGAATCATGAAGTTCCTTATTCCTAAGGTATGGATTCTAGGAGGAGGATATGGATGTATGGAGCTTAATTTTTTAGAGTTTTGATGAGCCATAAGTCTTGAGAGGTGTGAGGAATTGGTTATAAGTGGTTTCATTTTATAAGGGGGGGGGGAGGGGCTCTTTAGAAAAAACATAAAGTATTATTTTATAATAAATTCATATTTAGTTTCTAATGCCTCCAAACTGGATTAAAGTATAAGGTGGGTATGGGTCTAAAACCACTCAACCAATAGGTTTTAGACATGTTTGTGTCACTATTTTACGCTTATCTTTAATATTTAACTCTTAGTTAAATAGTTTGACATTTACCCTGTCTTTTTGTATTTTTATATTTTATGGTTAATAAACATACAACAGACAACCAAGAGAACCCCAATAGGTTCAATAATGTCACATATAATATTATTTAGTCCATCTTTCTGAACCTTATAATTTTAGGAATATTATATCAACCAATAATATTGTATTTTTTCTAAAAACGCATTTATGTCAATATTGAGATTATTTAATAATTAATTTTTGTTAATGTCCTAAAAACATTATTACTTCAAAATAAATACATCTAATCAACCCTAACATGTCATATTTACCTTGAAAATTCGTGGAATGCATATAAAATTTCAAATTACATTTATTTGTATATTTAATATATCATTTATTTTTATATTTCATTAATTAGGTAATTACTGTATCATTATTGTGTCATAAATAAATTAAACTATTTAATGTCTAAAAAATATTAATAAAATACCATGATGTAGGAACTATCTTTATATTTACAATTAATTTTTATAGTCAAAAATATTACTTATATAACAACAAATAAAAATTAATTATTAAAGGATTTTTTTGTTTATGTCAATTTTTCTTTTACTTTAAATTAATTAATCTAAAGAGTCATTATCATTTATAAGTGGCTCCATGGGGTCCCAAAATTTACCCGAGTATGTCCATAGTCGGGTATTACTCATAAAATAAGGTTATGACATGTTTTAATGTAATTATGAATTATTACAATATTCGTTTTACCTTGAATTACCCTATTTAACTTTAACCGCGGTAAATAAAAGTCAAAAGTTACTGTTCAACAGAAAGTATTTTTATCATATTGAACCACATTTTACACCTTGATATTAACCATATCTCACGGATGTTAGAAATTCAACTCACAGAAGCAGTAAAATTATGTTTTATTTGAATCTGCAAATTTTCCTATGAGGTGGGTAAAAGACAGTGAAATGTTCAATAAAATTTTTATATATCTAAAATTATTATAAACTGACTCCAATAAATTTAATTGAACTTATATAGGTATTATTTATCTATTTTTGACATAAATTAATTTAAATAAAATAAATAATTCTTTAAATAAATATTCAATTTTAAAAACTAACTCAATGTTTTTCATTATTAATAAAAACTGAATGTTTTCAGAATAATACCAAAATTTCACCCTAAGCTAATTTTAACATTAAAAAGTTAAAAATGAAGTCTATTTTACCAAATTCAGATATATAAGTTTCATTTATTAATTTAAAATAATTTTCTATTGTAAAAACCAAAAGGCATATTTTTAAGAAACAATATATATCAAAAGATTGACACTTATTTATATGCAATCTCAAAGGGAAATTAGTCACAATGACCAGAATTGGATTAAATGGTAAAAAAATAATCTATTTATACTTACAAACCATTAAAATGTATAATTTAACATGATAAATTATTTTTATTAAAAATGTGGATTTCAGTTAAAATATTTTATTTTTCATTATTCACCCAAAACTGAAAGTTATCAGAAAAGTATCGAAACTTTTTTGAAAACAAGTATTATGTCATGATTCAAAAGAAGAATTTTATTTTGTCAAATAGAATATATTAATGTTTCAAATATTGCTTTTAAAAAGGGTTCATCATTAAAAGGCGGTAAAAGTGTATTTTTTTAAATAAATACTTCTTTTATCTGAAAAAATGCATTTGTTCTTACATTATATCTAAGAAATTCATAATATGGATTATAAAATTATAAAGATTATATATAGTTCAATATTTAGTTAATACTATTCATAGCCTCTTTTGAACGCCTAGTTTGGTAATCTTGTGGTGCTCTCAAACCCGGTGTTGCGTGTAGTGCAAGTTATTGAATTACTTTGAAGAAATAACGTAATATTAAATCTTAGAGTGTTATATTATTCTCTCCTTTAATAAATTGAATCCTTGTAACTTTAAACATTTCTTTAAAAATAAAATGCTGAAAATAGAAAATATCTTTTTGGGAAATCACACATTAGAAATTGGGTAAATAAAATTTAGTCTTAAAAAGAGGAAAAGGGGAATGAAAAAGTAACAACCTAATTATGATCTCGATTTGGAGCACATTAGTGGTAATTATAGACATATAATTGGTGGAAAACATAAATATTTAAGTTGAGGGATTTTGGTCATCAGTCACAATCAATTTTAGAATTAAGGGACTCAAAGCCATCAATCTATGAGGATTTAAAATATCATTGGTTCCACAAAACATAAGGTATTAGCATAACACATTTTTAGTTTTAAGAACCCTTAACAAATGTTTAATAATTAATTTATTCATAGAATAAGAGAATAAAAATATATAATTGACAAGTAGAGTTCCATTTTTTAACTAATTTCTACCACAAACTCATCTTTCACTCTAAAATATAATAGAACATAAAAAATATTCTATTTATCCCATTTGTATAGGGTTCCAAAAAAATAATTTATAATTCACTTACTAGACCCTTTAAAAAAGTACATTATTAAATCCTGACCATCACGTGGGTCAGTGGTAGGTGATACACCCTTGCCGCCCTTCAGTTGTGGGTTCAAGTATCGCAGCCTTGCCGGACGCGACGGGTTGCCGCCTGACATCCGAGTTGTCCTTTTTATAGAAATCCAAAAATAATCTCATACTAGACTTATCCAAAATACTTATGTCCAAACTCATAGTCCAAAATTTATAGGGAAGTTAAACACAATGAAGATCCTTTTCGCCATGTAATAACATCTGAACACCTTCATCATGTATTATTTTAAAACAATGCAACATCCTCAACTACCATAAAACCTTATTGATTACATTCATACTCCCTTATTCATTATAGAATACTGGATATACTCCGTCTATCCAAAAATTTTGTAAACTCAAGCAATGATTGAATATACAAATCATTAATCAGTTTCAAAGTAGTCAAGAAAATCCAATGAAATTTATCCAAATCAAACACGTATTGTTCTAAAATCACTACCTCAGTATCTGAACCATATTATGGTTTATCATTCTCTCAACCATATATTTTCCAAATATTTAACTTCCTATTGAGTCACTATTCATGGTTCCACATAATCTCAGGTCCTTAATGAAATATTACTATAGTACAATCCTTATATACTCCATAGTTATTATAACCAGTACATCGTTGATACAACACTCAAATGAAATAATTATTTAATAACAACTTAAGAAATCTAATCATTCCTCATCATATTTGGTTGTATCATAAAATTATTATTATCCAATAGAATCATTTGGGGCATACTCTACTGATTTGGACATTAGTTTGCTTAGTTTCTCAACTCCTTGCAGATGAAGTATTGTACATTTGGAAACTTTTTCTTACCCTTGCAGTCACGTACATGGTGTCATTTTTCTCCACGCTTATAAAAAACTCACATTCCCTTCAGGCATGTTCTAGGGTGTTTCTTCCCACAGTTATCACATATTGGAGAATTCTTCTTTTCCCACTTCACTTTATCCATATTTCTCTATTCCATCCTTTTCTTCTCATACTTCCCTTCAAATCCATAGAACTTAGAAAATTCATTACTTTTCTTTTTATCACATGATATTATTTCTTCATATGTTGAGAATACATGGGAGAAAATTTCCCTTCTAAATGTTAGAATAATATCATTAAAGATGTGATCCTTCTTACTCTTTTGATCATACTTATTTCTAGAGTTCACATTCCTTCTACTGGGCGCCATTTCTTAAACAATAGAATACACTCGGTCAGTTTATGAATTGAAATGAATAATTACAAACATTTAAAATACCTGACATAGATTGAATAGTTTTTGGATATAATCGATAATCATAAAATTGTTTTCTTTGAGAAGGTATGTACTCATAAACGCATCATAATGGTTTGTAATGAAAATGAGAATTATGCTAAGTATATCCCCCAGGAGTGTCATAACCAAGAGTGAAGCAAGGCTCGTTGTCGTGAACCATTTCTCGTTCGATTCTAGCTCAATGTGGTGTTTTTTTGTTTTACCACTAGGTATATCTATGCCAGAGCCGCCTCTACATGATCATATATAGACAGGGAAGTATTTCTCGGAAAACTCACAAAATCCCTCCATTACCGAAATTCTAAGAAGTTCTTCTATACTAATCCTCAATGTATATCGTATGGTAATGTGTTCTAATCAGAGTTTAAATAAAATCTAGCTTCCAAGTTTAATACTAGACCTCCCTATGATAGAAACTATAATGCACGGACCCTAGTTACCCAGATCCGGTGCATTATTAAACAATATTGGCATGATCACAAAAGATAAAGTCTCGAAAGACCGATTAGTTTAGTAGCCTTGGAAACACTAAATACTTTCATAAGTCTTACATTACATAATAAATTGAAAAACTACAAGAACATAGTCTCTATATTCAACACTCATATCCCCTCATACTACCCATGTAGGTCAGTCATAAAATACTTCTTCACATTTTGGGAAAAATAAAACATAGAAATGGGTGAGTTCATTTGCTGAGTAAGGATAACAATATGGAAGAAACATTCATAAATAAGCATAAACATTTAAGGCAATGTATAACTTAAACAAAAGCCTTTTAAACTTGAACTTTAGCATAATATGGAAAAAATAAAATTAAATAATTCCATTTACTTATTCACATGGATATTATACTAGTAAAATAATCACATGCAATGTCAATAACCACATTCATAATGAAGGAATGCATAATGAAATACAATCTTAACCACATAGTAAAGGCCTTGTTTCAAGACACTAGTTTGTCTCATGAGACCGACCGATGCATCGAGGAGTTATAGCGGGCTCCCCCCGTCATATACTAAGTCCAATGAATTCCTCATATGAATAGGTTTAAACATAACATAAACATTCATATTAAAACTAACATACCAAATTCCAATACATTCTCCATAAACCATTATTGGTATAAAAATTACACATCCACAGTTAAACATATCACAAAACCTTCAATATAAAATGGAAGTTTTGTATCATTATAAATCAACATCAAACAAGTTTAAAATCCATCAAATGATGTTGACATAGATGAAAATGATTTGTAAAAAACGTTGAGAGAAATATCCCTTTTTTATGAAAACATTTAAAAGTAACACAATTTAGAAAATAAGAAATTGAAAAGACATTTTTGAATCAGAGTGTCCCATACCACTTTGAATCTTTTGAAAAGAATTATCATTTCAAAACATTCATGTACATATAAATAAATCCTTAATATCATTTTGAAAACAGGGACATTAATTAAAAAGATTTAGAAAGATAAGTCTTTAAAACATTTAAAATTCTAATCTTGATAACGATTGCCTTTCACAAATCCTTAAAATATTCATTTTGAAATCATATTTATGAAAAATGGACATGGATGATAAAAATGTCCCAGTAAATACTTACACATAAACAATCTCGGATAATAATGAGATTAGGAATTAACCCTTACCTTGTAATTTTCCTTGGTCGATGGTAGGTTAAAATCATGTATAATGGTGAAAGAATAGTTATTAAATTTTACAAGAATAATATACATTAATATGATATCATATATGATCTTCTAATATTTCCTTTTAGTATTATCGTTGTTTCGGTGTTAACTGATTTGTTCTCCTTTATATACTTGGTTACGTAATCCATGTTTGTTATGAATAGGATATATTTGATTTATATACAGAATTATATTATGTCATTAAAAATTATTTTTAACCATCAAAAGAAAATTGGTCTTTAATGGATATGATGGGGAATTAATCTCATCGCATTTGTGGAAACGGTAATCCGTACGTACGCATGAACCCTGCATCCATTTCATTTTTCATTTTAGCAGCTATAAAAACCAACGTATACATAGGTATATTATCATTCCAGTATAATATAATTTCTTATATATGTTACTTAATTTCATTATCACCTTTCTTTATACGTTCCATGTGTGGTATGAACGGGTCATATCATTTTGAGGGTGTGGTAGTCTGCACTTCCTCAAATGAAATTATCATATATATATATATATAGAACATGAAACTAATAATGGTATGCTATAAAATGGAATTACAGAATCTTATATATAAAATAAATATCATAAATATCATATTTTATTACATTTACATCATAATGGCCAATATGAGAGGTGGTAGGAGATAATTTGAACAATCATCATTTCGTGAGGCGTTTGGTTTCCATCCACAGAAACATTAAGTTATTCCCCCATTAGATGGAGGTATGTGTAAGTGTAGTTAGAATGATTCTAAAAACAACATCCTAGTATATTGAGGATACTGGTGTTGTTACAAAATAAATGAATAAAAATATATTAGGGGTTGGAGAAGTAAAATAAAAGAAAAGAACTTAAGAGAAATCGTTACCTTTAATTTGGGTAACTCCCTTTAGTTTGAACCAAGAGGACTCTTTATGTGACTTCATCCTAAGTTAAGGCTTTTAGGAGGAGGATAGGAATGTAGGGTTCTTAATTGGGTAGATTTTTGATGAGTAAAAAGTCATGAGAGGTATATGGAATTGGTTAGAAGTGGTGTCCTTTTATAAGGGGGAGGAGGGGCTCTTTAGGAATAAACATAAAGAATTATTTTATAATAAATTCATATTTGGTTTCTAATGGATCCAAACTGGATTAATGTATAAGGTGGGGATGGTTCTAAAACCACTCAACCAATAGGGTTTAGATAGTTTTGGGTCACTATTTTAACGTTATCATTTAAATTTAACTCTTTGTTAAATAGTTTGACATTTACCTTGTACCTTTGTGTTTTTATATTATATGGTTAATAACCATACTATAAACATCCAAGATAACCCCAGAATGTTCATTAATGTCACATATAATATTATTTAGGCCCTTTGGAAGATCCTTATTCTTTTAGGAAGATTATATAAACCAATAATATTGTATATGTTTTAAAAACAGATTTATGTCAATTTTGAGATTATTTAATAATTGATTTTTTAAAGTTCTAACAACATTATTACTTTGAACTAAATACATTTAATCAACCCTATCATTTAATACTAACCTATAAAATTATTTTAATGCATAAAAAATCTCAAATTACATTTATTTGAATATTTATAATATCAATTATTTTAATATTTCATTAATTAGGGAATTACTGCATCATCATTGTGTCATAAATAAATTAAATAATTTAATGCATAAAAATATAAATAAAATACCATGATGTGGGAAATATTTTTATATATCCAATGAATATTTATAGTAAAAATGTTTACTTATATAACACCATATAAAAAATAATTACTAAAGGATTTTTTGTTTATGTCAATTTTTCTTTTACTTAAAATTAATTAATTTAATGTGCCATTATTATTCATAAGTGGCTCCATGGGGTCCCAAAATCATCTGAAGGATTCCCATGGTCTAATATTACTCATTAATATGGTTAGGACATGTGTTAAGGTAATTTTGAATTATTACAATAATCTTTTTACATTGAATTTCCCTATTTACCTTTAACCGCTGTAAATAATAGTCAAAAGTTACTATTCACTAAAAATTATTTTTATCTTATTGAACTACATTTTACTCCTTGATATTAACCATGTCACTCAGATGTTCTAAAATCAACTCACAGAAGCATTAAAAAAAATTTATGTTAATTTGAAAATTCTCCTAGGAGGTGGGTAAAAGGCGGTGAAAAGTTCAATAAACTTTTTCTATATATAAAATTATTATAAAATGACATCAACGAAATAAATTGAACATATATAAGTATTATGTATCTATTTTGACATAAATTTATTTAAATAAAATAAATAATTATTTAAATAAAAATTCAGTTTTAAAATATAACTCAGTGTTTTTCACTATTGATCAAAAACTGAATGGTTTCAAAAAAATACCAAAAAAATCACCTTAAGATAATTTTGATATTCTGAATTGGAAAATGAAGTCTATTTCAAAAAAACTTAAATCATATAAGTTTCATTTATTAATTTAAAATTAATTCCTATTGTCAAAACCAAAAGGCGTATTTTTATGAAACAATATCTATCAAAACATTGACACTTGTTTATGTCCAATATCAAAGTGAAATTTATTATAATGACCCGCATTGTATTAAATGGTAAAAATATAATCTATTTATACTTCCAAACCATTAAAATGTTTAATTTAACACTATAAGTTATTTTGATTACAAAAGTTTTTTTCAGTTAAAATATAGTATTTTCATTATTCACCCAAATATGAATGTTATCAAAATGCACAAAAAATTTATTGAAACTAAATTCTTATTTACCGATTCTAAAAAAGAATTTTAATTTGTCAAATAGAATATATAAAAGTTTCAAATATTGGATTTAAAAAGGGTTCATCATTAAAACGTAGTAAAAGTGTATTTTTTAAAATAAATACTTCTTTTATCTGAAAAAATGTATTTTTTTCTTACATTGTTTCTAAGAAACTCATAATATGGATTCTAGAATTATAAGGATTATATAAAGTTCAATATTCAGTTAATACTATTCATAACCACTTTTGAACGACTAGTTTGGTAACCTTTTTGTGCGCTCAAACTCGGTGTTGCGTGTTGTGCAAGTTGTTGAATTACTTTGAGGAAATAACATACTATAAAATCTTGGGGTGTTACACATGTGGTGTGATACTAGTGAGGAAAGAGTGGGTATACGAGACAACAGTGCTCTAAGGAACTAGTCGAGTGTCGATCTTGTAGCAAGATGGGTCATATTCAGGGTTTTTACAGGATGTTCTCACCAGCATTAGGTGAGAGGGGATTAGTTATGACTCCATGTTCAAGAGAAGCACCACCATTTTCTCATCATTCAGAGAACTGGAGTTTGTTGAGCCATTTAGGCCGAGGAGGTGGTCGTGGACATGGTATCCAGACAACAGGTTCTCAATGATAATAGGGTGGAGTAGCTCAGGGTAGCTATAGAGGGTCACATGGCCACATTACAAGTCAGACTTTAGCAATGGAACAAACCCATCAGGGGAAGGATCTGAGACCCTCTACATTTATAGGAACGATTATAGTAGCCTCAGTTTCAGCTTATAATATTTTTTATAATGGGGATTCCCATAGTTTTATATCTATTTCAATTTTGGAGATCCTTGTGATTTGTATCTTTAGGTCTAATGATGTTATGAAACTAGACACTCTATTGGGGATTAGAATAGATAGTGTACATCAGTGCAAGGAGTTCCCTCTTGAGGTCGGTGTGTGTCACTTCTTATGGGACCTCTATGTCTTAGAGATGATGGTCTTTGATGTCATTCTCAAAATGGAATGGTTTGTGACCATTCAAGACTTTTTTGACTTCTATCTTCGTAGGGTGAGTTTCACATCACCAGAGGGAGGGTATTTTCTACTCAAGGGAGAATGGGATGTCCAGGTGAGTAGAGAGGGACCCGAGCATCATGGTTTGGGAGGAATTATAGCCCAGAATTCTAGTTTATATCAGGATGACTAGGGGAATTTGACTATGAGATATTATCAATGGAGGGTTATTTATGTATTTTTTACTATTATGTTGACCCAAGGGTATTGACTGTGAGAGATTAGAGGTTGTGATCGGCTCGATGTTTTATACAGTTAGAGCTACCCATGTTGAAGTTTATAATTTATTGATGCTATGATTGACCAAGGGGTATTGACCATGAGATCTTCCCAGCTGGTCATTTGTAAATTATTAGTGCTAAGTTAGAAAAATGGGATAGACTATGTTTGATTCCCAAAGGGTTGTTATTAAATGAATTTATGTTATGTTAGACTAGGGGGTTAGAATTTGAGAACATTCCCAAATGGTTGGTTTTGATTGATTGAATGATAGTCAAGTGTCTTTCAAGTCAAAGCCAATTCATGGATTTCTTCTTACTTATTTTGTTGAGATGGACTTTTGTGACATCTATTTTGTTACATGCACAAGGTATATATGGCTTAGGCTTGATCCCAATTTTTACATGATTAAAGGAATGAGTAATTACTATTAAATGAATGTAATTCAAAACTATTGGATTTTTTACATTTGATTAATTCCTAGTTTATTGCTTCATTCTTACATATTGCTTTATATATATATATATATATTCACTGAATGTTAGGCATATATCTTTTATTGGTTTACTACTGGGATTCATCTCACACCTTATTTGGGTCATGATTTTAGAACCAAACAAATTATATGATTATAGGTATAGATAAGGGAAAGATCCATTCCTAATCAGGTACTTCATTGCTATTGGAGCTAGAGATCATGGGACCAAGTGGAGGCTTGATATGCTAATGGAGTTTACTTATTTTTCTATACTTTGGTTTTTTATTGTATTTCCATCATTGTGACTAGTTTAGCTACTTGGTCCTTATGAACATATGGATTCTAATCCCTATGTTAATTTTGATCACTATGTTACGCGTAGATGAAATTATGGTTAGGGAACCCAACATTGGAAGGAATTGTACGCTATGAAAAGGAACCATACAATGTGAAAAGGAAACCTCTGTTATTCATTGTAACCCTAGTCTACGTAATGGAACCCTATGCTTCAAATTTTAACCCTACGTTTGAATATTAAACAGTGGAGTTTTAATGCCACATTTTTATCTGAGATTCATTCAATGGTCTTGAAAACATTACATGCTGATTAAACGATTTTTTAGGACTATTAAAAGGCATGTTATGGTCGATTAAAAGAACTATATTCATCAAATAAAATCCATCCTATTTTAAGGGATGTTATGACTCCCCTTTAAAATTTTAATTTTAATATTTTTGTTCTATCTAATTATTTTTTTATCTGAAAACCCAAAACAAGCTATCTAACCTATATATTCAATGACAATTTCTTTTTAAATATACATTCAAACATGCAACTTTATTCTTGTGAATATTTATTACACCACTGCAATAATTCATGATCGATTTTGTTATTTGAAAAAGAGGATACACTTTGAAATTTCTATATTTTCTACCTCATATTGTTGTTAGATTTTTGTTGTTGTTTATTGATTTTAATATTGAAGATAATTTGAAACCAGGATCACATCAGAGTTATTATTTCTTAAAGTCAATCATTTTAAAAGAAGATGATCCATCTAATATCAGTTGATGATTCATCTTTGAAGATAAATTGGAACCATCATCAAATCAAACTCTCTTTATTTATTGGATTATAAACTGTTCATACTCAACTGTGATGAAAGTACCATTTTCTTTTACTAAGCTATGGATAATTGGTTCCCTGTAAAAGAACAAAAAGACTATTTTTAAAATTGTTGAAAATGACTCAACTTTCTGCACTCAAATGTTTATTTTATGGTCTTTTGATAAAGGGACCATTCTAGTGAAATTCACTCAATCATAGAAAGAGTTTTTATGGAGTGTACTAGGGGATATTTGTGACCATAACCAAAATAAAATTGTTGTGTTCATTTTTTTATCCTCTAATCATATTTAATATAGATAAAACACCTCATATCTACATAAATAACAAGGGGAGTACAAATCCAAATTAGTGAATATTATTGAAAATACACAATTCAAATCCACCCCTCTTGTGTGATCTTTTTATTATTTCAACCTAAAAATTGGTAAAAAAAAGTTGCTTTATGGAAAAATCTAGAAAGATCAATAGAATAAAGTATATAGAAATAATATGTCAATGGATGATCTAAAAGAATGAATTTCTAGGGTTTCTGATCTATTCTTTAATGGAGGAAACTATGGATGCTGGAAATATCATATGATCATTTACTTGAAAAATCATGTATCTAGAGTCTACTCATATACCATCATTTATTATGACGTTACTGAGAAACTAATGACTTGGTATGCAACAAAAGAAGATGAATATGACATCAATTAAAATGAAATAAATTCTATTATCTACTATCTTGGACCAGATGAATTTAATCAAGTATCATAGTGTCTTACAACAAATTAAATGTGGAATACAATAGTCATCACATATGAAGGAACATACAACATATGATACATGATATATTATATTGAATAGCTAAAATTTTACACCTTTAAAATTTTTTATAGTGAAAGAATTACACAAATTAATTTAAGGTTAATAGAAATTGTAAAAAATATTACTACCTTGGGAGATCCCAACAGTCATTTAGATTAAGCGCTGAATGTACTTAGAGTACATTCCTAGAAATGGAATGGTATATCTGCAGCAATTCAAAAATCATCCCCAGCCAAGAATTTTACTATGAAGGAATTAATTGGACCATTGATGATATACAAAGCATAAATTCAATCTGAGTGTGAGGATCACAAGACTTTAGTAAAAAAGAGGAAATACTACTCATAAGGTAACATCTTAGAATCATAACTAAAAACCCACATAATAAGTCAAAAGAGAAAAAAATTCAGATTCCTTATATTCTGAAATAGAACTGGCTCAGCTGGCCCTATATTTTATAAAATTCATCAAGATGCAAAGAGGCTTCAGAAAATCCTTTAGTAAGGATGAAAGAAAAACCCATGCACTATAATGATATGTATGTAAAAAATTGGGTCACACCTATCCTGATTTCCCTTAATTGAAAGAAGAAAGAAAGAGGACATAAAATAAATATCATAAAAATTATGTTTTCGATCATAAAGGAAAAATATCCATGAATACTACGTGGAGTATATCTAGAGACACTAGAAACTCTTCAAAATATTATTCTGAAAAAGCGCCACCAATTCTGAAAGACAACAAGTTCATTATGGATGATGAAGAATAGGTATATACCTATTAATCTTCAAATTCTGACACTAATAATTTCTAAAATGATAAATTAGTATCCTAATATTCAACTCTATAAAATAAATATTATTCCTGATTAAACAATTATAATACAATAAAAAATATTCACAACTCTATTTTAGGTTAAAGAGACAGCATTATAAAACAACATCAAGAACTAATTGAAAATTTTAATTATTCTACATCCAACTATATTGAACATGAAATGAGAATAAAATTATTATAGGATGACGTATAATATTATAAAAGTAATGAAATTAATATTACTAAAGGATAAAATTTTCTAAATTATATTCTTGGAAAGATGATATTAAAAGAGAAATATTTGGAAAATGAGTGAAAAATAAAAATTATATAAAATTTATTTTGTTCCCAATTCGAAAAATTCTACCTTCTATTACTGTAGAAAAAATGTCATTAAACTAACAACTGTTAATTTTTAAATACTCAAATTAGTTGTATTAAAAATATTTTTATTTCAAAAAAATGTCTAAACCAAGTGATATAAATTATGGAAAAATAAAGCTGATCTAGATTCCAAGATCACTACTTTCCAACACTGCTTGACCTAAGAAAATATAGGTTCCAAAACAACCATGTTCGTAATTACTTTTGTTGGAAAAAGTCCATAGAAAAAATGATATGTGGTATATGGATAGTGGCTAGTCTAAAAACCTTAGTGTAGACTCATGAAATTTACATACATTTACTAGAATGGGTGTAGGTGTAGTAACTTGTGTTGACAATGCCAAATGAAACATTATTGGAATTGGAACTATTGGAGATCCCAAGACAATATCAATCAACAATGTATTGAATGTGAAAGAGATAAATCACAATATGATAAGTATCTATCAACATTGTGATGACGGATTTTATGTTCATTTTTCTAACAATCCCATCTCTTTTTTCAAAGATAAACTACTTAAATTTGGATCACCAAGTACTGAAAATGTTTTTAAATTGGATCTAAATTCCTTACATAAAATGAAATTGAATTATTTAACTATTAAGATAAACAATTCATTGATCTGGCATAGAAAACTTGGACATTGCAATATATATTCTTTACATAAATTATAAAACAAACATTTAGATTCTAAATTTCAAAATCTTAATTTTGAATATAATAGATTTTGTGATGCATGCTAAATCTGCAAATGGAACAAATTGTTTTTCAAATCTATTAACACGATTTCTACATCTATATATTTAGAACTTTTATACATGGTTTTTTGGGTCCATCAAGACAATAATGTCTGGCTGGTGAATTAAATTTATATATTTTCGTTGATGATTACTATTGATTTACTTTCATATATTTTGTAAAACTCTATAGTAAATTATACACTATTGTTTAATGTCTTTGTAAGAATTTTCAAGGAGAAAATGATTTTAAAATAATTTTATTAATAAGTGATCATGATAAGGAATTTTAGAATCAAGATTTTAATTATTTTTTCTAAAATATTTGTATTAAACACACCTTCTATATAACAAAAACACCTTAACAAAATGAAATTATTAAACGAAGAAATAAAACTATTCATGAAATGGCTAGGATTATGTTGAATTAATAAAGTCTTCCTACAAATTTTTGGGTTGAAGCATTAAGAATAGCTTACTATGTCATGAATAGAGTTTTAATAATACCAATAATTAAAAATACACCCTATGAACTTTGTAATAACATAAGAACTAAAGTAAAGAACTTTAATGTCATTGGATACAGGGTTTATAACTTGAATACTAAGGAAAAAACCATGTAAGTTCAATCCAAAACCTAAAGAATGAATATTTTTAGGATATTATAATACTTTTAAGTACTCTAGAGTGTTTAATATAAATTAAAGTATTATTAAAGAATAATTTCTTATGATGTTATACGAAACTAACCATTTATTTAATTAGAAAGATCAAACATATAAAATTACCAATTCATCTGACAAATTGGACTTCAAAACTCAAAAAATATATTTTGAAAATATTATATATAAAATCTAGTATAATTTATAAGAAAAAGAAACTGAAGAACCTAAAAGAGTTTTACCTCAATAGTCTAGAACCTTGAAGAACCATCCTTTAGAAATTGTAATAGGATACCTAAACATATGAATTACAACTATAAGAAATGTATGAAACCTAGATAAATTCTATTTCTTTATATATTAGCTATAACCAATGTGTATTGAGGAAACCATAGAATATGAGAGTTAGATGTTAGAAATGAAACAAGAACTAAACCAATTCACAAAAAAGTAAAATTTTGGAATTAATATAAATACCAATAATCTATTTAGTAATATGAACAAAATGGGTCTTTAGAAATAAATAGGATGGTCAAGGAAACATAACCAGAAAAAATTTCGATTGGTAGATAAATGAAATAATCCGGAAGAATGAATATATTATGATGAATCCTTTTCACCTGTAACTGGATTAGAAGACATTATAATCCTTTTTTCTTAAGCATGTCATATAAATATTAAAATATCTTATATTGATATTAAATATTCCTTTTTTAAATGGTTATTTAATTAAGGAAGTATGTTGAACAACCTCTATGTTATGAAAACCCTAAAAACCCAAATTCAATTTTTAAACATACTAATGAACATTATGGAGTTAAACAGGCACCTTGAGCTTTTTATGAATGATTAGGATCCTTTTTGGTGAATAGATTTTCTATGATAATAGTATATCCTATTCTTTTAAAGAAAACTATTAATTCAAATATTTTATTAGTATAAATTTATTTTTATGATGTTATTTTTTGTTAAAAAAATTATAATCGTTGTAATGATTTTAAAATCTAATGCAAAAGAAATTTGAAATGAGTCTACTGGGGGAATTTAATTTCGTTTTAATATGTATGATTTATCAAAAAATATTGTGGAAATATTATAAAACAATGTAAACAGATTATTGATTTATTGAAAAAATTGGACTTGAAAACAGAAAGACATATACAGCTCCCATTGTTCTATTATAAAACATGATTTGTATGATACTGGAAAACCATTTGAAAACGAGTTATATAGTGATATGATTTATAGTCTATTATATCTCACTACTAGTAGACCAGACGTTATGTGTTCTATATGATTATGTTCTAGATTTCTTTAAAATCCAAAAGAATATCATCTTAATGTTATGAAAAGGATTTTTTTTATATTTTAATGTAACTATTTTATAATTGCTTAATTACCTGAAAATTTATGATTTAAATTTAATTTCATGTCTAGATTCCAAATTTGGAGGATGTATATATGATAGAAAGGTAACCTTAAGAACCTATAACTCTTTAGGAGTATCTTTAGTATAATGGTCAAGTAAAAAACAACATTCAGTTTCCCAATCAATAGTCGAGGTGGAATATATATATGATGGAAGTTTTTGTGCACAAGTTATGTAGATAAAACACACTCTACTAGATTTTAGACTGATTTTTAATAATATAACTACTTTATATAATAATACTAGTGCTATAAATATTTTAAAATATCCTATAAGTCATTCTATGACTACGAATATTGATATAAGGCATTATTTTCTTAGAGATATTGTTCTTTAAAAAGATATATCTTTATAATTTTAAATACCTAATATCATTGAGTTGATATTTTTAATAAACCAATTCCCACTATATGTTTTTATTTTATTAAGGTGGAGTTAGTGAAATTTAATTTATATAAATGTTTGTTAATTTATTTTTATTCTATATGTTTTTATTTTAATAATCATTATTTTAGATATTTAATTCTTTGAATTGATTTTTATTTTCATTTGGTTATGTATTGAATAGTTTTAATATAATTTCATTTCTATTAATTTTTATTCATCAGTTCAAATTAAAAAGGAATGATTACTTTCTCAATCGATGAGAGGAAATTATCTTCCTTCTCCCGCTATCCTTCCTACTCCTTCATGCCCTTATAGTTTATAGAGCATCTCTTTTTCCAGTATACCAAAACCCTATCCTTAAAATCCTCATACATCAAAACTTGAAAAATGGGAACCTCTTGCAGAGTAGAAGATGTTGGTCGAAGAGATCATTATCATTAATTGGAATATAAAAAAGTTATTTAGGGAAATGAAACTGATTTTTGTTAGCTAAATCAAATGAATCTCTCATTAAAAACTGATATAAGATTTCAAGGTCTGTAATTCATTTTTGGAGATTGAAACAAACCTTTTTATATAGATGTAATTTTTTTTTAAATTCATCCTTTAATTTAGGAAATGATTAAGACATAGTTATGTCTATGATTTGACATGGTGGGTTTTCTATCTCTTCTAATCTAATTTCTATGATCATGGATTGTCCCCATGCAGTGGAATTTCATTTGATCTGCAATGTATAGGAGATGAAAAATATAAATTAGATGATATGATGTTTTGTAGCATTGTAACTAGAACATTGAAGAAAATGATGAAAACCGATGTTAATGATGATCAAAGAGTCTTAATGAAATTCATTCGTTTGGGAATATTTCCAAGGATGGTTGAGTAAGAGAATGAAATATATCAAGATACATATATTCTATTTTTTTCTTGAATAATTTTAAGCTGCATATTAACAGATATATGTTAAGATAACTGAATCACTACTTTTAAAAGGATGCGAAGATAGGTTTTTACCCTTATGTAAGAATTTTATCCCTTTTTTGATAGGGATGGGAAAGTTAAGAGACATATATTCTTGTCAATGATATCCACATATCATTATTTGAAAGGATTCAAATTTTAGTAAGATAGGATTTTTCTGGATTGAATCTTGAAACTATGTATTTCTAGTTGGCATTGAAGAACAAGAGAGGTTTATGGCTGGTCCTCAGGGGGGACAAAATGTTTTACCTGTTATTAGTTTTGTGAGACCAAGGCTTGATGAAGAGGAAGAATCAATAGGTGATGAGGAATGAATTTTCTAGAGAAAAATAATTTCAATAATTATTTCTAAGCTATTGGAAGTTTCTTAGACAATAGAAGAAGAAGTTACTGAGAAGGTTTCTCAAATAACTAAGAATATTGATAATGTTTCTCAAGGGGATGATGAATCTAGGGATGTTTATAACATTATTGAACAATCTACCCCTGATAATCTTTCTTTAGTTTTTTTTATTTAATTGATATATTAGTATCATTAGGAAGAGAAGAATAAGTGCCAAGTTTGACTTTGGTGGGAGTTGGTCAAGCAAGAGCACAATCTACTGAGTATTCTGACTCATAAGAAAGAAATATAAAAGAGTCAGTTCCAAGATTCTATCAAGTGAAAGCAATTAATTTGACTCTAAATCAAGAGTTAGAGTCTGAAAGGATGAAATTTGAACAGCTCAAAAGTTCAATCTTGCCAAGGGATGAATTTGAGTCCCTTCAAGATCAGCTCATATAGGTTAAAGGAACTCTTGTGTCAGTGGGTGACCATGAAGAATCTATCAGATCATTGGTCGGTGAGTTAAGAACCATAAAAGAAGAATCTATAAAGAAATAAAATCTTGATGAGCTGAAGTAGTTATTTGGATGTGAGTTTGAATCTATCAGATAAACTCACCAAGCCTCAAATTATTCTAAACATACTCCTCCAAACATGACAAAAATATTTAAATCTATAATTGATGTGCTAGCTGATTTTAGTAATAGACTGCACACTTTTTAGTGTGATAGTTATAAGAACCCAGAATTTATTTTTAGGTATGGATATTATTTTTTGGGTTGTTTTAAGGAAAAGGGATAAAATGGTGATTTTTATAGTATACTCCTTGTACTTATGAGTACATGTCATGTACCCAGTTAACTCGTACAGCCACGTACTGGCCATGTAATGGCTAAGTACAAGGCCATGTGATGACCAGGAAGACTACATAAGTAGGGTCCAATTAAGGCTACTACACAGCATATAAATTTAATGAACACACGGTGTAGTTTTCTATTTAATTGATATATCGGAGTAGGGTCACGTCTTATGTCCAGAACTGAATTCTTATTTTCGTGTTTCATATAGGAGGACTCAAGAAAGAAAAATGTATATCGAACTCCAGATTATTTTATTGTGCTCTGATTGAGACAATGTCGAGTACATTGGAATCCCTCTGGGGAGTTATAAATTCCTCTAGAGCCTGTCTTAATGATTCTTCCTCTCTCGTATGTTATTGATGGTAGGTATTTTTTTCAACATTTATTTAGATCTACACTGTTCTATGATGATTCATAGTCAACATTTAATTATATCAATCATGCGACATCAATATAGGTGGTTTGTTTCGTTCCCTGTTCATCTTTATATTATATGTGCTTAAAGTGCTGCATACCCTCATTCGGGATATTTCTTGATTGGTAATTTAACCATGTTTATTACCAGCTATGGTTTGATTGTTTAATTAAGGGTTATTTCCTATGTGTAAGGTTAAATAACTTATTTATGGGACACCCCATGGGTTCTTATCCCTTGATTGATTATTTATGATCATTTTTCAAGATTTCATCTTAGGATTTCATTGTTTTTTATGCCTTGTTTTGTTAGGATAGAGTTGTAATTATAAGAGATGCATGTGATATTAATTGAGAAAGATTGACCAAGGAAAATTTTACTATGAGAGATTCTTGAGGGAGGGTCATTTTTGTATGTTTTGTTGTTATGTTGACCCAGTTTTATTGATTATAAGTACTTCTAGGTGGTCATCGGCTCAAGGTTTTAGACAATGAGAGATTCTTAGGTGGTCATTTATATTTTATTAATGTTATCATTGACCAAGGGCTATTGACCATGAGATCTTCCCAGGTGGTTGTTTGTAAAAGATTAGTGTAGAGTTAGTCTAAAGGGGTTAGACCATGAGAAATTCCCATATGGTCTTTATTTAATAAAGTATTTTTATGTTAGACCATGGGGGATTATACTATGGGAACTTTCCCAAAGATTCATTTTTTCCGTATTGAGTGATTGTGAAGCGTCGTCCAATCCTAAGAATATGATTGGATTCGATCTTACTCATTTTGTTTGGATGGTATTCTAAGACATATGATTTGTTACTTACAAAGGAGATACAAAGATTAGGATATATACAAAGTTTTAAATGATTCAACAAATGAATAATGAATGTTAATTGAATATAAATGAAAACTGTAGGATTATTTTACTTTTGATTACTTCCTAGTTTATTGCTTCATTCTTTCATATTGCCTGCTGTATATATTCACTGATAGATAGGAAGAAATATTTTGGTGTATTCATACTAGGATTCATCTCACACCCTATTTGGGTCAAGCATTTGGGACAAAACATATTATATGATTGCATGTATGGATAACTAAAAGCACCCTTCCTAATCAGGTACTTGATTGTTGTTGGAGATGGAGAGCATGAGACCAATATAATGTTTGTGATACTGAAAGAGTTCACTTTATTTTCTTTACATTTGTTTCTGTATTTTATCTCAGGAATTGTGACTCATTTGGATGGTTTTCTACACACATCTGACACGCATTATTTATATATATGCTCCAGTTGTTTTATTTGTATCAGTATTCTGTTGTTTATTTATGGTGTATGGTATTACTCCTTTTCATATTGTTTACTATTCTTTCCACTGTGTATAATCTACTAATGAGGGCATGTTTTCCCATTATCACACCTTGGCCCTTCCTTCTAGTCGGAAGCCTCTGGAATTTGGGGAAATGTGCTTGAGGTTATTTGACCAACCAAGTTTGGGGATCCTTTAGGCACCACCCGGGTGTGAGATGTTACAAAGTGGTATCTAAAGAGATTTTGTTCTTCCTTGCATTACTATTTGGATCCATTAAACTGGTATATGAAGGAATATGTAGTTTTTAATAATTTTTTCTCAGGAGTATCTAACTCGTGTAAAGGGAAAATCCATGTTACCTCGAATATTTTAATGTTCTATTTTTTCAATTGTTACAGTTGTTTTGATTCCACCATTGGGTGACACACTTGTTTTGTGGTTTTATTGTGATATCATTGTTGTTCTAATTTTTTGAAACTCGATGATATGAGGGTATTCGATCTCATTCATCATATAGGCACTTTCTAGAAATCGCATTCCATGAATTCGTTTCATGCCATTTAGAAAGAATTACTGATTTCATGTTGTTGTGATAGTTGTCGTTCATGATATGCATTCTATTTTGATATATTCGGTGATAAAAATACCTACTATTTTGATAGGGTATTGGTATGTGTAATGTTTCATTTGGATGGATGCCAAGATTTGGTCCCTCATGTGTTATGGGCCCTCTTGAATTTGAATTTAGTGGATCATGTTTGAACATTAAAAGAATTATGATAAGATTTGACTTGAATAAGGATTCTAAAATTTGATTTCTGGGGAGTATGGTCTCTCATGGATCGGAACATGGCATGCCTTGGCCAAAATATAATGATTTTGGGGGTTCATGAGAAGTTTCAAAGGCTTACTGTCTGGAAACCCATACAATGCGACGAGTGATGTTATGAACACACACCATGTGTTCTTTTATTCTAGAAGTAATAAATGTTATTAAGTTAACATAATATACTATATGCACACACCGTGTACTGGTTGACCATGTGACTAACTGTGGGAACAAAGACATGGGTTTGTTAAATATGTGAAATAACATTACATGACTTTATCATGTTCTGTACTTTTGTTGATTCTTGCAATAATTATCAAGACATAAGAACATTGGGGCATAATATATCTTCCCTTAACAACACTATTCAAGCACATTGGGTTGTTATCAGTGACTTCAATTATATCCTTGGACCTATTGAAAAGTTGGGTCTCGTACAATCAAACACTTCCATTAAGGAATTCAAACTCTGTATTGATGATAATAAACCTGTTGAGATTAATCTGGTTGGTGCTAAGTATACCTGGTATAGAATACAACAAAATTTAATTTTAGCAAGTAAAATAGATAGTGCTTTTACATTCTCCAATGCTCTTGATAACTGGAATACCATCTCTAGTATTACTTTTCCTAGGATTAATTCTGATAATCATCCAATTTTGGTGAGCCTCAATACTAGATACAAAAATCCCATTCTTCCTTTTAGATTCAATAAAGTTGGTAACACTGTTGAGGAATGTAAAAACAATTTCGAAGACACATGGAACTCAATCATTTACAATGATGCCTTTGTATGTATTATAAAGATAAAACTTCTAAATCAATAATAAAAAATTCAGTGCAATGACAGAACTAAATAGAATGATAATGAAATTATCTCCCTTGAGAATTCTCTCAATAAAAATCTAACCGGCTCAACCCACAGTGACTTCGCTACAGACTCAATAAAGTAAGTTGACATAAGAAATAAAATAAACTATTTTATCACCTTAAGAGACCATTGTAGGAAACAAACACTCAAAGTCAACTGGCTCATGGATGGAGAAAAAAACATATTTCTTCAATGCTCTACAAAGAATTAAAAAGGAAAGTAGACCTCTAGCATTACTTAATTATACAGATAATATCATTGATAATGAGGAATTACTAGTTAATCATGTCACCTCCTACTTTAGAAGTAACATTAATGGAGATTCTCTAAACAAGGATATCAACCATGATATCATTCTTCTCCTAGGTGGGGATAATGATAATGACCTCTTGAATAGTATTCCAATTGATCTTGAAATTAAGGATGTGGCTTTTTAGTCTGATGTCAGATAGTGCTCCCAGTCCCGATGGATTTCCCAATGATGTTTTGGAAAATCATTGGGACATTGTTTGCAATAATATCTGTCACCTAGTCAAATAAATATTCATCAGTGGCTATCTCCCTTAGGGTATTACTACCCAATTTCTTACCATTATTCCTAATGTGGATAATTCTTCAGAAATTCACCTTTTTAGGCATGTTACCCTTATCAACACTGTGTAAAAAATTATTTCCAAGCTCTTATCATTGAAATTGGGACCCATTTCCAACAAAATTATCTCCTAGAACCAATTTTGATTTCTAAAGGGAAGGAATATCCAAGACTTCATTTTCCCTTCCTCTGAAAGTACAAACTGTCTTAAAAAGAACTAAACAGGGGAAAATCTTTTCATTAAACTTCACATAAAAAAGATTTTGTTACCATTGATTTGAGTTTCATTTACAGAATCCTTTATAGATTTGTATTTTATGACAACTTGCTAAAAATTTACAAACCCTTTTAACTCTGCCTATATCACTGTTCTGATTAATGGCTCCCCAAAAGGATATTTCACATGTTCAAATTGTGTTAGACAAAGTGACCCCCTTTCAATATATAGTGGTGAGATCATGCCCATATTTTACTATAGAGATATTAATTTTCCTTCACATCTTTTATACATGGATGGTATAATTATCTTCCTCCAAGGATAGATGAGAAATATAAAAAAGCTTAAAGATGTACTCCCCCGCTATGAAGACGTCCTTGGTCAATCAATAAACTAGAGTAAATCTTCCTTTTTCATTAATAAATGATTCCTAGTCAATATAAAGGTTGATATTATGAATTATTTTTCTATAATGGATGAATATTTCCCCTATAAATATATTGGGGTCCCCATCCTTTTATTAAGACCAAAAATTACATATTGTTTGACTTAAAAACTCATAAATTGTCACTAGCCATTGGAAAACTTGTTGGACCCCCATTGAGAATGGTGGCCTTGGTATTAAGAATATCAAACATTTTAATGTGTCCCTTCAAGCCAAGATTACTTAAAATATTATGAAAAATATCTCACAATGTTATGATTTCCTTCTTGGACGATTTTAAAATAACCATAGGAAATGCAAACACTTATTTATGGAACCCTTTATAAGGCCTTCCATCAAACACACTTTTTCAAAAATCATGTCTCTCTCTATATGGATAGTTAAAAAACACTCATCACTGTAGTTTTGGTTGGACAACTGGAATTACATCCCTCTTTGTAACATGATTGATCCCATATAATTACCCACTAATATAAACATCTCTATTAATGATTGTTTATACTCCACTGATATTAATTTACCTGAAGAAATCTCAACTATATTTATCAATTGTACCTTTATCACCACTGATGATTTTTTAGTTTGGGAAGATATATATAATTGTATTCTAACCTCTAAACATTAATATAATTATAATGTCAACACCCACACCAATGATTTCCACTTGGTTAAAAACTTCAACAAAAATTGGATCTGACCATCCTGATGCACCCCAGTGGGGAGAAGTGATCATAATAGAATCCCCATGGATTCCAATATATAGATGTGTGGTATTCAGTTTTGTTCTAAATGTCGCATGTGTAACCAACGTAGAGAGAATTATAATCACTTATTACTATCTTGTGCTACTAATTATGCTCTTTGGAATTTTATTTTTGATATCATTGATCCTAGATGGACATGTTTGAGCTCTATTGGACTGCAACTTCAGAGATTCACTACTATGGATACCTCTCCTCAAATTTCTCAACTTTTCATCACTATTGTGGCAGAACTAATCCATCTTATTTTGTATGAAAACAATTATGATATTCATAAAAATAACATTTTCAATTTTTTGTATCTAAAATTAGTATTTACACTGCGATCAAGGATGTTGGAACCATTCAAACATGGACATATCACAACACAATTAAAGATTTCACAATCCTACGACAGATAGGGATGAAAAGAAGATACAGTCCACCAAAAAGATTGTTATAAGCCTTCTAGAAACCTCTTATTCTTGGATGGATCAAAATCAATGTGGAAGGTGCTTCAAAAGAGAATCCAGGAGGTGCAGGCTCCAAAATTATTTTTAGAAATAAAAATGGTGACATTCTAGTATGCTGATTTGGTTCCTATGGTCATGCCTCCACCCTAGAAGTAGATATGTAAAGTGTTATCAATGCTATTGATTTTATTAGACAAAGGGGATAAAACAACGTCTGGATTGAAAGTGATTCAACTACCATTGTACCGTCGCATAGTCATGGTATGATTCACCTTGTGTGGGCCCTCACTGCTCTATGGATCACCTTCCTTAGACACCAATCTAATATCAATAATATTATCACTCATACCTATAGCGAGGTTAATAGGGTGGCAGATGGTCTTGCTAATAAGGGTGTCTACAAAAATAGAACGTGCATTCATAATCTTTCGGTTGAGTTCACCCCCTGTATCGAAATGATTGTAAAAAATTCCCCTCTTTAGACTCTTGTAAACTTTTTAGCATTATATATCTTAGTGCTTTGGTCCTTTTACCAAAGAAACGTCTTTTAAAAAACACTAACAGAACCGTGTAGTTCTAGTCATTTATAAGTACTCGGGTAGGAGGGGATATTCAAGAACACATCATGTCTCATGAGGAACACGTGGTGCATATGAGGTATTACATGACCAGGTTGGTAGAGCTACATTCCCATGTTGAGGCATAAGGTAACACGTTGTGTAGTGGTTCTACATGCTATGTAACCCTATTTTGTAAAACGTGAATGTTTCCTTCTCCTATTTTTTACTTTCACATCTATGTTGTAGTCCCTGATAATATGAAACTAATGTGTGCACTTAACCTTGAAGATTCATGCCACCAATATTTCCTCCGGTACTATACCAAATGCATGGTGATTATCAAACACCAAAAATGATAGATCAATGACTACAAGAAGATCCTCTTATCATTCCCATCTTGGCATCATCTATTATACTAGACACAGGTGGTCAGGCACAATTAAGTGAAGGAATAATAAGGATGATTCATATTTTTAATGGAGCACCACATCCTAACCTGACAATGGAAGAGTGAATGAGGGTGTTCCAATAGCATCACCATCCCACATTCTTTGGGGACGGAGGACCACAGGTTGAAAAGTCATGGTTGGATATCATGCCTTCTATCTTTGAGAATCTGGAGATGCCTCTTTGTAGGAGGCTGAATATCATGACTTATATGCTACATGATTTCACCGAGATATGGTGGGATGTCATATCATAGGTGGTACATCAGCAGGATATGGATTGGGAAGAGTTTCATAGTACCTTCTATGATTAATTCTACCCTGAGATGTTGTGGGCTTACCGAGCTTGGGAGTTCATGCATTTAGAGCAAGTTTTCCATTCAATAATAAATTACTCCTCCCACTTTATAGAGAATCAACACTATTTACCTTTTTTGGGAGGTGACAAGATATCACAGGCTAGGTGATTTGAGGATGGTCTCTGGTATGACATCTGATCATAGGTGAATATTTTCAGGTTGAATTCAGTTATTTATTATTGTAAACCAGGAACCGATTTCTGAGCACAATCTGAGGGAGTTTGGAGCTATGACCCTGGGCAGTTCAGTATCAAGGACAGGTACTCCTTTGACTGATAGTATTAAATGTCGCATGGTTATTTCATCAGGTATCCATGTGGTGTGATACTAGTTCAGAAAGAGTGGGTATATGAGACCACATTTCTTGAAGGACATAGTCGAGTGTCGATATTATAGCAAGATGGGTCAGATTTAGTGTTTTTACAGGATGTTTTTACCAGTAGTAGGTGAGAGGGGATCAGTAATGACTCCATGTTCAAGAGAAGCACCACCATATTCTCATCATTCAGAGAACTGGAGTTTGTCGCGTAGTTTAGTCCGGGGAGGTGGTCGTGGCCATGGTATCCAGACGATAGGTTCTCAGTGACAACAGGGTGGACCAGATCAGGGTAGCTAGGTAGGGTCGTAAGACCACAGTACGAGTTAGACTTTAGCAATGGAACAAACCCAACAGTGGAAGGTTCCCATATCCTCTACATTTAGAGGTATGATTCTAGTTGCCTCAGTTTCAGCTTCTAATATTATTGATAATGGGGATTCACATAGTTTTATATCAATTTCCATTTGGGAGAGCCTTGGGGTTTGTCTCTTTATTTCTAATGATGTTATGACACTAGACACTCCATTGGGGATTAGAACAGCTAGTGTATATAAGTGCAAGGAGTTCCCTCTTGAGGTCAGTGTGGGTTACTTCATACGGGACCTATATGACTTAATGATGATGGTCTTTTATGACATTCTCAAAATGTGATGGTTTGTGACCATTCAGGGATTTTTTGATTGTTGTCTTCATAGGGTGAGTTTCACGTCACCAGAGGGTGGGTATTTTCTACTCAAGGGAGAATGGGATGTCCAGGGGAGTAAAGAGGGACCCGAGCATCATGGTTTGGGAGGAATTATAGCCCAGATTTCTAGTTTATTTCAAGCTGACTAAGGGAAATTGACTATGAGATATTCCCAATGGAGGGTTATTTATGTATTTTTTTACTCTTATGATGACCCAAGGGTATTGACTGTCAGAGGTTCTAGGTGGTGATCGACCCGGGGGTTTATACAATTAGATCTACCCATGTGGTCATTTATAATTTACTAATTCTATGATTGACCAGGGGTTATTTACCGTGAGATCTTCCCTGTTGGTCATTTTTAAATGATTAGTGCTATGTTAGACCAAGGGGGATAGAATTTGAGTACTTCCCAAAGGGCTGTCATTAAATGAATCGTTTTTATGTTAGACCAGGGGGTTAGAATGTGAGAACATTCCCAAATGGTTGTTTTTTATTGATTGAATGATAGTCAAGCGTCTTTCATGACAATGCCCAATCTTGGATTTGGTATTACTTATTTTTTTAGATGGACTTCTGAGACATCTATTTTGTTACATGCACAAGGGATATATGGATTAGGAGAGATCCCAACGTTTACATGATTCAATAAATGAATAATTAATGTTAAATGAATGTAATTGAAAACTATAGGACTGTTTACATCTGAGTAATTCCATGTTTATTGCTTTATTTTTACATATTTCCTTATATATATATATTCACTAAATGTTAGGCATATATCTTTTTTTAGTTTTCTACGGGGATTCGTCTCACACCTTATTTGGACCATGCTTTTAGAACAAAAAAATTATATGATTGTAGGTATAGATAAGGTCATGCTTTGTATCAAAGGGATTTGTGTACACAAGTGCTTCTCAGTATAGCATACATTCCTTAGATAGATGGGTAGTCTGAGTATACGATTCAGGTTTTGGATTACTTTCTTCAAGCATGCATCCTTTGTTTTGGGGGCTCTTGGGAAAGACACATACCCTATGTAGAGTTTTCCAACTTTAATAGTTTTTTGTAAGTGATTGAGATGGAAACTTATGAGGCTTTGTACGATATTCCATGTCGATCAACCCTATGTTGGTTGGAGGCAGGAGAGGTCACTATGATGGGACCGCCATGAGACCACTAAATAGGTGGAGTTGACTAGGAAGACTATGTCTACTACACAAGATCTAAATAAATATTATGCTGATCGATGAAGATGACTTCTGGAGTTCGAGGTCAGAGGTCAGGTTTTCTTACATGTCACACCTAGGTTAGGAAATTGGAGGATTAGGAGATAGGGAATGATTTCACTGAGATAGGTCGGGTCATTTGAGGTTTTGGAGAGAGTCGAGTCAGTTACCAATAGGTAGTAGTTACCTCAAAGGTATCGGGCTATACACAATGACTTTCGTGTTTCTCATCTATGATGTTACTTTTTAGACCCATTTATGTATTTCAACGTCTGGAGGATGAGTGGAGGTGGATGAATCCTTTGAGGAGAAACCTATTTTGATTGTAGATCGCATCATGAAGGTTCTCTATGGACGGTCGGTTCCACTAGTACTGGTGCTATGGAAGCATGGGCGAGTACAAGATGATACATGGGAGAGGGTGGCTAACATACGATCATAGTGGCTATATTTGTTGGAAGATTATTCCTCTCCACCTTTGGAAGGGCAATTTAGGGATGAACTGATTTATGGGGGAAGTTTGTAAGAACAAAAATCTTTTATTCTTGTATGAATATTATTTTTGTGTGGTTTTGAGGAAAAAGAAAAAAATGGGGATTTTCTAAGTGCATGTCGTATACCTGATTACCACGTATAGTCACGTAGTGGCCTTATAACGACTGAGTACCTGGTCATGTGATGACCTAGAAGACCGCTTAAGTTAGGGTCGGTTAAGGCTAAAAAACAATGGGTACATTTAATAAACATTATCTGTAGTTTTCATTTTAATTAATATATCAATGTGGGGTTGCGTCTTATGTCCAGAACTGACTTCTTCTTCTTGTGATTTTTATAGGAGCACACAAGAACAATGAATGAATATGAAACTTCTGATTCTCCATCTGAACTCTGATTGAGACATCGTCATGTGAGTTGAAATTCTATAGGTGAGTTACAAATTCCTTTAGGATCACCTTTTTTCCATGCCTTTTTTTGTTAAGATGGAGTTGATAATTATATGACATGATTGTGATATGCATTGTGAATGTTTGACCAAGGGGAATTTGACTATGAGAACTTCCTAAGGGAGGGTCATTTTTGTATGTTTTACTATTATGTTGACCCAGGGGTATTGACTGTGAGAGCTTCCAGGTGGTCATTGACATGGAGGTTTAGACCATGACAGTTGCCCATGTAACGCCCCGACCCCAGTTTCCAAGAGTCGATGCATTATTAAATAACCTTGGCATGATCAAAAATGATCAAGTCTCGAAAGACCGATTAGTTTACTTGCCTTGGAAACACTACATACATTCATAAAGGTTACATTACATCATAAAGTGAAAACTACGACAACATCTTGTCTCTATACTCATATCTCCTTATACTATCCCTGCAGGTCATTCATAAAATATATTTTCACATCCTGGGAAAAATAAAACATAGAAAGGGGTGAGTTCAGATTCCCATTAAGGATTGAAATATAGCAGAAACTTTCATAAATAGGCATAAACATTTAAGGCAATGTATAACTAAAAAAATCCTTTTAAACTTGAACATCAGAAAAATATGGAAGAAATAAGATGAAATAATGCCATTTACTTATTCACATGGATATTCTACTAATCGAATAATCACATGAAATATCAATAACCACTTTTATAATTATGGAATGCATAATGCTAGACTATCATAACCACATCGTCAAGGCCTTGTTCCAAGACTACTAATAAGATTTTTTCAAGCCCTTATGCCAAAACACTAGTTTGTCTAATGAGACCTACAAATGCATCGAGCAGCTATAGCGGGCTCCACCCGTCACTTATTAAGTCCAATGCATTCCTCATATGAATAGGTTTAAACTTAACATAAAAATTCCTATTAAAACGAGCATACAAAATGAAAACTACAAATCCATAAACCATGAATGGTATAAAAATAACACATCCACAGTCAAAAATAGCACAAAATCTTCAATACAATATGGATGTTTTGTATCATAATAAATCAACTTCAAATAAGCATAAAATCCATCAAAGGATGTTGACATAGATGAAATCAAAAATATTTGAGAGAAATATCACTTTTTTTGAAATCATTTAAAAGTCACATAATTAAAAAATAAAAAATATAGTTTGAAAATATTGTTATAAAATTTTAAGGGTAGCTTCGACAATTTTATAATGGTGGAAAATATCTACACCCGCCGTATTAGTAAAAAAGACATTCTAACCTCAATTCTGTCGAAAAGGTTAAAAAATGGACCTTGTTTGGAAAACGGAAGAAAGATTCCTTTATAAAATTCTTATAAAAATTCATATAAGGGTATAAATGAATTTAACACATAGTCTATAAAATAGTAAGAATGATTTTAAATACAGTTTTTGGAGACATTAATGGGGATGATAAAGAGGTCCTAGTAGATAATTACGTATATACAACCTCAGATAATGAAGAGATTGTGAAATAAACCCTTACCTTGTACATTTACTTGGTCGAGGGTAGGTTAACCTCCTGTATAATAGTTAAATCATTGTTGTTAAACTATAAAAGAATCATATACATTAATATGATATCATATATGATCTTTTAACATTGATTTGTTAATAATATTTTAGTATTATCATTGTTTCGAGTGTTAAGTGATTCGTTTTCGTTTATATGTTTTGTTACATACGTCGTATTTGTTATCCATAGGTTGTATTTTATTCTTCTCCAGAATGATATCATGTCCCTAAACATTATTTTTAATCATCAAATGAAAATTATTCTTGAATGGATACGATGGAGAATGAATCTTATCGTGTTCGTGGAGACGGTAGTCCGTACGTACGCACGAGTGACAATATCATTTTTTTATATTAAAATAATATATAATTGGATGGTATATCATATATACATAATAATTAACATGTTATATTTATTATTTACATCAATTACATATCATTATCATACCCATCCAAATAAAAATGTTTTGAAGAACAATTACACCACGATGTGGACACGGTTAGCCGTACGTACGCACGTATGGTGACATGTCATCCAACGAATGGATAGAACACTGAATATGGTTGTAACATATTTATAATAACATAAAAATATATTGAATATACTCGAGTTATTAGTTTATAATGGAAATAAAAAAGAATGTTGAAGTTGAAGAAGAAAGGAACTTGAAAGAGGGTGGTAAAACATTAACTCTTCTTTGGGTTCTTCCTTTTGATTTGTTCAAAAGGGATCCTTAGGTTGGATTTATGATCAAAATAAGGCCACTAGGTTGAAGTGAGGGATGTTGAAAGAATATTTGGGCAGGGTTTGGCCGATCCAAAAGGCTTTGATGGTATGGATTTTAGAGAAGGTGGTGTACCCTTTGATAAGAGGGGTGAGGGGCACCTTTGGAAAATCTAGAAATATTTTTTTATAATAAATACATATTCGGTTTATAATAGAACCAATGTGACTTATTTAAAGTATAATGTGGGGGTGGGTCGAAATCCTTTCAACCAATAGATTTTATATTGTTTTGGGTCACTAAATTAACCATATATTTTATATATAACTCTTAGTTAAATAGTTTGACATTTACCATTTCCATTTGTATTTTTATATTATATGGTAAATAAACATAAAATATACATCCAAACGAACCCCAAGTTGTTAATTAATGATAAAAATATCATTATATAATTCTCTTGGCCAAACCTTATATTTTTATTAATTTAATATCAATTAATAATATAATATTGGTTGTAAAAACTATTTTATGTCAATTTTGACACTTTTTTGGTATTTTATTTTTGTGAAAGTAATAACAGAATTATTACATCGAAAAAACATAATTAAATAAATAATAACATTTAATATTAACCTATAAAATTAGTGGAATTCATAAAATGTCTAAATTTGATTTATTTGTGTATTTATATTACCAATTATTTTAATATTTCATTAATTAGGTAATTACTCCATTACAATTATGTCATAATGAAATTAAACTATTTAATATCTAAAAAATTTAAATAAAATACCATTATGTAGTAAATTGTTTTATATTTCTAACAAATATTTCCAATCGAATTTATCTTATGTATAACCCTATATTAAAAATGTTTTAGTTGTTAAACATTAATTTCAACTCTTTTAACTCTTATTTGAATTAAATAATAATAAATGTCCTAAACTAATCCATGTGGACCAAAATGATAATATTTTATTCCTAAAGATGTTTTTGGTCCAGATAAACTTGTCCAATAGAATTAGGACATGTGTTAGGGTAATAGTAATATCATATATACCCTTAAGTACCCTATTTACTTTTAACCATGGTCAATAAAAGTAAAAAGTTACTATTCACCAAAAAATTATTTTTATCTTATTGAACAACATTTTACTCCTTGATATTAACCATATCTCAAGGATTTTAGAAATTCCACTCACAGAAGTGGTAAAACTTTGTTTTATTTGAATTTGCAAATTCTCCTAGGAGATTGGTAAAAGACTGTGAAAAGTTCAATAAAAGTTTTATATACTTAAAATTATTCTAAACTAACTCCAATTAATTACATTGAACATATATAGGTATTATGTATCTATATTGACCTAAAATAAATTTAATTAAAATAAATAATTATTTAAATAAAAATTCCATTTTAAACTATAACTCATTGGTTTTCCACTATTTATAAAAAAATTGAATGTTTTCATAATAATACCAAAAATTCACCCTATGAAAATTCCGATATTACGAATCCAAAAATGATGTCCATTTTGAAAGATAAAATTTATAAAATTTCAAAAAGTGGTTATTACTATTCATAACGGCTAGTTTGATTGGTTGTGGTGTCTGTTAGAACTCGAAGTTGCGTACAACACACGCTATTGTATTAATCAAAGAGAAGCATACCATGGAAGCTTGGGGTGCTAAATTCTCCACTCTTTCAAATAATTTTTTCCTTGAAATTTCTATAATTCTACTACATGAAAAGACCCAGGTGGTTCCTCATCATATGTTCCTCAGGTTCCCACGTTGCCTCTTCCATCTTATGGTTTCTCCATAGAAGTTTTACAAGACGAGTCGTCCAGTTTCTCAGACCATGTTCTCTTGTATCAAGAATCCCGACGGGCTCTTCGCAATAAGACAGATCGGGTTCCAGTTGTAATTTCTCGTTAGTGAGTACATGCTTTGGGTCAGGCAAGTATTTTCTCAAAAGTGATACGTGGAACACATCATGAACATTGGAGAGACATGGAGGCATTTCCAAATGGTAAGCTACAACCCCAATTCGTTCTATAATTTCAAAGGGTCTGATATACCTTGGAATCAATTTACCCTTCTGAACGAAACGTACAACTCGCTTCCATGGAGATACCTTCATGAAATCATGATCTCCTACCTGAAATTCAAAATCCTTCCTTCAGTTATCGGCATAGCTCTTATGCCTACTTTTAGCTCCTTTGATGTGGTTTTGGATTACCATTACCATTTTCATAGTATCCTCCACCAGTTCTGTGCCTACAAGTTTTCTTTCACCAACATCATCCCAACAGGTGGGTGTGCGACATCTCTTTCCATATAATGATACATATGGTGTCATTCGAATACTTGAATGGAAGCTATTGTTATAGGAAAATTCTACCATAGGTAAATATTGATCCCACATAACCTGAAAGTCAAATGAGAATGATCTCAACATGTCTTCTAAGGTTTGAATAGACCGTTCTAATTGTCCATTTGTTTGAGGGTGGTAGGCAGTGCTCAAATGATGTTCAGTATCCAGGGCTTTCAGAAGACTTTTCCAGAATCTTGAATTAAAACTGGGATCACGATCAGAAACAATTGATATCCATACTCAATTAAGCCTCAAAACTTCATTAATATATAGTCTTGATAGACGTTGATGTGGTTGATCCTCCCTTATAGCAAGAAACTATGCTGACTTGGTAAGACGATCAGCAATGACCCATACTGCATCGTTCCTTCTAGGAGTCTTTGGTAGTCCCATGACAATGTCCATCATGATATTATCCAATTTCCACTTGGGTATGGGAAGAGGTTTCATGACTCCTCCAGGCTATTTCCTTCGAGCTTTCACTTGAGGGAAATCCATACATCTTGATACAAAATCAAAAATATCTCTCTTCATGTTGTCCCACAAAAAATGTACCTTTAAATCTCTATACATTTTGGTGCTCCCTTGGTGTATAGAGAAATTGGAACTATGAGCATCGTCCAATAATTCCCTTTTTAGATCTGGTATATTGCGAACGCAAAGTCTCTTCCCAAATTTCAAAATTCCATCTACATACAAAAAGTCACTCATCTACCATCATTCACATCATTAATCATCTTTTTAAACTCATCATCATCGGTCTGAGAACTCTTTATCTTTCTAGTAAAGATGATTTGGAAACCATTTGAAAATGCCTCGATGTTTCACCTTTCATGGTGATTCCCATATACATCTTTACTAGATCCATGAAAATAGGATCCCTTTCAACTCTCATCTTCTTCAAAACACCATGATCCTTTCTACTTAAATCATCTTCCACCTTATTTTCCTTTCCTAGGTGGTAGTGTATAGTGAAATCATCGTCATTGAGTAGTTAAATCCATCTTCTTTGCCTCATGTGGAGTTCTTTCTGTGAAAAAATATACTTCAAACTCTTGTGATCAGTATAAATATCACATATTTTACCATATAGACAATGTATCCATATCATCAAAGCAAAGATTACAGTAGCTAACTCAAGATCATGATTAGGATTGTTTTTCTCATGAAGTTTCAGCTGTCGTGATGCATAGGAAATTACCCTATCATTCTACATAAGGAAACAACCATGTCCTTTCATCGATGCTTCATTATAAAAAATGAACTCATAATTCCTTGATGGTAGATTCAATATAAAAGCATTGACTAATATTCTCTGAAGTTCTTCGAAAAATTCTTCACAATATTTTTTACAAACAAATTTAACCCCTTTACATGTAACCTTTGTTAATGGGTTAGCCAACAGGGCAAAAATTCTGGATGAAACGTCGATAATAACCTTCTAAACCAATAAAATTGTGTACCTCAGTTATACTCGTCAGAGCTGGCCAATCATGGATTTCCTTGGTCTTAGGAGGATCAATAGATATTCCATTTTTGGAGACAATATGTCCAAAAAAAAGATCTCCTAAAGCCAGAATTCAGACTTGCTAAACTTCCCATTTAATTCATGTCCTCTAAGAGTCTTCAGGATAATACGCAAGTGATTTTCATGGTCTTTGTAGCTCTTGGAATATTCCAAGATATCATCAATAAATAACATTACAATATCATCGATATATTCCTTGAAAACTATGTTCATTAGATCCATGAAAACAGAGGGTGAATTATTCAGCCCAATAGGCATTACTGTAAACTCTTAATGCTCGTACCTGGTTCGAAATGTTGTCTTCGGAATGTCTTCCTTCTTCACACACAACTTATGGTATCCATATAGAAGGTCAATATTAGAAAAGTATTGTGCTCCATCCAGTTGGTCAAATAAATCATCAATGAGAGGTAGGGGATACTTGTTCTTTATTGTTATAGCATTGATCTCCCTGTAGTTGATACATAACCTCATAGATACATCTTTCTTCTTAACAAAAAGGATAGGGGCTCCCCATGGAGAAATACTAGGGCGAATAAATCCATTATTACTCAATTCCTCTAGTTGTTTCTTTAGTTCCACTAATTCCACAGTGTCCATTCTTTAAGGGGTCTTCGATATGGGCCTTGATCTAGGAATTAAATCATTGGAAAATTCATTTTCTTGTTCTAGAGGATGTCCAGGTAAATCTTCTAGAAACACATAAATATATTCTCTCACAATAGGTACATCCTCTATTTGAACATTACTTTCCTCACCCACAGTTCTTTCATTCTCTTTCTCCCTAATAATTGAATTTAGTTAAGCTACTGTGGGTGGATCTAGATAAGAATCAGGTGGTGACGATTCTTCTCTAAAGATAAGGTGTCCTTTATCATCATCATCAAAAGTTTTAACCTCCTTCTTCTTACAATAAATTGTTGCATCATGGTCCGAAATCCAATCCATACTGTGGATTATATCAAACTCAAACATAGGTATGACAATGAGATCAGCAGATAAAAAACATTTATGTGCTCTAATGGGGACTGATTCACAAAACTTTATTGCAATGATAATTCCCTTAGGAGTTGTAACTGACAACTCCTTTGTTAAATCAAATTAGAAATATCTAATTTACATATCAAACTAGGAATATATGAAACAATGCAATGATATAGAATCAAATAAAGCATTGGCTAAACTTGAGGAAACCATTAAATTACCTGCCACCATGACTTTCAGAGCTTCTACCTCAACAGTAGTGATAGCATAAGCTTGGCCTTGATCCCTTGGATTTTTCTGAGATATGTTTCCCTGACGCTTAGAACATTTATTTGCATAATGTCCCATCTCCCTGCAATTGTAGAACTGACAATTGGTAACTTCTTTCTTCCCTTTGCAACCACAAGATTTGTGGCCTTTTCCACCACACTTGTAACAGACACCCATTCCATTCAAGCAAGTACTAGGGTGTTTCTAACCACATTTACTGCAAGATGGATATTAAAATTTTCCCTTCTTCGGATTATTTCCATTCCCATAGTGATCAGAAGATCTCTTATTCTCTTGCTTTGCGTTAAAGTCATAATAATTAGAGAATTATTTTTCTGTCTTGATAGCACACGAGACAATATCATCATACGATGAGAAGGATTGTTACAATAATGCTCGACGAAGATATGGTTTTAACCCATCAATGAAACGATCAATCTTACTTCTTGGGATACTTATATAATCTTCAGAATACCTTTCTATCCTTTTAATGTTAGCCTCATACTTTACGACATTCTTATCCTCCTTTTGTCTCAGACTCAGAAATTGCCATTCATATCTGCTCCATGGTCTTCAGGAAAGTATTTTTCTAAGAAAGGATCGTTGAAATACCTCCATTACATATTTGATACTTCATCATCTTCCTTCGTGTTTTGAATCAATGACCACCATTGAATAGCATCTCCAGTGAGGCGGTAAACTGCCATGATAATTTTTTCCCTTTCACTACTCCCCAAGGCATAGAATATTTTCTCTAAAGAATTTATCCATTGCTTGGTTACTAAGGGATTTGTACTCCGATTTAATTATGGTGGTTGTTTCCTCATGAAGCAATATAACATTGATCCTCCACGCTGTGGATCAGGGTGCTCTATACGGGTAAGGTTATTATTCATAACCTGATTGAGTTGTCCTAGTGTGGTGATTAGCTGATCAGCACTAGTTGCATCACCAGCTCCACTATAATTATCTTGAGCCAGAGGGAAATCCCTACATGGATTGCGTGCATTGATACGTTTTCCATTTCTTCCACTAAGGGCCATTTCTAAACAATTTCATACACTAGATTAATTTATGAATATCAATACACAAATCCAAACATGTAAAACATTTAACATAAATTGATCTGTTTATGGATATAATCCATAACCATAAAAATGGTTTCTTTGAGGATGTATATACTCATAAACGCTTCATAATAGTTTTTAAAGAAAATGAGAATTATCCTAAGCATATACCCTAGGAGTGTCGTAACCAAGAGTGCAGCAAGGCCCGTTGTCGTGGACCAGTTCCCGTTCGAGTCTAGCTCAAAGCAGTGTTTTCAGGTTTTACCCCTAGCTACATCTGTGCCAGAGCCGCCTCTACCTGCTCGTATCCAGACAGGGATGTATTTCTCTGAAAACTCACAAAATCTATACAATAACAAAATTCTAGGAGGTTCATATATACTAATCCTCCAAGTACATATTTGGTCTATGTGCTCTAATCAGAGTTTATCTAAATCTAGATTACAAGGTTTTTACTAAACATCCTCTGATACCACCTGTAATGCCCTGAACCAAGTTACCAAGAGTTGGTGAATTTTTACATAAAATTGGCATGATGAAAAATTATCAAGTCTCAAAAGACCGATTAGTTTAGTATCCTTGGAAACACTAGATATATTCATAAAGGTTACATTACATAAAAAAGTGAAAACTACAACAACATCTTGTCTCCACACTCATATCCCCTTATACTATCCTTTTAGGTCATTCATAACATACTTCTTTACATCCTGGGAAAAATAAAACATAGAAAGGGGTGAGCTCAGATGCCCAGTAAGGATAACAATATAGCAGAAACTTTCATAAATAGGAATAAACACTTAAGGCAATGTACAACTAAAACAAAAGCCTTTTAAACATGAACTTCAAAATAATATGGTAGAACTAAAATGAAATAATTCCATTTAGTTATTCACATTGATATTCTACTAATCGAATAATCACATGCAATATCAATAACCACTTTCATAATGATGGAATGCATAATGCCATACTATCATAACCACATAGTCAAGGCCTTGTGCCAATACTACTAATAGGATTTTGTCAAGGCCTTGTGCCAAGACACTATTTTGTCTCATGATACCTACCGATGTATAGAGGAGCTATAGGGGGCTCCACCCGTCACTTATTAAGTCCAATGCATTCCTCATATGATCCGGTTTAAACATAACATAAACTTTCGTATTAAAACTAGCATACGAAATGAAAACTACAAATCCATAAACCATGAATGGTATAAAAATACCATATCCACAATCAAACATTTCAGAAAACCTTAAATACAATATGGAAGTTTTCTATCCTAATAAGTCAACTTAAAAAAATCTTAAAATCCTTGAAAGGATATTTACATAGATGAAATCATGACTATTTGAGAGAAATATCACTTTTTTTAATTTCTTTAAAAGTAACATAATAATAAAATAAAACATTTACATTGAAAATATTGTTATAATCTTGTAATGGAGGCTTCGAATATTTTATAATGACGGAAAATAGTCACACCCTCCGTATAAGTTAAAAAAGACATTCTTAACTTAATTCTATCGAAAAGGTTAAAAAAGGACCTTGTTTGGAAAAAGACAGAATGATTCATTTATAAACATCTTATAAAAATTCATTCAAGGGTATTAATGACATTAACCCATTTTCTGTAAAATATTAAAAAATATTTAAAATAAATTTTTAGGAGTCATGGATGTGGATGATAAAGAGATCCCAATAGATAATTACTTATAAACAACCTTGGATAATGAAGAGATTGTGAAATAATCCCTTAACTTGTACTTTTACTTCGTAGAGGGTAAGTTAACCTCATGTATAATAGTTAAATCATTGTTATTAAATTATACAAGAATCATATACATTAATATGATATTATATATTACCTTTTAACATTGCTTTGTTAATAACGTTTTAGTATTATCGTTGTTTTGGGTGTTAACTGATTCGTTTTCTTTTATATGTTTTGTTACATAAGTCATGTTTTTTATCAATTGGTTGTATCTTATTCATATCTAGAATGATATAAAGTCCATAAAGATTATTTTTAATCATCAAATGATAATAGTTCTTGAATGGATATGATGGGGAAAGGATCTTATCGCATTTGTGGAGACGGTAGTCCGTACGTACGCACGAGCGACAATATCATTATTTCTATATTAAAATAATTTATAATTTGATGGTATATCATATATACAGAATCATTATCATGTTATATTTATCATTTACATCAATTACATATCATTATCATACCCATCAAAATAGTAATGTTTTGAATAACAATTACACCATGATGTGGAGACGGTAAGTCGTACGTACGCATGTATGGTGACATGTCATCCAATGGATGGATAGAATACTGAATATGGTTGTACAATATTTATAATAACATCACAGTATATATAAGATAATGGAGTTATTATTTTAGAATGGAAATAACAAAGAAAGAAGAAGTTGAAGAACAAAGGAATTTGAAATAGGTTGGTGAAAACATTACCTCTTCTTCGGGTTCTTCCTTTTGATTTGGTCAAAATGGCTACATAGGTTGGCTTTATGATCAAACTAAGGTCTCTAGTTTGAATTGAGGGATGTTGAGAGAATATTTGGGATGCGTTTTGCCGAGACAAAAGCATATTAATGTATGAATTTGAGAGAAGGGGGTGACCTTTTTTAAGAGGGGTGAGGGGCACCTTGGGAAAATCTAGAAATATTATTTTATAATAAATCCATATTCCATTTATAATGGCTCCAAAGTGAATTATTTCGTGGATAAGGTGGTTATGGGTTTAAATCCTTTCAACAAATATATTTTATACCGGTATGGGTCACTAAATTAACCATATCATTTATATTTAACTCTTAGTTAAATAGTTTGACATTTACCATGTATCTTTGTATTTTTATATTATATGGTCAATAAACATAACATATACATTCAAGTGAACCCCAAGTTGTTCTTTACTGATACACCTATCATTATATATGTCCTTTGGCTGAACATTAGATTTTTAGTAATTGAATATCAATTAATAATATAATATTTGTTTTAAAAACTCTTTTATGTCAATTTTGACACTATTTGGTATTTGATTTTTGTGAAAATCATAACATAATGAGTACATCAAAAAAACATAATTAAATAAATACTAACATTTAATATTAACCTATAAAATTATTTTAATTCATAAAAAGTATCAAATTATACTTATTTGGGTATTTATATTCTCGTTTATTTTAATATTTATTAATTAGGTTGTTACTGTATCACCATTGTGTCAAAAATAATTTATATTATTTAACGTCTAAAAATTATAAATAAAAAACCATTATGTAAGAAATCATTTTATCTTTCTAATTGATATTTTTAATCGAATTTATCTTATGTACGACCCTATATTAAAAATGATTTAGTTATTAAACATTAATGATAACTCTTTTAACTCTTCTTCGAATTAAATAATAATAAATGTCCTAATATAATACAAGTGGAAAAAATGATAATATTTTATTCCTAAGGTTGTTTTTCATTGAGAAACACTTGTACAATAGAATTAGGATATGTGTTAGGGTAATATTGATATCATTTTTAACCTTAATTAACCTATTTACTTTTAACCGTGGTAAATAAAAGTAAAAAGTTACTATTGACCAAAAATTATTTTTATCTTATTGAACCACATTTTACTCCTTAATATTAACCATGTCTCTCGGATTTTTAAAATTTCACTCACAAATGTGGTAAAATTCTTCTTTATGCAAATTTTCAAATTCTCCTAGGAGATGGGTCAAAGATGGTGAAAAGATCAATAAAATTTTTATATATCTAAAATATTTCTAAACTGACTCCAATGAATTAAATTGAACTTATATAGGTATTATGTATCTATTTTTACCTAAAATAAATTTAAATAAAATAAATAATTATTTAAATAAAAAGTCAGTTTTAAACTATAACTCCGTGTTTTTTCACTATTCATCCAAAATTGAATGTTTTCTGAAAAATATCAAAAATTCACCCTAAGAAAATTTCGATATTCGGAATAAAAAAATGAAGTCCATTTTGAAATATAAAATTTATAAAATTTCAAAAATTGGGTATTACTATTCATAACGGCTAGTTTGATTGTTTGTGGTGTGCGTTAGAACTAGACGTTTCATACAACACATGATACTGTATTATTCAAAGAGAAGTGTACCGTGGAAACATGGGGTGTTATATCCCAGATGGTCATTTGTAATTTACTGATGCTATGATTGACCAAGGGGTGTTGACTATGAGATCGGACCAGGTGGTTATTTGTAAATTATTAGTGTTATGTTTTACCGAAGGGGTTAGAACGTGAGAGCTTCCTAGAGGGTCATTATTAAATGAATTATTGTTATGTTAGACAAAGGGGGATTAGACTGTGATAAATTTCCCAAAGGTTTTATTTATTTATTTGAGTAACCGTGAAGCGTCTACCAAGCCAAATCACTTTCTTGGATTCCTTCTTACTTGTTTTTTTAGATTGTCTTCTGAGACTTCTATTTTTTTACTTACATAGGGGATACATAGATTAGGCTATATCCCAAGGTATACATGATTCAACAGATGAATAATGAATGTTAAATGAATGTAATTGAAAACTATAATATTGTTTACTTTTGAGTACTTCTTAGTTCATTTATTCATTCTTTCAGATTACCTGCTATATATATTCACTGACAGTTAGGAATAGATCTTTTGGTGGTTTCTTATTGGGATTCATCTCACTCCCTGTTTAGGTCAGTCTTTTGGACCCAAACAAATTATATGATTATATGTATATATAAGATCAGTCACCCTTCCTAATCAGGTACATGATTTCTATTAGAGATGTTGATCATGGGACCAAGCTAATGCTGGTGGTGCTAATAGAGGTTACTTGTTTATATGTACATTAGATTCTATATTGGATTTCCATCATTGTGACTTGTTTGGATTCTTTCCAATACACATGTGACATGAATCATTTTTAAATATTCTCAAGTTATTTTATTAAAACTAATATTTTGATGTTTACATCTATTTTATGGTATTATTACTTCCACTATTGTTTACTATGTGTTTTCTTCTATGTATACTCTATCAATGAGGGCATATTTTCCCCATTATCTCACCATGGACCTCACTGTTATTCGGAATCCTCTTGTGTTTGAGGAAATTCACTTGAGGTTATGTGACCAACCGGGTTCAGGGAACCTTTGTGCGGCACCCAGATCTAAGATGTTATAATAGTAATCCATTGAGAATTCTTTTGGATAATCAAAAATATTTGATAAGTCGGTTTAAATCCAACGAATCATAGTTGGGAGCAGTCATTCATGAAGTTTGAGATAGATTGAAAATGTGTATTCAACTTGATGAAATAGTGGATGACTTTATTACGGTGAATATGATTAAAATCTTGAAGGTTGTTAAAGATTCTTATAAGATGTTTCAACAGTGAACTGATGTCTTGAACGATCGTTTTTCGAGCCGGTTGGTGAAACTTATTGATATTCAAGTTGTTGTTGGAACTATTCATCATCCCAGTTTACCTTCTTTTGATATAGACTCTAATCAAGAGAATCAATCTAACTGAAGCACCATATTTTGAATATTTCATTTTGAGATTGTGGAATATACTCATCATTTTCAAAACATTTGGTCTTTACTTCATTTTACTTTACTCTACATTGATATTTTTTATTCTTATACCATTTACACTTTTAAGTTCAAATATACACTACCATAACTAATTATTTTATTTTTCTAACAAGTACACTATGAAATTAATTTATTGTTCTATCTAAAATAAAGTAGTTTATTTTTTTCTTTATATACCATTTTTATATCAAAACATGGGGGAGAGAATTGGGTATACACAATATTATCATTTTTTCAAGATTCTATATTATTTAAAATCAAAATATTGCTCTAAAATCGAAATAATTTTGAGAAAAATTAATATTTTCTTTAAATGTTTATACAATTAATAAATTTATATATTAGATATTTTTTTTATTTGTTTTTTGATCATAAAAAAGTTCGAGATTGATGGGTGTGTATTTTATCTACAAAACGATAATTATTTGTTGATTTTCATGATCACAAATACACTTGTTTGTCTTCAAATGAAGTTTCCTTATGTAGGGTTCAAGAATTTATATATCATAATTTTTTCTTATTTGATGAAATTTAACATTACAGAATGTGTTTTGGAAACACTATTCCATCCTTACATTCGATGAATGGTTGTATGAATCATCAATACGACAGTTAAGAGTTAATGTATGGTATAAGAACCGATGTTAAATTCTTAAATCATTGTTCATATCCCTACATTTGGGAGATTGAACGCATGGTTAATCAACCTTACATTTGGAATCTTAGGCTGAAAGGATGAACGTATGGATTCTCATCAATTTATTTCTTTTTTCCCTTCATTACATGCAGATGAATGTATGGTTAAGGAACCACACATTGGATAGAACACGACTCTGGGAAAAGGAACCCTATGATACACAAAGTAACCCTACTCTATGCAAAGGACCTCAGTTCTACACAAATGAACCTTACATTTGACTATTCAATAGAAAAGTTTTAAAGCCATGTTTTTATCTGATATTCTTTCAACGGTCTCGATAGAATTAAAGGATGATTAAAATATTCTCTAAAAATAATTAAAAGAATCATTAATATCGATTCAAATAACTGTATTAATATGAGAAAATCACTCCTTTCCTTAAGTGAAGTTACAACTCTCATGTTCAATTTGAATTTGAATATTAATATTCTATCAAGTGATTTTATTCGATTTGAAATACCGAATAAAGATATATGAGCTATATATACATCCAAAATTTCATTTGAAATATACATTCACGCATACGATTGTATTATTGTGAATATCTCTTATAGTGTAGCTATAACGAATGCTTGGCTCAGTTATTTGAAATAGAGTCTATACATTGAATGTTCACCAATTTCATACTCGTACAACTATTAAATTACTATAGTTTTTTGTTGCTATTAATATTGAAGATCTTTTGAAACTCGGATCACTTCAGTGTAATTCTTTCTTGAATACATTCATTTCTAAAGAAGAAGATCAATTTACTCTCAGTTGCTACTAAAACTGTGAAGATGAACCTGAATTATCAATAAATCAAACCTTATTGATTTATTAGAGTATCAAATGATTATACTCAGTTGTGATGAAATTATACGCTTCTTCTATTAAGTTGTGAATAATAGGTTCCCTATATAAGAACCATAAGGATCTGTTTATCCTTGTTGTAAAGGTGTAAACTTCCTACACCCAATTACAGATTTGGAGGTCTTGTGATAAGATTACCTTTATAGTGAAATTCACTAATTATGTAGAAAGAGAATTGGTGGGGTGGACTAGGGTATCATTGTTCCCCAAACCAGTATATAATTATTTTGTTCATTCTTTCTGGTTATCAGCTGCTCATATTTTATATTAAAGAAAACACTGCATATCTGCATAAATCACAAAGGGATTTAGAAGCTAGAATCGGTGAAGGTTATAGAAAAGACACCATTAAACCACCCCATCTTGTGTTATCTATGTATTATTTTGGCCTAACTGAACGCAATGATAATAGCATTTATATATATAATTTTCTTTCTAAATAAATATGGTTTATATTTAGAAATAAATTAGTACAAATTCAATGAACCATATAATATAAATAAAAAATATATATTCATTTTAAACAATAAATTTAGATAATAAATAAATCTAATAATATTATTTGATAAAAATTGGTGGAAAATAAAATAAAAATATATGTAGAATCATAAAATTTAGAACTTGTTGCTCTATTAATTTTAACACACTCTTGATAAATAAAAATAATAATAAAAAACATTAGTAATTTAATTTATATTTTCGAATATTATTAATATAGAACATTAAGATAAATTGAGGTGAATGAAAAATGAATTAAATCTATGGGTTTTATAAGATATTTAAATTTAATTCAACCATTGTAATATGACCATTAGAATAATAAAACTACCTGTTGGGAATAGTAACATGGGTGTTCGAACTATAACCATAATTATTGAATAATAAAATAGTGTTATTCAATATTATGAAATAATTTTATAATTAATTTATGTAATTATAGAAATAGAAAAAATGTGAAATATTATAAAATGATTCATTTTCCAAAATAAACCATAATTATTTTTCTTAAAAAAATATGTGTTATATTTGCTTTCAATGAATATTTTTATAAATTTAAAATATTTTTAATAATAGTTCATTTGTATAAAATTCTTTGAATATTTATTTATTTTTATATAAATAGTAATAAACTATTCAATCATTAGTTTCATTTTAATGGAAGGAAATGAAAACATATCGTAAATATTAAAATTCTTCAATAAATAAGGGTTTTATTTTGAAAATAAAATTTCACATATTTTGATAATTATTTAGAAAAATGTGATTTAATAATGGAATCACATCATCTAAATTATCTTAGAATTGTTTTTATTTTTTGGAAAATTTATAGTTTACTATGAATATTGTAATACGAAAAATATGGTACTTTAAATTAAATTGAAAATACATGATTAAATACACATGAGATGATGTATAAAACTATAAGATAGTTTTCCCATGGAAAATTTCTATTTTTTCATGATAATAATAACTACTTTTAGTTTCTATAAAAAAATAAACTAATACATGTTATATTTGAAAACACCCTACTCCTCCCCTTTAGATAACACTGTCCTCCACCAATTTCTCTTCACATTAAAAATATTGGTACTCACCCAATATAAATAAAACTCTAATACCAACAATATTGACCAAATCCTATAGGTAATTTCCCACTTATAGTTCAATCTATGAATGCTTCATGTTTGACTTAAATGATTATATCCAAGGAAGAGATAATTTTCATAACAAATTTCGTTTCAAGATGTATTATTTTTAGACCACAAAAAAATATTAATTATATAACGATATAATGAAATAAATATGAAATTTATACTAAAATTTTATTATTTCAATTTAATATTATTTATCCAAGTCTCTCCCTCTCGTGAATTCAAAAATAAAATTTTTCGCCTATATTATGACTCATTCACTATATCAATGGATGATATGTTTCATTTTCCATTACCTCATTACATGGTTAAATATAATAAATTTTTAATGAATAAAAAATATACTTTTTACATTATTATGATTAAGGAATGATACATTGATAATTATTTAAATAATATGAATAATAAATGGTTTTGGTAAATTTAACCACCAAAAAATAGAATACTGGTAAACTTTTCCTAAATTTATTCTATTTATGATAACCTATTTAACTACACAATCATGATTAATGGAAACATTAATATTCATTAATCATGTTTATGTTATAATATTTTAATTTATGTACCATTCAATGATTAAAAAAATGAACGTTATATTATACAAAACCATGCAAGCTTTAATTCTGATTTTGAGGAGAAAATCATGAATATACCATATTTAATGTTTCATTACCATTTTTATAAAACTATTAATAGGAGTTTAATTTATGAACTATCTTCTCTACTCCATAATTGTAAATTTTTTTAAATAAAACATCATTTCCATGATCAATTATTCATCACATAGTAATAAATATCAATTTTTTTTATTACTTTCAATTCATCGAAAAATTTATGATGTCTTTTTGATATCCCTTTATATAACAATATATAATCCATTTCAATTTCATAGGTTTATATTATTTGAATTATTTATATTTGAATTCTTTATTTCGAACAAATATAGACATATACTAATTTTATCCTTTATTTTATGTTGTTTTTCATTTATTTGATATCATTTTTTCGATTCATTATAAGATTGTAAGGAATTATTTAAAGTTGAGAAGAACTTTTTGAAGATTTTATATGATGATCTATGGAGAATTAAAGAGGTTCATGAAGTTTTTTAATTGGAAATTCATTCTACGTAAAAATAAGTTGATATGTGTGTAACCATAATTTTATGAGCTATACATATATGATTTTACTATCTCAGTAACAATCAACATACTATGTATTCCTGAATCTTGTATTCCTAAGAATGAATTTAGTGTTATACAATGATCATTTCCATTGATATCATGTTGTGTAATAATGAATAAATTTTTGTGTAATAATTATATAAAAACCATGAGAGTTGTATGTGTGACAATTTATGCAACAACATAACCATCAATATACCTGTGTAGTGATCAATCCATATTCATATGAATCGATATATAGATAATTTGTTAGTTTTCTATAAATTATAACTCTAGGATTTTATATTTTATAAATTATAAAAATACCAGATGATGCCAAATATAATATCTAATGTGTAAATCAAGACATTTTCAATGTAATTCAATAGGGTTAATGAAATTATTCAAAATGGATGATCTATGATTATATCAATATTATGATTCAAGATGTGATAATTTTAATAATTTCTACTACATTCAAATATGAGTTTGTGGAAAGGGGTTACCTGGAAAATAATTTTGGTATTTTAATGTCCCTATGATTTTAATTTTTTTACTATATAAAATAAATTGAATCAATATGTAATGTCATAAATGATTAGATTTTGAGCATGAATTTTCTAGATGTTGACTCAAACTGTGAAGAGCTGTTGTATGTCTTTGGTTACTAAAGAATATCATTTTGAATTTATTTTTTGTGATTGAGAGGATGATTAAACTAATAATTGTAAAATATATTAGTTTTTAATTATCTTCCATTATTTTTAGAATATTGAATATATTTAAATAATATTTCATTTTATAGATAATTATAATGTGAAAAAGGGAATTTTACGGATATAACAAGAGACTTGAAATTAATTAAAATTATTATGATTTAAAAATTGTGGTGCGTTTTTTTAGTATAACCAAATGAGGTAAAGTAAATGATTGAGTCATATTAATATTTTAAGATAATGATCACTAAGGAAACCCAATAAGATATATATTATCTAAATTATTTGAACCATTAAAATTTTCATACTCAAATATATTGAGATTTTGAATGGTGTGTAGAGTGTGAGCTAAGCATGACATCTTAACGATGATACTAAGACAAAATTAGAGAGTCCAGTTCCCATGGTTCAGGAATAATCATCTTTATCTATTTTATCTTAAATATTTATTAAAACAATTTTGAGTTAGGGAAATGATATTATGATCAACATCATCTTTTTTATATAGTGAGAAATCTATTCATGAACAATTTAAATGATCATTTAGGAAGATAATTATAAACCATTTCTGAAGAGACATGTTTTTTTAATGAGGATTTACACATTATTTTCTAATTATATATGGGTTATAAATGAAAATATGATCAGTCCAATGTGACACTGGATATTAATGGTTTGATGTTGTCTAATGACATAGGCATGTAAAATGTTCTTCCCATAGAAATGAATTATAGTTAACAGAATCAAATTATAAATGATAAGGAGTTATTTTTTTATTATGGGGATGAGTCTTCTAAAAATCCCCATGTTCATTACAATTTCATTTGCATATTACATTATTGAGAATATGAAATTATATTTGATTATATCAATCATTAACAAGTAATTTATGGTAATCTGAATTGGAAGAAATTATAATAACATGTCTCCACTAATTCATTCATCCTTCCCAATTGATTAATTTAATATTTAGAACATAAGAATGTTTCAGTGTATATATTCCTCTATTATATCCATTTATTTATTTATGATAACCAGTCTATATTCTCCAAATAGTAGGGATGTTCATATATTTGACTAAAATAAGTGTTAAAGTTAATATAATAGGACGTTGTAAGATATTTTATCCATTAAATTATAGAGTATAGATCCTAAAAAGCATATTTTTCTAACCATCAAAGGGAATTCCACAATTATGATTCTAGTTTAAATAAATATGGTGGTTGTTAGAATGGAATATAATTAAATTCATATATATTTTTCAAAAAAGGACCTTATAATGGTAATTGGACTTTAAACATCTAAAAAATAGGGAATAATATTTAATGTAACTAGGAAATAAATTTAAAAATTAAAATGGATTGACTTAAAAAATGGATTTGATTTTTTAAAATAATAAAGATAATTTAACAAGTTATCATTGATTATTATTTTTCCGGAGACATTTTAATTGTAATAAATATTTGAAGATTTAGTAAAATGATTGAGAATTTTACAATTCTGAAAGATATTATAAGGAAATTTTAGAATAGGTTTGACATTAAAATATTATCTATTGTTTATATTGAAGCCATCATATATTCTAAATAGTATAATATTATCATATATTATCAGATGATAATGAATCCATCCTTTAATAATATGGTTAAATAGGAAATGTTAATTACGGTAATGGGAATGTTGAAAATAAAAGAAAATATTAACGATGCATATTTGAGTGAATCTAAAAATGAAGTGGTTGATGTAAACTATCATTGGATAATTTATCTTATTTTAATTACATTCATTAATGGAAAGGGAATGAGAAACTCAATTATTACACTTAAATTAAATAAATATAATCGAATTGTAGATTTCCCATAAAGAATTCCTTGAATAAGGGATCATATTTTTCATCTATATAAGATGTGAAAAGGTATTAAAATAAGATATATTTAATTCCATAATAAGAATCCCAATATGTAAGAAACAATAATATACTTTCTATAAGTGTGAGAACAAATATTAAGAGTAAATACAATAATGATGATCATACATCTTGTAGTGAATCTATAAATGAATCTATTGAGAAATTTCATAGTTTAATTTCGCATGTAATGAAATGATTTGAAACATGATGCAGAGAAGTCAATGATTCTTGACCAACAAATATATAATTCATTTGGAATGATTTTCTTTTTTACTATTTAATGTATAATAACATAATAAAAAAGAGGGAAAATAAAATAAAATAAAATATATGAAGTTGACTAAAGAGATTAAGGATATTTAATTGAAATAGTTTTCCCTTGTTGATGAGACAAAAATAATATAAATTGAATGTTGATACCCATCAGTATATGAGTGAAGACCGTGAATATAGTTTTTCTATGGATTAAGTTGATTTTTCTTTGACCCCATGATAATTTTTAAGGATGCTTGTAAACTAGAGATGTTAAAGGAGGACTTAAAAAATTCTATTGATTGCATGGATGAATCTTATCTGCCATTTGGGTGTTCTTTTAGAAAATACAAGGATAAATATGTTCCTGAAGAATCTCTTTGAAATTATATTTTCACTTACAATACATGTTCAAAATAATAATTTGATCATGTAAATAATAATAAAAATTGATATAAACATTATCACATATCTCTACAAGAATGGAAAAAACATAAGAGGTACTTCATCTCCTATATAGAAAAATATTCCCATCTATAGCATGAAAAAATAACAAATTTATGGATAACATTTTCTGTAGAATTTTTATGATGTACTAAAATTCACCTTCCAAGGATATTGTTGGTGTTGGGGAGTTTTCCAGATCCATATGAACAAATGATGGTATAATATATCTCTATATAGAATGATCGATGAAGTAATGTGCAGTAATTTTGTGGAGAGGAACTCTTGTTTTAAGATAATATTTTCTTTTTTTATAAATACTTTCAATTATACAACCCATAGTATATTTGACGATCTTGGGGAAATATGTTGTTGGTGTGAGCATCTGGGGTATACTGTATTGATGAATTAAACATGGATTATAGGATAGTATACATATTTTCAAAAATTAATTTGTATTCTGAATTTGATAGATGAAAATGAAATTATTGTTGAAATTGTATTAAAATACATAAAAGAACATAATAATGGGTTCATGATAATTTGTGATATTTCCACAAGATGGGTGATCCGACGATGGATAAAAATGATGATAATCATGATGACCAAGTAGTTGCATTTAGTAATGACTGTTCTCTAAATGTAATGGTGAGTGACCCAATTGAAATAGAATCTCAAAATAAGATATTGAATTATATTTTTTATGTTATAGACATGATGAATATCCATTTTAGTGTTATTAAAAACAATTTTTATGGGAAATATATTTTTTTTTCAAAATGGAAACATATATCATTAACAGAATAAATGATGGAAGGATAACTCCACAAGGAAAAAAACAAAAGGAAAATATGTCATTATTTTTTTTCTAAAATATTTGTGTTATTTAGGTGAAAAAACATGATAATATTATATGGAACATTCGTCATAGACAATACGGCCAAAAGTCCCCATAAAATTTAGATAAATGATTTATTTGGGGATCTTATAAATATTGAAATTATAATGTTGTTTCAGAACATGTTTTTAAGGGAATATGACTCATAAATCACATAAGAATGTTGAAATTATTTCTACCAGAAAACTGGAACATATTCAAATATATTAGGTGGTCCAGTTTGGGAATGTTTGAAAATATGTTATTCAGATTTCATCACATTCATTTATTATTATACTGAAATTAATAATGTGATGTTTGTTATGAAAAAGTCAGAATCAGTTAAATTATTAAAAATATTTAGGAGAAAAGTTGATAAATATTTAATAGATATAATCTAAAATATGATAGTAAATAATATAATAGAATATACCTCTTATTATTTTGAATTATATCATTCCAAATATGTAATAAACCATAAATTTATAAACTTATATGAATAAATACACTATGGTTTTGTATTGATGATGAATATATATGTTTTTTAGATGGAAAGAACAATTATTATTGAAAATAAAGGTCCAAAATATTTTTTGCGGAGCATTTCTAGGTACATATATATATAACTAATTTCTTTGGTAACCTGAAATACATTATACCCCTTAAGATATTTCATACATGGACCATGAGAAAAAGTATCTCATCATTTTGAGATGCCCGTGATTAATAATAAATAAAAACAAAAATATTGGAATATATGATGAGAAAGAAGATGAAGGATTTTTATGTCTTCTTTAACCATTGAAAATAATTAATTTTGGGAGAAAAAAAAGATACAAATTATTATTGAGTATTATGATGGTAATTTTTTATAATCAACATATATCTACGTTGTATATTGAGATTTAATGTGAATATTCATAGGCTACAGGTGAGAATAATTTTGAAAAATAGATTCTTGAAAATGAATTATTTGACAATAATATTGTTTATATTGGCATAGGTAACAAATTTGATGTTAAGAACATTCCAGAATAGGGTTTTTGACATCAGTGTCAATAAAAAAATAGATTAAAATAATTTAATAGAAAACTAGGCAGAACCAATCCACACCATTAAGAGACTCTAAATATAAAAGAAAACAATTACTATATCATTTATTGATCAAAGTATTTTGGTTGAAAAATTCAGCATCAGGAATGTGTTCGTGACTTCATTTTTGAGATCAACCAACTTTAAAAGAAATATATTTTAGAGATATTACTAGGATATAGAAGTATAATTCTGATTAGAAAAAATTAGCTACTCAAAAACAAAATGATTCAAAATGGTGATGTTAAAATAAGAAAATATAATTTTTAATGTGAAGTTTATTATCAAATTTTTTATTATAGTCATTAAATAAACATTTCATCGAGTATGAAGTTTTTAAAAATTTTGAATTTATTTACATGTTTATTCAAAGAAGAACTATAATGTTTATCAGATCGACGTGAAATAATTTTTTTAAAATATTATTCCTAAGGAGGAATTTTTTATTACGAATATTGAGGGGTTTATTCTAGATATTGATCATAGTTTATAGATTTATAAAATGAACATTAAATCATAAAATATTTTCTGAGATCTTAGATCTCAAATCATGATGGTCATAGGTAGAAAAAAATTTCTCATATGTGAACTTTGACAACAATAGATATGTCAAGGACAAATCCATAAGAATAATGATTAAATTTTTTATTTTTATGAAATTATCTTATAATTTGAATATGTGAATCCTGTTTTTTATTTATTTGGATTAAATGAATATGTTTTTTTAGTTACCATGTTGGGAAAAGTGAATTACTTTTAGGGATTACAGATTGAACAATTATCATATTTTATATTTTTCATTGAAAAATTATTTCATATATTTTTTGGAGATTTGTGTCATGGATAAATCATGTAATATATCACATCCCATATAATTTACAACATAACCATGTTGGAACATTCATGTTATAAATTATTATCAAAACTGAAATATAAGGTTTGTTGGAACTACTTTTTAATTTAGATTTTTCGTGACCTGGTTTAACCTATGTAGTGTCCCATTATGATTGAATTTTAGTGGCCCATAAAATACATGTATTTTATGAGAAAAAAATTAGATATATAATTTATATAGTTAATAATGTATTTTTTATAGATGAAAAAAAATTTAAACTTTATTTTCTTCACCAGTGTATATTTGGAATGTGATATAAAATTTAGAAGATCCCCTTTATGTGAGATTTTAATAATTAGCTAGGATTGTGTGATTTGGTATTTTAAGATGAAAATATTAGTGACACTTATATCATCTAAAGTAGAGTTTATAGATTCAAATAATGCATCTACTTGTGTTAAATAATGACTTTGTAGTTAACATATTTTAGGCTCAAGGCATAGATACCATTAAAGATACAATGTGATCATCAAAGTGTAATTAATATTTCAAGGAAAACTATGAATAATCATGGATCCAAACATATATACATTATGTAAAATTTCATTAAGAATATTGTGTCAAATAGAGATAAAAGGATATAATTTATTTTCAAAAATAATTAGATTGAATATTTATTTATAAATTCTATTCCAAGTTATAGATTATCTATGTTATGGATGAAAATTCATGTTTCACCCAATCCTATCACTTGAATATGTGTGAAAATTCCTCCAAATGGGATTAAATTGTATTGATAAATTGGTGGAAGTATTGATACTTTTTTTTAATTGGATAGGGACCAAATATTTGGTAAAAGAGGGATTTGTGACTTTTCTACACTAATATATAAATCTAATATTGTGGATAATGTTTAATGGGGTATATTATTGATATTTTGTATCTGATCTAATATAAGATGTATATGAATTAAGAAGTATTTCATTTAAGTCACGTTGATTTTTTCTTATCATCAGGGGATTGAATTCTATCAAAATCATTACCTTTTATTTTTGAGTAGTAAAAGTCACTTCACACATTATAGAAGATATAATTTAATGATTATAATTATGTTGTAAGGAATTATTAATATTTTTTACATAATTTAGTTCAATTGAATA